>OY757024.1:22964131-24164131 GCA_963580285.1 Lucinisca nassula
TCAATAGTCATGTTTTTTATTCGAATTTTGAAAATATTTGAGGGTCACTGATGAGGCCTTATTAGTAGAAACTAGATATCCTGGCCTAGAAAACATTTACACTCCCTATTTTCAAGTTCTGTGGTGTATTTCTTGCTTCCAAAGGATAACCCTTTTATAGAACATAATTTACTTTGTCATTTAATAAATAATAAACAGAAGTGAAAGCAATGCTCAGGAATTGCTGCATTTAATCCACAGCTCCCATCGGAAACAGCAAAGTGGCAGAAACACAAATATGAAATAACTAGACCCTAATGGAAACATTAATAGATACATCCAAAGTCTACATCACACAAGGTCAAAGGTCATTAGCCTCGTTTTATCTGGTGGGCAAAAAAACTTCCGGTTCCATACTCTACCATACTCTACCGTTGAATAAGCACGAAATATTTTTCTGTAATAACTTTGTCAAATCGTCTTTCTATCAAAACTGTTTGCCACAAACCATTTTTGACATTAAACTGATTCTTTTTCGTATAAAATTGGATAGAAAATATACATGCTTTAATCTTATTTCCATTCGTTAATTAAAGCGCATCGACTACGCTTTGGCATGATGGTGGGTAGTTTTATAACGCTTTTTAGGCAACAAAATGTTTGAAAAAATGTCAGAAGAGACTGGTTCTATGTCATGTATTGCTTCAAAAACACAAACTGACAATGATCAGTTAATTTTGTTGAAAAGAAATGAGTTTAATCACACGATAAATATTCGAAATTCTCATTGACACTGTACGGCAACAGTCATGTTTTGCCAGCCAGATAAAAGAGTACCTCTGCAGGGGAGGTGATTGGCGCATGCGCAGTGCAATGTAAACAAGGTCCAATGTCAAAACATTGGATCCGTCTATAGCGGAAAGCCAAATAGGACAGTTACTTTCCCACTAAATGGCCATGGACCTAAAACGGTTCCCCCAGTAAATGTGCCTTATCGTAAGGAGCAAAAATATATCTTATACTTTAGTACTGTATTCTGAATCGTTTGCAGGATAAAATGCATTTTCACTTTTCCAATACAAAAGCATATGTGTCAAAGTTTGACCTAGGCACAAAGAAGGTCAAGGTCAACCCAGGGTCACCATTATAGCAATTTATGATGGGCCTACGTCCAGGATGCTATTTATCAAGTTTCGTGGAAATCTGCCCAGTGGTTCTGGAGAAGACTATTTTTGAAGGATTTTACTATATATGGCTTGGCGGCCATTTTAATCATGTGAACTGGACCCCATGAGCAAATTTTGGTTTCCCCCATCCCATAGAGGCTCCATAAGAAATTTGACTTCAATCGGCCCAACGGTTTCTGAGGAGTAGCAGTTCGAAAATTTCCACATTTTTCGCCTCAGCGAGGCTATACTAAATGGAATGTAATATTTCAAGCCTGACCCACAGGTGTGCAATTAAAGAGAGAAGCAAAGTAATCAACCGTCAACCGTTATCGGGTTAACTTCTATGTATGCGCTCTGTCGTATAACATTTATGTTATATAAATATATATATATATATATCCTTTATATATCGAAGAAAGATTTTGCGGAATTGGTTTCTGGAATCATCACAAGTATATATTTGTCTGAATTTAATCGTATATACTAAGACACCATAAAATTTGGTCTCCGAGAGACTTTGTTGCAGAAGAAATTTAAGTCCAACATTGAATTTTGAAATTAAATCGGAATGACGTCTATAAAATTTAGAAAGGGGTTTGGTCTGGCCCATCGGACTGAAAAAATTATTTGTCTAAATCGCGACGGAAGTAAGGGCGAGTATTTGAAATTTAACCACCCCCCCCCCAACCCCTAGTGAAATTCGTTTCACTGACCGTTCCGAGGCGGTTCTTCCGTTGCGGTTTTATTTTGTTATGTTTGTCTTTGAGTGTGTGTATCGCTAGTATTTTTTTCGTGTTGGATAGCAAATTGGCCATTTTGTGGGAAAGTAACTGTCCTTTTGGCTTTCCCCTATTGATGTTTCCATTAGGGTCTAGTTATGCCATGTTTGTGTTTCTTTACATTTGGTGTCTTTGATAGGAGCTGTGGGTTAATTGTATCAATTCCTGATCATTGCATTCACTTCTATTGTGCGAAGTGTTTCTATACCGATAACCCTGATTAAGAAGTTCAGTAGTTAATAATTTATTACGAACGTTACATGACTATAATTGTCATTATGCAAGTAATTTCGTATTTTCCCAGGTCCTCGGTCAGCTGTGGCCGTCGGCCTCGGGCCAATACAGCAGACCTCGGACCTATAACTGAGCCAATACGAAATGGCCTGATTAATAACAACATAATCCTGGTTAGATGTAAGATTTTATTTAATTAATGAAGTGTTTAAAAAATAAACTGAATTAAACATTTAACTGTTCAGCGAGCACCTGTCAGTCCAAGTTGTTTATTTATGACAGGTTCTTGCTGAATACAGGTATGTTTGAATATAGACATGTCTTCAAAAGGAATTGAAAGCATGACAGTAACTGGCTTATCAGAAATGGTTTTTAAGCCGACATTCAGTAAATAAATGGACCATTCACCTTCCCACTCATAATTTGCATGCTACATGATCTCGGCCCAATCTTACAAGTACCTTTTCGATGAGGCGGTTCTAACGAGTACCTACAATCTATATATTAGAGCAGAAATAAGAAAATAAGGTTTACCCCTTTAAACCCCAGTTTTACTATATAAAAGTGGGGATCAAGGTGGTCAAAATTATATTGGCTTGACGTGTTTTCTTGATGGAGCATTTTGCCACAAAAAATGAAAAAAAATTCTTATAAAAATATATATTTTTTATATTTCTGCCCCAAACATAGATTGTGGGTACCATCTATGTTTCTGAGCAGAAAAGAGTAAAATAAAATATACCCCTGTAAATCCCAGTTTTACTATATAAAAGTCATGGGATTCAAAATTATATAGGCATGTTTTCATGATGCGATGACGGCCCAACAGTCCGATAGCCTTTTTGGCTTATTTGATTATATTATTTGATTATATTATCAACACGATCTACATACATAATTGCTATAATGTTGCTGTCACTAAGGCTGCATATGTATTGCAGAAAAACACCGACGAAAGCTTGACAGAGCTGAAGAGTAAGATAGAGTATCACATCTACAAAATAACAAAGGAGATCACAGATTTTTTACCATCTAGATCGGTGATTGAGAGGTAAGCGATATTCATCTTGCCCTTATTTTACTGAAAATCTTTAAAACAAGGCCTATATATGAACGATTCAGATCGTAAGTCAGTCACGGCACGAGGGCCGATTCCAATATCGTGTCTGTGTGTTGGTGGGGGGGGGGGGGGGGGGGGCGAGTCTGACTGCACAATCTGACAACGAGGGCCGATTTTATGGAAGTGTGGCATTTGTGTCGATTGTTACGATAATCGTCGTTCGTCGATATTAATAGAGCCAGCACATGACAAAGTAGAAGTAAAACAAAGATCAGGAATCGATACAATTAACTTACTCCACCCATCAAAGACACCAAAGGGAAAGAAACACAAACATTAAGCGACCAGACCATAATGGAAACCTAAACAAGGGAAGGCCATAAGGACAGTTACTTTCCCACAAAATGGCCATATGGCCATCCAAAATAAAAAAGACACGAGTGATACATACAGTAAGTAACAAACAACATCATAAATAAACCGCCACAGAAGAACCGCCTTGGAACGGTCAGTGGAATGATTTCCACTGGGGGGCTTAAATCGATTTTACGTGGCCACAATCCTCGCCCTTACTTCCGTTGCGATTTAGACAAATAATTTGTTCAGTCCGCATGAAGGCCTCCTAACTCATCAGTGCAACATCTCCGTGAACACAAAAAATCAAAGAACCACAGAGGTGAGACAACGGTGAGGACTCGACAGCAAGAAACCACTGAAATGCTGGAGCAAAAGAAAACCAACAGTTAGACTCCGATGGGCCCGACCAGAGACAGAGCATCAGGCACCAACCAACATTAATATGAATTAGATCTCTCTAAACCTGCAATAAGACATGTGCGCCCAACGGAGACTCAGATCAGCCTGCGCATCCGCGCAGTCTGATCAGAGTCTTCTTGTGCGCCCTAAAGATAACTAAGGGCTCATTGCTCCGCCATACAACAAGAGAAGTCGCTTGTTAGACTATATGGATGCGCAGGCTGATCTGAGTCTTCGATTGGCGCACTTGTCTTATTATAGGTTTTGCAGTGCGTTGGCTCATATTCTCTCATTAACTATTGGACATATAGATGCATTTTATCTCACCTGAGCCGAAGGCTTCCGGTGAGCTACTGTGATCGTTTGTGACAACTGTGATCGTTAGTGTCGTCCGTCCATCTGTCTGTCTGTTCACAAATTCTTTAAACGCCATCTACGCCTAAACCATTAACAGATTCTAGCCAGTCTCCATTGGCAGCAATTATCTTTCAAAGCTGTTTAACAGTTCCATTCCATGCAGAAGTCTGGTTGCCATGACTATAAAAGGGGGAAATAAGAGAAATATTCTTGTCTGTAACCAGAAGGCCCAGGTTTTTGATATTTGGTATGATGCTTCTACTGGACCGCTATTGATGTTACCATTAGGGTCTGTTGTTTCATGTTTGAGTTTCTTTCCCGTTGGTGTCTCTGATGGGAGCTGTGGATTAATTGTATCGATTCCTGATCATTGCCTCCACTTCTCTTCTCTAATAAGTAATGAGATCGCTCAAATTATAGCCATAGGACCCAAAATGGCTCCGCACAGGGGCCCACATGTTTCATAGATTCACGAAGGAAAATATTTCAACAATCTTATTGTCTGAAACTACGCCAAGGTCTTCGATATTTGGTACATAGCTTCATCTAGTGGACCTCTAGCAAAATTGTTTAAATTATAGCCATGGGACCGAAATTGACACCGCTTAGGGTCCCACTTGTTTTACATAGACTTATGTAGGGAAAACCTTTAAACATATTCTTGTACGGAACCAGAAGGCCTAGGCCTTTGATATTTAGAGAACAGATTCGTCTAGTGGACCTCTGCAAAGATTGTTCAAATTATAGCCCTGGGGCAAAAGAAATGGTCCCGTCCCCGGGGCCCACATGTTTAACATAGAGATTCTATAGGGAAAACCTTTAAAACATCGTCTTGTCTGAAACCAGAAAGCCGATACCTTTGATATTTAGTACACAGCTTCGTCTAGTCAGTCTCTGTCATTGTTATTCAAATTATAGCCCTGGGCTGAAAATAGCCCCGACCAGGAAGCAGTATGTTTTTGCATAGACTTAAAAAGGGAATACCTATAAAAAATCTTGTATGTAAACAGAAGGCCCAGACATTTTATATTTGTTAGTCAGCTTGGACTAATAGACTTCAGCCAAACTTGTTCAAATTATAGCCCCGGGGCCAAAAATGGCCCCGACCTAGGGCCCACATATTTTACATTGAGTTATATAGGTAAAGCCTTTAAAATATTTTTACAGAAGCCAGAAGGCATAGGCCTTTGATATTTGGTACATAGCTTTGTTTTATCGACCTCTGCCAACATTGTTAAAATTGTAGACCTGGGGCCAATAAGGGCCTCGCCAAGGTTCCCATATGTTTTAAATAGACTTAAAGAAAAAACCTTTAAAATACGCTCTTATTACCTCCTAAACCTAAGATATCTTTACGTCACCTTAAACTAGGTATTCAAGAATTTAATAAGAAGTTTGTTTTGGCTCTAGCAGATAAGGCCGATAACAATGTGGTCGTTGTTTGGCGACTCTACTATGTTAACACTCTTCAGCAAGAACTTGGTGGTACTAAGGCCTATGAACTGCAGCCTTTGGCTGTAGAGAGGGCGTTAGTTGATGACCACAGCTGTCATTCAGCCACCAAGTTTGCAGTATGTGTTACAGAAGGCCAAGACAAGCTTCCTACGTTATATTGGTTGCTTAAACCTAAAAACCATACAAAGCACGGTTTATTGCAAATTCAAGCTCCACCACTGAACTCTCCGAATTATTGGAAAGGTCCCTCAGGACCTTTCCACAGTGTTTATGTGGAATTTGAAGCATTTTCGCTCCAGTGCAGACTTCTCGCTATAATTTGCTATTTGCAATCATATTCAACGTGAAGAAACAATGTGAACCAGTCGAAAATATGCAGGGATACTTCAGTTTTTCTATGTAGTGTGTCTATTTGGCGAAATGACCATAAATGAAAGTTACCATTTACAAGTATGAGGTTTCACAAAAAGCTTGCCTTACGCTAGCAAGCGGCACAACAAATATGTAATTGAATGTATCCTTATTCCAGCTTCCGCAAATTGTTGAACCGCCTGGCAACGTCATTTTCGTATGCGTGACGCTGACTTACAATATATTTAAACTGACAAAAAGCGAAATAAATATAAAGATTAAGATAAAGGAGCTTTATTTAACGTCGCATATCCAAAACAAATAGCATAAGCTTGTATTGCGACAAACAAAGTATCCTTTAACAAATACTTACCTGCCTTTATTAATCTTCCTAGGACTACCCCTGATAATGTGAGCGTCAGCCAATGGAGCTCGTAGTACCATTTTTACGCCTTTGGTATGGCGCGGCCGGGGATCGAACCCGCGACCTCCCATTCCCGAAGCAGACGCTCTACCATTGAGCTATCGGGGCCGGTATATTCTAATGAAGATGGCCAGAAAAGGCGACATCACAGAAAACATAATACCAATGGCATCAGCAGGAAAGGCAAACCAAAATTTTTGATATACAGTGAGAATGCAACGGAAAGGAAAGTAATCAGCTGCCTCTTCTCCAACGAGAAAAAGGTGTTTTATCAGCCTTGGGGAATCAATTGCTGAGGCTAATAGTCACTACAGTTTCTGTGTCAGTATAATCAGTTTTAGTGGCATGACGTTGCATTGACGTTGGTACGGCGTTGCTTAGACGTCATGTGCCCGCTGGGAATAACTAATCTTTCTTATGGGTGGCACGGATCCAATATATATATTGTTCCTTGTTAGCGTCGTTCAAACGCGTTACACGACCTACGTTTTATAACAAAAATAAGAAAACTAATGCAATCCCTGTAATCCCATTTTCATTGCAGTCCAGTAACTGAAAACCACTACTCGAAATAATAGTAACAAGTACTCTGCGCGGAAATAAATCTGATTGCTCAGGCAGACTGAAGTTGTTGTTAAATGCTCGTATCTAAGTTAATGACGGCGCCTAGGCATGGTATAGTGTGCTGTACGTACGTGTACACGTTAGGCCACAGTCACATTTAGAGAACGGCATTTTGTACGGGTCGAGGTCATCGGATGCGGGGATGGATGAGTTCGTCCAAGGAACTTGGTGGTTCTACAAGCAGCACTTCTGCATTACCAAGCCGGTAGGAGTTGCTGAGGGCTTGTACCAACATCTGGATCATTGCACACTCATCCTGCCTGCTGGTTGGGAATAGGACTTGGAGCTGTGAATTGTATCGATTCCTGATCATTGCCTCCATTTCTGTTTTGTGAGAAGTCTTCTTCCTGGACACTAGCCGCTTGTTTCTGTATGGAAACTTGCAAAGGCATGCTCCATTTGCAGCCTGAGTCCGATAGCCAAAATCGCGCGCCCCCAAAAGAGGGCACGGTTGGCCTTCTTTCTGCTCTCGAGCACAGTAGAGAAATCGCGATCTGCAACTGATTTGTCACTGATAACTCTACATTTTTGTCTCAAATAAAACTGGCATTCAAAATTTCTAAAACTGGCAGTGCTTCACTTTACTCGGTAGGGCACGGGCAGTCCAACGCGATTAACTCTTGTTGGACAGACTGTCGCGATTCGCAGCCCAGAAGCACATAACTTACGTCTCGCTGTGGGGCTATGAAGTTCTGCCCGCTCGACCCTGGAAGACGTCAAATGCCTTAGCTTGAACGAACGAACGTAGCAGTGACATCATCATCATTATTCTCTGTTCAGCTCTTGAGCAGCTAGTTCAGATCGATATCACAACATGTCTGTATTTATGAAAGAGTACTTCCAGAGCCACTTGTGACTTTCTTGAAGTCACGCCGACTTTATGGGATTCCTGAGGTGACCACAGGCCTTCAGCACCAGAGTGTCACTGTCGTTTGACGTTAGGATCTGCACAGTCCAGCCCCAGCCAGAACCAAGAAGGCAGCTCCAAGACTACGCCAAGCATCACCACCAGTAGTCTAATTCCAGATTTCTGGCCTGGCCGAGTCAACATTTTCAGAGACTGAATGCAGATACATATTGACAAGACCTTACCAGTGAGATTGTCTAATGCTTGATTTCTCTATGAATAGTCTCACCGAGGCAATTTTCCACTAACTTGCACCGCCGTATAAATTTCAATACAGATATATATTGATAAGATTTCTTTATATAAATGGCATTGTCGAGGCAAAATATTCACAAACTGATTGCATGTATATAAGTTTTATTTTGATAAGATTTGGAAAACAGATGTATATTGACAAGACCGTCTAATATGTTCTTGAAAGGGTTATCCTTTGGAAGCAAGGAATACACCACAGAACTGGAAAATATGGAATGTACATGTTTTCTGTGCCAGACTAGCTAGTGTCGGCCAATTAGGCCTCATCAGTGACCAATTAGGCCTCATCATAATGCCTGCTTTCTTCATAAGAAGCCTGGCCAAGGCAACCGTAGGATTATTATCCCCACGCATTAAAAAAAAAGTGGGACTATTGTAATTGTATTCGTCGTCCGTCCGTCCGTCCGTCTGTCTGTCTGTATGTCTGTCTGTCTCCGTCCGTCCGTCCGTCTGTCCGTCTTACCGGATAATTCCTCCTAGAAGGTTATAGATAGAAACTTGAAACTTTGGGAACTGATAGATCTTTGGTCTGGGGAGTGCATGACACTTTTGGAATTTCGATCACAACCCTAGGGGTGGACCCAGGGGTTGGGGCCCGCGGGGTTCAAAAATCAAAATTTCCAGAACATGGTCGTGTTACATATAAAAGCGAACGGCATGATGAGTAGATTATGTAGTGGCGTGGGGATATGCGATGGCGTGCCATCGACTGCGCGATTCTAGTTTTGTTAAGTTTTGGCATGCAGTGAGATTGACAAGACCTAACAAATTAGTTTTTCTAAATGACGATATCTTTATAATTCGCCTCGCCGAGGCAAAAATTTCACTAACTGGCATAGACGTTAAAACTTTCAACCCGCAAGAAATATTTTGATAAGTTTTTGCAGGTAGATATATACTGACAAGATCTAATTGATTATAGTGTTTAATGCGAAATTTCTTGATATTGATAGCCTCTCTGGGTTAAAATAATAACAAACTGATTTTAGATATATTGTCCGCAAGGTATATTTCAATAATTTTGGCATGAAGATGTATATTGGCATGACCTAACCAAGTTGTATAATGCAATTTTTTTTATATATAAATAGCCTCGCCGAGGCAAATTTGTCACCAGCTGATGATGGACATATAATTTTCAAACCGTTAGGAATATTTTGATAATTTCCCCCGACATGAGAAGAATGTTGAGCTGTATGTAGTTTTCGTCCTGTGTCTGTTTTTCTTCCTTCTGTTTGTCCTTCTGACTGTCTTGGCCGAAGAAATGATTGTTAACTGGTTTCTAACGAATTATTGCGAAACAGTCACTTGCAGTTTTTTTTTCGTCATACATTCTATCAATTTAACGCTCAATGCTTGAGAACAAATAGCTTTTTAAGTGGCTGTCACACAAAAAAGTGACACATAACGAACAGTCACACATTGACTGTTTGTTGACAACGCGTGGACGTCCGTCAACACTTAACTTCAAAGTTTTGCTTTAATTCTAATATCTTGCTAATCACTTGTCTAATACATTTTTATTTGGTATATCGTGTTTCTTTGGCATTGTCTTAAACATGAGTCGGTCACACTCCTGAGTCAAGTGCCCGGGTTTGGCTAGCGCCAGTAATTAGAATAAATAGCGATATTGGTAATTTCTAGATTTATTTTTTTTCCTATAACTTTGCAATGTGAACTTATAATGCCTAACGGGTATTACTTTTAAATAGACGCGTATAGAGTATTGTTCCAGTTATGCAGAAAATATACTGCTGTCAGCAGATCAATGTCAAAAACTTACTATTTAGAAATTGAGATCAAGGTCATAAAATTAAAAATTGTGTTTTGCAATACACGGTTGCATCTGCCGATGGTATCCGTGACCCCGTGGCCACTTTCTCTATTTTTTTCCTTGCCTTTCGTTGGCAAGATATATGGCAGCTATTGGTGTAGTTGCCAATTCTAACACAGATTTGTTTTGAGGTCTCAGCTTAAACGAAGTTTAAAAACAGGAAATGCAAATTATACAACTATAGAATTTCTCATCTTAGTTTTAAGTATGACTACTATTAAAAAATAAAAGCGATTCACCAAATGACAGTGCTGACTAGACAGCAGCAGACCTTTCCTTTGGATTCTTTTTAAAGAAGCCAACTTGTTAACTTCATGTTTTACTGCAATCAATAAACATGTGATTAAATATTGCGACAAAGTCTTTGAAAAGGTCAGGGAGAAGTCTGTTTGGTCTATAAAAAATCTAATGAAGTTTTAAATAAATTGAAATCCAGACATTTTCGTGCTTCAAGACTGTCTACGTATGATTTTTCCAACCTTTACACTACACTTCCTCACAATCTTATAAAAGAAAAACTTAATGACTTAATTGAATGGACATTTCATAGGGAAGACTCCCTCCATATTGCGTATAATGTAAGAAATGCTTTTTTCACCTCTGAAGAGCATATAAATTATACGTTATGGTCATGTCTTAAAGAGTGTGAAGCTCTCGCCTTTCTACATGACAATATTTACATAAGATTTGGTTCTAAGTTATTTAGACAAGTCGCGGGCATTCCGATGAGTACAAATTGCGCACCGCTTTTGGCTGACCTTAAAAAAGCTTTGACCAACCGATAAACTGCGCGCTTTGGAATGGCAAGAGATTCATATATGCGGCACAATTCATCAGATATCTGACTTGAACCTATGTCAAGCCTAACAAGGCATTTAATGTAGGTGTGAATTTCAGCCTTTCTGTCCATTTCACAACAGCTCTTGAAAAAAAAACAAAAAAAAACTGTGACACTTATTTCTAACTTGCTAGCAGGTAACGAAAGCTGGGTGCACATGTTTGAGCCATAGAGAAAAACTGATAATAAAGAGTGGAAGCGCAAAGATCCAAGGCGCACCGCCTACACGAATATATTGTCACCTTTATCGCCAAAAAAAATGAAGATTTTTAGATGAAAAATTACGATATTTTTCTTATTTCTGCTGAAAATATAGATCGTGGGTACTCGTTAGAACCGCCTCATCGAGGCGGTTCTAACGAGTACCCACAATCTATATTTTAGAGCAGAAATAAGAAAAATAAGGTTTACCCCTGCAAACTCCATATTTACTATATAAAAGTGGGGTTCGAGGGGGGTCAAAATTATATAGGCGTGTTTTGTGAGGTATTCCACGGCGGAATTGTGAAAATATTTGAGGGTCACTGATGAGGCCTAATTGGCCGATGCTAACTATTCTCACAACTCACACTTATTCATCACATATTTGTGGAGGCGTGCGATGGTGGGGATGGGACGTCTTGTAAGTTCCAATTTCTTGAAAATGTTTTCCTTTTCTGAATATTTTTATAAGACCAATAAGGAGGATTACTGAGATGACTTGTGTGCATTTGTTAAAATCGCCTTAACGAGCCGATTCTAGCAAGTGCTGATAACACGTGTTTCTAACAAGGCAGAGGCTTTGTTTGTTTGATTTGAGGTTTAACGTCCCCGTCAACACTGTAAAGGTCATTTTGGAGACGTTGCTTCCAATTTTGTGGGACTTTTACCCGACATTGAGATGAAATGACATCTCAAGCCCTGTCGCCCAATGAAACCAATAGGGTGTATTAGCATGGACGGTCCGCCTCGCACCGCGGTTCCTGGACAGGCTTAGATCCTCTAAACGGTTTACCAGTACTAGTGTGCGGGCCGGATTCAGCTCTGCGTGGAAGCATCATGCAGCCCATATATTTCTTCAAGCCCCTATGGGCGGGGGCCTTCTAACAAGGCAGAGGCAGTATGTTTGGGTCGACTGGGTGAAGATAAGGGAAATGGGACTGAACGGAGATTAAGACTATTTTGATTAACCTATTTAGTACCAGAAACTTTAAAACGGGTACCCTGGCTAACAGCGCAGACCCAGATCAGACGCCACAGAACGCGGCGTCTGATCAGGGCCTCCACTGTTTGCTAAAAGTTCAGTCATTTTCAAATATATTTTGATGAAAACACAACCTGACACCCCTAAATTATGAAATGAACTCCTCTTATATTTAAGGAGGAAAATTCCATGTGGTACAAAAAGGGTTAAACCTTCAGTTCTTGTACCGTAAGCTGCGTTTTGCAGCGACTGGCCCTTAGATGTTCGTGCGTATGAGAACACTGTAGACTTTGATCAGCCGCCGCGTTCTGTGGCGGCTGATCAGAGACTACAGTGTTCGCCAAGCCTGACCCATGATGCCTGCCCAGATTCAAAGATAGATACAATTAACACTGCTATTTGCTATAAATACGTTACCTGGACTGCCTGCAAATAGGTGATATAGTCGCGTGGACATTAGCACTCTGAAGTGTTTCTATGCTTAAGAACTTTTAGTCCAGTGATTAAAAATTGATCAGATCAACTGATAGCCAGTCGACCAGGTCTATTGATAACTTATCCATTGACCATTCTCGTTACTCATTCAAATCTTGAGCTACGAATTTCCCAATGATTGATGGACTGTTTTAGGTTTAACAACACGTAAACCCCTGTGGGTCATTTTGTGTCGTCTCCCAGATGACGGGAGGAAAGATGGAGATTAGATAATAGAGGAGATGAAAGTGAGGTACAGAGGAGAGAAAGAAGAAAAATGGATGGAAGTGTAGAAACAGAAGCAATAACAGCGTTTCCACCTCTAAACTTACCTGCTGCAAGGACAGCAGTCCTTGTCGAACTGCAATCCAATATCCGTCGGACGCCCCAGTAACGCATGATACACGTTAACCATTACAAAAACACGCCTATATAAATACATTATAACCTTTAACACAGAAAAATTGAAAATTTTAAGATGAAAAATTGTGATATTTTCTTATTTCTGCTCAAAATATAGATTGTGGGTACTCGTTAGAACCGCCTCATCGAATCTATATTTTAGAGCAGAAATAAGAAAAATAAGGTTTACCTCTGTAAATCCCAGTTTTACTATATAAAAGCGGGGTTCAAGGGGGTCAAAATTATACAGGCGTGTTTTCGTAATGTTTGCCTCACCCAACCATCCCTGAATTTCATGTCGTTTGTTCTGTATTATTTATTCAGTTTGTGCGATTGGTCGGAAGACACATGTGTACAGCCGAATAAAAAGTGGAAAATAGTTGCGGAAGAGGCATCTTGTTTGATTTCAAAGAGAATACAAAGAGCTATTGATAACTGGGAAGTACGCCAGAGGGTTCTTAAAGGCATTGACGAAGAAATTCTCGATGTCTTTGCAAAGGAGTTTGGTCTCATGGAACATCAAATCTGTGAACTAGAAGGTAATAGTCAGAAAAGTGAAATAAAGAAAAGGTTTTTCAGCAAAAGCTATGGTTACGGAAAACAGCCATCCAACTCACACAGCAAAACTCAAAAATAAGCCGTATCAAATAATCATAGCTGGTTTAATTGCTGCTGACGGTTAGCTTTCATCAGCGAATCTACGTTAAAATTTCAGGTTGCATTGAAGTACCATAATTCTTTATTGCTTGTTTTGTTTGTGTCGCTTATATTATTTTGTTTTGGATAATCAGTTGGCCATTTTGTTGGAAAGTAACTGTCCTTTTTGCTTTCCGCTATTGATGTTTCCATTAGGGTCTGTTGTTTCTTGTTTGTGTTCCTTTCCCTTTGGTGTCTCTGATAGGCGCTGTGGGTTAGTTGTATTGATTCCTGATCATTGCCTTCACTTCTGTTTTACCATTTAAAACTTTAATTGCATAGATACCGAAGCTCCATTTTTAGCTCACCTGAGCCGAAGGCTCATGTGAGGTATTAGTATACCACGAGCCGGCGTCCGTCGTCCGTCGTCCACACTTTCAACGAAGTATATCTCTGGAACCAGTGGGCCGGCCTTGATCAAATTTCATATGAACCATCATCAGGTAGGGGGAAAGGCTGTATTAGGTTTTCGTGCAGATCGGATGAGAACTCTGGTTGCCACAGCAACAAAGAGCTCCCATAGGCTTAACATAGGAAAAAGCTTGTCATCACTCTAGCTCCGTCAATTTTTTTCTGATCGACTTCATTCTTGCAGATAACGAGGACAGGCATGAAATCTCGATCAAGTTCGATTTTGGGCTGAATCGGATTATTCACTCAGGAGTTACGTGCCCTTGAGCGTTGAAAAAATTGCCTATTGACTTAACATGGGGAGAATGTTGTCATCACCGTAGCTGCTTCAATTATTTTCAGATTGGCTTTATTCTTGCAGATAACCAGCACAGCCATGAAATCTCGGTCAAGTTCGATAACTGGCAGAATCGGATCATTCACTTAGGAGTTACCTGCCCTTGTGTGTTTTTGCATTAGGGTTAATGGGAATTTCAAAAATGTATATCTTAAAGACTACTTGGCCAACTTTGATCAAATTTCATGTGTCGCATTATTGGGCAAGTGGAAAGGCTTCATTAGGTTTTCAGGCAGATCTGAGTGGAACTCTGGTTGCCATGGCAACATCTAGCTCCCATAGACTTCACATAGGAAAAAGCTTGTCATCACTCTAGCTCCGTCAATTTTTTTTCTGATTGACTTCATTCTTGCAGATAACCAGTACAGGCATAAAATCTCGGTTAAGTTCGATTTTGGGCCGAATCAGATAATTCACTCAAGAGTTACGTCCCCTTGAGCGCCCGAAAAATTGCCTATCGACTTAACATGGGGAAAATGTTGTCATCACTGTAGCTGCTTCAATTTTGTTCGGATTGGCTTCATTCTTACAGATAACCAGCACAGCCATGAAATCTCGGTCAAGTTCGATAATTGGCAGAATCGGATCATACACTTAGGAGTTACCTGCCCTTGTGCATTTTTGCATAAGGGTTAATGTGAATTTTAAAAATGTATATCTTGAAGACTACTTGGCCGACTTTGATCAAATTTCATGTGTAACATTATTGGGCAAGTGGAAAGACTGCATAAGGTTTTCATGCAGATCTGAGTGGAACTCTGGTTACCATGGCAACATATAGCTCCCATAGACTTAACATAGGAAAAAGCTTGTCATCACTCTAGCTCCGTCAATTTTTTTCTGATCGACTTCATTCTTGCAGATAATAAGGACAGGCATAAAATCTCGGTTAAGTTCGATTTTGGGCAGAATCGGAATATTGACCTCGGAGTTACGTGACCTTGAGCGACAAAAAATTTGCCCATAGACTTAACATAGGGAAAATGTTGTGACTACGATAGCGACTTGAATTTTTTTCAGATCATAAAATCACGGTTAAGTTCGATTTTGGGCCGAATCGGATTATTTGCCTTGGAGTTACCTGCCCTTGAGCATGAAAAAATACGTTGTGACCACAATAGCAACTTTATTTTTATTCAGATCAGCTTCAAACTTGCAGGTAACGAGGACAGGCATAAAATCCCGGTTAAGTTCGATTTTGGGCCGAATCGGAATATTGACCTCGGAGTTACGTGACCTTGAGCGACAAAAAATTTGCCCATAGGCTTAACATAGGGAAAATGTTGTGACTACGAAAGCGACTTAAATTTTTTTCAGATCAGCTTCAAACTTGCAGGTAACAAGGACAGACATAAAATCTCGGTTAAGTTAGATTTTGGGCCGAATCGGATTATTTGCCTTGGAGTTACCTGCCCTTGAGCATTAAAAAAATACGTTGTGACCACGATAGCAACTTTATTTTATTCATATCAGCTTCAAACTTGCAGGTAACGTGGACAGGCATAAAATCTCAGTTAAGTTCGAATCGGAATATTGACCTTGGAGTTACATGACCTTGAGCGACAAAAAATTTGCCCATAGACTTTACATAGGGAAAATGTTGTGACTACGATAGCGACTTGAATTTTTTTCAGATCAGCTTCAAACTTGCAGGTAACGAGGACAGACATAAAATCTCGGTTAAGTTCGATTTTGGGCCGAATCGGAATATTTGCCTTGGAGTTACCTGCCCTTGAGCATAAAAAATACGTTGTGACCATGATAGCAACTTTATTTTTATTCATATCAGCTTCAAACTTGCAGGTAACGAGGACAGGCATAAAATCTCGGTTAAGTTCGATTTTGGGCCGAATCGGAATATTGACCTCGGAGTTACGTGACCTTGAGAGACAAAAACATTTGCCCATAGACTTAACGTAGGGAAAATGTTGTGACAGAAATAGCGACTTGAATTTTTAGCTCACCTGAGCCAAAGGCTCCAGTGAGCTGATAGTATACCAAGGCTCCGGAGTCCGTCGTCTGTCGTCCGTCCATCCGTCGTCCACACTTTCAATGAAGCATATCTCAGAAGGCAGTCGACCAATCTTGTTTAAATTTTATGTGTAGCACCATTGGGCAAGGGGAAAGGCTGCATTAGGTTTTGGAGCTAGTCTGGTTCATTTGTTCCTTCATTCTTCTTTCTCTCCATATAGAAATAATAGACCAATGTTAAATTTTTAATCAAAGATTTCTCAGGAACTATAAAAGCTAGAAGCATCAAATTTGGTATTCAATAGAATAATGATGACTTATTTTGTGTAAGAGACATTGGGCTTTCTCAGCTTATTTGTTCATCTGTTCTTTCATTCTTCTTTCTCTCCATTTTGACCAATGTTAAATTTTCGTCAAAGATTTCTCAGGAACTATAGAAGCTAGAAGTCTCAAACTTGGAATGCAATGCAATAATGATGACTTATATCCTGTAAGGGTCAATAGGCTGGATTCTATTAGCAGATTTAGTAGTCAAGTCTGTGAATTGTTAAAACTTAAGTTCCTCAGGTGAGCGGTTTAGGCTCATTGAGCCTCTTGTTATATTTACATTTCCTTATTGAAATGGGTTTTTTTTACGCAAAATTTATTATAAACGCGATGAGTTTGGTTTTGAGATTGTTAATTTTCCTTTCGTAGATTAGGATGCTCCTCTTGTGGCATCCTACCGTGTTTATATCACAGTTAATTAGGTTCGCCAGTGTCTAGTAAGGTAACTGATTCAAACACTCGTAATAGATTTTAACTACTAAACTCCTCAAGCAGAATTTACGGTTTCGAAACCTTGACAATGCCTTTTAAAGGTTCATAGACGGCATTTCAATTTAGTATCAAACTCAGTGTTGGACTTAAATCTCTTCTGAAACAAAGCTTATATAGGCTTGCAATGATTTCAGTACCCAATTGGGTAATATCATTTTTCGATATAAAAGGATTTGGTACAACATAAATGCTATACGACAGATTGCATGCATAGTAGTTAACCCAATCACGGTTGAAAAATTTGCTTCCGTCTTTAATACCACGCAGGCGCGTCGGTCCTTAGAGTATATGGCGAACCAGTTGGTCCACCTGAAGATAACTAGCTAAACCAATAGACCATTACAGAATAACATCCAAATTTAAGTAAGCTGAAATAAAAATCAAATTGAATAACTCTGATGAATTTATGATGGTGGCTCGTATCTTTTTCCACACATTTGAGCTAGAGATAAAGAAAAGCACCAGGTAGACCAGGAAGAGCCAAGCCAAAAACAAATCATCAGGCACCAACCATTGCTAGAATTAAGAAATAGATCAGCTCTAACTGTGATTTGTTGAGTAATAAATCACAGTTTGGAGGTCAGTTGTAAAGTAGACAAATCACGAGCGCGCAGCGGGCGTGATTTGTCTACTTACAACTGACCGACAAACTATGATTTATTGCTCAACGAATCACAGACTAGAGCTGATCTATTTCGATTCTAACACGCTGAAAATCGGCAATAATGTTATTGTTCCTTCAAAATCTCTCATCTTTTCGCCATTGTTAGAAGAAATCCCGCTAAAATTATCGACTGAAACACATTCATTTATATCCTTTTCTCACGTTTTCGATGCGAAAATATGACGTTACACCGTCTAACGTCAAGGAAATCGACAAGTGACGTCATAAATTTGCAGTTTTTAATGACGTCACTCGTCACGCCCTTCCTTGTCGTGATTTGTTGTAGAATAAAACACAGTTGTTTTCCATTGCCTATATAGGCACGCTGTGTTAGAATAAAAAATAAAGTTTTAAGGGGAATGGGAACACCTGTCAGATGTTTTAGCCATTTTTCAAAGGGAGACAACTTTAGGGGCTTTCTGTTCGCTTTTCTATAAGCCCTGTCCCACTTAAAAGGGGTCTACTCTTAAAGGAAAAAAATTGGCTCCTTAGGAGCAAATTCTTTCCTTTAAGAGTTGACCCCTCTTGACATGGGAGACAAAACTACTTTTGAAGGAGTTGCCTCCCCTGAAGATGTTCCCATCCCCTTAAGTTGAGACCATCATCGATTCAGAGACATGACCCTCGTCGTGCAATGAAAGGGGAAAGCATAGTCATCAACCATGACTGGGTTAAAAACTAGGCATGCTGTCTGTTGCATAACACTGATATTGTATCCAATTCTCTTATGGCGATTAATTATGTTTTTGAATTGATTCGGAAAATACGATTTCTTTATTTTTTTTCGAAAATTCTAAGCCTAATCACCATACATCTCTGGTACTGATATGCCCTGTTACAGAAGTGTCTTTAAATTAATTTTGAATTTTTCAACTAGTTCAGAGAGCCGTCGATAAGATTTAGAAAACGCTTTTCCAAATAGAAGTGGAGGCTATGATCAGAAATCGATACAATTAACCCACACCCCTCATCAGGGACACCAAAAGGGAAATAAACACAAACATTAAATAACTAGACCCTAATGGAAACATCAATAGTGGAAAGCCAAAAAGACAGCTACTTTCCCACAAAATGGCCAATTGGTCATCCAAAACAAAAACATATAAGCGAAACACACACTCAAAGACAAACCATAACAAAAATAAACTGCGACAGAAGAACCGCCCTGAGTTTATGATACCTATAGCCCTGTTTAAGTATCTTAGCAGTAAGAAGTTTATTCCGATTATTAAAATCATCAGCATAGATGAATCTCAAGTGAAACGAATAAGAATTATATACTCCATATGAAGGGAACATGAGACATCCCAGTCTAAGAACGGGAAATTTACAATATTAAAGTCAAAATCATTCCGTGTGTGATATAGCTTAGGTGAGATTATACCATTAGAGCGCGACAGATCCAAATCTAAAAAGGATGCTGCCGTATCCAAGGAATTAGTCCTATTCAGTTTTAGTTCAGGAGGATTAATCTTCTCAACGATTTGCTCAAAATATAAATTGTTAATATTAAGTAAATATCCAGATATCTAGATGTTGAATTAAATGAATCAGTTACATCAGCCTGAGTTTCATCAGAGAGAGAGAGAGAGAGAGAGAGAGAGAGAGAGAGAGAGAGAGAGAGAGAGAGAGAGAGAGAGAGAGAGAGAGAGAGATCTCTCTTGTAACAAAATAAAAGCAGATCTGCAACAAGAGGCGCACAGTAAGTTCCCATCGGAATACCCACAATTTTTTATAAATTGTATATCAAAATCTGATAATGATATTATCAGAAAGGTATGTTAGGGCATCACAAACATTTTGACATGACCATAAAGTGTGATGTTTATGTACTTCAGAGGTAAAAAATACGATATAGAGAATTCCTTCTTGCGGACTTAACAAATCATTTATTTAAACCACGACAGAATGAAGGGCGATAATAGCCCCCACCGTTTCCACCGATTGTTCCAAGTCGATACTTCTGTTGTGGTTTATTATTATTTTTTTTATTATTATTATTATTATTATTATTATTATTATTATAGTATGTCCTGCTAATATCTATATTTTGTTTAATTTTGACAAATAGAAGTGAAGGCAATGATCAGGAATCTATACAATGAACCCACAGCTCCCATCAGAGACACCAAAGGGAAAGAAACACAAACATGAAAGAACAGACCTTAATGCATGAAAGAAAAAAAGAAAGAAAGCCGTTTTGCAACTTCTTGTAAAAGACACTGTCCCTTTGGCTTCCCGCTTGTGACGTTTTAATTATGGTGAAGATGTTTTATGTTTGTGTTTCTTTCCCTTTGATGACTTGGATTGGAAATGCGAGGTAATTGTATCATCGGTCTGATCATTGTCTTCACTTCTATTTTCCAAGTAAAGTTTTCTTTTAGAGTTTTTGCCAGTGTACACATCAAACACATTTTCATTGCTACAGTCAACCCTCTTTATACGGACATTCGTTATAACGGCAAAACTCGTTATAACGACAATTTCAGTGGCATGAATTCTTATCTCAATGCTCAGCCTCGATTCCGAGCGACGTGGGCTTGCCTCGGGTTGGAAATGCCACCCGTTATTTTATACTCCAAGAAACAAAATGTTATAAATATGTGTTAGAATCGCCTTGTTTCTTGGAGTTCTGATGTGGAAAAGACCTTTTATAACCTATCATCTTCCTAACTGGGATTCTTTATAACGCCAAATTCATTACAACGACACACTTACAGGGAACAAATACTGCCGTTATAACGCAGGTCCTCTGTACTAAGTTGCAAACCTTTGTCGCCGTATTTCAACATTTTAACATCAACAAAACTAAGGCACCGGGTTAGAATTAAACCAATCGAGCGAGTGGCATTCTGATCAGATAAGAAAGACCCGTGAATTTTTATTCCAGATGCCTACCTTACGGCTTGATTTGTCTGTTTGTTTGAATTGGGGTTTAACGTCACCGTCAACACTACATGTATTTAGGTCATTTTGGAGACGTTACTTCCAATTTTGTGGGACCTGTACCCGACATTGAGGTGAAATGACTTCTCAAGCCCTGCCGCCAAATGAAACCAGAAGACTAATATGCATTGGACGATCTGACTCACATCGCTTTGCCTTTTTCAGGCTTAGTCCTTCTTAGCGGTTTACCAGTACTCGTGGTCAGATGCAGCTCTGCGTGGAAGCAACATGTAGTCCAAACTATTTTCCAAGCCCCGATGGTCGGGGGCAACTACCTTACTGTTATAAAAAGTGCAGGGGCATTTGCTGTCCTTTTATTCCGCTTCTGCAGTATATTGTATACCAGCTAGATATAAGAAGTTTTAGCCGTCACCAGCTATTTTTCTCTGAAGTACTTAGTGATAGTTAAATGTTGGAAGTAATGTTACGTTAAAATCGTTGGTCGATTTCACGTTAAAATCCCTAGTGACAGTTAACTGTCAGCAGTGATGTCAGCGTAAAATCGTTGCTTTCATTTAAATGTCATGGAAAGTTTTCTAAACATTTTATAGGAAATCACAAAGAAACGAATTTTTGTAATAGAGGATCTTACATGAGTGTCCATGTATTATTGGATTTATTAAACGAGTTGAGGAAAAGGGATAACATGCGAGTTTAATAAATTCAATAATACATGAGCACGAATGCAAGATTCTATTTATCATATGACATTTAAAACGCATTTATTCACGATTGTTTAAAAAATAGCAATATTCCGCCATTAGTAAACGCGACGTCGTTAAGGAAGTCGTACATGTAACGTTACGGGACGTATCTAGCTAATTTGCATATTTAATCCACTAGTGGATTATCGAAAATATTACATGGCGTTATTACACTCTCAGACGCGATGTCATATGATAAATGTTATTTACCCTTAAGATGCCAATCACAACCATTGCCATCAGCCGGTTACTTTAAATGAGTCAGCGCATGACAAAACCTACAAAATGACATGTGCGCCCATCGAAGACTCAGATCAGCCCGCGCATCCATATAGTTTAACCAGAGACTTCTCTTTCTTCATGGAGGAGCATTGGGCCCTTGGCTATCCTTAAAGTTCACAACGAAGACTCTGATCAGACTGCTCGGATGCGCAGGCTGATCTGAGTCTTCGTTGAGCTCACATGTCTTAATGTAGGTTTTGTCATGCGCTGGATCAAATGTAAATGTTGCAAACAGTGTGCATGCAGATCAGACTGTTATTGTAGGGTCCACTATGTTTGCTTGTATGCAAAAAAATATTTTAAAAAAGTTTACTAGAAGATTCAGCAGACAACATAAACAAGGGATATTTTCAGATCCAGATTTTCTTTGCATTTTAACTCTTACCATGCTGAATATTTCAATGCATTTCACTCCTCCCCGATTTTCAGCCATTAGCATTGCGTGGTTTCAATTTTAACCATGGATTTAGAAGCAGGATGGAAAACAGTATAGATCCTGATCAGCTGGCTTCTGCTGATCTGGATCTATACTGATGTTTTTTTTAAAAATTGGATATTTCTGGATTCAGCATGGTAAGGGTTAAGGGTTAAAGGCATTTATTCTTAATTATTGAGGACTATCATTTCATTATATTATATAATGTAGATCACATTGCTGACTGAAGAGAAGTCCTCTGTCGTCAACGAGTAAGGGCCTCCTTGGGGAAAATCAATAGTTTACTTACTTTTGACTGAAGTGTACATTATTGGTTTTCCTTTATGTGCCTCAATCAGGGAATTCACCAAGAGCTACTAATCACCCTATTAAAGGCCGCCTTTGATCTGCTAAAGAAGAAAATCACAGTGGGCAATAAAACAAATATGAACACACGGTGTGCCCTACTGTTACAAGAATAAATGCCTACAAGTATTTTCAATATATTTGTATATTTCAGAGTCTATGTGCAAGAGTAGAAATCGCAATGATGTCCTGTGCAAAACCTTTAGAGCAGTACCTGTAAAAGCTATCTTTAAAAGAAAAGTTAAGCAGATTGAGAAGACCTACCGAACTTTGGGAGGCGCTGTCAGTTGTGCCGGTGGACTGGATACGTCCAAAAAGAGCGTCCGCCAAGCTTTCAAGTAAGAATATTAATACCCTTGATAGCCTCAAGTTTTTAACCCTTATATGACAATGGAATCCCCAATCTAATAAATTTAACCCATTTTGTACCAAATGGAATCTTCCTCCTGATATATAATACGAGTCCATTTCAAAATTTAAGGGTGATAGGTTGTGTTTTTCTTCAAAATTTATTTGGGAAATGGCTGAACAGTGTGCAAACAGTGTAGGCCCTGATAAGACGCCGCGTTCTGTATCTGTACTGAATGGCTTAAAGTGGTCCGTTTCCAATCATAGGGGTGCCAGATTTGTTTTGTTTGCGGTAAATTGTGCAAAATATGTGTACTTCAAGCAAACAGTGTACATCCAGATCAGAAGCCGCGTTCTGTGGCATCTGTTCTTGGTCTGCACTGTTTGCCAATGTCCCCCCAAAAAGGGCCGCTAGGCATATTTGGGTTAATTCTGACACGGCCCGACTTTATAGGCAATGGAAAGGAACGGCGATTTATTCTGCCACAGATCACTTGGCGAAAAAGCGCGAAAGCCTCAGTTTAGTTTATACTAATTTGTTTTAGTTCGATTGCGATGGAAGCTTCAAGCTTACTTACTCGCTCTCGAACACTCATTCCGGATGTTTTCACGCGCACGAGATAGAGGCAGTGGCTATTACACCACTGCTACCCATTTACACTTGGTTGGAGTGAGGCAGTGTCATTACGTGTCTTCTTTCTTATGAATGTTTTCATTGCTTTAAAAGGAACTCATTTTTGATTTTTATTTGCCCAAGGATACACCTCGATGACAGGTGCCAGATTCGAACGCACAACCTCTCGATCATGAGTCGATCGCGTTAACCACTGCGCTATCGAGGCTGACGACATTAGACGACGTAACATTAGTCATTAGACGACGTAACATCATTTTCTTTCATCAAAATATTGCAAAAGGACATATAAACTGCATATGTTACGGCTAATTTTGTTTAATGGCGGGATTTCTTATAACAATTGCGAAAGGTTGGGAGAATGTGAAGGAAGCAACTAACAGTTACTGTATGATTTCGTGAGTTAGAATCGCATTAGATTAGCTCTAGTATGCAGGTAGACAAATCACTCGCGGTACGTGCTCGTAATTTCCTGTAACTTACAACTAACCTCCAAAACGTGATTTAGTACTCAACAATTCACTGCTGGAGCTAGTCTTGTCTTAAATAGGAATTTGCTGCAAATGGACTCTGTGTTTACCATTTAAAGCAAAGCACGGTATACTGGAATAACGGCCCTGAACGGTAACTTAGACTGTTTTTTTTTAACCCTTAAAAGCAATGTACTTTACATGTCTGCTTAAGTACTGAAACTCCAGTTTTCTATTTGTAATGTGCACTTTTTTTCTAAAGGCAAGCTTCAAAGATTTTCTTTATTTTTTTCCAAAAACATACTGTCAAACTGTGAAAGCTCGAACATCTTAGGAACCATGAAAATTTGTTTGCGACTAGGTAGTTCGAGGCACTGAGGGTTGATCATAACGAGTTTTGTTGTATTTGCAAAGGTTTGATAATAACTTGCAAATTCGAACAAATCTGGCAATCAGAACTATATTTAGTACGTTGATATTGTAATCCAGAGATGCAGATTTGAATAAAATATAGAAGTGAAGGCAACGATCAGGAATAGTTTGCCTTCTTCTTTTCATTTGATTTATGCTTTCTAACTTTCTAGGGATTATGCGAAGGATCGACCATCAGCAATGGCAAGGGCAACAGTTCTATTTATAGAAACAATACTGCAACAGAAAGATCTCCAGGGAAAGCTTCGGAAATTCTTTAACACCTATTTCGCTGATATTGACTCATTTGCAAAGAGAATTCCTGGTTTTCTCCAAGTAAGAATACAATATGTTACTAAAACCTCACAGAATGTCTTTGCATACAGGACAAACACAAAATATCAAAATTCGGAGACTTGGTTTTATTGAAAATCATACAAGGATACGTACGGCCCTCGGTACCGGCGTATACACTCCTTTAATGTAACATAGATTATCAAAGTAAAGAGAAGGGAATCGTTGATCACCAAGGAAAAGAAAATTAAATTTGACGGTTGATGTTTTACGTAACCCCACCCTCCAAACTCACCAGCATCCCTCAAACATCTATACAATATTTGTTCCGTCGATGATATGAATCCTCCATATGTATAGACTTCATATAGGCGTGTATCATATGGCGTCGCGTCTTAAAATGTAATAACGCCATTTATTAAATTCGATAAATGCACCTGTGGATTAAATATGCAAATAAGTAACGTTACAAGTACGACGTCTCGTTTGCTAATGGCGGAATACTGTCATTGTTGTAAAAATTCGTGAATAAAATGCCATTTATTAAATTCGTTAAGTCCACTTGTGGATTAAATATGCAAATAAGTAATGTTACACGTACGACGTCTTGATTGCTAATGGTAGAATACTGACATTGTTGTAAAAAATCGTGAATATGTTTTAAATGTCATATGATAATAAACTTGCATTCGTACCCATGTATTATTAAATTTATCAAACTCGAGGAAAAGGCATAAAATACGTTTGATAAATTCAACTAAGAAATGAATTTTATTTTTCTGCTGTTCATGAAAGTAAGAACGCAGTGGGTCGCCTGCAAAGTAAACTTTACAAGTGACCCGCTGTCGTTCATACATTACCAGCAGAAAAAATAATTTCTTATATTTACATTATCTGTTCCTCATCAATGGGCGAAAAATGCAAAATTTTAAAACTCGAAAATATTTGCGCGCTGTTTTTCTACAAAGAACGTTGACATCGCCTACACCCAATCAGATCGTAGAGAATCATGGGTTTAGACTTACGTCACTTGACGTCACTGAAAATCATGTAACTTTATGTGTTCCTGGAAGTATGAAAAACATTGTTTTGTGTAGGTCTACATTAGGCTTTACACTTGAAATGTAAATATTAATACATGAACACTCATGTAAGATCCTCAATTTCTATCCGTAGGGAATGCTGGGACCAAACCGAAACCGAGTCGTTTCAAATATATTGAAAATTTTACCACCAAAAACCAATTGTTTGTTTTAATTTTGATTTAATGACCCCGTCAATACTGCATGTATTTAGGTCTTTCTGGAGACGTTGATACCAATTTCGTGTGACTTTTACCTTGCTACACGATGAAACCAATAGGGTTTATATGTATGAATGGTCCAACTCACAACACTTTGTCTAGGCAGGCTTAGATCATAGTGTAGTTTATATTTTCTCGTCCTTCGGGATCATTGATTCCATTGTGGAATTTTGAAAATATTTGAGGTTCACTGATGAGGCCTAAATGGCCGAAACTAGCTAGTCTGGCCCAGAAAACATGTACATTTCCGGTTATGTGGTGTATTCCTTGCTTCTAAAGGATAACCCTTTTATAGAACATATTAGATACCAGTACTTGTCTGTGGTCAGTTTCATCTCTGCATGGAAGCACCATGCAACTCCATCAGTTTCTCCAAGTTCCCAGCAATACAAAACAGATAAAAATTTCGATCTTTTTAAACATAGACTGTGGTTACTTGTTACAACCGCCTACGCGAGACTATTCTAACGAGTGCCCACAACCGCCTCCGCGAAGCTGTTCTAACGAGTGCCCACAAACTATTATTTTGAGTAGAAATAAGTAAAATTATGCGTACCCCTGTAAATCAAAGTTTTATTCTAATTAAGACGTGCTAATTTTGGCCAATTAGTCCTCATCAGTGACCGACAAATCGCTATAAAATTTGACATTGGAGACAATTTTATTAGAGGACAAGAAATATAACCCACCTTATAGTGAAAGACGGGGAGACTCTTTACGGCGACCACCCATTCATTCCCTTAGTACCTGCAGTGGTGAAGTTTAATGTTCTGTAAAGAAACTTCGATAACAACACTAAACTGAAAACCATTGAGTGTTCAAGTTTTTTGTCCTGGACCAGATTAGCTAGTTTCGGCCAAATAGGCCCCATCAATAACCCTAAAACTTTATGTACCCTGGGCAAATGTCTCATATTCTCAACCTGAATGCCTGAAGGCAAATTAATGAAATAAATGCATTTTGGAATAAATTCGATTAAAGGACTGGATACACTTTCAGGGGAGACAGCGCCATCAAATACAGTTTGTCTGGCTTATCGGAAGGACTTTATGTTGAAAGAATACAACCAAGAATTTTCTTGCGAGATACAGATTCTTATCTTAAGAGTAGATCACTTTAAGTACGTGGCTCAGCTGATATGAAGCAAACATGAAGTCATAATAGTTATCTCATTTGAAGCAAACATGTTCTATAAGAGGGTACCCTTTGGAAACAAGTACTACAGCACAGAATTGAAAACTGTAGAGTGTACATTTTTTCTGGGTTAGACAAGATAGTTTCGGCCAATAAGGCCACATCAGTGACCCTTAGGTATATTCACTACAATATTCCGCAGTGGAACCAGTGGTCCTAAAAAACTAGAAAATATAACACACATTATAATGAAAATGCGAAATGAACACCAGGTGGCAGTTAGATCTCGATCGCTTCAACCCTTTCACTCATGTAGACAGTTAAAGATACCTAGGCAATCAGTGTAGGTTTAGATAAGACGGCTCAAAACTAGCTGTCTCATTTGGATCTACACTATTTGTCAGTCTGTTAATGAGCAAAGCACAAGAATTGGCGAGCTCCTTCAGTTCGAAGATGGTAGAATTCACATAAGGGGAATGGATACGCCTTCAGGGGAGGCAACTCCTGCAAAAGTGTTTTTGTCGTCCATGTTAATAGGGGTCAACTCTTAAAGGAAAGAATTTGAGGAGCAAATTCTTTCGTTTAAGAGTAGACCCCTTTTTCTGCGGGATGAGGCTAATAGAAAAGCGAACAGGAAGTGCCAAAAGTTGTCTCCCTTTGAAAAATGGCGGAAAAATCTGCGAGGTGTTCCCATTTCCCTTAACAAATTGGAAAAGTTACTATGTGGAGGCGTGCCCCGATTCAAAGGTGGAAGAATCCAATTCAGAAACTGAGGGTGAAGGGTTAATAGGTTGGGCTGTGCCCCAAGCATTACAATAACACGTTCCGCATTTATTCACATTTACAAAGTGGCAACTTTTCTTATGAAAATCCGTGATACTTTTCTTGTTTATACTCCAAACATAGGTTGTGGGTGCTCGTTAGAATCGACTCTTTGAGGGGTTCTAACGAGTACCAAAAACCATTGTCTTGGAGCAAAGTTAAGAAAAAATAATTTATAAACCCGTAAGCCCCAGGTTTCTTTATATAAAGTGGGGTCTAGGGAGGTGTTCATTTCACGGACTTGTTCACATGATGGATGGTTGAATTCACTTCAGAAACCGAAGGGAGAAACGGTAAATTTGTTAGGGCTGTGAGCCAGTTCAAATATGGTATGATCCATTTCAGAAACTCAGGAGTGAGAGGGTTATTGGAGTTTGACCAAATTCAAAGATGGTAGACTCCAGTTCAGAAACCCAGTGGTGAAAATTTTAATATGCTCTTTTATTTTATATAAAGCAGTGAAATCAATGATTATCGGAAACAAATAAAAGTGATTTTTTCACAGTGTGAAGATATAAATGATATTTTCACAGTATGATAAATAAAATGAGCATGTTATTTTCACAGTAGCACCCCGAACTACTTTTCTCGCCAAATTCATATGTTATCTATAAAATACTGTAAAATACCATGAAAAACGCTCTTTTAACTGTAAAAATGCTGTATTCAAAATGACGATCTGTTTATGTTTTAAAAAGGACATTTGTGACGTCATAGCCAGGCAAAATTGTGACGTGCAATACTATTGAACAATTACCATAAATATCCTCATAGAATTATAAAATAAAAAGAAAATCGGCGGATACAAAAAATATTTCATCTCTTGTGTTGAAAACATCCGAATCTTCACTCGTGCTTCGCACTCGTGAAAATTTGGATGTTTTCAACACACCCGATGAAATATTTTTGGTATCCACCTCAAAAAAGTAAATATCCTCTATTTCCAGGCTGACCAGCAGATGATCGAAACAATGAGTCAGAAGCTCCAAGATAATCTAGAGGTGTCACAGAAGTACCCGGTTCTTCTTGACAGCTGCAAACGCCTTCTGAGCACGCTTGACACGTTTTATGTCAATTACATAATGAAGTTTGACTATCAAGCCTGTGATTTCAGCTTTGATTATAGTCCAGCGTCTAGACTGGGATCCGGCAGTTTTGCTGACGTCTTCAAAGGCGTCTTGAAGGAGAAAGACACAGATGTAGCATTGAAAGTAGCAAAAGACGTGATAAATATGTCAAACGTAACTGACGTACTGACGGAGGACAAAATTATGAGGTAAAAAGATTTTAGTTTAAAGTTAGCATTAACTAGCTGTGACCATTTTTTCGAGGCATTATTTCCCATAAAATAGGTCGTATTGATTTCAAGAAACGCCTGATAACGTTATTTGGTCTTTATGAGGAATTCACTGTTTAACCCTTTACCACTCAGGGATTTTGTGAATTTCGCTGATTTTCACAGTGTCGCACCTGACAGCAACTTCAACTAGCCATTGTTTCATAATGGATGGTCTGTTTTACACCAAACTCAATATGAATGTTCATTGGGTAGTAGCCTTTCAAATGCAACCTTTCATGACTTGATCATTGTTGTCATGGTAAAGAGGGGACATCTCAAATGTGCCAAAAAGTGTGTTTTCTAATCAGGTTGCATTAATAGGCTGTCAGTTCAGAATCTTACATACAGGCTTCATTATGTCTTTGGATGATAATAAAAACTTTGAATTTCTTGCTTCCAAAGGATAACCCTTGTATAGAACATATTTAACTTCACTACAGCTGGTGTGTGGGAATGTGTGGCGGCGGTAAAACGTCTCCCTGCCCTACATCATAGTGTAGATTATATTTTCTTGTCCTTTGGGATCATTCATTCCATTGTGGAATTTTGAAAACATCTGAGGGTCACTGATGAGGCCTAATTGGCCAAAACTAGCTAGTCTGGCCCAGAAAACATGTACACTCCATATTTTTCACATCTGTGGTGTATTTCTTGCTTCCAAAGGATAACCCTTGTATAGAACATATTTGAAGACCTTTTTCCTGAATTTGGTGCCATTGGTTTCCTTGGGTGGCAATCATCTCAATGTCGGGTAAAAGTCCCACAAAATTGGAAGCAGCATCTCCAAAATGCCATAAATAGTGGTGATGGGAACGTTAAAAATCAATTCACACAAACAAAATGTGTTCTACCTTACATTTCCTACAAAAAATGCTTTCTGTAATCCTTGTCTGATCTACAGTGAATCACTTTGTATTCCAGACCTTGTATCCTGTGCACTGTTTGCACAAAATCCAGGACTTTATCAGAAAATAAAAACATAAATTATGAGAACTCGAAGGAATTGCCTCATTGAGTACCGCAACCTATGCTTCAATCTGAATTAACACATTTAGTACCAGAAACCCCAAAAGAGGTACCCTGGCAAACAATACAGGCCAGATCAGACGCCACAGAACATGGCGTCTGATCAGGGCTTACACTGTTTCCAAATTGTTCAGCCATTTTCCTAATAAATTTTGAGATAAACACAACCTGCCAGCCCTTAATTTTAAAATGGTCTCCTGGTGTATATATGAGGAGAAATGAAATAATGAAGAAAAGAAACAAGTAATCAACAAACTTTCAAGTACACTGTTTAGCACAAACAATGTTATGCTTTGCATAAACAAATGTCTTGATGTTAAGATGCTCTGTTCCAAGATTATGAATCCATTTTTTCATATAACTCTCTAGTTTTCTTGGGGTCAGGCATGCTAATTCCTAGTCCTCTTATCACAGTGCAGTACAAGAAGGCATTTTGATTTTAAAGTTCAGTTTCATCTATATAGCTATGAATAGTTTCCTTGGGGTCACTGCAGGAGATATAATCTGTAAAAATGTCTGACACCCTATAAACAACTTTAATGAGCCATTACAGTTAATCAGAGAAACAGTTTAGGAGACGAATATGTTTTCATCATTCCTCAATGGTGTTATTGTAAAATGCATATGGGAAAAAAGGTGGTCATTCACTTTAACTTATTTTTGTTACAATTCTCTTGTTAAGTGCTTTCAAATCTGTGAGTTCACTTTTTTATGTCCGTTTGACTTTCCATAATGCAGACCATTTATTCTTTAAATTTGTTAACAAATATGTGTATATGTAAACTATGGATTTCTAACACCAGTTATCCTTTTTTATTTTTAAGCGTACTTTATATTTGATGTTAAGATCACTTGTCTAATATGTCCATTTAAGGCAGTCCCAAAACTGGTCTTAGTAACAAGATACAGTGTATCTTATCAAGCATCGCGATAAATGCAGAAAACTCGGTAGTTACCCATCACCACACGTCCACATAAACCAACCACTCCAGGCACAATAAACAATACAGCAACAAGTCGGTATAATGAAATTCTACTAAAAGGTTTCACAACATTTCTATTATCTTTTCTGTGCGTACTCATTGAGGCGATTCTTACGAGCGTCCACAACGTATGTTTGCAGCAAAAATGATAAAAAGACACCAATGCCAATTTTCATTGCAAAAACCGTTATTTTTGGGTTGATCGACTCAAGTTATGAAGTGCGGTAAGCTTTTCAATCCTGAAGATAACGTGACTTGCACTGACTTGTGGAAAAAACAGGTAACAGTTATTTAAAGAAAAAAAAACGCGTTTTTCTTACCGATGGATATCAATAGAATCTAGACTTGAATCATGGGTTGGGCTTGTTAAGCACTTTTTGCAGAAGAGAAAATTAATTTAAGGGTAAAACGAAACAGTTTTAGTCCAGGACTATTTTGACAGTCCACACTCAAGAGACAATAGATTTACCAGTATTCCCAGTGCATTGATTTGATTTGCTCGTTTTCAATATGTAATACAGATATGTTGTTCTGAAGATTTTTCAGCACCGAGTATACTCAGCAGATCTCAATATGATAACAAAAATCCACTACGAATGATTACCACGTAAAGTACCAAAAACCACAAGCAGGCGGCATTCTAAAAGTATTATTCCCCAATTTGTATTTTCAAGAACATATTTTGAAGAAAATAAGGTTGACTAACTGTTGGTTTTCTCTTGCTTCAGCATTTCAGTGGTTTCTTGCTGTCGAGTCCTCACCGTTGTTTCATGTCTGTGGTTGTTTGACTCAAGGAGATGCTGCACTGATGAGTTAGGATGCCTTCATGCGGTCTAAACAAATTATTTGTCTAAATCGCGACGGAAGTAAGGGCGAGGATTGTGGCCACGTAACATCGATTTAAGCCCCCCCCCCCCAAGTGGAATTCGTTTCACTCACCGTTCAAAGGCGGTTCTTCTGTCGTGGTTTATTATGCCCCCCACGAGAATCTTTGATTCAGGGGGCATATAGTATTTGCCCTGTCTGTCTGATTGTTTGTTTGTTTGTCTGTCTGTCCATCACAAAAAACTTTGCCTTGATCATAACTTCAACAGTATTTGACCTAGCCCCATGAAACTTCCCATATTTATTCACCATCACAAGGGCTACATTCTGACCAAGGGCCAGAACTCTGTTGTAATTTTTGGCTGAATTATTACCCCTTGAAATTTTGCAAAAACTCAGAAATTGGCACGGGAGGCATTGGTCACCTATAGTGACAGCTCTTGTTTTTGTTGTGGTTTGTTTCAGAGTGTGTGTATCGCTTATAGTTTTTGTTTTGGATAGCCAATTGGCTATTTTGTGGGAAAGTAACTGTCCTTTTGGCTTTCGCTATTGGTGTTTCCGTTGGGGTCTGGTTGTTTTATGTTTGTTTTTCTTTCCCTTTGGTGTCTCAGATGGAGCTGTGGGTTAGATGTATCGATTCCGGGTCATTGCCTTCACTTCCATTTTGTCATTATATGTACATTGCATGTTTGCCTTATTTTCTCGGAAACGTAATGAAAAAAGTTGATTATCTTCTGCTTATATTTATTCTCAACGCCTTAAGGGTTAAGTAAAATAGAAGTGAAGGCAATAATCAGGAATCGATACAATAAACCCACACCACCAATCAGAGACATAAAAGGGAAAGAAACACAAACGCTAAATAACTAGAGCCTAAGGAAACATAAATGGCAGAAAGCCAAAAGGGCAGTTACTTTCGCACAGAATGGTCAATAGGCTTTCCAAAACAAAACAAAATATAAGCGATACACGTACTCAAAGGCAAGTCATAACATAGAAGAACGGCATTGAAACGTTTCACTGGTGGTGCTAAATCGATTTTACGCGGCCGCAAACCTCGCTCTCGATCCCGTGGTGATTTATACAAATAATTTGTTCAGTCCGCATGAAGTCTTCTTAACTCATCAGTGCGACATCTCCGAGAACACAAAAATCAAACTACCACAGATATGAAACAACAGTGAGGACTGGACAGCAACAAACAACTGAAATGCGGCAAAAGAAAACCAACACCTAGACTCCGATTTGCCCAACCAGAGACAGAGCATCAGGTACCAACCAGCATTTCATATGAAAGCCTTTACGCTGGAACCGTCATAGAATATCTGGGGCCTGACCAACCAGCATGCAATTAAAAAGGCCAAACAAGTTATCAACCGTGATTGGGTTAACTACCATGCATGCAGTCTGTGGTATAAAACCCAATCTTTTTATATCACAGAATAATTTTACGAAATTGGGTACTGAAATCATTGCAAGTACATACACTGAACCGAAAAAGAAACGCAACTTTTTAATCCAAAATATTTTCATGCAACCATAAGGGTGGCTGAAAAATCATTTTGCGATTTACTTTCATACTTTTTGAACTTTCTTATGCAGAAAAAATTTGGGCGATATCTGTACCGTTTAACTCTCCACTTGGCAATTCGTTGTTTTCAACATTTCCTCGTGCAGTACATTAAATGTATACAGTAACTTCATCATATTGAAATATTGTGTTACCTGGAGTTTATGTTTCAAAAGTCCGGTAAAATTTCTCTTCGGAATATGGTTCGTTTGACGCAAGATTAACGTAACGTAGCGGTCCAAATGCTTCTACTTGGGACGTCTCAGGCTGTCATCGCCATGGACTTCCAAGTGAGTAAATCGACGATAACTCGCTTGTACCAGCATCTACGTCAAACGGGAACGACAAATGACAGGCACAGAAGCGGGCGTCCACGCGTCACGACACATCGGCAGGACCGATACAACCGTCTAACCCACCTTCGTAATCTATTCCGTACAGCCGTCGAGACGTCTCAGGTGACACCAGGAACGCACAACAATCGAATAAGTTCCAATACTGTCGGGAATCGCCTTCGAGAGTTTGGCTTACGTCCTCATCATCCGTAAGTTGGTATGCCATTAACACCACGACGACGTCAGGTTAGAATAGCGTGGCTCACACAACATTGGCCAAACCTGTTTCCCCTTTGTCAGTGGCTTAACGTAATGTTTTCTGACGGGTCCTGGTACTTGTTGTACAGAGCTGACGGCCGTCAATGTGTATATAGACTTGACGGAGAGCGTTATCGTGACAATTGTTTGGTTGAACGTGATCGATTTGTAGGCGGTGGGTTGATGGTGTGGGCTGGTATATCTTATGGTCATAGAACGCCCCTGGTATTAACTGATGGATCTTTGACGGCTCAGCGTTACGTTGACGTCGTTTTACGACCGGTAGTTGTTCCATATGTACGACAGCACAACGTTACGTTTCAACAGGATAACGCTCGGGCGCATGTAGCAAGGCTCAGCATGGCGTTTCTTCAGCAAAACAACGTTGACGCGATGAACTGGCCTCCCTATAGTCCAGATCTCTCTCCTATAGAACATTTGTGGCACGTCTTGGATAGGCGCGTACGTTTTATCATGTCCATGACCAGGCGTGTGCGTGCAGGACTGAATGCAAACGGAGGACAGACTATTAACTGCTTATGTTTTGAACGTGTGAAATGACTACCTCTTTGACAAAAAGGATTTGTGTTCCAAACATTCTCACTGGAAATTGAACTCTCTATGGTAGTTACATTCAGGAATGATTATATTATTGCGTCATTAAATCGATTTTCTGAAAACATGATTATTTCTGCAAAAACCAGCATTTATTAGCTCCACTGGCCGAAGGCCAGCGGGGCTATTGTCATGGCCCTGTGTCCGTCGTGCGTCCATGCGTCCGTGCGTTAACTTTTTCTTTAAACATCTTCTCCTCCTAAACTACTGGGCCAATTGTAACCAAACTTCACAGGAATGTTCCTTACATTGTCCTCTTCTAAATTCCTTCAAAGAATTTTGTTACACCCAGAACTCTGGTTGCCATGGCAACAAAACCACAAAAAATTAAAAATCTTTAAAAATCTTCTCCTCCAAAACCACCTGTTGGATTTCATTTTTATTTTGCATGAATGTTCCTTGGGTGGACCTCTTTCAGATTCCTTGAAGAAATTTTGATCCGACAAAAAACATGGCCGCCATGGGCGGGGCTTATTTTCCCTATTTAACATATAGTGTAATGCTAAAACATCTTCTCCTCCTAAACTATTGGGCCAATTGTAACCAAACTTCACAGGAATGTTCCTTACTTAGTCCTCTTCTAAATTCCTTCAAAGAATTTTGTTACACCCGGAACTCTGGTTGCCATGGCAACAAAACAACACAAAAAATTAAAAATCTTTAAAAAATCTTCTCCTCCAAAACCGCTTGTTGGATTCCATTTTTATTTTGCATGAATGTTCCTTTGGTGGACCTCTTTCAGATTCCTTGAAGAAATTTTGATCCGACAAAAAACATGGCCGCCATGGGCGGGGCTTATTTTCCCTATTTAACATATAGTGTAATGCTAAAACATCTTCTCCTCCTAAACTACTGGGCCAATTGTAACCAAACTTCACAGGAATGTTCCTTACCTAGTCCTCTTCTAAATTCCTTCAAAGAATTTTGTTACATCCAGAACTCTGGTTGCCATGGCAACAAAACCACACAAAAAATTAAAAATCTTCTCCTCCAAACCCACCTGTTGGATTTCATTATCCCCTCGCACAACATAGTTGTGAGGGGGGATATAGCATTTGTCCCGTACGTACGTACGTAAGTACGTACTTTTGTCATCGCTCTAGCGCCACGTACGTACGTACTTTTGTCATCGCTCTAGCGCCACGTACGTACGTACGTACTTTTGTCATCGCTCTAGCGCCTACATTTCTTGACCGATTTTAATATAACTTCACACGAACGTTCCTTACGACAATATCTGAAGCAAGATCGACTTTCAAGGTCATGACCTCAAGGTCAAGGTCACTCTGGCTATTTTTTAAAAACTTTGTCATGGCTCTAGCGCCTACATTTCTCCCCCAATTTCAATATTACTTCAAACAAATGATCCTTGAAAAATATGAGCGAGTTTGACTTTCAAGGTCATGACCTCAAGGTCAAGGTCACTGTGGCTATTTTTAGAAAAACATTGTTACCGCTCTAGCGCTTACATTTCTTCACCAATTTCAATATAACTTCACACAAATGATCCTTATAAAAATATCTCGAGCGAGTTCCACTTTCAAGGTCATGGCTTCAAGGTCAAGGTCACAGTGGCTATTTTTAGAAAAACTTTGTCATCGCTCTAGCTCCTACATTTCTTCACTGATTTCAATATAACTTCACACAAATGTTCCTTATGACAATATCTTGAGCGAGTTGGACTTTCAAGGTCATGACCTCAAGGTCAAGGTCACTGTGGCTATTTTTAGAAAAACTTTTTCATCGCTCTAGCGCCTACATTTCTTCACCAATTTCAATATTACTTCACACAAATGTTCCTTATAAAAATAACTCCAGCGAGTTAAAATCTTTCCAACTCATGGCCTCAAGGTCAAGGTCACTGTGGCTACTTTTAGAAAAAAACTTTGTCATCGCTCTAACGCCTATATTTCTTCACTGATTTCAATATAACTTCACACAAATGTTCCTTATGACAATATCTCATGCGGGTTCGACTATCAAGGTCAAGACCTCAAGGTCAAGGTCACTGTGGCTATTTTTTAGAAAAACTTTGTCATCGCTCTAGCGCTTACATTTCTTCACCAATTTCAATATAACTTCATACAAATGTTCCATATGACAATATCTCTAGCGAGTTCCACTTTCAAGGTCAAGGTCACTGTGTCTATTTTTAGAAAAAACTTTGTCATCCCTCTAGCGCTTACATTTCTTCATCGATTTCAATATAACTTCACACAAATGTTACTTATAACAATATCTCACCATTTCGACTTTCAAGGTCAAGGTCACTATGGCTATTTTTAGAAAACTTTGTTATCGCTCTAGCGCCTACATTTCTTCACTGATTTCAATATAACTTCACACAAATGTTGCTTATGACAATACCTCGAACGAGTTCGACTTTCAAGGTCAAGGTCACTGTGGCTATTTTTAGAAAAACTTTGTCATTGCTCTAGCGCTTACATTTTTTTCACCAATTTCAATATTACTTCACACAAATATTCCTTATAACAATATCTCTAGTGAGTTCCACTTTCAATGTCAAGGTCACTGTGGCTCTTTTTAGAAAAACTTTGTCATGGCTCTAGCGCTTACATTTCTTCACCCATTTCAATATAACTTCACACAAATGTTCCGTATGACAATACCTCGAGTGAGTTTGACTTTCAAGGTCAAGGTCACTGTGGCTATTTTTAGAAAAACTTTGTCATTGCTCTAGTGCTTACATTTTTTCACCAATTTCAATATAACTTCACACAAATGTTCCTTATGACAATATCTCGAGCTATTTAGACTTTCAAGGTCAAGGTCACTGTGGCTATTTTTAGAAAAACTTTGTCATCGCTCTAGCGCCTACATTTAATGATGGATTGTAATAGAACTTCACACAAATGTTTCTTATGATAATATCTCGACTTACTTCGACTTTCAAGGTCATGACCTCAAAGTCAAGGTCACTGTGGCCATCTTTTGAAAAACTTTGTCATCGCTCTATAGCCTACATTTATTAACAGATTTTAATATAACTTCACACAAAAGATGCTTATGATAATATCTTGAGCAAGATCTACTTTCGTGGTCATGGACTCAAGTCAAGGTCACTATGGCTATTTTTAGAGAAACGTCATCACTCTAGAATGTACATTTATTGGAGGATTTTTTAAACAAACTTTACAGAAATGTTGCATATGATAATATCTCAAGCCAGTTGGACTTTTGCCATTTCAGTGTTTTCCACAAACTAAGTTGTCTAGTGCGAGGGGATTTGTATCGCATGCGATAACTTGTTTTTATTTTGCATGAATGTTCCTTGGGTGGACCTCTTTTAGATTCCTTGAAGAAATTTTGATCTGACAAAAAACATGGCCGCCATGGGCGGGGCTTATTTTCACTATTTAACATATAATGTAATGCTAAAAAATCTTCTTCTGCAAAAGTACTTGTGGGATTTCATTGTAATTTGCATGAATTGTCCTTGGGTGGACTGTTGTCAGATATCATTCCTTGAAAAAAATTTGATCTTACAAAAAAACACATGGCCGCCATGGGCGAGGCTTATTTTCACTATAAAACATATAGTGTAATGCTGAAAATATTTTCTGCAAAAATTCTTGTTTTATTTCATAGTTATTTGGCAGGCATGTTCCTTGGGTGGACCTCTGTCAGATTCCTTGAAGAAATTTTGATCCGGCAAAAAACATGACTGCAGTGGGCGGGGTTTATTTTCACAGTGACTATATAACATGTAGTGTAATGTTAAAAAAGTCTTCTCTTCTTCAAAAGTTCTTGTTTATTTATTTATTTATTTAAAAGTACCTTCTGAATCAATCTCCTCCAATTTTGCTGACTATCACATATCTATAGAGGTCCACCTACAAATTGTCATTCTAAAATTCAAAACATCAGAAATTTCACTTGCCCATCACACTGGTGATAGAACTGATGTTTTCAACACAAACTCTATTTATACGACTTGATGTTTCAAAATAAATTCAAAATACTGAGGGAGATTGATTTATTAGACCTAATTATACTACAGTGTCAACAGTTCTCCAGATCCCTGAGGGTTAAAATGGCTTAGTTGAAAAGGGAGGCATACGGAATCCGACGGAGGAAAGGAAAAAATAAATAAATAAAGAAATAAAAACATAAATCTGTTCATTTTTTAGCTCCACTGGCCAAAGACCGGCGGGTCTTATGTTATATGTTATGGCCCTGTGTCTGTTGTGCGTCTGTGCGGTTGTGCATCCGTGCGTTAACTTTTTTCTTTAAACATTTCCTCCTTAACAACTTGGTCGATTGTAACCAAACTTCACAGGAATGTTTCTCACATAGTCCTCTTCTGAATTCCTTCAAAATTTTTTGTTACATGCAGAACAAAATGGCATCGAAACCAAAAAAAAAATATTTAAAAATCTTCTCCTCCAAAACCGCTCAATGGATTTTATTCTTATTTTGCATGAATGTTCCTTAGGTGGACCTCAGTCAAATTCCTTGAAGAAATTCGGATCAGACAAAAAACATGGCCACCATGGCCATGCCCCACATGACTGCCATGGCCATGCCCCTTGGCTCATTAGCTTTCAAAGACTTATATGGGGAAAAGTTTTAAAAACCGTCTCCTCCAAAACCGCTCAACGTAATGGATTTCATTCTTACTTTGCATGAATGTTCCTTGGGGGACCTCTGTCAGATTCCTTGAAGCAATTTTGATCAGACAAAAAACATGGCTGCCATGGACACGCCCATTGGCTAATTAGCTTCCAAAGACTCATAAAGGGATCTTTTTTTTTTTAATCTTTTCCTCCAAAACCGCTAAATGGATTTCGTTCTTAATTTTCATGAATGTTCCTTGTGTCTACCATTGTCAGATTCATTGAAGAAATTTTGATCAGACAAAAAACATGGCCGCCATGGCCACCACCTTTGGCTCATTAGCTTCCATAGACCAATAAACGGAAAATCTTCTTCTCTGAAACCATAAAGCCTAAAGCTAAGACATTTACAGTAAAACCTGTCTTAGTGGCCACCTCTATTAAGCAAGCAACCTATCTTAAGCAAGCAGGCATTCAGTTCCCAAGAAAGGCAGATTAGTTAAATTTCACCTGTATTAAGCAAGAACCTGTCTTAAGCAAGCATATTTTGACTATCCCTTAGGCACTTGCTTAATACAGGTTGAACTGTAGTATGTAGCAAAGTTATGTGGTCACCTTCTAAGTCCTGCGAACTATGACTCTTGAGTCCAAATTGGCAACGCCCCGGTGCCTAGTAGCTCCCATAGACTAATAATGACAAAATCTTGAAACTTTTCTCCTCTGAAACCATAAGGCCAAGAGCCTAATATGTAGCAACTTGGAAGTATTCAACTGCATAAATCCTGCCAACTATGCCCCTGGGGTCCAAATTGGCCAAACCCTGAGGCCCATAAGCTCCCATAGACTTATACTGGGAAAAAGTGACAAAAATCTTCTCTGAAACCATCAGTGCCCAGAGCTTAGATATATAGTATGCAGCAACGTCAAGTGGTCACTCAAATAAATCCTGCCAACAATGCCCCTGGGGTAAAAAATTGGTCACGCCCAGAGGCATATTAGTTCCCATAGACTTATAATAGGAAAAACTTTAAAAAAGTCTTCTTCTCTGAAACCATAAGGCCCAGAGCTTTAGATATTTAGAACGGAGCAATGCCAAATGGTCACTCACATAAATCCTGCCAACCATGGCTCTGGGGTCCAAAAAATATAGAATGGACATTCCTTGGGTGGATCACTTGTTTCTTTTTTTACCCATTGCATGCGGGGAAACCCTAAATGGGTACCTTGGCAAACAGTACTGGCCCAGATCAGACCCCACAGAACACCATGTCTGATCAGGGCCTGCACTATTTGCTAACAGAATTTTCCATCAAAAATAGAAAAAAATAGGCCTGACACCCCTTATATGACAAATGGACTGGTCCAACATATAGCAATAGAAGAGTCCACTAGTATACCATTGGTTAATGTAATAAATATGACAATTGTCTGAAGTTAGCCGGTGGAGCGACAGGCCCTCTTGGGCCTCTTGTTTCTTGAGTTGCGTTTCTTTTTCGGTTCAGTATATTTTTCTGAATTTATCCACAGAAGTTCTCATTACGTTTCCTAGTCTATATAATAAACATCCGCTTAAATTACGACAACACACCCGTGTGACATTGTGCATTTGTTTTCACATCTCCAAAATGACTACTTTTCTGTTGAAAATCCGTGATATTTTTCTTATTTCTACTGCAAACATAAGTGGTATAGCTCGTTAGAACCGCCTCATTGAGGCGGCTCTAACGAGTAACCACAACATATGTTTAAAAACAAAAATAAGAAAAATAATGTTTACCCCCGTAAAACCCAGTTTTCTAAAAACTGGAGTTTAGCGGGGTGTTCATTTCATGGACTTGTTCACGTGATGAACCCAATTTACATAGGAAAAAAGCTGTGGTTTACAGGGGTTTACAATATTTTTCTTATTTCTGCTCCAGTACATAGCCTGCGGGTGTTAGACCCGCCTCAAACCAGCAACACTCATCTATATAGTGAGTAGAAATAGGATTCTAACATGACGTTAACGTTTTTCCCATTGAACCCAGTGGAAACGTCAGCGTTTGCAAATATGCGATAATTCACGTCGTCAACGTGGTGCGTGCAATTTGGCGTCATCGTGACGTTGCATGTAAACATTTCCTTCTGTCGACATCCGGTGCAAAATAGTCCCCAAGATAACGCGTTGTTACTACTGTATTTCAGTTTAGCATCATGTTAGAATCGAAATAATTTCCACGCACCCGGTGTGTTATCGTGATTAACACACGGTGTTGTCGGGCAGATGCGAATATTAATTCACTCCGGCTTCGCCGTCGTGAATTAATATTTCGCAATCCGCCCTCCAACACCGTGTGTTAATCACGATAACACACGGTACGTGGAGATTATTTCTTAAATAATATCACAAATTTTGCATCAGAAAATCTACCAGTTTGTAGATATAAAAGGATGCACTATGATGCAAAAAGAATGTATTTATTTATTTTTTATTTATTTATTTCCGTTGCAGGGACCTTACACATACACACATAGTGCACTACTTCGGAGCTTCCTATAAAAGGAAATCAAAAGGTATCATATGGATAATGGTGTTAGAGAGGTGCAAGACATCTCTAAAAGAGTTTTATATCACCGAAAAGAAAGCTAAAATACCAGGTTTGTGACTTACTTTTTCCATTTGTCTCGGGTGATTTTTTAGATAGACCCGAACTATATGATCCGTTGTGTAGACATATTTTATACAAGGCAGTGAAACCAATGCATGTTTTAAACGAATATAAATGATATTTTCATAATGTGAAAAATATGATATTTCATTAAAAATATATGAAACATAACACGACCATCCATTCCGACAGTTGCAGCTCGGACTATTTTTTTCAAGTATGCAATAAAAACGAAATTTACTCTTTCTGTTTTGATAAATACCAACAATATTTAATCTCATGTGTTGAACAAATTCGATTTAATATTTTTGGGGTTTCATCTCAATAAAGGAAATATCATCCATCTAAGCGACTTGACATTTTCCAAGATTCATGAAAAAAAGCTTTCTCCAAAATTTTAACTTGGTTGTTTGATTTTTTGTGTTCACGGAGATGTTGCACTGATGAGTTAGGAGGCCATCATGCAGACTGAAAAAAAAAAATTGTCTAAATCGCGACGGAAGTAAGGGCGAGGATTGTGGCCACGTAAAATCAATTCAAGCCCCCCAGTGGAGTTTGTTTCACTGACCGTTCCAAGGCAGTTCTTCTGTCGCAGTTTATTAGCTCACCTGTCACGTAGTGAGAAGGTGAGCTTTTGGGATCACTTTTTGTCCGTCGTCCGTCGTGCGTGCATGCGTCCGTGCGTGCGTGCGTGCGTCCATAAACTTTTTCTTCAAAAGACATCTCCTCCTAAACCACTGATAGGATTCTGACCAAACTTCACAGGAATGATCCTTAGGTGGTCCCTTTCAAAGTTGTTCAAATGGTTCCAGTCCATTACACATCTAGGTCACAGGAGCCAAAAATAGATTTTTTTTCACCGAAAACTTAAAAAATCTTCTTCTCTGAAACCACGAGGCCCAGGTCTTTAATATTTGGTATGAAGCTTCATCTAGTGGACTCCTACCAAGATTGTTCAAATTATAGTGCTGGGGCGAAAAATACCCCTGCCCCGGGTTCCTTTGGTTTTACATAGGATTATATAGGGAACATCTTTAAAAATCTTCTTCTCTGAAAGCGCAAGGCCCAGATCTTTGATATTTGGTATGAAGCTTCATCTAGTGGACTTCTACCAAGATTGTTCAAATTATAGTGCTGGGGCCAAAAATGCCCCGCCCCGGGGCCCTTTGGTTTTACATGGGCTTATATATGGGAAATCTTTAAAAATCTTATTCTCTGAAACCGCAAGGCCCAGGTCATTGCTATTTTGTATGAAGCTCTATCTAGTGGACCCCTACTAAGATTGTTCAAATTATAGTGCTGGGGCCAAAAATGCCCCCGCCTCGGGGCCCTTTGGTTTAACATTGGCTTATATAGGGAAAAATTTAAAAACCTTCTTCTCTGAAACCGCTTTGATATTTGGTTTGAAGCTTCATCTAGTGGACCTCTGCCAAGATTGTTAAAATTATATTGCTGGGGTGAAAAATGCCCCCGCTCCAGGGCCCTTTGGTTTTACATGGGCTTATATGGGGAAAATCTTTAAAAATCTTCTTCTTTGAAACCGCAAGGCCCAGATCTTTGATATTTGGTATGAAGCTTCATCTAGTGGACCCCTACCAAGGTTGTTCAAATTATAGTGCTGGGACTAAAAAATGCCCCCGCCCCGGGGCCCTTTGGTTTTACATGGGCTTATATAGGGAAAATCTTTAAATATCTTCTTCTCTGAACCCGCAAGCCCCATGTCATTGCTATTTTGTATGAAGTTTTATCTAGTGGACCCCTACCATGATTGTTCAAATTATAGTGCTGGGGTCAAAAATGCTTGGGCTCGCGGGGCCTTTTGGTTTTAAATAGGCTTATATAGGTAAAATCTTTAGAAAATCTTCTCTGAAACCGCCAGGCCCAGGCCTTTGATATTTGGTATGAAGCTTCCTCTAATGGACCTCTACCAAGATTGTTCAAATTATAGCCTTTGGGCCAAAAAAGGCCCTGCGCTGGGACCCACTAGTTTTACATAGGCATATATAGGAAAAAACCTTTAAAAATCTTCTGGTCCGAAACCAGAAGGCCCAGGTCTTTGATATCTGGTGTGAAGCTTCAACTAGTGAACCTCTGCTGAGATTGGTCAAATTATAGCCCTGGCGCCAAAAATGCCCACGCGCCAGGGCCCGCTGGTTTTACATAGGCTTATATAGGGAAATCCTTTAAAAATCTTCTTTCTGAAACCAGAAGGCCCAGGTCTTTGATATTTGGTCTGAAGCCTTATCTAGTGGACCGCTACCAAGTTTAATCAAATTATAGCCCTTTGGCCAAGAATGCACAAGAGACACTGATACTCAGGTTAGCCATTCAGGGCCCTCTGGGTCCTCTTGTTTTTTGTTATGGTTTGTCTTTGAGTGTTTGTAACGCTTATTTTATTTTTTGTTTTGGCTAGCCAATTGGCCATTTTGTGGGAAAGTAACTGTCCTTTGGCTTTCCGCTATTGATGTTTCCATTAGGGTCTGTTGCTTCATGTTTGTGTGTCTTTCCTTTTTTTTTTTACTTTTGGTCCTTTGAGATCAGCGTGAATATTCTGAGAAATCAGAAATAAATTATTGGTTTAGACTCATATTCTAGACAGGTTTTTAATTATTTGGACCCCATTTTGATTTATATCAGTCTTTGAATCGACTGCCTATTCGAAATTCGCAAAATTGCAGTATATTTCCTCTGGCTTTCTTTGCCGGATCATTACAGGGTCACTGATGAGGCTTTATTAGCCGAAACTACGTAGTATGACCCATCTTCTTTCTTATGAATGTTTTCATTGCTCTTAAAGGAACTCATTTTTGATTTTTATTTCCCTTTGGTGTCTCTGATGGGAGCTGTGGGTTAATTGTATCGATTCCTGATCATTGCCTTCACTTCTCTTTTGCGTAGTTTATGATACCGATAGCAGTTAACAATTTATTATGAGTGTTATTATGCCTCCACGTCTACTTTGAAGTCAATCACATGACTAGACACTCTTGCAAAATCTAATTTATTGCGAAATATAAACGTCATAGGATGCCGCACGAGTCACATCACCATCCAAGAAAGTAAATATACATTCTCAAAATCAAAATTATCGCGTTTATCACAAATTTTGCATGAAACAAACCCATATACATGTACAATAGATAGATGTAAATCCAAAAACGTGGCATCTGTAGCAGAAAAATTTGCTTTATTTAACTGAAATACTGGGGGTAAATTTGACTGATCAATCTATCGAAATAGGTATTATCATATACTACGCAAAGCATTTTCAGAATTTTATAGACGTCATTCCGATTTAATTTCAAAATACAATGTTGGACTTAAAACTTTTCTGCCACAAGGTCTGTCGGAACCCAAATTTTATGGTGACTTAGTATATAAATTCAGAAAAATATATAATTGCAATGACTTCAGCACCCAATTTCGTAAAATCATTCTTCGATATGAAAAGATAGGGTACAACTTAAATGTTATACGACATACTGCATATAACAGTCTATGATGGTTCCAGCGTCAAGACTTACTGGGAATTAGAGACAAATTAATTTCATGTAATGTTGGTTGGTGCCCGATGCTCTGCCTCTAGTCAGGCCAATCGGAATCTAATTGTTAGGTTTTCTATGCTCCAGCATTTCAGTGGTTCTTGCTGTCGATTCCTTACCGTTGATTCATCTCTGTTGTTGTTTGAGTTTTGTGTTCTCGGAGATGTTGACCTTGTGAGTTGGGAGATAGAAGTGGAGGCAATGATCAGGAATCGATCAGGAAATGATTAGGCCTTCATGCGGACTGAACAAATTATTTGAGCCCCGCCAAGCGAATTTGTGTCTTCGAGCTTTCCATCATGACAAATTTTAACTGCGCATGCCCAGCCATTCAGAGGGGCCAGGGATATGGCTTTCTGTCTGAAGGTTCCTCTTGATTCACTGCTTGTATGAGCGAGCAGCGAAGGTTTTGGCGAGACTGCGCGAATGCGCAGGCTCGCCTGAACCTTCGCTGCTCGCATAGGCGATAAGTACCAAAATCGCTTGACGGGGCCCATTTGTCAAAATCGCGACGGGAGTAAGGGCGATGATTGCAGCTGTGTTTAATCGATTTAAGCACACAGTGGAAGTCGTTTCACTGACAGTTCCAAGGCGGTTTTTCTGTCACGGTTTAATTTTTGTTATGGGTTGTCTTTGAGTGTGTGCATCGCTTACATTATTTTGTTTTGGGTAGGCAATTGGCCATTTGGTGGGAAAGTAACTGTCGTTTTGGCATTCCGCTATTGGTATTTCCGTTAGGGTCTGGTTTCTTCATGTTTGTGTTTCTTTCCCTTTGGAGTCGCTGGTGATAACTATGGGTTAATTGTAGCGATTCCTGATCATTGCCTTCACTTCTATTTTAAACACCAGTTTTCTATTCTGTATTGTAGTTCTTGATTCCAAAGGATAACCTTTTTATAGAAGTTTAACTTCACAACATCTGGTATTAAGGGAATGTGTGCCGTCCGTAAAAGGTGTAACGACGTCGGGTGTATATGTGTATACTCATACCCAAAACCTTCTAGAAACGTATCATAATCAGTTCATTGAAACACAGTCACCCACAACTGAAAGCCCTTCTACACTAAGCGTTTTCGCAATCATCACAAAATTTATTGCCAAGATGTAAAACAGGAGTGGAACCACTCTATCCTTCCCTTTCACCTAGTTACTATTGCAGACTGATCAGGGCCTACGCTTTATTCTACGTGACAAAAGATTCCCTTCCCTTCATCATAGTGTTGGTTTTAGTTCAGTGTTAGTACTTTGAGATCATGGTTTTCAGTGGGGAATATTGAAAATGTTTGAGATTAGGCCTATTTGGCCGAGACTAGCTAGTCTGGCCCATTAACACATGAACTCGCCACTGTTTTATGTTATGTTTATCTTTGTTAAACATTGAACACTTTGGTGAACGCTAGGGTTGGCCACAATAGTCACAAAATTAGTGAACCATGAAATGTAGGTCTTGGTCAAATATAGGTGCCGAGATGTAAGTTTGTTTCAGGTATGGATTGACAGGGCGGAGCTATGGCTTGTGCCAACCTTTGGCATATTCTATTGACAAAAAATAATCCAAGTTTACCAATTATGTGAATTTCACTGTAACATAAACAAAGCTAAGATGTATATGCTCATATTGTCCGCTCATAAAAAGCATGCAAAACGCACTCTACCGAAACTTCTTGTAGTCTTGGCGAATTTGGCATATACTGACAACATATGAACTGCCTCATTCTGTCAATTTAAACTGCGACTTCTAGCTGGTGTTGTGCCGTGTGGCGGCCGTAAAACGTCTCCCCGTACATCATCATAGTGCAGATTATATTTTCTGGTCCTTTGGGATCATTGAGTTCATTTGGTATCATTTTGAAAATAGAGTTCTGCATAAGCCGGTGCTAGAGGGCGTGGCTGGTGTTGCACATTTCAGTACTGGCCATGAACAGACTCAATAAAACCGAGTCTGCTATTTTCGTTTATTTGGTGTATTCCTTGCTTCCAAAGGATCTAACTTCAGAACTTATTTTATATCATTTATGAAGCTCTTATAGTTATTGAGAAATGGACATGCTCTTCGACCTTACATCGATTCAATTAATCACAAACGCCATTGCATCAAAATATCATTCATTAATAAGGGTTTTGAAATTCTTTAGATTTACCTAGTATCTTCCGGGACAGTTCGGAGATTTCATCCATTCCTGCTTATTTTAAAAATACTGAAACACCGACAATTTGCTATAAATACAATAAATATGTTAGAGCTATCATTTTTAATTTCAATAAAATTGTTTCTTGCACACCAGACAAGGAAATCCGTGATTTTACCCTGGGATAGAAATTTATGTTCTGACCCTAGTGTTCCGACCCCAAATCGAATATAATCGCGTGTTTGATAAATGCATTGGTTGATTTCGACCTCGTATGTGCCGTCGTTAAGGTTGACGTCACAGCATGTTACGTGACGTCACTAAACATTCCTGTACTGCCATCACAATATGGCGGACGTCGGTACTCGAAGTGACTGCATTAAAATCCGCGCTACGAAATGAAAGGTATGCAAGAAAAAGAATCCTATATGGGTGTGAGGGGCGGATAGAAAAATCCGTCCCTCAGGATCACTGTCCGGCATCACTCGGCAAGCCTCGTGATGCCGGACAGTGACCCTCGGGACGGATTTTTCCATCCACCCCTCACACCCATATAAGATTCTTATACTCCTGATACACGAGCTTGTAAAAACTCAGTGCATTACTATCTTAATGTTGGTCATGTTATTACTGGCAATTTAAACAACATTCCTGATTCTAGGATACAAGTATAGTTTCGAAAGGACTGAAATACCAATTTCCTTATATAATTGATTTCAATAAGTGCGGAGATGAAATCGTTGCTGACTTGAATGTATTTGGTAATCGATGGTGTAAACGAGAGTGTGGAGCATAAAGCCCTAAAGAATGGAAATTTAGCATTCAGAAACTAGTGAACAAACGCATTTCTTTCTACTCTCAAAATATTTCCTCCTATACCTAAGCCGCCTTTATGTCACCTTAAACTATGAATTCAAGAATTTCGTAAGAAGTTTGTTTTAGCTCCAGCAGACAAGGCTGCTAACATTGTGGTAGGCTCAAGTATGTTATCACTCTTCAGCAAGAATTTGGTGGTACTATGACCTATGAACAGCAGTCTTTGGATGTAGAGAGGGCTGTAGTTGATGACCACATTTGTCATTAAGCCAACAAGTTTGCGGTATTTGGTACAGAAGGTCAAGACAAGCTTCCTAAGTTACATGGGTTACCTAAATTTCATTCAAATAAAAATATAAAGACCATACACGGTTTATTCCAAATTAAAGGTCTTGTACTACACAATAACTTTCCAAATTATAAATCATGTCTAGCTACCATCAAAAGACATGTGATTAAATATTGCATCAAAATAAATGTGAAGGCAATGATCAGGAATCGACACAATTAACCCACAGCTCCCATCATAAACACTAAGGGAAGGAAACACAAACATGAAACCACTAGCCTCCAATAGAAACATCACTAGCGGAAAGCCAAAAGGACAGTTTCATTCTCACAAAATGGCCAATTGGCTATCAAGAGAAAATTAATATAAGGGATACACACACTCAATGACAAGCCACAACAAATATAAACCACGAAAGAAGAACCGCCTTGAACAGGTCAGTAAAACGAATTCCACTAGGGGCTTAATCGATTTTACGTGGCCACAGTCCTCACCCTTGCTTTCGTCGCGATTTAGACAAATAATTTGTTTAGTCCGCATAAGGCCTCCTAACTCATCAGTGCAAATCTCCGTGAACACAAAAATCAATCAACCACTGAGATGAAACAATGGTAAGGAGTCGAGCAAGAAACCACTGGAATGCTGGAGCAAAAGAAAACCAACAGTCAAACTCCGATGGGCCCAACCAGAGACGGAGCATCTGGCACCAACCAACATTACATAAAATTAGATTCTCTCTAATTCTCAGTAACATAGAAGTGCAGGCAATGATCAGGAATCGATACAATCAACCCACAGCTCCCATCAGAGACACCAGAGGGAAAGAAACACAAACATGAAACAACAGACCCTAATGGAAACATCAATAGCGAAAAGCCAAAAGGACTGTTACTTTCCCACAAAATGGCCAATAGGCTATCCAAAATTAAATAATATAAGCGACACAAACACCCAAAGACAAACCATAACAAAAATAAACCGCGACAGAAGAACCGCCTTGGAACGGTCAGCGGAAACGAATTCCACGGGGGGGGGGGGGGGGCTTATATCGATTTTACGTGGCAACAATCCTCGCCCTTACTTGCGTCGCGATTTAGACAAATAATAAAACTTTACACTGGAACCGTCATAGAATCTGAGGCCTGACCCACCGGCGTGCAATTAAAAGGGGAAGCAAAGTTGTCAAATGTAATTGGGTTAACTGACATGCATGTAGTCTGTCGTGTAATTGAGAAATATTTGAAAGATCAGGGATAAATCTGTTTTGTTCTTTAAAAAGTCTAATGAGGTTTTAAATAAATTGAAATCCGGAGGTTTTCGTGCTTCAAAATGGAAGTGAGGGCAATGATCAGGAATCGATACAATTAACCAACAGCTCCCATCGGAGACACCAAAGGGAAAGAAACACAAACATGAAATAACTAGACATTAATGGAAACATCAATAGCGGAATGCCAACAGGACAGTTACTATCCCACGAAATGGGCAATTGGCTATCCCAAACAAAATAATATAAGCTGTTCACACACTCCAAGACAAGCAATAACAAAATAAACCGCCTTGGAACGTTCAGTGAAACGAATTCCACTCGGGGGCTTAAGTCTATCTACTTATGATTTTCCCCCTTTACACAGCTGTTCCTCATAACCTATAAAAGAAAAAACTTAATGATTTAATTGAATGTACATTTCATAGAGAAGATTTCCTTTATCTATGTAATGTAAGAAATACTATTTTTTCACTTCTGAAAAGCATAAAATTTATACATTGTGGTCATGTTAAAGAGTGAGTGAAGCTCTCACCTTTATACTTGAAAGTATTTACATAAGAATTAAGACAAATGTTTGGTATTCCGATGGGTACGAATTGCGTACCCCGCTTATCTGTGGCTTATCTGTTCTTGTTTAGTTATGAGTCTTCATGATGTCCCTTTCCGTTGAAAAACTCTTCTATGAAGCCACTGGGCCGAATGGAGCCAAACATCTGTAGCATGCTTGGGCTGGGGGATTTTAAGTTTTTTATTATGAGACTTATAATGTGGAAAATTGAAAAAAGGCATTTACTGCCGAGTCATTGCAGATATTTTGACAAAACCTTTATAGAAAAGTATTAGTAAACTTCTCTCAGCCACATGCTTTTATGGCAACCTGAGGGGACCCAAGGTTGTGCTGGGGCCATGCCACACCCCCTCTACTTTATAAAAGGCCATATATCTCTGAATCCATTCAGATCCCCGCCCCTTAACCATATATATTCTTCTTCCTTGTGATAACACGCATTCAGTGACACCAACTTGGGGGTCCCCCAGGATGCGCCGGGGCCATGCCTCACCCCCTCCACTTCATAAAAGGCCCAAATATCCCCGATATCTTACAAATCCCCATCCCCGGAACCATATATTCTTGTTTCTTATGATAAGACACATTCAGTGACACCAACGTATGGGTCTTCCAGGGTGCGCCATGTCCCACCCCCTTCACTTCATAAAAGGTCATATATCTCAGAAACCATTTAGATCCCCACCTCTAAACCAACTTGGGTGTCACCCGGTATGCGCCGGGGCCATGCCCTACCCCTTCCACTTCATAACAGGCCACATATCTCAGAAACCATTCAGATTCCCGAGCCTAAACCAGATATATTTGTGTTCCTTATGATAAGACGCATTCTGTGACACCAGCTTTCGGGTACCCCGGGATGTGCCGGGGCCATGCCTCACCCACTCCACTTCATAAATGGCCCAATATCCCGGAAACCTTACAGATCCCCACCCCTAAACATACGTTCTTGTTCCTTATGATAAGATACATTCAGTGACACCAACCAAGGGGTCTGTCTGAGTGCCAGGGCCATGCTCCACCTCCTCCACTTCATAAAAGGCCGTATATGTCGGGAACCATTCAGATTCCCACCCCTTAACCATATATATTCTTGTTACCTATGATAAGACGCATTCAGTGAAACCTGCATGTGGGTCCCCTTGGATGTGCCGGTGCCATGACCCACCCCTCCACTTCATAAAAGGCACAATATCTCAGAAATTATTCAGACCTCCACCCCCTAAACCATACATTTTCTTGTTCCTTATGATAAGACACGCTCAGTGATAGCAACCAAGAGGTCTCACATGGGGTGCTTGGGCCATGCTCCACCCATCCACTTCACAGAAGGCCAAATATCGAGAAACTGTTTAATGTGCTGGGGCCATACCCCACCCCTCCACTTCATAAATGACCATATATTTCAGAAACCATTCAGATCCTAGACCTATAATCATATATATTGCCAATTGGCCATTTTGTTGAAAAGTAACTGTCCTTTTGGCTTTCCGCTGCTTGTGTTAACATTAGGGTGTAGTTATGTCATATTATATTTTGCGGACAAGATAATAAGTTGTGCCAACAAGATATTATCTTCTATGTTGGTTTTCTTGAGGATTATTATTCAGTTTGGACTCAGTGTACATACCATGGGATCAGAAAAATAATATCAAGGCTATTAAAAAACAGAGTAAAGTATTTGTTTCTTTCATACTTCATTACAGTAATAACAATGGGGTGAGTGAGTTTTAGTTTTACGTCCCACCAACAGCTAAGGTCATACGGAGACGGGACCTCGGTTTAAAGACTCATCCGATAGTCTGGAGAAGCCCGGGATCGATCCTGCGATCCCGGGTTTACAAGGCGAGTAGCGTAACCACTGCACCACGGAGGCTTCTATAATAACAATGGGTTAAAATAGCTTGTCAATACATTTTGTTAATTTTTCTAAAAGGTTTGAACAGATTCAGTAAAACCGACTCTGCTATTTTCGTTTATCTGTCGTATACTTTGCTTCCAAAGGATGCAGCTATTCAGAACTTGTTTGTTTGCTTATTCTGTCTACTACACTTGGCTCGTATTATCTTGTGCACACATGGCATCTTGTGCAGATATTGTCTTGTGCGCACAAGATATTTTCTTGCACACCAGACAAGGAATTCCGTGATTTTACCCTGGGATAGAAATTTATGTTCTGACCCTGGTGTTCCGACCCCAAATCGAATATAATCGCGTGTTTGATAAATGCACTGGTTGATTACAACCTCATGTGCGGCGTCGTCATGCGTGACGTCACTAAAATTCCTGTTGTGTCATCACAAAATGGCGGACGTCGGTAACCGAAGTGACAGCTGCATTAAAAATTCGCAATAGAAATGGAGGGTATGCAAGAAAAAGAATCCAATATGGGTTTGAGGGGTGGATAGAAAAATCCGTTCCTCGGGATCACTGTCCGGCATCACTCGGCAAGCCTCGTGATGCCGGACAGTGTCCCTCGGGACAGATTGTTCAATCCACCCCTCACACCCATATAAGATTCTTATAATCTTGTGCAGACAACTTAAAAATCAAACCATCATGACCCTTCCAGAATTCCGTAATTTCTTCCGTTAAAGGTAATTTTTCCGACGGACTTCCAGCCAGAAGTGAGGCTATCCATCAGTTTGCGACATTTGCTTTACAAATTTGTGATGGTTTGGCATATGTGCACGAGAAAGGCTACACTCATCGAGACCTAAAGATGGAAAACATTCTGGTAAGTCTTTAGTTATATTAACCCCTTCAGTGCTAATCCCGATCTTCAAAGTATTTTGTTTCATTACAGAAACACGCCTATACAAATACATGGTAACCTTTATCGCGGAAAAAATCAAAATTGTAAGATGAAAAATTGTGATATTTTTCTTATTTCTGCATCGAGGAGGTTCTAACGAGTACCCACAAACTATATTTTAGAGAAGAAATAAAAGAAATAACGTTTATACCTGTAAACCCAAGCTTTACAATATAAAAGTGGGATTCGAGGGGGTCAAAATTATATAGGCGTGTTTTCGTGATGGTTTTATTTGAGGTTTAACGTCCCAATCATTACTGTGTAGGTCATTTTCGAGAAGTTGCTTTTAATTTTGTGAGACATTTACCCGACAATGAGATGAAATGACATCTCAAGACCTGTCGCCAAATAAAACCAATATATTGCATGGGCGGTCCGACTCGCACCTTTTGTCTGGGCAGACTTAGACTCTCTAAGGGGTTACAAGTACGCATGTGCAGTCGGTTTCAGCTCTTATTTAAAGCTAATAATGGAATCAAGTTTATTTCTCTTAGCCTCGATGGGCGGGGCCCTTTCAAAGTATTCTGTTTTAGTTTTCAGAGCAAAGGGCTTGGCATTACATGCTGCTGAACAGACGATTCGCATTAACCCTTGTCCTGCTGAATATTCATATATGCCACACCCACTGCTGATTATCAACCAATCAGATTACTTGATACAAATTATTGCAACAAATTCATAAACTGGATGGCAAACAATGAAGATCCTGATCAGATGGCTTCTTCAGAAGCCATCTGATCTGGATCTATATTGTTTCAAAGATATGGCATATCCGGGCTCAGCAGGACAAGGGTTAACAGTCACAGTCTTTTGTCTTTGCGAAAAAAGACAAAATTGGTTATTTGTTACTCTAGAATTTTCTGTTGCCCTTGAAAGGTGGCATTGACGAGGCTAACGACACACTCAACACTATTTAGTTCATATCGAGCAAGTTAGTTTATCTAAACACACTTTTTCTGGACAGGCTTAATAATAAGCGGTCAACCAGTACAATGCATATTCGCTCGTCAGAAACTGAAAACTGCCATTCTTGAATCAGCAGAAGGGAATGACAGTAGAAAAAATTTCATGATCAATCTCGGCGACAGAATGTTTCCGACCCTGCAGGTATGGAACTTGGACCTCCTGATCATCAGTTATCCGAAACTACTGATGTTCAGAGAGAGAGAGAGAGAGAGAGAGAGAGAGAGAGAGAGAGAGAGAGAGAGAGAGAGAGAGAGAGAGAGAGAGAGAGAAAACATGCACAGAAAACAATAGGAGATTAAAGCCCGCCATTTATACTTAAAGAGGTAGTAAGTACATCTCACCGTGAAGCCGCCATCTATCACCGCTGGGGTTCGAGCCTCGCTGGATTCTGAGGTGAGATGTCAATCACTGCAACGGAAGGTCAGGTGGTTTTATCTCCGGACATTCCGGTTTTCGCCCACGATCGGCTCGAATTAAGCGGAATTATCTTGAAATTGCCGGGAAACCAAAAAATCCAAATAACCAACAACCTATGTTTAGACCATAAGAAAAAGAAATGCCCTACCTTTCCACAATAAAATAGCATTTTCAGAGACATTGAACAAAACTTGATCTAAGGGAGGTAGGTATACTAATATCCTAAATATCCCAGCTGAAAAAAAAAACTAGAAAATGTGTCTCTAGCTGCCTATTCAAGAGGTGGTTTAACTGCGAGAGATAACGTAACAGCAAGATACAAATGTTTTGTCATTTGTCACTGATTAGGTCACATGGTCCAAAACATTGTTCTTGTCACAAGCAATGTGCATTGCAAATATGTAAGATGTATGGAAAATGATTCTGTCACAGACATAAATCCAAAAAGACATACTAACCATTAACTGCATGCCCCAAAATCTTTGATTTCTGGGAAAAATCTTCAACAAACACAAATATCAAAAACCAATTATGTCTAGTATGTTTGCTTTATCATCACGAAAACACGCCTATATAAATTTGACCCCCCTTGAACCCCACTTTTATATAGAAAAAATGGGGTTTAAGGGGGTATACATTTTTTTTCTTTTTTCTGCTCAAAACATAGATAATGGGTACTCGATAGAACCGCCTCGTCGAGGCGGTCTATCGAGTCCCAACAATCTATGTTTTGAGCAGAAATAAGAAAAAAATCACAATGTTTCATCTTAAATTTCTAATTTGTGGCCAAAAAATTGGAAATGCAATTTGTATAGGTATGTTTACGTAAAGTAATGAGGTAGCTAAAATAGTATTACATGTACTTGCTTTGTTAATAGCTGGGTATGGATGGTATGATCAAACTCACTGATGTAGGCGTGGCAAAACCAACTGATCTCTTATCCAAAACTATTGTTGGATCCCCGGCGTACATGGCACCTGAAGTTCTGCTAGCTTCCAGAAACCAGGAAAACAAGATTGACATCTACAGCCTCGCTTTCATCCTGTGGGAAATGTGGTATGGTCGAGATGTGTCGCTTGTTATCAATGAGGAAGTGCTGGATTTGGGATTTGGTGGTGATGCAATGGCTATGTTCAAAGCAAGACAATCAGAGAAGGATGGAGGCTTCCGTCCATCACTCACAATGGCCAATAAACCACCACAACAGCTGGCTGATGTGCTGCGATCATCTTGGGCTACAGACCCAGAGCAACGCCCAACTGCATCTAAGCTTGAAAAATTCTTTAAACAATATCTGAATAACATTGAATAACTTGACTTCTCATGACATCAACGAACACACTCGTGCTGATAAACTACTGTATACAGTTTATAGGCCTAAACTCCGTTCAGAAAAGCTGAATCATCTATTTTTTCGTTTCTTCCTTTTAATACTCATTTTTGCCCATGCATCTCTATGGGACAGTTTTAGACCTAACCCTCCGCCGACTTACCCAACAGGTCATATGCCTCTGCGACAGTCAGGGAAGACTGTGATTATTTGGAGAAAATTGCAAAACAAAGAAATGAGACCACTGACTAAGTCCATTTGACGATGATTGTCAGGTGAAATAATAAATATTCGAATCTATGTGATGCACTTTATAAATAGATATGCAGTTACGACACACCTTACATTCGAATGGCTAGATAGAGGCTCACTAGAAACGGGGAGCGACTAGCGCAATGTGCTGTCAACAGTGGTCAAAAAGAAATATACCGATATCGGATGTGGTGTCACAGCTAATGATTCTCCATGAAGTGATCGTGCAAATCCCTTGTAATTTACAAAAGGAGTAGCAACTTCTACATATGGTTTAAAAGGGTGTGTCGAACCTGTCAGAATGTCTTAGTCTGTGGAAGAAAATTTAGATTTTGCACTTTTCTCCAAATAATCATAGCCTTTCCTGGCTGTCACAGAGGCATACGACTTGCTGGAGAAATCGGCGGAGGGTGAGGTCTAAAACTCTCCCATATGTATGGGCTAAAATGAGTATTAAACGCGAGAATCGAAAGAATCGATGATTCAGATTTTCTGAACGGAGTTTAGTCATCACGAAAACACGTCTATATAATTTTGACCCCCCGCCCTGAACCCCACTTTTATATAGTAAAATTGGGGTTTACATGGGTAAATCTTATTTTTCTTATGTCTGCTCTAAAATATAGATTGTGGGTACTCGTTAGAAACACCACGATGAAGCTGTTAGAATCTAAAATATAGATTGAGGCGGTTCTAACGAGTACCCACATTCTATATTTTAGAGCAGAAAACAGAAAAAATATCACACTTTTTCAGCTTAAAAATTTCCTTTTTTTTCGGTGGTCGAGTTTACAATGTTTTTGTATAGGCGTGTTTTCGTAATGAATGTTTTTGTATATTACACATTGTGGTAACAAAGAAATGAGTGCATTTATTTAACGTTCATTGAAGTATGAATAACATTAGGTCACGAGGAAAGTAAAAGAGGATACCAGGTTCTTGTCTTTTGATATCAAGTTTATCAGGCAAGGCTTCGAGTCTGATAAACTTGATATCAAATGACACGAATCTGGTATTCTATTTGTCAGTTTATCCCCTTGTACACTCTTAAATTAGCAATTTACGGTCAGTTATTGTTGGGACTCAGTGCGTCCAAGCATTCTGGTGGTCGATATATTTATTATCTGCTAACCATGTTTTTTCCTATGATATTTTTTGTTCAAGTAATTTTGCCACTTTTCCCAGTTACAATAACATTTTTGTCATTTTCCAGTAATCGGGTTCTTTCATAAAAGTGCAATGTCACGTTGACGTGATAAAGCTCATTTGTCCTGAGATAGCTTATCTTTATCAGGTCAATGAGTTACAATGCAATATATACAGGGGGTAACTGATAAAAGATGTTATCATACTTCAATAAGCATTAGATAAATTATCTTTATTACTTATATTTGCATTGTATTCAATTCATTATGTGAAAAAAATCGGGGTTGAAAGCTGAAAATGAAAGAAGTAAACAATTGCACGCAGTTTAACTATTAACAGAGGAAGCGCACCGTTGACGTCATAACGTCATCCAATCATGTTGGAAAGAACAATGGAGTCAGTGTACAGAAAAAATGCCTATATTAAGACATTAAGACCACCTTTGCAACTGTTCAAAAATGGTCTGAAAGACCACTTTTGAACATTCCGAAAGGCGGTGTCTTACTAGAAGAAATTGGGCGTAGACAACACGAAGAAAGAACAGGTGAACCTTTTGAATATGTGTTTTCAGGATACATGTAGACTTCAACTTGATTATTCAATGTTTAATGAATTTTTCAAAAAGCACATTTTCATTGACATTGTAACCATCCTGGTGTTACACAAAATGTTTGGCACTGCAGTGTTATTAATAAGAGAGATATTTGAAGAAATTTGAAATTTTAAATTTACGTAGTGGGATATGTTTTGTCAATAAATTTTCTCGCCTTTTTGTATGGAGTTGTTCTTTTTAAAAGTTAATACTATTTGCTGTCAACTATTACTGGGTCTTCTAGTCTCTTCAGGAATAATGTTCGGCTGATAAAGATGGGTAATTTAACTAACATAGGCTAGAAGGCATATGCAGCTTTGCAAACTATATTGCTGTGTATGAATAAAACCGAGTCTCCGATTTTCAATCTTTTATGTGTTCTTTGTTTCCAAAGGCAACCTTTTAGCTTCTTATTATAATTGAATGACATGTCAAAAAGATTTTCATTTGTTGAAATGCATATTTTTTGCTTGAATTTCTCAAATTCAGTTGTACTAAACGAATTTAGTAAGAATCCACATTGCTTGTTGGTCCTGAGTAAAGAGTATGTTATGTAGGAGAAAAACCAGGTTTTTTGTTTTTGAAACTCCTGAAAAGCTGAATTTTGATAATCAATACATTGTTTGGAGATTCATCTGTTTTAGTTATTGACCAAATTAACTTATTTTTGGCGTTCAGATTATTTGTATCTTGTGTAGGTTTTGAATAAATTTAGCTTTTGTTCAGAGTGTCCAATTAATTTTGGTGCAGAAAATTAAATTTGTTATATCTTTATTTCCAGAACATTTTAAGGACATTCCTGATAGATTTTTAAGGGGCATACCTTGCTGATGGTTTTCTGAGCAAAAGGGCTCTTTCGAACTGCATAATAAAAAGATAATTCCATAAAAGTAAACAGTTTTCAGTTAAACCAATATCGTAGTCATTACAAAAACATGCCTATACAAATACACTGTAAATTTAACCTCCAAAATATGAAAATTTTAAGATGAAAAATTTTGATATTTTTCTGATTTCTGCTCAAAATATAGATTGTGAGTACACGTTAGAACCGCCTCATCGAGGCGGTTCTAACGGGTACCCACACTCTGTGTTTTAGAACAGAAATAAGAAAAAAGGTTAACCCCATAAGCCCCAGTTTTACTAAATAAAGGTGGGGTCCAGGGGGGTCAGATTTATATAGGTGTGTTTTCTTGATTAAACTTGCTAAAATTCGTTTTTAAGTAGTAATAAATAACTCCAGGGACGCAGTGTTGTTCATATCTCAATGAATACAGAGAAATGCATCTACTCGTATTATGATCAGCTAAAATAAACACAAATTCTTCTTGTAGGATAGAATACGCCTTACAGCAGTGGTCATCTTTAAATTACACTTCCTCCGCTATTACTTGATGTATTTGTATACTCCGTATATCAAATTAAACTTTAAAGATGATATATTGAAGTTTTTATCATATGTTTATTTATCCGCTGTTACAATAAGGGCTTTCTTTTCAGTTTCTTACACTGTACTGGTTATCCGTTTATGTATAAGCCTGTCAAGAAAAGAGTGGTGAGGTAAATTCCAAGGGTTCAATGATATTGTGGGAAGAATTTGGGATCTGATTGTATTAGTTCCTGGTCGTTTCTCTTTTTAATTTTCACATGACCTATATTGTATATACTGGGCCATTACACCCCACAATAACAAACAAAATACGGGTGGACGTTTTTGCTTTTTAATTCTGTTTTTATTCATTCAAAATTTCATGAAAGGTATACAAATAACTGACCAACTGTACACCAAATATACAAACAAACGTCAAAGGTGAAAGGGTATAAGTTAATGAATTATTGCACTATCCGTACAGTTTCTGTCGAAAGTTTTCGATAAAAGTGGAATAGATATCCCGTAATTTTCGCCAACCTCTGATAAACGTTCGGCTCGAAATAAGTGAAAAAGTAGAGCAAGTCGCACATCGCAAATACCCGCCTTTTTAGCTCACCTGTCTCGTAGTTATGTGCAGTTTGTCCGACGTGTGTTCGTGCGTTAACAATTTCTTCAAATGACATCTCCTTCTGAACCATTGATCGGATTTTGACCAAACATCACAGGAATTATCCTTAGGTGGTCCTCTTTCAAAATAGAAGTAACGGCAATTACCAGGAATCGATACAATTAACCCACAGCTCCCAGCAGTGACACCAAAGGAACAGAAACACAAACATAAATAACTAGACCCTAATGGAAACATCAATAGCGGAAATCCAAGGACATTTACTTTTCAAAACAATGGCCAACTGGCTATCCAAAACAAAACAATATTAGCGAAACACACACACACACACACACAAAAAAAAAAAAAAAACAACAACACACAAACACACACAAACCACAACAAAAATAAACCGCGACAGAAGAGCCGCCTTGGAACAGTCAGTGAAACGAATTCCACTGGTTTTACGGAGCTGCAATCATCGCCCTTACTTCCGTCGCGATTTCTCCGATGGGTCCGACCAGAGATAGAATATCAGGCACCAACCAACATTACATAGAATAAGATTATCTCTTACGCACGAACCGTCATAGAATCTGGGGTCTGACCCACCGGCGTGCAATTGAAGAGGGAATCAAGATTATAAACCGTGATTTGGTTAATCAACTACAATGCATACAGTCTATCGTATAACATTTATGTAGTATCCAACCTTTTTATATCGAAGAATGATTTTAAGATCTTGGTTGCTGAAGTCATTGCAATTATATATTTTGCTGAATTTATATATAAAGTCTCAATAAAATTCGATGCAAAGTTGTTCCGTTGTACATCTAGGTCACATGAACCAAACTGTTTTTTTTTTCATTGAAAACTTAAAAAATCTTCTTCTCTGAAACGTAGGTTGGCGGCCTCAGCCAATCGGGGCTTGACGAAATAGATGGACTGCATGAGGCTTCCACGCAGAGCTGAAACCGATCCGCACACGATTAGTGGTAAACCACTCAGAGGATCTAAGTCTGCCCAGGCAAAGCGGTGCGAGTCGGCCCGTCCATGCATATAAACCCTATTGGTTTCAATGGGCAGCAGGGCTTGAGATGTCATTTCATCTCAGTGTTGGGTAATAGTCCCACAACAATGTCTCTAAAATGACCTTTACAGTGATGACTGGAGCGTTAAACCTTAAACAAACAAACAAAACAAATGTAGAGTGGTAGATGTTTGCTATAGCTGCCCTATTGGTGTACTGTTGAAACCCCACAATCTGTATTTTAGCAGGAATACTGGAAATATCATGATAATGATAACTCTGTTAAACCCCACTTTTGGAATTTAAAGTGGAGCTTAAAAGAGTATTCAATACATTTGATTGTTAACCCATTGTATGCGGGAAACCCCTAATGTGGTACCTTGGCAAACAGTGCAGGCCCAGATCAGACGCCGCAGAACCTGCACTGTTTGCTAACAGAATTGTCCGTATAAAACGAAAAAAAAAGTCCTGACACCCCTTATATAACAAATGTAGTTGTCCAACATATAGCAATGGAAGAGTCCACTAGTACACAATGGGTTAACAAGATCATGCAATGATTGCCATGAAACACATCCGAGTGAGTTTACAAGTTTACAAGTTTATTCATCAGAACAGAAAGTTTCACAAATGAAACATATAACTACAAAGGAAAAGAGAATATTAAAGAACAAAGAAAAAAAAAAAAAAAGAAAAAAAAGTAATGAAATATAACTTCTAGCCTAAACCTATACTATAGCTACCAGAGGGAGACATCTTAAAATATCATATATTTAGGAACCTCGGTCTTTGCTTGTTGTCAACTGGATCCAAAAGTACAGCTATGTTTTAATTAAGAGCCTTAAACTTTAAGTTTTATAAAATAGCACTACCATTTGTTAATGTAATAAGAGTGCAAGATATAGTAATTAAGCTCACGCAAAGATTCTGCACACCTGGGTCCAGTAGCCAACATATATAAAGATAAGAATGCTGTATAGTTATAAGTGTGATTGACTAAAGGCACTGTAACAGTCGTCGCCCAGCGCAAAAAGCCAACAACTCCAATTTATAGTTTACAAGAGTTGTTGACTCATTGCGCCAAGGTGACTGTTATAAGTCTAAGATCATTAATTATCACGCTTATCAAGACTGTAAAATAAAATTTGAAATAGCTTTACAAATTCTAGTCTCCTCATTACTCATAAGCCAAATAAATTTCTGATGCATGGACAGTAACATAAAATTTTTATTTTGAATTTGGTGAAAAAGTGCGTTTCTTTCTAAACTGTACTTTGGGCATACTAACAAGAAATGCAGTTCATCTTCAACTAACCCTTTACAACATTGCTTACATTTGCGGTCGCACACAGGGGTTTTGGGAACTGAATACCGGCCTCTTTCAATTTCTAGTTTATGAGCACTGGTTCGAAACTTCGACAATGCTTGTCTTTCTCTAAATTTAAGAACATCAATGTAGGATTCACAAGAAAACTGGCTTTTAAAAGAAGCATATGTACGCAATTTGTTTCCACCATTAATGTCTGAAGATTTGCTTTTGTTATCGTTAATATCAGCCAACCATTGTCTTTCAAATTTATGCTTTAGTTTTAGTTTAATATCACATAAGGCTTTATTAGTCAACGAAAAAGGATTGTGGAAAATGCTAAGCAAATTAAGCTCTTTTAGAATTAAATAAATACATTGTAGCCAACAACTCTGGTTGTTATGAAACATTAAGTAATTTTCATTCAATGCTTGACTAAGGAGTCTATCCTGACAGGAATCAATTGTATGTAGATGTAACCAATATTTAAGCATTGTAATAATGACATCAATATAAAACGGATATCTACCTAGTTCACCCCTGACTGCTTGGTTAGAGGTTTTCTTATTCACACCCAATATAAATTTACAAAACTGTATGTTAAGTTTTTCTATTTGTAGGTCTTTAAAAACTTTTTCAAAAGGACTTTCTGGAGCACGAGCAAACTTATTTTGGTCAAAAACACCCCATACTTCACTAGCATATAATAATATGGGTTTAACAGTATGATCGAATGTATGTATAACGGTCGAGGTTTTGGGCGAGGCATGCTTAAAAATATTAATGAGCTTAAAATAAGCTTTTTGGCCTCTAGAATACAGATCCGCGATAGCTACAGAAAACTTGCCTGATATTTGAACATAACCCCAAGATACTTGTATTCTCTCACAACTTCTAGTTTTACGTCTAATATGGAAAAATCGTATTTATTAAGTCTGCCAGTACGATTAAATACTAAGATCTTGGATTTATCAAAATTTATATCAAAACACCAGTTCTGACAATAAACTCCAAGTTTATTGAGGCAGTTCTGTAGACCTTTGGCAGATTGAGATACCAAGATCACATCATCAGCATAAAGCAAACAATTGAAGTATGCTGAACCAAGATTAACAGGATCACATGACTCACTATCAAAAACGTCAACTACATCATTCATAAATATGATAAACAAATTCGGGCTCAGATTGTCACCCTGTCTTACCCCGATTGTTGCAGCAAAGTCATTACTTATTTTATCACTACCAATCTTAACTCGAAGCATATTATTATCATACATGGACTTAATAATTTTCATGAAATTGCCGCCGATTCCTATATTATGCATTTTATAAAACAGAGCTGGGTGAATAACAGAGTCAAATGCTTTCCTTAGGTCGACAAAGCAAGTAAACAATTTACCACTCTCTCTTAGGTATTTAAATAGTAGAGTTTTCAGTTTAAAAAGGTAGTCTGAGGTGCGAGATCCCTTTTTAAAACCAATCTGCTCGTCATGAATTATTTTATTGTGTTTTAAATACTTCTCAAGCCTAATATTTAGTATACTGTTAAAAAGTTTACCTAAACTACTAGTAATAGTTATTCCTCGATAGTTACTGGGGTCCATGCGATCAGCAGATTTATATATTGGGACTAAAATACCTTTAGACCAAGCTTTTGGATAATGTCCTGAAGTTAAAATGAGATTAAAAAATTTTCCAATGCATGGCAGCAGTACATATTGACCATATTTTATCATTTCATTAAGAATTCCATCCAAGCCGCATGATTTGCCATATTTAAGTTTTTTACAAGCTTCAAAAATTTCTTTTTCACTGATTTCTCTATCTAAGGTAACGTTTGGCTGAGTTTGACGGCATGATTCTAGCATTTGCTTGATTATATTTACCCGTATCTGTTTTTTTGGAGGCTCTGAGTAAAGTTTATTAAAATGATCAGTCCAGACTTCAGCATCAATGCATGAGTTGCCATCATCACTGTTTTCTTTTTTCAGTGAATTTAAAAGATTCCAGAATTGTTTAGGGTCATTTTCATGCAATGAATCGAGCTTATTCATAAAACCGTTAAAGTAATTACGTCTCTTTTTGTGCCTGAGTTTGTGATATTTCTTACATAGTCTAAAACAATGTTCACGTAGCTGCTTATTAAATGGATCCTTTGATAACCGCCGGCTGTTACAATCAAGCGTTTTTCGGAGTTCTTGCAGTGATATGTCAAACCATTTCTTATGACGTACTTTCGATCTACTGAAGCCACTCCTCTTATTTAATGAAATTGATGCAGCCTTTGAAAAAAATAGAGTTAACATCATCTAAAGCAGTTTCAATGCTATTACTGTCAGACACATACATTGCTGTCTTAAATTCATTTATTTTAGTAGCAATCTCAGTAGAGCAAAGAGCTGACTGAAATTTCGAGATTGAGTTAGACTCCCACTTGAATTTTGCAGGCAGTAATTGGACATTCGATCTAGTACTGCAATTATTTTCTAAAAAATTAACAGAGATAGCAGTGGATAATTTACAATGGTCAGAAAGTGATCTCATAATATCATCAATTTTCATGTATAATATATTTGAAAAACATTCCTCATTAACTATAATATAATCAATGACACTACATCCTAATTTATTGAAGCAAGTAAAATTTCCGCCTAAGTCACCAAGCACCCTACCATTTACTATTCTGAGACTACATTTTATGCATAAGTCCAAAAGCTGTCTCCCTCTGGCAGAAATCAATCTGTCATTACTGTCTCTTTTGTCACTAAAGTCAAATACATACTCATCATCATAACAGTTGAAGTCATTTTGGTCATCATTAATAATAAAGTCAGCACTATCAGAAGTTCTTGCATTAAAGTCACCACATAACATGATATTACCACAGTTAGAGAATTTAAGAATTTCTTCCTCTAAAAATTCAAACTGGTCACCATGCTTTATTGAGTAAGATGAGTTTTCCGGTGGTATATGTAGAAAGCAAACATACATATCTTTAATTAAATTAAAGAAATACCGGTCAAATTTAATCCAGCAATAATTACTGTTAGTAGGGTTAATAACGGTTATACCATCTTTCACGGAGTTCTTAATTAAGATGCTTATACCACCAAAAGACCGCTTAGCATGCTGATCCTTTGGCCTGAAAGTATGATGAAATTTGTAACCATTTAATGGGGATGATAAGGATTCCGATAAATGGGTTTCTACAAGACCTATAACATCATATTGTCTGATATTGTTTAAAAAGGTAGCATCTTCAAGTTTGTTAAAGTCTTTAGTCTTTAGACCATTTACATTCCAAACACACAGGTTAAGTGTGCTTCGCTTAGTCTTTAACGTTCTCGGTGGTCCCATCCCTGTCACTCAAAGCGGACAGAGCGTGGTCTCGTAGGATAACGATTTCGAGAATAGCTGCGCCTGTACCCTCCTCTGTCAGGAGAGTCACCGTCCACTGAATACTGTTCACCCGAACGTCTATTCGCGACTGTTGTCGGTCTTGTCTTCTTCGTTGATAGCCGATATCATCCCCTTCAGCACCTTTCGCGAACCTACTGGGTGGGTCAATGCCTAAAACATTTTAAAACATTTTCGCATGTTTGAAGCTAGCACTCTAACACCATCATCTGAGAGATGATAGCCATCATCCTTAATGAGGTTATGATGAATTTTGTTATTCTGTGCCATATTGTCATTGTTACAAACCACTAAAGATTGCTTATCATGATAGGTTTCTTGAATTCGTGCATTGATACTACTAACTTTAATATTGTTAATATCATTGTCATTTCGGTGCGTGGCTGTAGACAGCACAATCTTTGCGCTTGGGAATTTTTTCTCTGTTTCGCAAATCAGATCAGTCAGCTCTTCCATACACTGAGAGATGCTTTTATTTTTCAAGTCATTGGTAAGGATATGGTACATGATAACATTAGGAGTTTTTTCAATTTGATGTAGATATGAGAGGGCTTCTTCAATTGTATATTTTTGTGCAACCTTAAGATCTACCTTAGACATTAACTTCTCGGGGTCAATGTTTTTGATATTTGATGTCCCCACAAGAAGCACTGAGGGTTTCTTCGGTCTTTCCGATTCCCGGCGGGGTCAATCCTCACGCCTATTGTCTCTTCCACTTATTAATGACCAATCGGGATTCAACATATCAGACCCCACTTGAGTTTTTAGGCTTATTATTTCATCCTGTGCCTTATTAAGGTCAAATTGTATCAATTTACACTTATTTTCAGCTTCACTGAGCAAGTTTTTGTATTCCACAAGGCTTTCATGTTTACGTTCCAGCTCTTCGGCACAATCTGATCGCTTTTGTTTTTCATAGTCCACTGTATACTGTAATTTCTGTTTTTCTAATTTATATGCGTTTATTTGTAATTTTAATTCTGCATTTTCCTCTTTTAAAAGAATTAGTTTACGTTCAGAATCTTCATGTGATGCTTTCTTGTTCTTTAAACAATTCTGCAGTGAAGCATTTTCTTTCTCCAGTGCTTTAATTGTTTGGGCAGAGTCAGCAGGAGTATCCTTTTGTGCTTTAATGACAGAACTTATGTTGTTTTGGTTGTCCATTACTTTTGATAATTTTCCCTTTAAAATTTCCATTTCATCTATAACTAAAGAAGTACTGACTTTCTCTAGTGCCTCTGTGAATTTTTTCTCAATTGATCCAATGGTAGACTTCTTGAATTCGTCAAGTTCACACTTTATCAGAGAGGTGATTTTAACAATGTCTTTGCTGTAGGACCCATTACCCGCAACACTAGGTTGATTGCTTACTTCATCCATTAAACTTGCCAGTTTTACATCATTTTCACAACAAGATGCACACAAATATTTCTTACATTTCGTTTTCAAGTATTTAGCCAATTCATAACTTGGGAGAAGTGTACAGTTGTAATGAACAGATATCTGACATTCTTCACACTGTAACATGGACTGTGATTTTGTTTCACCACAAACAGTACAATTATTGTTAAATAAGTCATCGGCAGCCAGGGAGCTGCCCACTGCTTTACATTCTTCTACTTCATCGAAAGGTGATTTTAAAATGGTCACTTCAGGATCATGGGATTCTTCATTTGCCCGCAATATGTCAAAATCTCCAGAATTTGAATTTACACCTTCAGTTAATTCCTCTAAATTGTCTTCGTCAGAAATGCTACAGGCAGAATCCTCGTCATTAGACGGATAAGTGTCACTTTCTTCCTCAAACTGCTTATATGATACCCAACTACCATCTTTATATACCTGGGGTTCATAACCACCCTGTTGCAAAACAGTTTTTGCCTGGTTTAGTGATGTATAACTTTGGTAAATCACTCTTTTAACACCAGTTACAAATGGGCTACAATCATTCCAGTTCGTGAAAATACCACTAACACCATCCTTTCCCCTCGTGACTGCATAAAACTTAGTCTTATTTCTTCCAGGCATGGTGTATTTATCTGTGTCGAATACTGGTTACAAACGAACGTATGAAAAAGAGACGGTCAAATTTTGACAGCCCAAATGTCAATAATGAGGGTAGAATAACATCGAATTGTAGTTATCTACGATGTCTATAAATGCTAATTAATTAGCACTTAAGTCTAAATGTTCATTATCGGCGCATCAGGGACGAATTTTCAACTAAAAACGATCGCCCGCAATTTTTAGCATCTTCTTTTGGTGTATCTAAATAGAGTGATGAAATGTTTAATATATTTGAGTAAGCGTGTTTGTGTGAGTAATGCTAGTATTAGCTACACGTGCATTCTAACAAATGCAAACAATTTATGTTTGGATTTTTTTTTTAGCCAGCGCACGACAAAACCCACAGTAAGACATGTGCGCCCAACGAAGACTCAGATCAGCCTGCGCATCCGCGCAGGTTGATCAGAGTCTTCGTTGTGCGCTCTTATGATAGCTAAGGGCTCAATGCTCCTTCATGCAACAAGAGAAGTCTCTGGTTAGACTATATGGATGCGCAGGCTGATCTGATTCTTCGCTGGGCGCACATGTAATATGTAGGAAATGCTGTGCCCTGGCTCTTTTTTTCTTCAAAAGTTCAAACTTTCGACAGAATCAATACATTTTTGAGTCAATTGATAAACAAGTACCTAGTGAGTGCTGGGTCCAGTTGTTCATTTTTTTTTGTTTGGGTTTAACGGCCCTTTCAAGATTATTTCACTCATATCGAGCCGATAGTTAATCATAGGTGGGCGAAAACCGGAGTACCCGAAGAAAAACCACCTGACCTTCCGTTGCAGAACTTGGCGTCTCACACGTGACCCGAGCGAGGCTCGAACCCACGGCGGTGAGAGACCTAATGACTAAGAGTCAGCGCTCTTATCCATTAGGCCACGGAGGCCCGCCAGTTGTTCGTAACTACCAAAGTCGTTAGTTAACAAATCGTTAAACCATGACAAATTTGCTAATATTTTTTACTGAAAAAAATGTGAGCAGCTTTTGCATATGCAAAAGCTGCTCACATTTTTCCAGCAAAAATACCAACATTTTAGATATTGTACATGCTAGAACAGTTAACAATCTTGGGCCAGTTGTTCAAAACTAACGATGTCGTTAGTTAACGTATCGTTAAAACTTTGATAATTAAATATGGCAAATATGCTGAAATTTTTGCTGAAAAAATGTGAGCAGCTTTTGCGGACGCAAAAGCTGCTCACATTTCTTCAGCAAAAATACTAAAATTTACGATATTGTACTTGCTAGAAGAGTTAACAATATGACCACTAACGAGCTCGTTAAGCTAACGATACTTTGAACAAATGGTCCCTGGTGTAAAGGTAACAATCAATGATTTGTAGGAAATACAGGTAAGGGCTATTATACCCCGACTTTGTAAAAAGTGGGGGTATTCTGGTTCACATCTGTCCGTCCGTCCGCACCAACAAATGTATAGTTAGGTGGCTATGTAAATGGACAGAATCAATGTAAGTCTATGGGATTTATTCCGTTAGGCACCGAAAATACTACTTTTCTGTGGCTACAAGTAGCCACTTAAGTATCAATCCTGCCAAAAATAGCCACATAAGCATACATCCGTGAGAACATCCGTCCGTGCATCCGTAAGTCCTTCCGTCCGTGTATAATTTTTCGTCAAAGATTTCTCAAGAAAACCTCAAACTTGGCATACTAGGTAATCATGATGGTGTGTATCGTGTAAGAGGTTATGGGCATTATCCGCTTATTTGTTCATCTGTTCTTTCTTTTTTCTTCCTATATAGGCCAATGTTAAATTTTTCGTCAAAGATTTCTCAGGAACTACAAAGCTTGAAGTCTCAAACTATGCAATGATGATGACTTGTATTGTGTAAGGGACAATTGGCTTTCTCGGCATATCTGTTCATCTGTTCTTTCATTCTGATTTCTCTCCATAGAGGCCAATGTTAAAATTTTTCGTCAAAGATTTCTCAATAACCGAAGAAGAGAGAAGCCTCAAACTTGGCATATTAAGCAAACATGACGATTTGTATCGTGTAAGAGAGTGGACATTAGCTGCTAATATATTCATTTGTTCTTTCATTCTTCTTTCCATATAGGTCAATGTTAAATTTTTCGTCAAAATTTCTCAGGAACAACACAAGCTAGAAGCCTCAAACTTGGTATACTATGCAATGATGATGACTTGTATTGTGTTAGAGACAATGGGCTTTCTCCGCTTATTTGTTCTTCTGTTCTGTCATTCGTCTTTTTCTCCAAATTGGTCATTGTTAATTATTTTGTCAAAGATTCTCAGGAACTGTAAAAGCTAGAAGCCTCAAACTTGGTATGCAATGCAATAATGATGACCTATATTGTGTTAGAGACATTTGACTTTCTCGGCTTTTTTATTTGTTCTTTCATACTTCTTTCTTACCATATAGGCCAATGTTAAATTTTTCGTCAACGATTTTCCCAGGAACTACAAAATCTAGAAGCCCCAAACTTGGTATACACTACAATAATGGTGGCTTATATCATGTAAGAGACAATGTATTTTCTCGGATTATCTGTTCACTTGTTCTTTCATTCTTCAATTCTCTCCATATAGGCCAATGTTAAGTTTTTCGTCAAAGATTTGTCAAGAACTTTAAAAGCTACAAGCCTCAGACTTTGTATGCAACGCTGCAATGATGGTTTTTATTATGCATAGACAATGGATGTTCTCATCTTTTTTGTTCATTTGTTCTGTTATTCTTCCTCCTCTCTATATTTACCAATGTTAAATATTTTTCAAAGATTTCTCAGGAACCACAAAAGCTAGACGCCTCAAACTTGGTTTGCAATGCAATAATGATTTATATTGTTAAAGAGTCGGTGGGCTTTCTCGGCTAATTTGTTCAATTGTACTTCCTTGATTCTTCTTTCTCTCCAAATAGGCCAATGTTTTTTTGTTGTTGTTGTTTTTTTGCAAAGATCTCTCAGGAAATACAAAAAACTAGAAGCCTCCAACCTGGTATGCAATGCAGTAATGATGACTTATATCGTCGTAGAGACGATCTACTTTCAGTGTTTTTTTATATGTTCTAGAAGCCATCAGCTGAAGTATGCAATTCAGAAATGATTACTATATGGGCCCCGTCAAGCGTTTTTGGTACTTATCGCCTATGCGAGCAGCGAAAGTTCAGGCGAGCCTGCGCATCCGCGCAGTTTCGCCAGAACCTTCGCTGCTCGCTCATACAAGCAGTGAATCAAGAGGAACCTTCAGACAGAAAGCCATATCCCTGGCCCATCTGAATGGCTGGGCATGCGCAGTTAAAATTTGTCATGACGGAATGCTCGAAGACACAAATTCGCTTGGCGGGGCTCATATAATATCATGCAAGAGATAGAAGGCTTTCTGACAGGTGATCAAGAGATTGTGCGTTTCTGTAAAATGTGCTTAAGTGGGGGTATAGTCAGATCTTCCGACAGTTCTAGTTTATAGAAAATTATTCTTATCACTGTGAGGTCAGAGTAATGCGTAAGCGTCTTATTTATAGAATCTGGACCGGAATCGTGTGCCGAGCTTGACTAACAGTGTAGGTCCAGATCAAACGCCACAGAAAGTGGCGTCAAACGCCACAGGAAGTGGCGTCTAATCATGATTGTAACTGTGTGCTTAATAGACAAGAATTTAAAGGCGAACAGAAATGTTCTAAGTCCCTCGTTCAGGTACTTTTTCCCAGCCTACACTGAAAGACAACCGCCCCACCAGTGCTGTAATTGATTTCGGTAATTTTTTTTAAAGAAATGAAGATAACACTATCTCACATGGGTGAACGGTAAATGCTGTGCCATTCAACTCTTAAACAATGTTATGGTTTATTGTAGGTATCGAATGTTTATATGTACTGTTGTTTGAATTAAACATAATTATTATCTCTTGAATATTGATATATTTACATTCCTCTGCAAGTTTCCTTTGTTACATATTGGGCCCATTTAAGTACATTTCCAGACAAGGTACATTCTTTCATACCTTCAGAACGGTTACTTTTTTTTTTTAAATAATATTTATGTCTAATTTATACTCAAACCGTAGGGTGTGGGTGCTCGTTAGAACCGCCGCATTTAGACGATTTCAACGAGTACCGATAACATATGTCTTGGAGAAGAAACTCCAAATTTCTCTATAAGGTTGGTTTTACGTAGATTCGTAAACGTTATGAACCAGAGCTCCTTTGTAAACCAGAGGGCGCAAGCCAACTCTGGAACTGCTTATGAAGTCTCAATCAAATACAGATTCGCGGGCCTCCGTGGTCTAGTGGGTAAGGGGCGCTAACTCTGAATCATAAGGTCTCTCACCGCTGTGGTTCGAGCCTCGGTCGGGTCGCATGTGAGACGCCAAGTTCTGCAACGGAAGATCAGGTGGTTTTCTCCCGGAACTCCGGTTTTCGCCCACCTTTGATTAACGATCGGCTCGAGTGAGTGAGCGAGTTTTAGTTTAACGTCCCACCAACAGCTAAGGTCATACGGAGACGGGACCACGGTTTAAAGACTCATCCGAAAGTCTGGAGAAGCCCGGGATCGATCCTGCGATCCTTGGTTTACAAGGCGAGTAGCGTAACCACTGCACCATGGACGATCGGCTCGAAATAAGTGAAACAATCTTAAAAAGACAGTAAAGGACACATACAAACACACAAAAAGGTAACGGAGATTCCTATTTGTTTTATCTATGTTTGTTTGCTTGTTTGATTTGTGGTTTACCGTGACCGTCAACACTGTAAAGGTCATTTTGGAGACGTTGATTCCAATTGTGGGGGACTTTTACCCGACATTGAGATGAAATGACATCTCAAGCTTTGTCGCCCAATGAAACCAATAGGGTTTATAAGCATGGACGTTCCGACACTCGCACCGCATTGCCTGGATAGGCTTAGATCCTCTCACCAGTACTCGTGTGCGGGTCGGATTCAGCTCTGCGTGGAGGCATCATGCAGCCCATCTATTTCATCAAGCCATGACGGACGGGGTCGTGTTTTATCTATGATGTAGTCTTTATATCCAAAGACAATTTTTATAAACTGCACACTTTTAATCGAAATTGAAAATGAGCCGGGGCACAGCATTTCCTACAATTTATCAGTTACCCCCTATATATATTGCATTGCAACGCATTGACCTGATAAAGATATGCTATCTCAGGTCAAGTGAGCTTTATCACGTTAACATGACATTGCACTTTTATGAATGAATCAGACCACTGATAAAATGACAAAAATGTTATTGCTACTGAGAAAAAAACGAAAAATTACATGAAAAAAAATATCATAAGAAAAATATGGTCAGCTGATACTAAATATATCGACCGCCAGAATGCTGGGACGCACTGAGGGTCACCAATAACTGATCGTAAATTGCTAATTTAAGAGTGTACAAGGGGATAGACTGATAAATAGAATACCAGATTCGTATCATTTGATATCAAGTTTATCAGACTCGGCTTCGAGAACGCATGTAGAATCGCTCGGCAAGCCTCGCGATTCTACAAGCGTTCTCGAAGCCTTGCCTGATAAACTTGATATCAAAAGACACTCACCTGGTATTCACTATTTATACGTGCGCAAAGCGAAGTATCAGATCAGCCTGCACATCCATATAGTCTAACCAGAGACTTCTCTTGCTGCATGAAGGAGCACTGGACCCTTAGCTTTCCTTAGAGCGCACAACGAATGCTCTGATCAGACTGCGCGGATGCGCAGGCTGATCTGAGTCTTCGCTGGGCGCACATGTCATATTGTAGGTTTTGTCGTGCGCTGTCTCAAATATAAATAGGTTTGCTTATGACATGCATTATTTATAGCATACATTTGTGTTAGCTGGCTTTACTTTACTTTTGGCGTCTGTCCGGTGCTCAAGAGGTCGCGGGTTCGATCCTAGCGAGGTAGGCAACATTGTCATGTAAAGACTGATCATGAATTGTTTTACGCTCTTCGGTCCTTCTCTCCCTTCCGCTGATTCGTCAGTTTCTGGCGAAAGAATATGCGCTGTACTGGTTAACCGCTTATGTATAAGCCTGCCATCTTGAAATGTGGAAATCTAAACCGACATGCTCAACATGACCTGGTCTAATGGTATTAACTGGACCGTTTAACCTTTTTTTGTACCAAATGGAATCTTCCTCCTTATATTTAGCAAGAATTCAATTCAATATTTAGGGGTGTCAGGTTGTGTTTTCTTCAATTTTTGGGGGGAAATGGCTGAACTTTTTGGAAACAGTGTAGACCCTTATCTAGGCCTGCACTTTTGCCAAATACCCGTTTTGGGGTTTCTGATACAAAATGGGTTAACTCGGCCTAATACACAGTCAAAAATGGTTTTACTTCTGAAAATTGAAACGGGAATCTGTTCGGAATCTGAATGGAAGAAATTTTTTTTCTTAATTTCATATCTTAAAGTCTGCCGAAGCCAAAACTTTAGGTAAACACGTCACTCAAATTTATCTATCTACCGTACATGAAACTGCGATCGGTCACATTTGACCATTACTCGCAGGTGTACATTGCATACACTCCAGATTTGCAGGATGTATGGTGTAATTACGGTAGGGGTCGTTAACCTGCACATGGGATGCTTCTCCCTGCTCGGTGGGGTGGAGGTTGGGGGGGGGGTGGGGGGGGGGGGGGGGCGGGTCCTGTGAAATTCCCGATCCGATTGTGGCATTCATCCCTGCAAATGATGTCAATAGAGCACATCGAATTTTATCACCGCAGCCGGTGATCGAACCGGGGGCTCCTAGCAAAAGATGCAAGTGCACTTCCTACTGAGCTAGAAGGCTTCAATTACCTGACAGAACCCACAAGTGTGAGATCGTTTTCAAGCTCTGAAAGTCTAAGGATTCTCACACATGGGACAAGAATATCCCTTTGTACGAGATATGACAGTGTGAGATTTCTTTTTCACACACTGCTGTCGCACCCTAGGGTTTATTAGCTGTCTCAAGCTGTTAATCATTGCTTAAGAGGAATGGGAACACCTTCAGGGGAGGCAACTCCCGCAAAAGTATTTTTGTCTTCCATGTCAATAGGGGCTCCTGGGGAGCAAATTCTTTCCTTTAAGAGAAGACCCATTTTCCGTTGGACAGAGTTTATAGAAAAGCGAATAGGAATACCCAAAAATTGTCTCCCTTTGACAAATGGCGGAAAAAAATGCCAGGTGTTCCCATTTCCCTTAATATAGGAAAACGTACATTGCAGTGGAACTATTTTGTTTAACTGCATATTTTGTTACCCATGTAAACAGGGAAGCATCTTTTCTGTGTCTTCCTGGATGTACATTTTAACAGCCACGATGTCTTAGATCAACTTTTAATGAAATGGACATTCAGGGTGTCAACATTTTGCTGTCAAGTGTCAAGAAATGTGCATGACTGTAACAGTTTTCAGAAATCAACAACGGTTTTTCATTTTAAATTTACCACTGCATGTAAATGAATTGACAATGGAGTTTAGCAGCTCACAGGGAAAATAGCTTAAGCTTTCTAGGTAAGAATAATTTTGCCTCTTGCTCTATTACATTTGGAGCCATTTTGCATATAAATTTTCTGTATTCTTGGGCAGTCTGATGGCAAAACACGTTTACAGCACATTCTTTACAGTATTTGTTTGTTTGATTTGAGGTTTAACGTCCCCGTCAACACTGTATAGGTAATTTTTGAGACGTTGCTTCCAATTTTGTGTGACTTTTACCTGACATTGAGTTGAAATGACATCTCAAGCCCTGTCGCCCAATGAAACCAATAGGGTTTATAAGCATGGACGGTCCGACTCGGACCACTTTGCCTGGGCAGGCCTAGATCCTCTAAGCAGTTTACCAGTACTCGTGTGCGGTCGCTTTCAGCTCTGCGTGGAAGCATCATGCAGCCCATCTATTTCTTCAAGCCCCGACGGGCTGGGGCGTATTAAGTTTCTGTAATCTAGGGCAGTCTGATGACAATACCCATCTACAGCACATTCTATACAGTAGGTGGGTGAGAAAAGTAATCCGTGTTAGGGCTGAGATCTCGACAAGGAAATCTCAGGCGCGTTTTCAGTTAATTGAAGTCGAATGCTCGGCAAAGCCTCGCATGGGATTTAAATTAACTGAAAACTTGCCTGAGATTTCCTTGTCTCGGTCTCAACCCCGTCATAGATTCTATAAATCACATGATAATTCATACCGGCGACCAACCGTATTGCTCGCTTACGAAACCCTGGAAGGGACTATTTTTTTTTTTTTTGGGGGGGGGGGGTTTGGTTTTACGGCCCTTTAAAGATTATTACACTCATATCGAGCCGATCGTTAATCAGAGGTGGGCGAAAACCGGAGTACCCGGAGAAAAACTACCTGACCTTCCGTTGCAGAACTTGGCGTCTACCATGTGACCCAAGCGAGGCTCAAACTACATGGAAGGGACTATTAGAATCTTATATGGGTGTGAGGGGTGGATGGGAAAATCCGTCCCGAGGGTCACTGTCGGGCATCACGAGGCTTGCCGAGTGATGCCGGACAGTGATCCAGAGGGACGGATTTTTCTATTCTCCCCTCACACCCATATTGGATTCTTTTTCTTGCATACCTTCCATTTCTTAAAGCGCATTTTTAATGCTGCAGTCACTTCGGTTGCCAACGTCCGCCATATTGTGATGACACTACAGGAATGTTTAGTGACGTCACGTAACGTGCATGACGTCAACCTTAACGACGACACATACGGGGTTGTAATCAACCAGTGCATTTATCAAACACGCGATTACATTCGATTTTGGGTCGGAACACCAGGGTCAGAACATAAATTTCTATCCCAGGGTAAAATCACGAATTTCCTTGTCTGGTGTGCAAGAAATTTCTTTTCCAGTCAGTATCTAGTAGAACAGAAATTGAAACAATAAATAAATTAGAGTGGAAAAGAAAACAAGAAAAATGTCGGTTAAATTTCTTGTTTTCTTTTCCACTCCGAGAAAGTAGAGTGGAATTTAAAACAATAAATTAGAATGGAAAAGAAAACAATCAAAGCACTGAGAGTGCTGATAGAGCGTAGCTTTGATAATTTGATTTAGCGTCTGAATGATATTTTAATTCAGGCTCATATTGATCCAATAAACATAGCTGTTTGAAGTTATTCTGGGCCAGAAGTCGTGTTAAAGCAACAAGACCTATATTGAAATTAACTCTCACTTAGGTGTAGGCCCCGCAACAACCACCACGAAAACACGCCTGTACAAATACATTGTCAATTTTTCGGCAAAAAAAAAATGGAAATTTTAAGATACAAAATTGTAATATTTTCTTATCTCTGCTCAAAACATTGATTTCGGGGACTTGATTGAACCGCCTTGACGGGGCAGTTTTATCAAGTACCCACAATCAATGTTTTTGAGCAATACAGCAACCATGCAGTTCTACAGTTTACTCGAAGATTTCTGCTGAACTATAGTTCGTGCAATAACAGCGGCCTGCGAAATTGTTTGTTTTTTTTGAAAAAAAAAATACCTTGGGGAGGTTATTTATCTTGCATTAGACATTCTCCTTGGTTACGTCTTGATGATGTTTATCTTCATGTGAAAAATTAGCATAATTTTCCCAGCAGTTTATAAGTTATTCATCCGAAATCAGTCTTTAAAAATTACCTCGATGAGGCTGTTTATAAAGATATCTGGCATTAGACAATATCATTAGGTTGATCATGTCAATTTACATCTGCATGCAAAACATTATAAAAATATACCCGTCGGTTTGAAAGTTATACGACCGTGTCAGTGGGTGAATTTTTTACCTTGCCGAGGCTAAAATAAGAAACTGGGCATTCAGGAATCTCGTTGGTTAGATCTGTACATTATCTATTTGTATGCTAACAGTTGTCAAAAAATCCAAGTAGATTAGAAGTAACACTTTGAATGATTTTTCAGTTTGCCTAGGCGAGGCCGTTTGTAAAGTAATTTGGCATAAGGCAATTTTGCGGGTTATGTATTGTCAATATCAACCTGTATGCCGAAAATGATCAAAGCCGGGTTTAGATGTTATACTCTGTATTCATTTTTATATTATTTTGCCTCGGCGAGGCCATTCATAAAGTAATCTTGCATAAAACAGCCTCATGGGTTAGGTATTGTCAATATCAATCTGAATGCCAAAAACGATCGGAATATTCAGAGGTTTGAACATTATACTCTGTTAACAATTTTCTGATTATATATTGCATCGGAGAGGCCATTTATGAAGTGATCTTGCATACGACAGTTTCTTGGGTTAGTTATTGTCAATATCAATCCATAGGAATATTTGAAGAGGTTTAGACATTATACTCCATTTTTATTATATAAAAATAAATTGCCTCAACGAGGTCATTTATGGAATTATCTGGCATTAAGGCAATTTATTTGGTTTGATAGTGTCAATACAGCACAGTGCACAGTCTTTTACTGGAAACCAACAACTGCCCTTCTTGGATCAGCGAAAGGGATAGAATCACCGTGGAACAGGTTTCACGATCAATCTCCTGGAAAGAATGTTGCCGAACCCGGCAGGTATCGAACTTGCGTCTGAGCTGATAATTTGCTTTATTTATGGTCACATGCCTAGGACGCAGACAGGTCGCTTTTAAAAAGTAACATTGCCCCCCCCCCCCCCCCCATCACACACACACACATTAATCCATACTCTGAGTATATTTCTAGCAGCCTTTTTAGGGACAAACATAGCAGGCCCAGATCAGACGCTACAATAAGTGGCGTCTCATCTGTGTCTAAACTGCAAAATTTTCTGCTTACAATATAAACCTTGACGTGCACCTGTCCAAACTCATTCCAACTGTCTTATTTTTGGTAAAACATTATCGACCCCGACTGCGTACTTTAACCCATTTTAAACGAATGGAATCCTCAACACCTTATATCAGTATGGAATGAGTTCATTTTAAAAGCAGGGATGTCAGGTTGTGGCTTCCACGAAATATTTGGCAAAAATGGCTGGACCTTTTTGTAAGTATGCAGTGCAGGTCATAATGAGACTCTGCGTTCTGTGGTATCTGATCTGGGTTTGTCCTGTTTGCAAGTTGCCAGGTTTGGGCTTTTATGGTACAAATGGGCTGTAAACTGGGTTATATGAACTGAACTATAAAAAGATTAGACTGCTACACAGTTAATCTATTAAAAATATTCATCTATTCCGTTTGAAATAGGTGGTCTGTGAAGCAGTCTATAAGAAGATACCGCATGGCGTAATAATCTAGTATGTTAACACGGGGTACTATGTTTTCAATGGTGATTGGGTCATATGCAGTAACAGCGAAAGTAGTGCAGAAATCACTTCTCATCTCACTGGAGCTACGCTGCAACAGCTACGCTCCAAAAAGTATGTCGTTTAAACGACATATTTTTCGTTTTCTTTACCACTCTGAAAAAGAAGAGTGGAATTTAAAACAATAAAGATATCGTTTAATCTACATAACCTTGACCTCTCATTGGTAAACGATCTGCGTTTTTTTTTTTTTTCCACATAATATGTTGTTTAAACGATATAATCCTAACCTTCCATTGGTTGATGTTATCACGAGGAAACCGTTACAATTCATCAAATGTGAGCTATATAATAAATTACAATGTATGTGAATATCGCTCCATAGTATGACTTACTCATACAGAAACAAATTGCCCCCCTCCCCTCCCAGCAAATATTTCCTCTGAGAGTGGTCCCTGTAATGGAGGAAACTGTGTTGGATGATCTGACATTCTTCTTCTTGTCACAGAGTGAAATTATTGAAACTGGAGTAGAGCTTGTACTTTGGACTTTCTAGTCATTTCCAGTTATTTCCCCCTATTGATAGTCGTTTTCATACTTCATATACTCATCTTTTTCATATATCATTAAGCATTTAAGCATTTCATCAGTAGCGCATATATACATCCGTGTCCTTATGTAAGCTTCGCGCGTTTTTCACGTCACTGATTAACACCGCATGCGCACATACTTACAAAGCTCTCTTTGTCAGTCTTACTTTGTCTTCTGACGGGAGCAGGCCTCACGGTCAGCTCAAAGGACACATTCATATTACATTTCCTTATTACTAAGGATATTTATATATTTATCAGGTATGCGTTTACTTTATTTCATTATCATGTTGAACATTTGTAAATTATCATAATTGTCATTATTTCATGAATATTCATATTGTTGCTATTGCCTTCTCGACCTCGGTCAGTCTTACTTTGTCTTCTGACGGGAGCAGGCCTCACGGTCAGCTCAAAGGACACATTCATATTACATTTCCTTATTACTAAGGATATTTATATATTTATCAGAATGACGAGGTCGAGAAGGAGAAGGTTTCATCCACTAAACATGAAATCAGCAAACGGAGTTGTCGTCTAATTGAACCCCGAACCCCCTCGAGATAGTGGGACAGGACCAGCTGTGGTCGTTTCATCAACATCATGTGACCCATCATCAACATCCATCATCCAATCACCGTGGCCACAGCCGATCTATTTAATAAAACAACCCGCGACACTGGCGCCCAACTACAGGTTCCCTTTCAGAAGTGGTCGTCCATAGAGACAGAGTACCAGGTTTTACCCACCTCTACGGATGACGTCACTAGGCCTCTTTTTCCATCTAAACATGTGCTCCGTCAGGACTTCTTTCTAAGTATTTTATTCTTTTATATGTGACTTTCACCATGGTACGTACCAGTGTTTTATTTATTCTGTGATTCTTTCCTTATTCATTCATAAACTGTCCGTATGAACTGTCTGTGTACCGGTATTGCCGAATTAGGTCATTGTACAGCTGTTTCTACTTTCGTTTTTGACTGCAATGACTTTACCTGTTATGGAAATTTCTGTGTGACATTTTAGTGTTTTAAACTTGAAAAACAGTGACTCTCTTTTCTGTCTTTTCATAAGGCAGATGTGCTTAATCAGTGACAGTGCCAAGTGACTCTCTATCTTTACATTTTGCTGAAAAATTACATCTGTTGTTTTCATGTATAGTTTGTTTACATGTACAGTGTATGTACATATTGATAAACTGTCTTGACTTATTCAGTGTCAAACTGCCAAATGATTAGTTCTAGATCTCTCTCTTTCTCTATTATCAACAGATGCAATGTGTTCGGTGTAGTGTACAGTGATCATTTTCTGATTTTCCATATGACATGTGTGTGACATAGTGGAACATTTAGGGAAACAGTGTGTACCCATTTTGCATGGTATTACATGTTTGCCTGCATTCTAGTCTGTTTATTACATACACAACAATGCTCGCCCTGCTATTTCGCATGTGACTGTGTATTTCTATCGTAAAATAGTGTAAACTGATGTCATGCCTTGTGGACCCTGATCAGAGTGATTTTTACTTTCTGTGATTTACAGTGATTTGAATATTTTGAAGGGTCCGGTTTTCATCAGAAAGCCATTTATAGCCGAATGTGTTACATTTCGTGTAAATAGTGAAATATCAGATCATGCCGTGTGGCTTCTGATCAGAGTGATCAATATCATTTGTGCTTTGTGATGTACTGAATATTCTGAAGAGTACGGTTTTACTCAGAAAGCCATTTATAGGCAAAATGCATGTATTTCCATGAAATTTAAGCCTTTTTCGTAGCTTTTTGCTATATATGTGCATGTATATGAGATGTTTTTCTATTTTTCTGATACTTTCTCTTCATTTTTCAGTTGGTGATTTCTCTTTTCTGCACCACTCAAGGTAACAACTAACCTCACTTCTTTTGCACTGGTACTTTCCTTTGCTGTGCGTCACACTTACAAGAATAGTAGAAGACTGCTCCTGGTAAGATAAATTTTACTGTATTTTCTTTCTTCTTTTCAGTCATTCCCTGTCATGAGTGTTTATGTCCCCATCAATCATTATCCTCTATCACCCTGCTTTGGAGTCTCACCCTTACATTTGACATGAAAGTCCGTAAAGTGTTTTTCTCCGGGTACTCAAGTTTACCCCTCCATTAAAAAAAAAAAAAAAAAAGTTGGCTTTTTCATGCAAGCCCGTTCAAGCCTCACATACTCAAGTTTCCGTCTACACCAATCAATAGTATGTTTGTGTGTTATCATCATGTATTATGCAAATGTAGTGTTTTTGTTTTAAAATTAGCTTGTTGAATGAACGGTTGTTTTCCCAGTACTCTGGTACCCAGCTCTCTAGTTGAGACATAGTAATACATGTATAGTGCATAGAATTTCTTGTTTTTGTGAATATTTTCACAATACTTGAAATTTCTACATTTAATTGTGAGTATGCTCACATGCTATAATATTAGTGAAGAAGTCTGTCACTAGTGAATATTTAGTGAATTTCTATTGTTGGTGTTAAATTTGTGACAGATAGATATGTGGACAAGTCCACTTCTTGTTGAGTGAATAGTAAGCACTATACTTTATATACCTGTCTGTGAGATTATTTGTGCATTTCTAGTGTCAATGTACATTTTTATCACAGACAGTGAAACTAGTCCATAGAATATTTTCAGTATTGTTTGGCAGGTTGTGGGTACTAGATGTACTTCGGATATTTTGAGAATATTTTGCCTTGCTGCCATTTTGAATGAAGAAATTCTATGGTGATGTCCATGGAAAACAGGTAAACCCTGAGAATTTGAACTTTTGACATTTTATTAATAAATTATTTTTCTTTTTTTTTTTTACCTGTCTTGTTTACTTGTTTAAATTGTTTACATTGTTCCATCATGGCAGAAGGAGGCCAAGAAATTGATTTTAAATCTATTTGGCCTGAAAAGGACATAGAATTCATGGTCGAGATGTTGAGGCGTACAGGCCGCTTCGACATAATACCTCGCCATGAAGAGGAAATAAAAGAAGAAGAAGAGGTAGAAGAAGAAGTTGAAGAAGAGGAAGAAGAAGAAACACAAGCTAGTGAGCTTGCTAATATGGGAACTACCAGTACACCTGTGGGTCCTGCTTTTAACACCCAGCCCCAATTTAGGGTTGTTCCCCCACCCACACCCATTCTGAGATACCATACTCCACCCCCGCCCAACCAAATGTCTCTTGTTACCCCAGCTTTCCCTCCCACACCCAAACAAATAGCTCCAGTTGCCCCTCCCACACCCAAACCAATGACCCCAGTTACCCCAGCCCTACCCCAAGAATCCCCACTTAGACCTCTTGAATCAAATCAAGGCCCTTTATATGATAGAGGCTCACCCAGTCCACCCCCAAGACCCCCATACCCTAAAGAATTTGAACACCTGGTTCATAGACCAAAATCTTTAGGTATACTCCATAATCCTGTTAATATTAAGCAGGAGTATGCTTCTGATCCCTTTTTAAGGGATTCATACACCCATGGTGGACCTGGCTCATCCCTTCAGCCAAATATTGTTCATAGTTTGAACAAAACCCCTCCCAATCCTTTCCGTGGTGAGCCTACAAACTATAAAAAGCAGGGGCACAGGGTGACTTTTGGTCCCGAGTTTCCCTTTCACCACTCAAGTAGGGAAGCAAATAATGCTGCCCCTCATACACAAATGGTGAAAGAGGAACAAAATATGTCTCCTCCTCAAATTTGTACACCATTTAAGACCTCAAAAGCCAAAAGTGTACAACAAAATAAGATATCTTTAAAAGGTAATAATATTACACAACCTCCCCCAGTGGAAATTAAACAGGAACCATGTCCTAGTCAGCAATATGTTGCTTCTTTTAATCCATTGCCACCCTCAAGTTGTACATTACAGGGTCAAGGCTCTTTTAATAGTACCCTTAATAATTCTTTATTAGCAGGCATGCGGGTTCCACAACTTCCATTCTTTTCTGGTGAAAATCAGAAAGGGGATGTTTCCTTTGAAGTCTGGAAGTTTGAACTCAGCTGCCTCATAAGAGAATCAATTTATCCTGATTCTTTTATTCTCCAGGCTGTAAGAAAATCTCTCAAAGGCAAAGCCAGAGACATTTTACTTACAGTTGGTGAAACTGCTTCACCAACAGATATTTTAATCAAACTTGAGGGGATATATGGCAATGTTTCTTCATGTGAAGTTTTAATACAACAGTTCTACCTGGAATCACAACTGCCAGATGAGTCAGTTGCTGATTTCAGTGTAAGAATTGAGAATCTGTTGAGGAGAGCTACCCAAAACAGATTTATAGAAGAGCAAATCAAAAATGAAATGCTCTGTTCTAAACTATGGAATGGACTAAAAGATCCATTGTTAAAGAACTCGAGCAGGTATAAGTTTGAAGTTGATAAAGACTTCAACAGCCTGCGAAAGTCTATCAGATCCATAGAACAGGATCTAAATACATCTGCTATTACAAAGCAGATGTCAACTTTGACATCATCTGTCAATGACAGCCAGCATGCCAAAAGTGACAAACCATCAAAACAGATGGCACAGTCCTCTTTTGACAATACTGGTCAGAAGTTGGACAGCATTGCCAATCAGATGAAAATGCTTCGTGAGAGGATGGATGGGCTTGAAAAGAAATTCAGTGAGGCATGTCTTGCTTCTCAATCACCAGGCCCATCCACTCTTCCACATAGTAACAATACCACACCATCCCCTCCTGCCCAACGTGGTTCTTTCCATGAACGTGGTTCTTTCTCAAATCGAGGTAACTCTGCCAATCGGGGATCTTTTCCTCGTGGTAGGGGCTCTTCTTTCCCAAGGGGAAGAGGCGGCTCTTATCATAGGGGTAGAGGCTCTTATGGCAGAGGCCAATCCCAACAACAAGGGGCTAATCAACACACTTTTAGAAGTGCTGATACACAGACTGACTCTGGTTTGAATCATTCAAACTAGAAGGGGTCTTTATTGCGGAGCAAAATAAGGACTCCCCTTTGAACTCTGATAGCTCCAATAGTGATCCAACTTTATTTTCCCGTATGGTTGGTTCAACAAATGAATCAGAGATTTTAATTAATGGTCAGTCTTCTGTGGCCCTTATTGATTCAGGATCCATGATCACAACAATTTGTGATGACTTTTATCAACAAATGGATCCAAGGCCTGAGCTGAAAGACATTGCTGATTTTAATTTAAATATTAGTGGAGCAAGTGGCTCAAAAATACCTTATTCGGGATATATTGAAGCAGAAATAAAAATTCCTGAAGTAGAACATGTTCCTTTGGTTGTTCCAGTTCTAGTTGTGCCGACTACCAGATACTCTGGCCAAGTTCCTCTGATAGTTGGTACAAATATTATTGGTTCACTCAGGGAAGATGTTGCATCGGACCCAAATATTTCGGCTGCATGGAATAATGCATTTTCTGCTCTTTCATATTCCCAAACAAGGTTTGTTAAATCTACAAACAAAACTCCAGTTATTTTAAAACCTAATGAAACCCGAACATTAACGGGTTTAGTTAGAAATACTTCAACCATGGAAAATGCTGTCACAGAAAACAATATTTTAACTTCAGATTTTAATGTTTGTCCTCGTTTAGTATCTGTAAAGCCCAATGCAAAGACGGCTAGAGTCCCTGTAAGGATATGCAATCTTTCGGCCAGGCCTATTACTATTAAACCTAGAAGCCAACTATGTGATTTACATGAGGTAAAAGTTGTAGAAAATGTAAATCCGTTTTCTACTTCATTTTCTCAGCGGGCTAGTACTAGTGATAGTCATGCTGAGGAAATCAAAGTAGATTTGTCAGCGGAGAACTTAACTCCTCAACAGTATACACAGGCTTCTGATTTACTTAGCCAGTGGAAGCATATTTTTTCCACTGGACCTACAGATCTTGGTTTCACCAACCTGGTGGAACACGAGATAAACTTAAATGATCCTACTCCTTTTAAGGATCCATACAGGCGTATACCTCCGGCAATGTTTGAGGAGGTACGCCAACATTTAAAAGAAATGTTGGACGCAGGGGCTATACGAAATTCTCAAAGCCCATTTTCTTCCAACATTGTTCTTGTCCGGAAAAAAGACAATAGCCTCCGCTTTTGTATTGATTTCCGGAAGTTGAACAACAAGACAATAAAGGATGCCTATGCCTTGCCAAGAATAGAAGAGACCATTGACACGTTGTCTGGCTCGAAATACTTTTCAAAACTTGACCTTAGATCTGGCTACTGGCAGGTTGGAATCAAAGAAGGGGATAAACATAAGACTGCATTCTCTGCCGGCCCCCTAGGCTTCTTTGAATGTAATAGGATGGCCTTCGGCCTTACTAATGCACCTAGCACATTTCAGAGGCTTATGGAGCGCTGTATGGGGGACCTACACTTGAAGGAATGTCTCATTTACTTAGATGATATAATCATCTTCAGTAAGACATTCGATGAACACATCACCAGGCTGCAAAATGTGTTCAAACAGCTTGAGCAGCACGGCTTAAAGCTCAAAGCCGCCAAGTGTGAGTTTTTCAAGACCCAGGTGCAGTACTTAGGCCACATTGTCAGTGATAAGGGTGTCCAGACAGATCCTGACAAAATTGCAGCGTTAAAAGAATGGCCTGCCCCTTCCAATATACAGGAATTGCGTAGTTTTCTCGGTTTTGCGGGTTATTACAGGCGCTTTGTCTGTAATTACTCCAAAATTGCGAAGCCTCTCAATGACCTGTTAGTAGGACACCCAACAACCAAGAAAGCCAAGCGATCTAAGTCTGCAGTTCCTTGGTCTTGGGGGCCTGATCAACAAACAGCTTTCGATACAATAATCGAAAAGCTTACATCACCACCAGTTTTGGCATATTCAGACTATAGCAAAGAGTTCATTTTGAACATCGATGCTAGTGGTGATGGGCTAGGTGCTGTTCTATACCAAGAACAAGATGGTATAGAACGTGTCATAGCCTATGCTAGCAGAGGTCTTAGAGCCAGTGAGTGCAATTACCCTGCACATAAACTTGAATTTTTGGCCTTGAAATGGGCAGTGTGTGATAAATTCCATGATTACTTGTATGGAAATAAATTCACTGTTAGAACAGACAACAATCCATTGACGTATGTTCTAACAACGGCTAAGCTAGATGCCACAGGCCATCGTTGGCTAGCCGCACTGTCTAGTTACAATTTCAAGCTCATTTACAGGTCCGGCAAGAAAAACCAAGATGCCGATGCCCTCAGTAGATTACCATCTACTGATAAAGGGGTCCTGTTTAATGACGCTATTAAGGCCATCTGCCAGGCGGTATTAGCCCCTAAAGAGGAGGCGCCGACAGTTGAATGTGTATTGGTTGCTCAGCATTTTGACCTCACTGGTGAAGAGGTTGGCTCTGACTCTGGTTCAGATTTCAGTCAAGTTGACTGGCGTGCTGAACAAACCATTGACGGCACGTTGAGCAGAGTGAAGACCATTCTTGCCTCTGGACATAAACCTACCAAGAGACAGATTGCTCTTGAGGAGACAGAATGTCAGAAAATCCTGAAGGATTGGGACAGTCTATTTTTCAAAGACGAGGTACTTTACCGTCGTCACTCTTTACATGGCACCTCTGTAAACCAGCTGGTATTGCCTGAGGTTTTCCGGGAGATAGCACTTAATGGTCTGCATGATGAGGCCGGCCATCAAGGCAGAGACCGCACTATGTCCCTGGTAAAATCTCGGTTTTACTGGCCTGGGATGGATGGTGACATTGAAAAGAAAGTCCGAAACTGTCCAAGATGCATCCGAAGAAAGTCTCGAGAGCGGGCTCCAGCAAAACTTGTGACTGTAGAGTCCACTTATCCCATGGACTTGGTATGCATGGATTTTCTGTCTCTTGAGACATCAGCGGGTGGTTACGAAAACATCTAGGTAATTACAGACCATTTCACCCGCTATGCTCAGGCCATACCAACCAAGAACCAAACGGCCAAGACAACCGCTAAAGTTCTCTTTGAAAACTTCATCTGTCACTATGGGTTTCCATCCCGGTTACATAGTGACCAGGGCCGCAATTTTGAGAGCCAGGTTATTAAAGAGCTGTGTTCCATTGCTAACGTTGACAAGTCTAGGACTACACCCTACCATCCCATGGGTAATGGAATGCCTGAGCGCTTTAACCAGACTCTGCTCAATATGTTGGGTACTTTGGAGGATGACCAGAAGTCTAACTGGAAGTCCTACGTTGCGCCCTTGGTTCATGCCTACAACTCAACCCGTCATGAGACCACTGGATTTTCCCCGCATTATTTAATGTTTGGGCGACACCCGAGACTGGCGGTTGATGCCTTTCTAGGCATAAATCCAGAGAGTAGGCATGCTAACCAGACAAAGTTTGCAGCCGATCTGAAAAAGAGGCTCGACTTTGCCTATAAGACAGCTACCAAGGAGGCCCGTCGCCAGGGCAGAAGGCATAAGGAAACTTATGACCTCAAAGCTCGGGATGCCCAGCTTTTGCCCGGTGACCGTGTACTCGTTCGCAACGTCGGACTGAGGGGAAAGTGCAAGCTGGCAGATAAATGGGAGAAAGATGTGTACTTGGTTGTTGAACAGCCAAATACAGAGGTTCCTGTGTACGTTGTCAAACGTGAACATGGGAGGAGCATCCGAAGGATGCTGCACAGGAATCTCCTTCTTCCATTCATGGCCCTTCCAGCATCCACACAACGCTCCGCGGATACAGATATATCACCAAATAGCAGTTCTCAACCGTCACCGGTTGAGGGTACAACTGCCGGTGATATCAATGTTCCGAGTGGAGCGGCAGGTAGTGCAGCCTCACCTGCACCAGACTCTGCAGTTAAAGATAGAGCGAACATGCTGGATGCACCGGTATCCCCTAGTGTGGTGATACCCCCAGAGAGATCGTCATTAAATCCTTTGGCGAAACCCTTCAGTCCTGCTCCGGGGTCTCAACCAGAATTGCGACCTCAAGCACGTCCAACAAGGCATAGGCAGAAACCAAGGTGGCAGGCAGGAGGGGACTGGTTATTTTAAATTTTCGAATTTTTTTTAACTGAATTAACAGCTGACATGGTTTCCTGGTTTCCTTTGTGTGTTTTAACTATTTTAATTGAAATGTCGAGACGACATTTTTTCACAGAGGGGGAGGGGAGCGTGTGACAATTACGCTAAATATATTCTGGAGAGAGGCTTCGAAACAAAAAGTTTTCATTTAAACGGGTTGCTGGGTTGCAGTCGAGTGACGATGCATGGCTTGTCATGGCGTCTCTGGAGAGCTTGTATGTTGTCAGAGTGCTCTTGGCACGTGCCGCACTGGAATGCAATTCTGCTGACCCTTTGTTTTTCTTTCTTAAATTCGTCTTCTGCTGGGTTGCAGTTGGTTGACGGTGCATGATTTATCATGGCGTCTCTAGAGAGCCTGTGTGTTGTTAGAGTGCCGTTGATACGTGGTGCACTTGACTGCAAACTGGTAAGAAAGTTCTAAAAAAATAAAAAAAATTCGCCTTGACATGATTTCGCGCTTGCTTGGACATGGGTTGGTTACAACCTAGGTGGGGGCTATCCCAATCAGACCGTGGCCGGTTCGTGCTTCTGGCTTGTGCTTTCGTGGAAGGGTGAATAATTTCGTAAGAATTGAATAGTTCTGTTATATTTCCTCTCTCCAGTCCAGCGCGTAAATAATGTATTTTTATATGACACTTCCATTTTGGCTGTGTTTTAGGATAAGCAATTTTAGCCTGGTTTTAATGTTTGGCCGTTTGAAGCTAAACCAGTAAGGAGTGTCCTATTACGCGCTATCAATAAAAGATTTTTTGTCTAAGTTCTGTATATAAAGTTTTATCTTTTGCGCTGTGCATACTGTGCAGCATTTATGACAGCGCATTTTGATAAGGGTTTACCTGGCAAAGTGTTAGGTATGATTAACTTCACTTGCTTGATAGAATTAGAAGCAATAGCTTTGTGTTCAGTTATTGTCAGATTGTTTGTTAATAACATACATATCTGGTAAATTTAATAGGCAAGGTTGTTAAGGTGTAGTTTAATTTTTTTTAATATAATGCAAATCATTTTTTGTTTATTAATTTAAATGTCGGGACGACATTTCCCGAACAGGGGGAGAATGTCACAGAGTGAAATTATTGAAACTGGAGTAGAGCTTGTACTTTGGACTTTCTAGTCATTTCCAGTTATTTCCCCCTATTGATAGTCGTTTTCATACTTCATATACTCATCTTTTTCATATATCATTAAGCATTTAAGCATTTCATCAGTAGCGCATATATACATCCGTGTCCTTATGTAAGCTTCGCGCGTTTTTCACGTCACTGATTAACACCGCATGCGCACATACTTACAAAGCTCTCTTTGTCAGTCTTACTTTGTCTTCTGACGGGAGCAGGCCTCACGGTCAGCTCAAAGGACACATTCATATTACATTTCCTTATTACTAAGGATAATTATATATTTATCAGGTATGCGTTTACTTTATTTCATTATCATGTTGAACATTTGTAAATTATCATAATTGTCATTATTTCATGAATATTCATATTGTTGCTATTGCCTTCTCGACCTCGGTCAGTCTTACTTTGTCTTCTGACGGGAGCAGGCCTCACGGTCAGCTCAAAGGACACATTCATATTACATTTCCTTATTACAAAGGATATTTATATATTTATCAGAATGACGAGGTCGAGAAGGAGAAGGTTTCATCCACTAAACATGAAATCAGCAAACGGAGTTGTCGTCTAATTGAACCCCGAACCCCCTCGAGATAGTGGGACAGGACCAGCTGTGGTCGTTTCATCAACATCATGTGACCCATCATCAACATCCATCATCCAATCACCGTGGCCACAGCCGATCTATTTAATAAAACAACCCGCGACACTGGCGCCCAACGTTTATGAAGTATCAAAATGACTATCATTAGGTGGAAATTACTGGAAATGACTAGAAAGTCCAAAGCACAAGCGCTCCCCAGTTTCCATAATTTCACTCTGTGACATTCTCCCCCTCTTCGGGAAATGTCGTCCCGACATTTAAATTACTAAAATAAACTAACTCTCATGATTTAAAGATTTCTTTAACTACACCTTGCCTTATAAATAAATTTGCCAGATCTGTATGTTATTAACACAAAATCTGAAAAATAACTAAGAACACAAAGATATGGCTTCGAATCTTATCAGCAAGTGAAGTTAATCATACCTAACACTTTGCCAGGTAAACCCTTATCAAAATGCGCTGTCAAAAATGCTGCACAGTATGCACAGCGCAAAAGATAAAACTTTATATACAGAACTTAGACAAAAAATCTTTTATTGATAGCGCGTAATAGGACACTCCTTACTGGTTTAGCTTCAAACGGCCAAACATTAAAACCAGGCTAAGATTGCTTATCCTAAAACACAGCCAAAATGGAAGTGTCATATGTTGAACATTCTGATTTTTTGTTTATTAATTTAAATGTCGGGACGACATTTCCCGAACAGGGGGAGAATGTCACAGAGTGAAATTATTGAAACTGGAGTAGAGCTTGTACTTTGGACTTTCTAGTCATTTCCAGTTATTTCCCCCTATTGATAGTCGTTTTCATACTTCATATACTCATCTTTTTCATATATCATTAAGCATTTAAGCATTTCATCAGTAGCGCATATATACATCCGTGTCCTTATGTAAGCTTCGCGCGTTTTTCACGTCACTGATTAACACCGCATGCGCACATACTTACAAAGCTCTCTTTGTCAGTCTTACTTTGTCTTCTGACGGGAGCAGGCCTCACGGTCAGCTCAAAGGACACATTCATATTACATTTCCTTATTACTAAGGATATTTATATATTTATCAGGTATGCGTTTACTTTATTTCATTATCATGTTGAACATTTGTAAATTATCATAATTGTCATTATTTCATGAATATTCATATTGTTGCTATTGCCTTCTCGACCTCGGTCAGTCTTACTTTGTCTTCTGACGGGAGCAGGCCTCACGGTCAGCTCAAAGGACACATTCATATTACATTTCCTTATTACTAAGGATATTTATATATTTATCAGAATGACGAGGTCGAGAAGGAGAAGGTTTCATCCACTAAACATGAAATCAGCAAACGGAGTTGTCGTCTAATTGAACCCCGAACCCCCTCGAGATAGTGGGACAGGACCAGCTGTGGTCGTTTCATCAACATCATGTGACCCATCATCAACATCCATCATCCAATCACCGTGGCCACAGCCGATCTATTTAATAAAACAACCCGCGACACTGGCGCCCAACTACAGGTTCCCTTTCAGAAGTGGTCGTCCATAGAGACAGAGTACCAGGTTTTACCCACCTCTACGGATGACGTCACTAGGCCTCTTTTTCCATCTAAACATGTGCTCCGTCAGGACTTCTTTCTAAGTATTTTATTCTTTTATATGTGACTTTCACCATGGTACGTACCAGTGTTTTATTTATTCTGTGATTCTTTCCTTATTCATTCATAAACTGTCCGTATGAACTGTCTGTGTACCGGTATTGCCGAATTAGGTCATTGTACAGCTGTTTCTACTTTCGTTTTTGACTGCAATGACTTTACCTGTTATGGAAATTTCTGTGTGACATTTTAGTGTTTTAAACTTGAAAAACAGTGACTCTCTTTTCTGTCTTTTCATAAGGCAGATGTGCTTAATCAGTGACAGTGCCAAGTGACTCTCTATCTTTACATTTTGCTGAAAAATTACATCTGTTGTTTTCATGTATAGTTTGTTTACATGTACAGTGTATGTACATATTGATAAACTGTCTTGACTTATTCAGTGTCAAACTGCCAAATGATTAGTTCTAGATCTCTCTCTTTCTCTATTATCAACAGATGCAATGTGTTCGGTGTAGTGTACAGTGATCATTTTCTGATTTTCCATATGACATGTGTGTGACATAGTGGAACATTTAGGGAAACAGTGTGTACCCATTTTGCATGGTATTACATGTTTGCCTGCATTCTAGTCTGTTTATTACATACACAACAATGCTCGCCCTGCTATTTCGCATGTGACTGTGTATTTCTATCGTAAAATAGTGTAAACTGATGTCATGCCTTGTGGACCCTGATCAGAGTGATTTTTACTTTCTGTGATTTACAGTGATTTGAATATTTTGAAGGGTCCGGTTTTCATCAGAAAGCCATTTATAGCCGAATGTGTTACATTTCGTGTAAATAGTGAAATATCAGATCATGCCGTGTGGCTTCTGATCAGAGTGATCAATATCATTTGTGCTTTGTGATGTACTGAATATTCTGAAGAGTACGGTTTTACTCAGAAAGCCATTTATAGGCAAAATGCATGTATTTCCATGAAATTTAAGCCTTTTTCGTAGCTTTTTGCTATATATGTGCATGTATATGAGATGTTTTTCTATTTTTCTGATACTTTCTCTTCATTTTTCAGTTGGTGATTTCTCTTTTCTGCACCACTCAAGGTAACAACTAACCTCACTTCTTTTGCACTGGTACTTTCCTTTGCTGTGCGTCACACTTACAAGAATAGTAGAAGACTGCTCCTGGTAAGATAAATTTTACTGTATTTTCTTTCTTCTTTTCAGTCATTCCCTGTCATGAGTGTTTATGTCCCCATCAATCATTATCCTCTATCACCCTGCTTTGGAGTCTCACCCTTACATTTGACATGAAAGTCCGTAAAGTGTTTTTCTCCGGGTACTCAAGTTTACCCCTCCATTAAAAAAAAAAAAAAAAAAAAGTTGGCTTTTTCATGCAAGCCCGTTCAAGCCTCACATACTCAAGTTTCCGTCTACACCAATCAATAGTATGTTTGTGTGTTATCATCATGTATTATGCAAATGTAGTGTTTTTGTTTTAAAATTAGCTTGTTGAATGAACGGTTGTTTTCCCAGTACTCTGGTACCCAGCTCTCTAGTTGAGACATAGTAATACATGTATAGTGCATAGAATTTCTTGTTTTTGTGAATATTTTCACAATACTTGAAATTTCTACATTTAATTGTGAGTATGCTCACATGCTATAATATTAGTGAAGAAGTCTGTCACTAGTGAATATTTAGTGAATTTCTATTGTTGGTGTTAAATTTGTGACAGATAGATATGTGGACAAGTCCACTTCTTGTTGAGTGAATAGTAAGCACTATACTTTATATACCTGTCTGTGAGATTATTTGTGCATTTCTAGTGTCAATGTACATTTTTATCACAGACAGTGAAACTAGTCCATAGAATATTTTCAGTATTGTTTGGCAGGTTGTGGGTACTAGATGTACTTCGGATATTTTGAGAATATTTTGCCTTGCTGCCATTTTGAATGAAGAAATTCTATGGTGATGTCCATGGAAAACAGGTAAACCCTGAGAATTTGAACTTTTGACATTTTATTAATAAATTATTTTTCTTTTTTTTTTTTACCTGTCTTGTTTACTTGTTTAAATTGTTTACATTGTTCCATCATGGCAGAAGGAGGCCAAGAAATTGATTTTAAATCTATTTGGCCTGAAAAGGACATAGAATTCATGGTCGAGATGTTGAGGCGTACAGGCCGCTTCGACATAATACCTCGCCATGAAGAGGAAATAAAAGAAGAAGAAGAGGTAGAAGAAGAAGTTGAAGAAGAGGAAGAAGAAGAAACACAAGCTAGTGAGCTTGCTAATATGGGAACTACCAGTACACCTGTGGGTCCTGCTTTTAACACCCAGCCCCAATTTAGGGTTGTTCCCCCACCCACACCCATTCTGAGATACCATACTCCACCCCCGCCCAACCAAATGTCTCTTGTTACCCCAGCTTTCCCTCCCACACCCAAACAAATAGCTCCAGTTGCCCCTCCCACACCCAAACCAATGACCCCAGTTACCCCAGCCCTACCCCAAGAATCCCCACTTAGACTTTTTGAATCAAATCAAGGCCCTTTATATGATAGAGGCTCACCCAGTCCACCCCCAAGACCCCCATACCCTAAAGAATTTGAACACCTGGTTCATAGACCAAAATCTTTAGGTATACTCCATAATCCTGTTAATATTAAGCAGGAGTATGCTTCTGATCCCTTTTTAAGGGATTCATACACCCATGGTGGACCTGGCTCATCCCTTCAGCCAAATATTGTTCATAGTTTGAACAAAACCCCTCCCAATCCTTTCCGTGGTGAGCCTACAAACTATAAAAAGCAGGGGCACAGGGTGACTTTTGGTCCCGAGTTTCCCTTTCACCATTCAAGTAGGGAAGCAAATAATGCTGCCCCTCATACACAAATGGTGAAAGAGGAACAAAATATGTCTCCTCCTCAAATTTGTACACCATTTAAGACCTCAAAAGCCAAAAGTGTACAACAAAATAAGATATCTTTAAAAGGTAATAATATTACACAACCTCCCCCAGTGGAAATTAAACAGGAACCATGTCCTAGTCAGCAATATGTTGCTTCTTTTAATCCATTGCCACCCTCAAGTTGTACATTACAGGGTCAAGGCTCTTTTAATAGTACCCTTAATAATTCTTTATTAGCAGGCATGCGGGTTCCACAACTTCCATTCTTTTCTGGTGAAAATCAGAAAGGGGATGTTTCCTTTGAAGTCTGGAAGTTTGAACTCAGCTGCCTCATAAGAGAATCAATTTATCCTGATTCTTTTATTCTCCAGGCTGTAAGAAAATCTCTCAAAGGCAAAGCCAGAGACATTTTACTTACAGTTGGTGAAACTGCTTCACCAACAGATATTTTAATCAAACTTGAGGGGATATATGGCAATGTTTCTTCATGTGAAGTTTTAATACAACAGTTCTACCTGGAATCACAACTGCCAGATGAGTCAGTTGCTGATTTCAGTGTAAGAATTGAGAATCTGTTGAGGAGAGCTACCCAAAACAGATTTATAGAAGAGCAAATCAAAAATGAAATGCTCTGTTCTAAACTATGGAATGGACTAAAAGATCCATTGTTAAAGAACTCGAGCAGGTATAAGTTTGAAGTTGATAAAGACTTCAACAGCCTGCGAAAGTCTATCAGATCCATAGAACAGGATCTAAATACATCTGCTATTACAAAGCAGATGTCAACTTTGACATCATCTGTCAATGACAGCCAGCATGCCAAAAGTGACAAACCATCAAAACAGATGGCACAGTCCTCTTTTGACAATACTGGTCAGAAGTTGGACAGCATTGCCAATCAGATGAAAATGCTTCGTGAGAGGATGGATGGGCTTGAAAAGAAATTCAGTGAGGCATGTCTTGCTTCTCAATCACCAGGCCCATCCACTCTTCCACATAGTAACAATACCACACCATCCCCTCCTGCCCAACGTGGTTCTTTCCATGAACGTGGTTCTTTCTCAAATCGAGGTAACTCTGCCAATCGGGGATCTTTTCCTCGTGGTAGGGGCTCTTCTTTCCCAAGGGGAAGAGGCGGCTCTTATCATAGGGGTAGAGGCTCTTATGGCAGAGGCCAATCCCAACAACAAGGGGCTAATCAACACACTTTTAGAAGTGCTGATACACAGACTGACTCTGGTTTGAATCATTCAAACTAGAAGGGGTCTTTATTGCGGAGCAAAATAAGGACTCCCCTTTGAACTCTGATAGCTCCAATAGTGATCCAACTTTATTTTCCCGTATGGTTGGTTCAACAAATGAATCAGAGATTTTAATTAATGGTCAGTCTTCTGTGGCCCTTATTGATTCAGGATCCATGATCACAACAATTTGTGATGACTTTTATCAACAAATGGATCCAAGGCCTGAGCTGAAAGACATTGCTGATTTTAATTTAAATATTAGTGGAGCAAGTGGCTCAAAAATACCTTATTCGGGATATATTGAAGCAGAAATAAAAATTCCTGAAGTAGAACATGTTCCTTTGGTTGTTCCAGTTCTAGTTGTGCCGACTACCAGATACTCTGGCCAAGTTCCTCTGATAGTTGGTACAAATATTATTGGTTCACTCAGGGAAGATGTTGCATCGGACCCAAATATTTCGGCTGCATGGAATAATGCATTTTCTGCTCTTTCATATTCCCAAACAAGGTTTGTTAAATCTACAAACAAAACTCCAGTTATTTTAAAACCTAATGAAACCCGAACATTAACGGGTTTAGTTAGAAATACTTCAACCATGGAAAATGCTGTCACAGAAAACAATATTTTAACTTCAGATTTTAATGTTTGTCCTCGTTTAGTATCTGTAAAGCCCAATGCAAAGACGGCTAGAGTCCCTGTAAGGATATGCAATCTTTCGGCCAGGCCTATTACTATTAAACCTAGAAGCCAACTATGTGATTTACATGAGGTAAAAGTTGTAGAAAATGTAAATCCGTTTTCTACTTCATTTTCTCAGCGGGCTAGTACTAGTGATAGTCATGCTGAGGAAATCAAAGTAGATTTGTCAGCGGAGAACTTAACTCCTCAACAGTATACACAGGCTTCTGATTTACTTAGCCAGTGGAAGCATATTTTTTCCACTGGACCTACAGATCTTGGTTTCACCAACCTGGTGGAACACGAGATAAACTTAAATGATCCTACTCCTTTTAAGGATCCATACAGGCGTATACCTCCGGCAATGTTTGAGGAGGTACGCCAACATTTAAAAGAAATGTTGGACGCAGGGGCTATACGAAATTCTCAAAGCCCATTTTCTTCCAACATTGTTCTTGTCCGGAAAAAAGACAATAGCCTCCGCTTTTGTATTGATTTCCGGAAGTTGAACAACAAGACAATAAAGGATGCCTATGCCTTGCCAAGAATAGAAGAGACCATTGACACGTTGTCTGGCTCGAAATACTTTTCAAAACTTGACCTTAGATCTGGCTACTGGCAGGTTGGAATCAAAGAAGGGGATAAACATAAGACTGCATTCTCTGCCGGCCCCCTAGGCTTCTTTGAATGTAATAGGATGGCCTTCGGCCTTACTAATGCACCTAGCACATTTCAGAGGCTTATGGAGCGCTGTATGGGGGACCTACACTTGAAGGAATGTCTCATTTACTTAGATGATATAATCATCTTCAGTAAGACATTCGATGAACACATCACCAGGCTGCAAAATGTGTTCAAACAGCTTGAGCAGCACGGCTTAAAGCTCAAAGCCGCCAAGTGTGAGTTTTTCAAGACCCAGGTGCAGTACTTAGGCCACATTGTCAGTGATAAGGGTGTCCAGACAGATCCTGACAAAATTGCAGCGTTAAAAGAATGGCCTGCCCCTTCCAATATACAGGAATTGCGTAGTTTTCTCGGTTTTGCGGGTTATTACAGGCGCTTTGTCTGTAATTACTCCAAAATTGCGAAGCCTCTCAATGACCTGTTAGTAGGACACCCAACAACCAAGAAAGCCAAGCGATCTAAGTCTGCAGTTCCTTGGTCTTGGGGGCCTGATCAACAAACAGCTTTCGATACAATAATCGAAAAGCTTACATCACCACCAGTTTTGGCATATTCAGACTATAGCAAAGAGTTCATTTTGAACATCGATGCTAGTGGTGATGGGCTAGGTGCTGTTCTATACCAAGAACAAGATGGTATAGAACGTGTCATAGCCTATGCTAGCAGAGGTCTTAGAGCCAGTGAGTGCAATTACCCTGCACATAAACTTGAATTTTTGGCCTTGAAATGGGCAGTGTGTGATAAATTCCATGATTACTTGTATGGAAATAAATTCACTGTTAGAACAGACAACAATCCATTGACGTATGTTCTAACAACGGCTAAGCTAGATGCCACAGGCCATCGTTGGCTAGCCGCACTGTCTAGTTACAATTTCAAGCTCATTTACAGGTCCGGCAAGAAAAACCAAGATGCCGATGCCCTCAGTAGATTACCATCTACTGATAAAGGGGTCCTGTTTAATGACGCTATTAAGGCCATCTGCCAGGCGGTATTAGCCCCTAAAGAGGAGGCGCCGACAGTTGAATGTGTATTGGTTGCTCAGCATTTTGACCTCACTGGTGAAGAGGTTGGCTCTGACTCTGGTTCAGATTTCAGTCAAGTTGACTGGCGTGCTGAACAAACCATTGACGGCACGTTGAGCAGAGTGAAGACCATTCTTGCCTCTGGACATAAACCTACCAAGAGACAGATTGCTCTTGAGGAGACAGAATGTCAGAAAATCCTGAAGGATTGGGACAGTCTATTTTTCAAAGACGAGGTACTTTACCGTCGTCACTCTTTACATGGCACCTCTGTAAACCAGCTGGTATTGCCTGAGGTTTTCCGGGAGATAGCACTTAATGGTCTGCATGATGAGGCCGGCCATCAAGGCAGAGACCGCACTATGTCCCTGGTAAAATCTCGGTTTTACTGGCCTGGGATGGATGGTGACATTGAAAAGAAAGTCCGAAACTGTCCCAGATGCATCCGAAGAAAGTCTCGAGAGCGGGCTCCAGCAAAACTTGTGACTGTAGAGTCCACTTATCCCATGGACTTGGTATGCATGGATTTTCTGTCTCTTGAGACATCAGCGGGGGTGGTTACGAAAACATCTAGGTAATTACAGACCATTTCACCCGCTATGCTCAGGCCATACCAACCAAGAACCAAACGGCCAAGACAACCGCTAAAGTTCTCTTTGAAAACTTCATCTGTCACTATGGGTTTCCATCCCGGTTACATAGTGACCAGGGCCGCAATTTTGAGAGCCAGGTTATTAAAGAGCTGTGTTCCATTGCTAACGTTGACAAGTCTAGGACTACACCCTACCATCCCATGGGTAATGGAATGCCTGAGCGCTTTAACCAGACTCTGCTCAATATGTTGGGTACTTTGGAGGATGACCAGAAGTCTAACTGGAAGTCCTACGTTGCGCCCTTGGTTCATGCCTACAACTCAACCCGTCATGAGACCACTGGATTTTCCCCGCATTATTTAATGTTTGGGCGACACCCGAGACTGGCGGTTGATGCCTTTCTAGGCATAAATCCAGAGAGTAGGCATGCTAACCAGACAAAGTTTGCAGCCGATCTGAAAAAGAGGCTCGACTTTGCCTATAAGACAGCTACCAAGGAGGCCCGTCGCCAGGGCAGAAGGCATAAGGAAACTTATGACCTCAAAGCTCGGGATGCCCAGCTTTTGCCCGGTGACCGTGTACTCGTTCGCAACGTCGGACTGAGGGGAAAGTGCAAGCTGGCAGATAAATGGGAGAAAGATGTGTACTTGGTTGTTGAACAGCCAAATACAGAGGTTCCTGTGTACGTTGTCAAACGTGAACATGGGAGGAGCATCCGAAGGATGCTGCACAGGAATCTCCTTCTTCCATTCATGGCCCTTCCAGCATCCACACAACGCTCCGCGGATACAGATATATCACCAAATAGCAGTTCTCAACCGTCACCGGTTGAAGGTACAACTGCCGGTGATATCAATGTTCCGAGTGGAGCGGCAGGTAGTGCAGCCTCACCTGCACCAGACTCTGCAGTTAAAGATAGAGCGAACATGCTGGATGCACCGGTATCCCCTAGTGTGGTGATACCCCCAGAGAGATCGTCATTAAATCCTTTGGCGAAACCCTTCAGTCCTGCTCCGGGGTCTCAACCAGAATTGCGACCTCAAGCACGTCCAACAAGGCATAGGCAGAAACCAAGGTGGCAGGCAGGAGGGGACTGGTTATTTTAAATTTTCGAATTTTTTTTAACTGAATTAACAGCTGACATGGTTTCCTGGTTTCCTTTGTGTGTTTTAACTATTTTAATTGAAATGTCGAGACGACATTTTTTCACAGAGGGGGAGGGGAGCGTGTGACAATTACGCTAAATATATTCTGGAGAGAGGCTTCGAAACAAAAAGTTTTCATTTAAACGGGTTGCTGGGTTGCAGTCGAGTGACGATGCATGGCTTGTCATGGCGTCTCTGGAGAGCTTGTATGTTGTCAGAGTGCTCTTGGCACGTGCCGCACTGGAATGCAATTCTGCTGACCCTTTGTTTTTCTTTCTTAAATTCGTCTTCTGCTGGGTTGCAGTTGGTTGACGGTGCATGATTTATCATGGCGTCTCTAGAGAGCCTGTGTGTTGTTAGAGTGCCGTTGATACGTGGTGCACTTGACTGCAAACTGGTAAGAAAGTTCTAAAAAAATAAAAAAAATTCGCCTTGACATGATTTCGCGCTTGCTTGGACATGGGTTGGTTACAACCTAGGTGGGGGCTATCCCAATCAGACCGTGGCCGGTTCGTGCTTCTGGCTTGTGCTTTCGTGGAAGGGTGAATAATTTCGTAAGAATTGAATAGTTCTGTTATATTTCCTCTCTCCAGTCCAGCGCGTAAATAATGTATTTTTATATGACACTTCCATTTTGGCTGTGTTTTAGGATAAGCAATTTTAGCCTGGTTTTAATGTTTGGCCGTTTGAAGCTAAACCAGTAAGGAGTGTCCTATTACGCGCTATCAATAAAAGATTTTTTGTCTAAGTTCTGTATATAAAGTTTTATCTTTTGCGCTGTGCATACTGTGCAGCATTTATGACAGCGCATTTTGATAAGGGTTTACCTGGCAAAGTGTTAGGTATGATTAACTTCACTTGCTTGATAGAATTAGAAGCAATAGCTTTGTGTTCAGTTATTGTCAGATTGTTTGTTAATAACATACATATCTGGTAAATTTAATAGGCAAGGTTGTTAAGGTGTAGTTTAATTTTTTTTAATATAATGCAAATCATTTTTTGTTTATTAATTTAAATGTCGGGACGACATTTCCCGAACAGGGGGAGAATGTCACAGAGTGAAATTATTGAAACTGGAGTAGAGCTTGTACTTTGGACTTTCTAGTCATTTCCAGTTATTTCCCCCTATTGATAGTCGTTTTCATACTTCATATACTCATCTTTTTCATATATCATTAAGCATTTAAGCATTTCATCAGTAGCGCATATATACATCCGTGTCCTTATGTAAGCTTCGCGCGTTTTTCACGTCACTGATTAACACCGCATGCGCACATACTTACAAAGCTCTCTTTGTCAGTCTTACTTTGTCTTCTGACGGGAGCAGGCCTCACGGTCAGCTCAAAGGACACATTCATATTACATTTCCTTATTACTAAGGATAATTATATATTTATCAGGTATGCGTTTACTTTATTTCATTATCATGTTGAACATTTGTAAATTATCATAATTGTCATTATTTCATGAATATTCATATTGTTGCTATTGCCTTCTCGACCTCGGTCAGTCTTACTTTGTCTTCTGACGGGAGCAGGCCTCACGGTCAGCTCAAAGGACACATTCATATTACATTTCCTTATTACAAAGGATATTTATATATTTATCAGAATGACGAGGTCGAGAAGGAGAAGGTTTCATCCACTAAACATGAAATCAGCAAACGGAGTTGTCGTCTAATTGAACCCCGAACCCCCTCGAGATAGTGGGACAGGACCAGCTGTGGTCGTTTCATCAACATCATGTGACCCATCATCAACATCCATCATCCAATCACCGTGGCCACAGCCGATCTATTTAATAAAACAACCCGCGACACTGGCGCCCAACGTTTATGAAGTATCAAAATGACTATCATTAGGTGGAAATTACTGGAAATGACTAGAAAGTCCAAAGCACAAGCGCTCCCCAGTTTCCATAATTTCACTCTGTGACATTCTCCCCCTCTTCGGGAAATGTCGTCCCGACATTTAAATTACTAAAATAAACTAACTCTCATGATTTAAAGATTTCTTTAACTACACCTTGCCTTATAAATAAATTTGCCAGATCTGTATGTTATTAACACAAAATCTGAAAAATAACTAAGAACACAAAGATATGGCTTCGAATCTTATCAGCAAGTGAAGTTAATCATACCTAACACTTTGCCAGGTAAACCCTTATCAAAATGCGCTGTCAAAAATGCTGCACAGTATGCACAGCGCAAAAGATAAAACTTTATATACAGAACTTAGACAAAAAATCTTTTATTGATAGCGCGTAATAGGACACTCCTTACTGGTTTAGCTTCAAACGGCCAAACATTAAAACCAGGCTAAGATTGCTTATCCTAAAACACAGCCAAAATGGAAGTGTCATATGTTGAACATTCTGATTTTTTGTTTATTAATTTAAATGTCGGGACGACATTTCCCGAACAGGGGGAGAATGTCACAGAGTGAAATTATTGAAACTGGAGTAGAGCTTGTACTTTGGACTTTCTAGTCATTTCCAGTTATTTCCCCCTATTGATAGTCGTTTTCATACTTCATATACTCATCTTTTTCATATATCATTAAGCATTTAAGCATTTCATCAGTAGCGCATATATACATCCGTGTCCTTATGTAAGCTTCGCGCGTTTTTCACGTCACTGATTAACACCGCATGCGCACATACTTACAAAGCTCTCTTTGTCAGTCTTACTTTGTCTTCTGACGGGAGCAGGCCTCACGGTCAGCTCAAAGGACACATTCATATTACATTTCCTTATTACTAAGGATATTTATATATTTATCAGGTATGCGTTTACTTTATTTCATTATCATGTTGAACATTTGTAAATTATCATAATTGTCATTATTTCATGAATATTCATATTGTTGCTATTGCCTTCTCGACCTCGGTCAGTCTTACTTTGTCTTCTGACGGGAGCAGGCCTCACGGTCAGCTCAAAGGACACATTCATATTACATTTCCTTATTACTAAGGATATTTATATATTTATCAGAATGACGAGGTCGAGAAGGAGAAGGTTTCATCCACTAAACATGAAATCAGCAAACGGAGTTGTCGTCTAATTGAACCCCGAACCCCCTCGAGATAGTGGGACAGGACCAGCTGTGGTCGTTTCATCAACATCATGTGACCCATCATCAACATCCATCATCCAATCACCGTGGCCACAGCCGATCTATTTAATAAAACAACCCGCGACATTCTTCTTCTTCTTCTTCTTCTTCTTCTTCTTCTTCTTCTTCTTCTTTTTCGACAACTGTAACATTAATACGACTGCGTTTTTTGCGTAAAATGTGCAACGCCTTTGGCAACAGAGCGTTCAGCTGTCATGATCTTAATGTTACACTTAGAGTAAAAGAGGCATGTTTTAAATATAAATGAGCATACCTTTAAAACGAATGGGATTTTTTCATGGGAATTTCAGTCGTCACGTTAACCAGGCCGTGAAATTAACACCCCTCTAAACCCTACTTTATATAGAAAAATCTGGGGTTTACAGGGGTATACTTTATTTTTCTTGTTTCTGTTCCAAGACATGGGTCGTGGGTACTCGTTAGAACCGCCTCAATGAGGTGGTTCTAACGAGCACATAGGGGCTTGAAGAAATATATGGGCTGCATGATGCTTCCACGCAGAGCTGAATCCAGCCCGCACACTAGTACTGGCAAACCGCTGAAAATAAACCCTATTGGTTTCATTGGGCGACAGGGCTTGAGATGTCATTTCATCTCAGTGTCGGGTAAAAGTCCAACAAAATTGGAAGCAACGTCTCCAAAATGACCTTTACAGTGTTGACGGGGACGTTAAACCTCAAATCAAACAAACAAACTATTTTTGAGCCCTAGGGAATCCCTCTGCATAAGAAAAAGTGTGGGAAAATTATGGAGATTTTCGACTTTTATCTTGCAAATGTATACTGTGTGTACTCATTAGAATCGTCCGAATGAGGCGATTCTAATGAATACACACAGCATACATTTATGTTACGGAACACCGAAAAGAGGTCCAAAAATACCCCCGTTATGTTTTCTGGAAGTATGCAACAGTGGCTCGAACTTCCGCTGTCTCGAACAAATTTCCACGGTCCCAAAGGGGGAGCCATCGAAGTTCGACTGTACTAAGAATATTTAAAATGTCTGGTTTTGTCAAGAAAAATGTACATGTACAGTCAATTACAACAGCAACTAACAGGATCTGACATTAAGCTTTTGCTTATATCAAGTCATCTCCTGTGATTCATGGAAGTATCTCGCAAACTGGGGAGACTGGTTCTCTCGTGACACGACAAATATACCCGAACTGTACTTACACCTCTTGTATCAAGATGTCTATCTACTGCGATCGGTCACATCTGGCCATTACTCGCAGGTGTACATTACATACACACCAGGCTTGCAGGATTAAAGCCTACATAGTAATCATGTAATTACGGTAGGTGTCTGTAACCTGCACAGTGGATGACTCTCAATGCACAGGGGGCCTCCAGTTAACGTCCCGATCCGAAGGACGGTGCACTTTTTGACATTCGTCCCTGCAAATGATGCCATTGGAGCGTGTTCGGACACCGAAATAATCTCCGCCGCCGGGCATCGAACAGGGCGGCTCTGGCATCAGAGGCATGTGCACTAACCACTGAGCTATCACGCTCCTTGTCAAAACCTCTGATCTTAAATTGGCATTTTGCGACACTTATACACAACTAAAGGCCTAAACGTGCAATTTTAATGGAATGAATTTCATATCTGAACGTGCATGTATAACTGAAATTCATAACAAGATTCATAATGATAAAATCAAAACAAATTTCGAGCGCAGTAGTAGCGGATTGCATAATTTGATGCTGTCATTGGATGAATTGTAACGGTTTCCTCTTGATAACAACAACCAGTGGAAGGCTAAGATTATATCGTTTAAACAACATTTCAGGTTTAAAAAAGGAGGTTTTATCCTTTAATCTTTAAGAGTTGACCCCTTTTTCCGCGCGAATGAGCCTACAGAAAAGAAAAAAAAGGAACTCCCGAAAGTTGTCTCTATTTGAAAAATGACGAAAAAACAACAAAAAAAAAAAAAAAAATGCTAGGTGTTCCCATTCTACGGAACCCGGGAACGGACATGATTTTTTTTTTAAAATATGTTGTGCGAACAAGATATTGTCTTGTGCAGACAAGATAATATGTTGTGCGCACAAGATATTATCTTGTGTGGACAACATAATTTATCTTGTGCGGACAACATATTATCTTGTGCGCACAGATAATATCTTGTTCGCACAACTTAAAATCTTGTGCGCACAAGATATTATCTTATTCGCACAACATATTATCTTGTTTGCACAACATAGATCTTGGGAAGTTGTGCGAACAAGATATTATCTTGTGCGGACAAGATATTTTTTGTGCGGACAAGAAAATAGCTTGTGCGGACAAGATATTAAGTTGTGCGAACAAGATAATATCTTGTCCGCACGAGATCTACGTTGTGCAGACAAGATATTATCTTTTGCGGACAACTTAATATCTTGTGCAGACAAAATAAAAACTTGTCTCCACAAGATAATATGTTGTCCGCACAAGATATTATGTTGTGCGCACAAGATAATATCTTGTGCGCACAAGATAATATGTTGTGCGGACAAGATAATATGTTGTATGCACAAGATAATATGTTTTGCGCACAAGATAATATCTTGTCCGAACAAGATAATATCTTGTCCGCACATTATCTTGTGCGCACAACTTATAAAATTAAAAAAAATCAAGTCCCTTCCCGGGTTCCGTACCATTCCCCTTAAAGAGGCATAATGATAACTTAGGTAAATCCTTCCACTCTTCTTTCACATAAAGGTGTGGCTGCGGTTCGAGCCTGGATCTGATCACATATGAGACGCCAACTTCTGCAACGGAAGGTCATGTATTTTTTCTCCTGGTACTCCGGTTTTCGCTCACTATAAAGGTATGCCGTGTGTACTCATCGGAATCTTTTCGATGAGGCGATTCTGATAATTACTCACAATATACCAAGAGGGTCTAATTTTCTGAAAAAGGGGCAAAGTAGAAGTAAAACAAAGATCAGGAATTGATACAATTAACTTACTCCACCCATAAAAGACACCAAAGGGAAAGAAATACAAACATTAAGCGACCAGACCATAATGGAAACCTAAACAAAGGAAGGCCATAAGGACAGTTACTTTCCCACAAAATGGCCATATGGCCATCCAAAACCAAAAGACACAAGTGATACACACAGTAAGTAACAAACAACAACATAAATAAATCGCCACAGAAGAGCCGCCTTGGAACGGTCAGTGGAAGATTTCCACTGGGGGGCTTAAATCGATTTTACGCGGCCACAATCCTCGCCCTTACTTCCGTCGCGATTTAGACAAATCATTTGTTCAGTCCGCATGAAGGCCTCCTAACTCATCAGTGCAACATCTCCGTGAACACAAGCCTGCCCAGGCAAAGTGGTGCGATTGTGGTGATTGATTGATGAGGCGATTCTACATGTGGGACAATTATTATCCACTAAATTACCTGTGTCCGATTAAAGTTACGCGACAATATATATAGAAGTTAATAGGGAACATTTTTCTCTGACAAAAATTTTAGCATTTCTACGCTAGATAGCGAAAATGAGGTTTAAGATTATCCAAATTCATTATTTTGCCGTTAATTTGAATATAAATTTATATATATTTCATCAAATTAAGATTGGTCAATTTTAGAATAAAAATAGGACCCTATGTCTAATGCACTTTAGTAAAGTAGCAAAATATGCGACAGTATCTGCTTTTAAACTACAGTAATTAAAACATTCATTATGCAATGAAAAATGTGACCGAAAATTTAAATAGAAAAATAATTTTTCTTTCCTCCAATGTTAAATTTGAGAAAATCAAATAAAAACGAATTGGGTCATTTTGAGGTTGTTTTAATTTTGTAGGGAATTTCGGAGCTGGAAAAACTGCCAGTACAGGTAAGGTCCCTGATGATCCCAATTGTCCCGTACGGTAGTTCACAATGACCAGTCTTAATCACATGCGAGAAATACTAGAGTTAGTGCGTTCGAAGATGACTGATTAGACCGAATCTAGCTTTAAACTGTCCGTTGCAGATAGAACAAATGAGGTCAAATGTCGGTGATGCCCCAGCTCTTGATTGGCGCAGAACACGTTTCTGCTCTTTTTGCCTCAAATTCACTGGCACCTCAACTCATTTGCTCGGTCCTGTGCATCTTCTTCCCATGACTCTGTTGGTATTTATTTAAGAAATGAAATTTATTTTTCTGCAGTTCATGGAAGTATGAACGCAGTGGGTCGCGTGCAAAGTAAATGAACCCCGAAGGGGTTCATGTAAACTTTGCTAGCGACCCACTGTCGTTCATACTTTCATGAAAAGCAGAAAAATTAAGTTTATTTTTTATATTTACATTATTTTCCCCTCATCACTGGGCGAAAAAATGCTTTTAGGGCAAACTTTTAAAGCTGAAAAACATTTACACGCTGTTTTTCTACAAAGAGCGGAGCAGCGTTGACGTCATCAACGCCCGTAGAGAACAATGGTTTAGAATGACGTCATTTAACGTCACTGAAAATCATGTGATTCGATGCGTTCATTGACGTATGAACGCAATTGTTTTCTATAGGTTTACATTAGACTTTACACTGGAAATGTAAATATAGGTTATTGACTTTATATTGTGAAATATTCGGCACGAGTTCATATGGCGAAGGACGCACGAGCTTGCGAGTGCGTCTTCGCCATATGAACGAGTGCCGAATATTTCACAATATAAAGTCAATAACCTTTTTATTATATACCCAAACTTGGACTCTGTGCCAGAATTCGGGATTCCCTGGTTTGAATCTCTGAACGTAAAATCAGATTAAATATCTTTAAGACATTTGGAATGGAAAATAATGGAGGTCGTTAAGTGTCTCCCTACACGTTGAAAAACCACGCCCAATGGCGCCAAAGTGAAGACGACGTTAACGTTGGTGGATGTGACGTCATTAAAAACATTGATGTTTTCAAACACAGGACGCCATTTTTTTCCGAAGCGTCGGTTATATTTCTTTCAAAATACTCCTGAAATCATAGAAGAAAGTATTGAAAATCTAAAGAGATTGCAGGTAGGTCATATTTGACAGCATAAAATGCGGCTTATGCACTTTGTCAGAACCTATATTCATTTTGTTTTACGTTCTTTCGGTCCATACGCACGACAAGATGGCTGCCGATTTTAGTATCGAAATGGACAAATTTGAAAGTAGTTCTATTGTGAACGTGACTGCTTATCTACGGGCAATATGAACTTGACTACGGGCAAAAAGAGAATTCAATAAAAGAAGTACAGAGTCCAACTACTCCATGTATACAAACTTAATGACAGAGTTCAAAAAACTAGAGGGGGAATCCAAGGACAAATACATGGAAGAGTTAATCAAACTGCTTGATCCCAAAAAGCCTCAGCAGTTATGGAATATAGTTAATAAAAGTCGTAAAGATGAGGGGAAACCAGTAATTCAACAAATACTACGGACTGATGGGACTTATGCAATATCAGATACTGATATCATTGAACAGATGAAAGTGCAATACGGCAAAGAGAATTTGGATGTGAAAACCAATAGGCCAGAATGGTACAAAGAAGTAGAAGAATTTGTAACACAATCGATTCAAAACACTAGAGAAAACATTGACAATACCATAATCAATAAAGATTTTGAAAACCAGGACTTGATGATAGAGGAAGTGGAAAGTGCAATTAACCAAACAAATTCTTCATCAGCACCAAGTCCAGAAGAAAAAAATTTCACTATACTAATTAAAAAAGGGGGTGATAAAGTCGCAGAGGGACTTTTACTATTATTCCAGAAATGTTGGAGCAGTGGTCAGATCTGTGACAGTTTTAAACTTGACCCCAAAATCATGATGCCAAAACCAAACAAAGATAACTACAATAGTGTGAGATCATATCGTCCAATCACGCTAGAGAGTGTCATTAGTAAAATTTTCCAGAGAACTATAGCAGGTAGATTAATTTGGCGGTTAGAGGTCTCATCCGGATTTGCCAAAACTCAGGATGCCTACCGTAAACAACACTCCTGCATACAGTCTATGCTTCGTGTGACAAATCAACTGTATGAGGCAAAAGCAAAGAAAGAGTACAGCATATGTGTAGCCATGGACTTTGAGTCATGTTTTGAGAAGGTTTGGAGGTCAGGACTAATATACAAAGCTATCAAGATTGGTATAAGTGGTAGAATGCTCTTGTACCTTCACAACTACATAACAGACAGAAAATTTTATTTAAGAGTGAACAGTGAAAGATCAGAGTGGCTTACATCAAAAGTTGGAATTCCACAGGGTGCAGTCCTGTCTCCCTTGCTATGCAACTTATATACCAAAGATGCTATGGAAAAGGTGTCAAGTAAACATTCCGAATTTGCAGATGACAACACTATAATAACACATGGAAATGACCTGACTGAGGTGTCAAAACAGGCGATGAAAGATTGTGACTCAGTAATAAATGACTGGTGTCCATCATGGAACATGGAGATAGCCACTCTGAAAACCTGTGCAGTGGTGGTCCCTCCACCAAATACATCAAAGCCAGACATCACGCTCACTGTCGGAGGAAAACCAATTAAACAAGTATCCAGCAAAAAACTACTTGGGATAACAATTGATGAAAGATTAGACTTTAATGACCATATTCAGGAAAGAATAGCAAAAGGATTCAAAGCTTTAAAAGGCATTGATCATTTTATCAACAACAACCGAGGGTGCTCACAAGACACGTTTATCAGACTGTACAAGGCACTGGTTTTACCTGTTATGGACTATGGCGCTGCAACATTAGCTACCGTATCAGATAAAGCTGCTAAAGAATTCAGTCAAGTACAGAGGGCTGCATTACTAAAAGCCACAGGTTGCCTAGGAAACTCCAGTTTAGAGTCATTGGAAGTTATATCCAATTGCACCCCGGTTCACCTTCACCTAAAATTAAGACAGGCAGAGGAAGTAGTCAGAATATTCTCAAAACATGACAATGAACCAGTAAAAGAGGAATTTGATACATGTCTAAACAACGAAGAAATGAAAGGAAAGAAAACTACTTTTAACCTGTTAATGTCAGCTTTTGGTGAAATGAAAGGTAAATTCGGTCCAGAAAATATAGCAAAAGAATTCCAGTACACTGAAGACTCAATGGCATTATGCAGAAAACAGGAAGCTAACTGCAACTGGGATGAATTTGACCTAGATAAAGACGCCCAGGAAGAAAATATAAAACAAGTAATCCACAACCTCGATGAAAACTGTATCAGCGCTTTTACAGATGGCTCAGCTCTGGGTAATCCAGGTCCAACGGGAGCAGGTGCAGCTATCTTCTACCATGGAATAGACAGTGAACCAGAATGTTTATCAAAACCAATCTGTTCAAATGGAAACAACTACATTGGAGAAATAATTGGCATTCAAATAGCTCTTCATCACATGAATAATGGAAATATAGAATGTGCCAACAAGAATATCCACATTTTCACAGATTGCCAAGCAGCAATAACCACAGCATTTGGCTCCAACATCCCTAAAAACAAAGTTGACATCATATTTGATATAAGAAAGCAAACCAGATTATTGAAAGACAAAGGTAATACTATTACAACACATTGGATACCAGGCCATAGAGACTTGAAAGGGAATGAACTAGCAGATCAATTAGCTAAATTAGCAGCAAAGGATATGGTAGGGAAAAAGGAAAACTTTTATGAGGGTGTAGCAGACAAAAATGAATTTATTAAAGTAATGAAGCAAGAAATCAATGACAAATGGCAAAGAATCTATGACAATTCAGACAAAACAGAATCTCTTCAAGAAATTATAAGCACAGTTGGTAAAAGTCAACCAAAATGTAATGACAGAGATACGGAATCTGTTATCAACCAAATAATCTCAGGTCATGTTTACCTCAACAGTCTACAATCCAAAATTGATCAGACAAAATCAGATCTGTGTGACAAATGTAAGGTAAAAGAGAACATACAGCACTATTTATTCCACTGTGACAGATACAATACACAAAGAATTACTCTAGAAAGGGAGGTAGAGGAAATCCTTGCCAGAAATGATATCAACGCTGCCAGCATCAATTTAAAAGCTCTCACGGGCAACCTGGAAAGTGTGAATTTTGTGGTAAATGCGGAACACAGGAAAGCATTTAGCGGGTTTATACGAGAAACTGGTAGACTTCTGCACAAATAAATCATTCAATTTTGAAAGAAATTAAAATTTGGGATTTAAAAAAAAAAAAAAAAAAGAACTTGCTCGATGTCTCACATACTAAGCGGAAAAAGTACCTAGAGTCAGCAACCTTGAAAACAGCAGTACCCAGAGGACAATGCTAGTGATAGATTAGCACAACGAATCAACAACAACAACAACAACAACAATACGGGCAATATGGAAAAATATTGACCGGTAACTTCTGTAGAAAGTAAACGGGACATTTTCTGGGTATATAATAAGTTGAAGTCCATGAGGGAGGGTTTGAGGGTGTCCTTGTATCTCTTCTTCTGACCACTATGGGAAACTTTGCCAATTTCTAGTTCTCCATAGAGTATTTTCTTTGGCAGGCGTTCCTCAGGCATTCTAGTAACATGGCCTGTTCAGTTTCAGACGAGTACGTCTTAGTATCCCTGCCCTTTTCAGGCCTTCTGTGACTGGAATTCTGTCTGGTCACTGATGAGGCGATACTAATGATTACAAACAATATACCTTTTAAAGATAAAATAAGAAACCGCTTCCTAAATAAACTCTAAATATCTATTGTTTGGAGCTACAGACACAGAAACAAGTTTGATTTAACAATGGTAAATGAATAAATAGAGGGTCTTACACGAGGGTTTATGTATTATTTAATTTAAACGAGTTGAGGAAAAGGGATAAAATGCGAGGATTTGCCGAGCATTTTATTCCTTTTCCTCAACGAGTTTTATAAATTCAATAATACATGAGCACGAATGCAAGATTTTATTTATCATATGACATAATTCATGATTTTTGTATAGGTAGCATTACACTAAATACTGGGAGGTACCGGGTTTTATCACTTTGGGACAGAGCTTTTAGTTGCGTTCTAAATACCAGACTTGCTCCCATTGGATATATATCCCATGTTTTATTTCAATGTGAGAAAATGATAGGTATAAGGGACTAAAATGATGCATGTTTTATAAATATATCTGCAAGCTCAAAGAAATTTTTGCTGATTTTATATGGTCACCCCTCCTTTAAAAATGTTGGTTTTATTTACTCCGTTCTAGCAGGTCAACAAACATGGTTGATTGTAACTTGAAAATGAGCCGGACAACATGTGGATTTTTTCTCATTAACTTGTTGGGCTAGGATGGCTCTATAAACAAGTAAGGTTTGAAAAGTTTTGTATGTGTAGTTTTTCTGGGAGCAGGTAAAAGGTTACTATTGTCGCCTATGGAAAACATTTAGTGGAAAGCTACCTATAGCAAAAGTAGACCACTATCCTGTTTTCAGTCATTACATAATATTTCCACACATTTGTAGGTTCTGTCCAATTCTGTTTCATAAAATGTATCCTCATGGCATGTATTTTGACATAGATACTGTAAAAAATGTGATGGTAATGCTAATTTAGGTCTAACTGGATGTATTTGATGTATTTTTGCCTCTGACACACCTATGTTCATGAGGGGGGGGGGGGGGGGGGGTGGGGGGCTACTTTGAAGCCATGTAAATCAGTTTTTATTGATTTGTTTGGAAAGGAGACTTACAGTAATTGTATTTGCACAAACACAAGAAAGAATCAACTCCATCTGGAATATAAGTGTAAGGTTTCATGGCACTAGGACTATGTCTCAAACCAAAGCAAAACTTCAAAATTGTCTCTCTGAACAAAATCCGGATAAGTTTTCTCATCCGTTATAAGTTCTATTTCATTGTATTCATGTAAAAGGATGTGGACAGATATATTCAGCTTTATTATATACCCAGAAAAATGTCCCGTTTACTTTGTACAGAAGTTATCGGTCAATATTTTTCCATATTGCCCGTAGTCAAGTTCATATTGCCCGGAGATAAGCAGTCTCGTGCATAACAGGACTACTTTTAAATTTCTCAGTTTTGAATCTTAAAAATCGGCAGCCATCTTGTCGTGCGAATCGACTGAAAGAACGTAAAACAAAACGAATATAGGTTCTTACAAAGTTTTTAAACCGCATTTTATGCTGTCAAATATGACCTACCTGCAATCTGTTTAGATTTTCAATACTTTCTTCTAAGAAATCAGGAGTATTTTGAAAGAAATATAACCGACGCTTCAGAAAAAAATGGCGTCCTGTGTTTGGAAACGTCAATGTTTTTAATGACGTCACATCCACCAACGTTAACGTCGTCTTCACTTTGGCGCCGTTGGGCGTGGTTTTTCAACGAGTAGGGAGACACTTAACGACCTTCATTATTTTCCATTTCAAACCACTTAAAAGATGTATTATCTGATTTTACATTCAGAAATTCATATCAGGCAATCCTGAATTCTAGCCGACATTTAAAATTTTGGGTATATAATAAAAAGGTTATTGACTTTATATTGTGAAATATTCGGCACTCGTTCATATGGCGAAGACGCACTCGCAAGCTCGTGCGTCCTTCGCCATATGAACTCGTGCCGAATATTTCACAATATAAAGTCAATAACCTATAAATATTCCTCATGGCATTAAGGCATTTATTAACATTTTCTTGGCATTTTTGTCCTCAAAATATCCTCAAAATGCCATTTTTACTTTAAATAGGGGGTGTAGGTGTGAAAATAGCCATAAAAATGAGTATTGGTGCTATTTAGGCATAATTCTCTGCACTTTAGGATTGAATTGTTCCAAAGACATTGGAGAAGAACCACTGATGCAAGCCGGTGTCTGGGTTCCATTCCAGAAAGAGATAAACTTTTGCGCTTTTCAAAAACTATGGTTTGTTCGGCTTTCATTGTTGAATCTGAAAGCGATAACTTTATCGCAAACTTAAAAGATTCTGTGTGACTGAACTTTTATTATGCATGACTAAATTATTACATATGACCTAAATTTCTATTTGGCAATTCTTTTGATGCAACATAAAGAAAATAAGGGTTTGGTATAGGTAGCATTACACTAAATACTGGGAGGTACCGGGTTTTATCACTTTGGGACAGAGCTTTTAGTTGCGTTCTAAATACCAGACTTGCTTCCATTGGATATATATCCCATGTTTTATTTCAATGTGAGAAAATGATAGGTATAAGGGACTAAAATGATGCATGTTTTATAAATATATCTGCAAGCTGAAAGAAATTTTTGCTGATTTTATATGGTCAACCCTCCTTTAAAAATGTTGGTTTTATTTACTCCGTTCTAGCAGGTCAACAAACATGGTTGATTGTAACTTGAAAATGAGCCGGACAACATGTGGATTTTTTCTCATTAACTTGTTGGGCTAGGATGGCTCTATAAACAAGTAAGGTTTGAAAAGTTTTGTATGTGTAGTTTTTCTGGGAGCAGATAAAAGGTTACTATTGTCGCCTATGGAAAACATTTAGTGGAAAGCTACCTACACAAATATCAATATTCCGCCATTTGTAATTGCGACGACGTTACCGACGTTACCGACGTCGTACATGTAACGTTACAAGATACAAGATATTTATTACGAATTTTCGGCTCACATAGGAGCATATACAGATGTATCATAATGTAACTATACTAACAAATGAATCATCTAGGAAAGAGTTCCAAATGACAGATCCTCAAAAGAAAGCCAAAAAAACAATAGAACAAGACATAAATGACCTGTATGATTTAGAAAAGGTTGCTTTGCATAAACGCGTCGCCGTAAAACGAAATTTCCGACCGTAAAACCTCCGATTTACCTCCCCAAATGACAAATTTCAATACAGTTATCCCCTAAGTCTACCTTGTGATCCTCTAAAATACAAACAACCAATGTATATACAGTAGAACTTCGATGGCTCGAACACCGATGGCTCGTTTACCATGGATGTGTCGAACCCATTCTTGAGCCCCTAGCGAAATCCTCTACAGAAGAAATAGTGGGGGATAATTAAGGAGATTTTTTTCTTTTATCTTGCAAATGTATGCTGTGTGTACTCATTAGAATCGCCTCGATGAGGCCATTCTAAGGAGTACACACAGCATACATTTTCATTATAGAACACCGAAAAGATGTCTAAAAGTATCTCGTTATGCCTCCTGACATTAACCTCAGTGGCTCGAACTGCCCCAGTCTCGAACAGATTTTCGAGGTCCCAAAGGTGTTCGAGCCATTGAAGTTCGACTGTATACATATTTACAAAGAAAACACTGCTATAAGTTAAAGATATCAAGTGTGCATTGGGAAACTGTTAAAACTCTTATGGTCTTACGTTAGTTTTCAGATTATCCATGGTGAAACTAGCACATGGTAATAACGTTAAAACAGTAAAACTCTCATTGCGAGCGCATAGAACTGTGAATTGAATGTATATATAGAGGATCTTACATGGGTGTTCATGTATTATTGAATTTATTAAACGAATTGAGGAAAAGGGATAAAATGCGAGGCTTTGCCGAGCATTTTATCCCTTTTCCTCAACGAGTTTAATATATTCAATAATACATGAGCACGAATGCAAGATTCTATTTATCATATGACATTAAAAACGCATTTTATTCACGATTGTTTACAAAAATGTCAATATTCCGAAGTTAGAAAACGCGACGTCCACGCGACGTCCTTACGGACGTCGTACATGTAACGTTACGGGACGTTTCTAGCTAATTTGCATATTTAATCCACTTGTGGATTATCGAAAATAATATATGGTGTTATTACACTCTCAGACGCGACGTCGTATGATAAATAAGCATAAAATGTACGTAGTAAAGTTAAATAAACTTTGTGGCAAATTTAGTTTATACTAATTTATTTTAGTTCGATTGCGATTAAAGCTCCAAGCTTATTGAATCGCTCTCGAACACTCATTCCGGATGTTATCACACGCGCGAGAGAGAGGCAGTGACTTTTTACACCACTGCTACCCATTTACACCTGGGTGGAGTGGCGCTGTGTCATAACGTGTCTTGCCAAAGGACACACCTCGCTAGCTCCGGTGGCCGGATTCGAACCCACAACCTCTCGATCACAAGTCGAACGCGCTAACCGCTGAGCTATCGAGGCTGACGAATTTAACCAATAGCGTCATGTATGTACACCTCAAACCGTTATAATCATCCCTTTCAGATCAAATAAGATACAAATTTTTAATAGACTGCTTAAAAGTTGAAAGCGAAGAAGCGTTTGCGACTGTTTGAGGAAGATGGCGCTGAACAAGAGAAAGAGCCATAAGACAGTGATATTCGTGATTTCGGTACATATAATGTACCGCTTACTGACGACCACAGGTTGAGATTATGTACATCGGACATCGGTTTTCGCAATTTTGAGATGTATTCTGGGGAAACATCGATTGTAGGTACTCGTAGAACCTCCTTGGCGAGGTGGTTCTAACGAGTGCCCACAGTCGATGTTTTCGAGCAGAAATAAGAAAAAAAAATCACAATTTTCATCTTAAAATTATCGTTTTTAGCTCGCCTTAGGGCAGTAAGGGGGAGCTATTGCCATTCCCCCGGCGTCCGGTGTCAGCGTCGTCGAGCGACAGCGTCGGCGTCCGCATTTGGTTAAAGTTTACCTGCAAGCTCTTATTTGTGACGTTTTACAAATTTATTCCCAAATAAAATAAACAATAGGTAAAAATCAGTATTTTACATATTCTTTTTTACTCCATTTCCCCTGCCCAGGCAAAGCGGTGTGAGTCGGTCCGTCCATGCTTAAAAACCCTATTGGTTTCTTTGGGTGGCAGGGCTTGAGATGTCATTTCATCTCAATGTCTGGTAAAAGTCCCACAAAATCGGAAGCAACGTCTCCAAAATGACCTTTGCAGTGTTGACGGGGACGTTAAACCTCAAATCAACCAACCAGCTCCATTTCCCAGGGTTTTTTTTTTTTTGGCTTAAGTTGGACCTTTTATAAGTATATATTTTCCTTTGTATTACCGCTGCCAGCTCGATAAGGCTTCGGACTCTGGTTCAAGGGGTTGTGGGTTCGAATCCCGGCGGAGGATTTTATACCGTCCCCGTCAACACTGTAAAGGTCATTTTGGAGACGTTGCTTCCTATTTTGTGGGACTTTTACCCGACATTGAGATGAAATGACATCTCAAGCCATGCCGTCCAATAAACCAATAGGGTTTATTAGCATGGACGGTCCGCCTCGCACCGCAGTTCCTGGACAGGCTTAGATCCTCTAAGCGGTTTACCAGTACTAGTGTGCAGGCCGGATTCAGCTTTGCGTGGAAGCATCATGCAGGACATATATTTCTTCAAGACCCTACGGGCGGGGAATTTAATATAACGTCACACAAATGTTGGGTATGATGATATCTCAAGCAAGTTCAACTTTCAGGATCCGAGGCTGAAGGTCAACGTCAATGTGGCTAATTTTAGAAAAAAACTTTTTCATCGCTCTTGTGCCTACATTTATGGGTGGATTTTAATAAAACTTTACACAAATGTTGCATATGATAATATCTCAAGTAAGTTCGACTTTTAGGGTCTTGGCCTCAAAGCCAAGGTCACAGTGGCTAATTTTAGAAAACTTTCATTGTATATTTTTAAGTCACACAAATGTTGTTTTGGTAATATATCGAGCAAGTTCGACTTTCAGGGTCCTAGGCTCATGGTCACAGTGTCTCTTTTTTTAAACTTTGTTATCACCCTAGCACCTACAATTATTGATGGATTTAATGCAACTTTTACACAAATGCTAGGCTACGCTTTTTATAAGTTGTCTGGTGCGAGGAATTTGTACCATCTGTGATGCCTTGTTATTACTTGGAAGTTTGTAGAATTTTGTTTTATAGTGGAAAGGCTTGAAAAAAGGATATCTTGTCCATTTGTTCTTCGGGAAACTTTTTGGTTCTCTTTCATTTGCTGCAGTCTGTTTAGCTCTTTTACATAAGAAAATGACTTTTTTGGTCAAAACCTGCTAAATTGGGATTGTTTTTTTTTTCTTTCAAATAAAAACACTTAAAGCAGTGGTTCTTAGGGGTTCTCTTTTAATTGCTGCAGTCTGTTGGGATGTTTTACAGAAAAAATCTTTTTTTGATAACTTGCCCTACCTGAACTGAAACCTCCAAAGGCGAGCTATGTTGTCTTCTGCCAACTCTTTTTTTTTTTTTTTTTTTTTTTTTGGTGGGGGGCGAGGGGGGGGGGGGGGCGGTAAAGTAGAAGTGAAACAAAGATCAGGAATCGATACAATTAACTTACTCCACCTATCAAAGACACCAAATGGAAAGAAACACAAACATGAAGCGACCAGACCATAATGGAAACCTAAACAAAGGAAGGCCATAAGGACAGTTACATTCCCACAAAATGGCCATATGGCCACCCAAAATAAAAAGACACAAGTAATACACACTAAGTAACAAACAACAACATAAATAAACCGCAACAGAAGAACCGCATTGGAACGGTCAGTGGAAAGAATTCCACTGGGGGCTTAAATGGATTTCACATGGCCATAATCCTCGCCCTTAAGTTGTCACGGTATACACTAATTTTGTTTAGTCCGCATGAAGGCTTCTTAACTCATCAGTGTAACATCTCCGAGAACATACAAATAAAAAAACTACAGAGATGAAACAAGGTTGAGGACTCGACAGCATACAACAACAGAATTGCTGGAGCAAAAGAAAACCAACAGTAAGACTCCGAGTGGCCCGACCAAAGACGGAGCATCAAGTGCCAACCAACATAAAGAATACGAAAATAAAATAAAATTCCGTTTATAATGCATTTGTATAGGCACGTTTTTGTTATGAATTCAAGAAGGGCCGCATTGAATACAAACATTTTTTTCTGATAAAGTTTATTTATTTATTTTTACTTATATACCAAAGGTGTCAAGTTATGGATTAAATTAAATTGATTTAAGTGAATGTCCTTAGAAGGCACTATTGTTCTGAATAAATATCTGTCTCCACGAGTCTCCAAAATGCGTACAGGTGCACGTGTTATAAGCGAATATGAGTGATATATTTGGCATTTTTTACTAAATATGGGCCGCGTCAAGCGATTTTGGTACTTATCGCCTATGCGAGCAGCGAAGGTTCAGGCGAGCCTGCGCATCCGCGCAGTCTCGCCAGAACCTTCGCTGTTCGCTCATACAAGCATTGAATCAAGAGGAACCTTCAGACAGAAAGCCATATCCCTGGCCCCTCTGAATGGCTGTGCATGCGCAGTTAAAGTTTGTCATTACGGAATGCTCGAAGACCCAAATTCGCTTGGCGGGGCTCATATTTCTTCTAACGATACTTAGGCTAGCGCAATAGCTTATATTTATACGGGGAGGACTAGAGGGTATGTATTATTCCCAAAGGCAATAATGTAAGTACACGCACTTCACATACGCACCACATCCGCGCGCTTAGAACAAAAATAAAGTTCATACCTCGCACCGGCCCCCGCCCATAGGGGCTTGAAGAAATATATGGGCTGCATGATGCTTCCACGCAGAGCTGAATCCGGCCCGCACACTAGCACTGGTAAACCACTTAGAGGATCTAAGCATGTCCAGGAACCGCGGTGCGAGGCGGACCGTCCATGCTAATAAACCCTATTGTTTCATTTGTCGACAGGGCTTGAGATGTCATTTCATCTCAATGTCGGGTAAAAGTCCCACAAAATTGTAAGCAACGTCTCCAAAATGACCTTTACAGTGTTGACGGGGACGTTCAACCTCAAATCAAACAAAAACCATACCTCGCACTGCCAAAGCAAAACTTCAGGGCAGAAGTTGTAAAACGTTTTCACATTACGCTAACATATCCTTGTGATACAGTGCATTTTTCAAACCTCAAAACAGGAAATTTTTCTGATGAAAATTTGTGATATTTTTCTAATTTGTGCTCAAAACAGGTTTTGGGTGCTCGTTAGAACCGCCTCATTTAGGCGGTTCTAACGAGTACCAACAACCTATATCTTAGAGCAGAAATAGGGAAAATAATGTTAACCCCCTAAACACCAGTTTTCTCTATATAAAGTGGGGTTTAGGGGGTCTTTATTTCACGGACTTGTTCATGTGATGTTTTTTTAACACAACTGTGCATAAAATTAATAATGCTCATAAAATTACAATACAAATGAATGAATCGATTTTCAGATGAGCAGAGAATGGTGCCATTTGCCCATTTTGTAACTTTTAAATTGCAAACAATCTGTGTTCCTTGTCTTTCATTTCAATGGATGGCTCTTGAGCCACAGCCAGAGAGTCACCACGTCGTCTGGGCTGGTTACATGTGGGTTTACGGCGTCCCACAAACCCACACGCTGATAAGACGACCGGGGCTGATCTCTGACAAGTGAACGGACAATTGTGGGGTAAAGCACAACGGATGTTATATACAAGATATAAATTATTAACAATAACTATATACATCAATACCAACTTATTTGCTTCTATAACATTTCATGGCGCACGCCCCGAAGGCAAAACTGACGTGAAAATTATATAGAAACAAATAACACAAAGTACGCAAAATAAACCAACGGAACAAACTCTCGCCGGCTTAAAAGATAATAAATATAAGTCCACTTCGGGTGGACTATGTCGACGCGCTGGTGCACCGAAGAATTAATCACAGTCACTATGTTGACACTTTCTTCTTCTTATCATAAATCGTACGATTTAATCATTATGTACCATATTCTAACACAGCGCGCCTATAAAGGCAATGGAAAATAACTGTGTTTTATTCTGCAACAAATCACAGCTCGGAAGAGCGTGACGTGTGACGTCATTAAAAACTGCAAATTTATGACGTCACTAGTCGATTTACTTGACGTTAGACGGTGTAACGTCATTTTCTCGCATCGAAAACGTTAGAAAAGGATATAAATGCATGTGTTTCAGTCGATAATTTTAGCGGGATTTCTTCTAACAATGGCGAAAAGTTGTGAGATTTTGAAGAAAACAACAACATTATTGCCGATTTTCAGCGTGTAAGAATCTAAATAGATCAGCTCTAGCCAGTGATTTGTTGGGTAATAGATCACAGTTTGTCGGTCAGTTGTAAGAAGACAAATCACGCGCGCTACGCGCTCGTGATTTGTCTACTTTACAACTGACCTCCAAACTGTGATTTATTACTCAAAAAAGCACAGTTAGAGCTGATCTATTTCTTAAACACAGTCAACTATGCTGACACTTCTTTTTATCACTTTACATGTCACTGGTCTGGACGGTCCGCAATTTGGTTTTGCCCGCCTCTGTGGGGCACTAATGTAATACGACTCGTCGTACCATTACCTGCTTTGTTGACCAGGGAACAGCAGGTCACATCACGTCATCTCGACATGTAATGCCTGCAAATTACGATAATCAACTAAAATACGGTTCACGAAACGCATACACTATATCATGAACCCTGCCCCGTAGAAGTATGAATATGTTCACGCATATACCGTTATTGCGCATTTGCCGACCAGACAAACAGGCTGATCAGTTCGTGCGACAAATAACCGCGCAGCAGAACTCGACTTGACTGTGCAACAAATTATCAGCACCCAGCGCTTGAAAACAGAATACTCAAAATTTATACTTTTTTTTACTGAGCACTACAGATATCAATTAATGCTCACTACAACTGAGCATAATACTCCCCAAATTCGTGCTCACTACATTAGCACAGGTAAGAGGCAGTTGAACAGACCGCGCCTTTGCGCTACCCGGTCACTCGCCAATTACAGCAAACAAGTAACAAAAACTCCATTTCATATCCTTCTCTGCGACACGGCTCACAAATATAGCTATTCACAAATTCAGTACATTAACAACAGCTAGAAACTAAAACAGGAAGATTTTTATTTATTCTACACAACGTGTAGAAGTATTTGATAGGAAACAAATATACTAAGCTAAAATCATTTCCGTATTTGGTAGACACAACGTCAGAACCGTCTTCGCGACGTCGATGACGTTGCTGACATCATCTACACCGCCAAGGCCGTTATAACGTGTGACGACAAAATACCCAGACTTATCATCCTACGTAATGCAGTACTCACAAATCAAAATCACGATCTTTACATGTACATACATGTACAAACAGATTTCTTAAACATAAACGGCATCATTACAAAAAAATGAACTCGTATTTCTTCTTGAACAACATTCTTCCTACAAAACATGAACATGCTTGCAATACCAATTCATCACGGTTCATCATCACGGATAACCCGACAGGCTCTTGACTAAGAGTTCGCCCTAATGATGAAGATATGGTTAAACCTGTCTTAAATTTTACGTCCCCTAAACACCTAATGTCTGAACCACGGTTTTCTAACAAAAGCTTTGGATCGAACAAGTGACCCAACGTTTATAAATATATTTTATAAAAGGGGTCTATAAAAGCCTAAATGAATCCAGAATGAGCGAATGTCCGAGTTTTACGTCTCTCCAACATCTAGGGTCATACGGAGACAGGACCTCGATTTAAAGACATATTCGAATTCTGGAGAAGCCCAGAATCTATCCTGCGTTCCCTAGTTTATAAAGCGAGTAGCATAACCACTACACCATAGACGCTTCTGAAAAGAATCAGAATAGGCTTCAGAAAGTTGGGGTATACCAGGAAGAGAACCCCTCCAAAACCTACAAGCATGTTCAAACAAAAATAATACTAAACATAGATTTAACATACCGTCAAAGCTTTATCGTTTGCTTGGCACAATGTTGTGGGTATTCTTGTATTGTTTATCAACGACCTTTGAGAGTTCAACGTTCAAGCGCGACAAGACTATTCCATGTTTTAGGGGAAGCAGGTTTCGGATTTCTTTTGCATCAGGATTTTAAATTTATAAATAAGTTTTTAGAAAATGCCATTTTGTGGAATTCGTGGCCAAGTGGTTAATATGATGCAGAACGAATCTCAGAAAAAACTATATCGCCCAATGGAAAATCCCAGCTGAAGGTGACTTACCTAAAACTCGAACTAGTCCAAAATTAAAAGTGCAGTGGCTTCTCACTGCATTTTGAAAGACTATACCTTTGACCTGCTGCTAATATTACGATAATTTTTCAGGGTATTTATAGCTATAAACACTACAGGAAAATCATGCATACCCGTGCTAGCTCGCTAAAATTGTGAAACGTATAGATACTAGCCACAATTATAGCCATGCAGTAAATTTCAGCAGAACATTGATCTCCGTTGCAATTGCATTTCCTTTGATATATGCACGATTTGTGCGTGGAGCTGCATATTTTGTCTACTATATTTCACCTAAAATACTTTAGTCACACTGCTTTGCCATATACCTAAAAAAAATAATTTAGACGTGCATAAGCACCAGATAGGTTTTCTATTCCATCTCGTAACAATGTTGCGTAGGTGGCCCTCTACGAAAATGAATAAAACGGTTCCTCACTGATGAGTAAATTGACCGCCAGAGTTAAAATAGAAAATCCTCAACAATTTGCTTTAAATGCGAACTCCACCTATAAACATTGGTCGATTCGATACAAACTGCACAGGAATGTTGCCTAGATGGCTCCCTTCAAAATGAGCTAAAATCGGTGCCCTTCGAACAGAATTTAAATGGCAACCCCACTTACACGTTTGGTCCAGCTTCATTCAAGCACCATAGGATTGTTGCTTAGGTGACTTTCTACAAAATTTGCTATAACGGTTTAGCTCCAATGAATACAATGGCTGATAGAGCTAAAAGTTGAAAAACAAAAAAAAAAAAAAAAAACTTTTAAACGCTGATTTCTCCTACAACTCGGGTCCCAATTTCATTCAAACATCTATCTAAATGCAAAGGTTAAAATTTGCTAAAAAGGGTTAGCTCAAATGAATACAATGGCTGGCAGAGCTAAAATAGAACAACAACAGCAAAATTTAAACGCCGATTTCTCCTACAACTCGGGTCCCAATTTCATTCAACCATCTATATAAATGCAAAGGTCATGTTTCAGTGAATAAGACTGCTGTCAGTTATCGACTTTACTTTTTGAGGCTGTGTGACTTCTTGGAATCAAGTGAGCGATTCAGGGCCTCTTGTCCTCTTGTTCATCTGTCCCGTCAAGAACCTGCATTCTCGGTTTGCGACCAGCTAAGACACAAACAGATCTGCTCAGCCGCACAGACTAGTAAATCTTTCAAATCTTCTTTTATAGCTTCATTGGAATTTTAAAAATAGAAACTAGGCTGCTGATTAGTCTGGGCGTTCATTACGAGAACTCCCCTATATAAGTTTGAACCCCACATACCCCACTTTTATATAGTAAAACTGGGGTTTGCAGGGGTAAACCTTATTTTTCTTAATTCTGCTCAAAAACATAGATTGTGGGTACTCGATAGTACCGCCTCGTCGAGGCGGTTCTATCGAGTCCCCACAATCTATATTTTGAGCAGAAATAAGAAAAAAAATCATTTTTAGCTCACCTGTCACGTAGTGACAAGGTGAGCTTTTGGGATCACTTTATGTCCGTCGTGCGTACGTGCGTCCGTCCGTAAACTTTTCTTGTGAACACACTAGAGGTCACAGTTTTGGGCCAATCATCATCAAACTTGGTCAGAATGATAATCATGACAATATCTCGGTCAAGTTCGAATATGGGTCATGGCAGGTCAAAAAGTAGGTCAAATCAAAGAAAAACCTTGTGAACACTCTAGAGGCCAAAGTTTTTGGCCGATCGCCATCAAACTTGCTCAGAATGATCATCTTGACAATAACTCGGTCAAGTTCGAATATGGGTTATGCCGGGTCAAAAAGTAGGTCAGTAGGTCAAATCCTATAAAAACCTTGTGAACACACTAGAGGCCACGGTTTTGGTCCGATCATCATCAAACTTGCCAAGAAAGATCGCCTTGACAATATCTGGGAAATGTTCGAATATGGGACATGTCGGGCCACAAAGTAGGTCAGTAGGTCAAATCATAGAAAAACCTTGTGAATACACTAGAGGCCACAGTTTTGGTCCGATAATCATCAAACTTGCTCAGAATGATTATCTTGACAATATCTCGGTCAAGTTCGAATATGAGTCATGTCGGGTCAAAAAGTAGGTCAGTATGTCAAATCAGAGAAAAACCTTGTGAACACACTAGACGCCACGGTTTTGGTCCGATCATCATCAAACTTGCCAAGAATGATCATCTTGACAATATCTCAGCTTTGAATATGGGTGTTGTCGGGTCAAAAAGTAGGTCAGTAGGTCAAATCATAGAAAAACCTTCTGAATACACTAGAGGCCAAAGGTTTGGTCCAATCATCATCAAGATTTCTCAAAATGAGCATCTTGATAATATCTTGGTCACGTTCGAATATGGGTCATGTCGGGTCACAATGTAGGTTGGTAGGTCAAATCATAGGAAAACCGTGTGAATACACTAGAGGCCACAGTTTTGGTCCAATCATTATCAAACTTGTCCAGAATGATCATCTAGACAATGTCTCAGTCAAGTTCGAATATGGGTTATGTTGTGTCAAAAAGTAGGTCAGTATGTCAAATCAGAGAAAAACCTTGTGAACACACTAGAGGCCACAGGTTTGGTCCAATCATCATCAAACTTGCTCAGAATGAGCATCGTGATAATATCTTGGTCACGTTCGAATATGGGTCATGTCGGGTAACAATGTAGGTTGGTAGGCCAAATCATAGAAAAACCTTGTGAACACACTAGAGGCCACAGTTTTGGTCCGATTATCATCAAACTTGCTCAAAATGATCATTTGACCATGTCTCGGTTAATTTCGAATATGGGTCATGTCTGGTCAATAAGAAGGTCAGTAGGTCAAATCATAGAAAACCCCTTTGAACACACTTGAGGCCACAGTTTTGGTCCGATCATCATCAAACTTGCTCAAAATGATCATTTGACCATGTCTCGGTTAATTTCGAATATGGGTCATGTCTGGTCAATAAGAAGGTCAGTAGGTCAGATTGTTGAAAAACCTTGTGAACACACTAGAGGTCACAGTTTTGGTCCGATCATCATCAAACTTGCTCAGAATTATCAGCTTGACAATATCTGGGTCGTGTTTGAATATGGGTCATGTCGGGTCAAAAAGTAGGCCAGCACGTCAAATCATAGAAAAACGTTGTGAACACACTAGAGGCCACAGTTTTGGTCCGATCATCATCGAACTTGCCCAGAATGATCATCTTGACAATATCTCAGTCAGGTTTGAATATGGGTCATGTCTGGTCAAAAAGTAGGTCAGTAGGTCAAATAATAGAAAAACCCCTCTGAACACACTTGAGGCCACAGTTTTGGTCCGATCATCATCAAACTTGCTCAAAATGATCATTTGACCATGTCTCGGTTAATTTCGAATATGGGTCATGTCTGGTCAATAAGAAGGTCAGTAGGTCAGATTGTTGAAAAACCTTGTGAACACACTAGAGGTCACAGTTTTGGTCCGATCATCATCAAACTTGCTCAGAATTATCATCTTGACAATATCTGGGTCGTGTTTGAATATGGGTCATGTCGGGTCAAAAAGTAGGCCAGCAGGTCAAATCATAGAAAAACCTTGTGAACACACTAGAGGCCACAGTTTTGGTCCGATCATCATCGAACTTGCCCAGAATGATCATCTTGACAATATCTCAGTCAAGTTCGAATATGGGTCATGTCTGGTCAAAAAGTAGGTCAGTAGGTCAAATCATAGAAAAACCCTCTGAACACACTTGAGGCCACAGTTTTGGTCCGATCATCATCTAATTTGTTCAAAATGATCATTTGACCATGTCTCGGTTAATTTCGAATATGGATCTTGTCTGGTCAATAAGAAGGTCAGTAGGTCAGATTGTTGGAAAACCTTGTGAACACACTAGAGGTCACAGTTTTGGTCCGATCATCATCAAACTTGCTCAGAATTATCATCTTGACAATATCTGGGTCGTGTTTGAATATGGGTCATGTCGGGTCAAAAAGAAGGCCAGCAGGTCAAATCATAGAAAAACGTTTTTAACACTCTAAGAGGCCACAGTTTTAGTCAAATCACCATTAAACTTGCTCAGAATGATCATCTGGACAATATCTCGAATATGGGTCATGTCAAATCAAAAAGTAGATTGGTAGGTTAATTTGTCATAACTTTTGAACCGTTTGAGATAGAGCCTTCATATTTGGCATATAGGTTTTTTGTTTTTTTTGTTGCCAAATAGCAACATCAAGTTTCCCCATGATGTGGATCCGGACTTTCAGGTTTACGAAAACACGCTTACACAAATACATTGTAAAAATGTACCATAAAAAAATGAAATTTTTCAGATAAGAACATGATATTTTGCTCAAAACATAGATTTTGGGTAATCGTTAGACCGCCTCGGCGAGGCGGTTCTAATGAGTACCCACAATCTATGTTTTAGAGCAGAAATAAGAAAAAATATATATACTTTTGTAAACTCCAGTGTTACTATATAAAAGTGGGGTTGAAAGGGGTCAAAATTATATAGGCGTGTTCTCGTGATGTCTTGTTTCCAAGCGTTACGGATTTTTTATCAGCTTTACGGGCATTTCAAGATTATGTCAGGCCCCCGCCCATTGGGGCTTGAAGAAAAAGATGGGCTGCATGGTGTTTCCACGCAGAGCTGAATCTGACCGCACACGAGTACTGGTAAACCGCTTAGAGGATCTAAGCCTGCGCAGGCGAAGCGGTGCGAGTCGGACCGTCCATGCTTATAAACCCTATTGGTTCCATTGGGCGAGAGGGCTCAACACTGTAAAGGTCATTTTGGAGACGTTGCTTCCAATTTTGTGGGACTTTTACCCGACATTGAGATGAAATGACACCTCAAGCCCTGTCGCCCAATGAAACCAATAGGGTTTATTTGCATGGACGGTCAGCCTCGCACCACGGTTCCTGGACAGGCTTAGATCCTCTAAGTGGTTTACCAGTACTAGTGTGCGTGCCGGATACAGCTCTGCGTGGAAGCATCATGCAGCCCATATATTTCTTCAAGCCCCTATGGGCGGGGGCCGTGGGCCCAGATGTTAAAAGCATCGTTAGCTTAACGAGCTCGTTAGTGGTCAACTTGTTAAATCTTCTAGCAAGTTCAATATCTAAAATTTTGGTATTTTTGCTGAAAAAATGTAAGCAGCTTTTGCATCTGCAAAAGCTGCCCACATTTTTTTCAGCAAAAATATTAGCCTATTTGCCATAATAAATGATCAAAGTTTTAACGATACGTTAACTAACGACGTCGTTAGTTTTGAACAACTGGCCCCTGATTTTTTTGTTTGTGTGATTTGAGGTTTAACCTCCCCGTCAACACTGTATAGGTCATATTGAAGACGTTGCTTCCAATTTTATGGGACTTTTACCCGACATTGAGATGGATTGACATCTCAATAAAACCAATAGGGTTTATAAGCAAGGACGGTCCGACTCGCACCGCTTTGCCTGGGCAGCCTTTTGTTTGTGTGTGTGTGTGTTTTATTTGAGGTTTAACGTCCCCGTCAACACTGTAAAGATCATTTTGGAGACGTTGCTTCAAATTGAGATGAAAAGACATCTCAAGCCCTGTCGACCAATGAAACCAATATGGTTTATAAGCATGGGCGGTCCGACTCGTACCGCTTTGCCTGGGCAGGCTTAGATCCTCTTAGTGGTTTACCAGTACTCGTGTGCGGTCGGATTCAGCTCTGCGTAGAAGCATCATGCAGCCAATCTATTTTTTTCAAGCCCCGATGGGCGGGGGCTGTATGCATCTGTTTTGCTTGAAAATGGCAGAACAAACACGTTTTTTCTTGAAGTGTCTCGGTCAACCAGGTAAGACACAATACGGCCTGCTCAACTATTACACTAGCACTTTGATGGCTCGTTTACCATGGCTGAGTCAATCCCGTTTCTTTAGTCCCAAAGGAAGTCCTCTACATAAGTGAGTGAGTGTTTGAGTTTTACGTCTCACCAACAGCTATGGTCATACGTAGAGGGAACCTCGGTTTAAAGACTAATCTGAAAGTCTGGAGAAGCCCGGGATCGATCCTGCGACCCCTGTTTTTTTTTTTTTTTTTTTTTGTTTTACGGCCCTTTCACTCATATCGAGCCGATCGTTAATCAGAGGTGGGCGAAAACCGGAGTACCGGGAGAAAAACCACCTAACCTTCCGTTGCAGAACTTGGCGTCTCACATATGATCCGTGCGAGGCTCGAACCACAGCTATCAAGCGTCAGCGATCTTAAGCACTAGGCCACAGAGGCCCGTTGCGACCCCTGGTTTAAAAGGCGAGTAGCATAACCACTACACCACGGCAATTCCTCTACATAAGAAGTAGTGTGAGATAATTACTGATATTTTCGACTGTTATCTTGCAAATAGATGCTGTGTGTGCTCATTAGAATCGCCTCGATGAGGCGATTCTAATGAGCACACACAGCACACATTTTTATTATAGAAAACAGAAAATATATCCCAAAATTAACCCGTTATGCCCCCTGGCAGTTACCCTCAGTGGTTCGGACTACCCCTGTCTCGAACAGATTTACGTGGTCCCAAAGGTGTTCGAGCCAATGAAGTTTGACTGTAGATGAGCAAGTCTTGGAGTTTTGAATATAGAGGATCTTACACGGGTGGTCATTTCTTATGAAATTTATGAAACGAGCATTCGGCGAGTTTTATAAATTTCATATGAAATGACCGGGAATGTTAGAGGGATTTTATAGCTGAAGAAGGTTTTGTTTGTTTGAATTGGGTGTAATTTCCCCGTCAACACTATTTAGGTTATTTTGGAGACGTTGCTTCATATTGTGTGGGCGTTTTGCCCGACATTGAGGTGAAATGACATCTCAGGTCCTCCCGTCGAATGAACCCAGAAGGCTTATATCCATTGAAAGGTCTGACTCACATTGCTTTGCATTGGCAGGCTTTGTCCTCTTATGCGGATTGCCAGTACTCGTGTGTGATCATATCTAGGTCTGCGTGATAGCACCATGCAGCCCAATGTATTTCTCCAAGCTCCGATGGGCGGGGGTGAGGCTGAAGAAGGTAAAAAAAAAAAAAGAAATTCTAACAATGGTCGCCTATATAGCCAATATGGGCCCCGTCAAGCGATTTTGGTACTTATCGCCTATGCGAGCAGCGAAGGTTCAGGCGAGCCTGCGCATCCGCGCAGTCTCGCCAGAACCTTCGCTGCTCGCTCATACAAGCAGAGAATCAAGAGGAACCTTCAGACAGAAAGCCATATCCCTGGCCCCTCTGAATGGCTGGGCATGCGCAGTTAAAATTTGTCATGACAGAATGCTTGGCGGGGCTCATATATATATTGAGTGATTAATCACTGGGCGGAAGAGCGCGACAAGAAGATCCGCCTTTTTTTCTTGATGTTGTTAACTCTTATCATGCTGTTCACGACAACCCATATCTTTGGAAACAGTGAAAATCCAGATCAGATGGCTTCTGAAGAAGCCATCTGATCAGGATCTACACTGTTTGACATTCAGTTTTTGAATTTGTAGCAATAAATTACATACAGTAATTTGATTGGTTCATAGACAGAAATGGGTGTGGCTTAAATGAATATTCATCAATTTTTTTATCCAGTTTCATGATGTTGTTAACTTTTTATCATGCTGTTCACGACAACCCATATCTTTGGAAACAGTGTAGATCCAGATCAGATGGTTTCTGAAGAAGCCATCTGATCAGGATCTACACTGTTTGGATCTACACTGTTAGGAATTCAGGATCTACACTGTTTGGAATTCAGTTTATGAATTTGTAGGAATAAATTACATGAAGAAATCTGATTGGGTCAAAGTCAGAAATGGGTGTGGCTTAACTGAATATTCAGCAAGAGAAGGGTTAATTGTTATATTGATGATAGATGGTGTAACGTCGTTTTCTTGTATCAGATACGTTATGAAAACAGGTAAAGGCATGCGATAAGTCAGTTGTATTGGCGGAATTCCTTAAAAAATGGCGGAAGATAGGGAATAATATGATGGAATCAATAGCATTTTCGTCGACTTCTAGTGTGTTAGAATCGAAATAGGTTAGCTCTAGTCCCGTGATGTATTGAAAGATAAACCATTCTTTGTCGGCCAGTTGTAAGTAGAGAAATCACTCGCGCTACGCGCTCGTGATTTTATCTCCTTTTCAACTGACCTCTAAAAAGTGATTTATCACTCAATAAATTACTGCTAGAGCGGATCTACGAGGGTAGGCTGAAAAGTTCTGAGCCTGACCATGAAGCAGGCATCGAACAGCCATGAAATTTTGTATTCATTAAACCCAAACTTTTATTACTTGATTTGACTCAAACGATTTCAAGTTTACCTGCAATAACGTAGAAATTCTAGATTTTGAAAACTAATTCTAGCACGTATTTGAGAAAATGGGCAAAATCTGGCATCGTGAAGTCATCAAGTACCTCCATAAAAAGGGGTTAGCTCCTAAGGACATTCATGCCGATATGGTTGCTACATTAAGGGATGATGCTCCTTCGTATGCAACCGTGAAAAGGTGGGCAGCAAATTTTAAGATGGGCAAGGACAGCCTTGAAGATGATGACCGCTGTGGACGACCCACAACGGCAGCAACCGAGGAAACCATCAGCCAAGTGCACAGGGCCGTGATGGATGACAGGCGTTTAACAGTGAATCAGTTAGCTAACACTGTTGGCATCTCCCGTGAACGAGTAGAGAACATTCTACACAGTGAATTAGGAATGTAGAAGGTTTCCGACAGATTGGTGCCACGGCTTTTGACGCCTGACCAAATGTTGACCAGACTGAACCTGTCACAAGCCACCTTGGCTATTTTTGAAGCAGGCCAAGATAATTTTCTTGACCGTTTTGTCACTCAGGATGAGTGTTGGGTTCATCACTTTGAGCCAGAGACCAAAAGACAATCCATGCAATGGAAGCACCCTGGCTCACCCCCTCCAAAGAAGGCAAAGGTCGTCTCCTCTGCAGGGAAGGTGATGGCATCAGTGTTCTGGGATGCCAAGGGTATAATATTCATAGATTACCTTCAAAAGGGCAGAACAATTAATGGGGAGTATTATGCAGATCTGCTAAAACAATTGCGAAAAGCAATTAAGGCTAAACGATCCGGAAAATTTACAAAAGGGATCTTGTTCCATCAGAACAATGCGCCTGCTCATAAATCGGTTGTCGCAATGGCTGCTGTGCATGATTGTGGCTTCACACTTGTCGATCACCCTCCGTATTCACCTGATCTAGCTCCATCAGATTATTTCACGTTTCCAAACATGACAAAGCACTTGGCTGGGCAGCATTATCGGTCAGACGAGGAGGTGATAGCTGCTGTGGAGGAGTTTTTCAGGAACCAAGATGAGACCTTCTATACCACTGGGATCCAAGGACTCCAGCATCGCTGGAGAAAGTGTGTGGACAGGAAGGGAGACTATAATGAAAAATAAGGCACTTTCAGCATGGACAAACCATTGGATCTTGGTCAGGCTCAGAACTTTTCAGCCTACTCTCATATTTCTAAACGGACGGCGTGATATCGTTACGCGCCGATAAAACACGTGTGGTCATATGATTTTATGACATTATCTACGCTTGTAGCAGGGTGCGACATAGGCGTCCGATTTTCCGTCCGTGCGTCCGTTCGTCCGTTCATCTGTGCGTCCGTACGTTCGTCCGTCTGTCTGTTAACATTTATGTCGAAGTTCGACATTTAGTCAAAGTTTTTATTTTACAAACCCCAGCTACCACCAGTCCTTACATGAAACATCTCATAGACCATCTCACTTTGTAAGCACCTTGACCTGGTGACTTTGACCTATATTTTGCGCTCCAGTGACTTTGACCATTATGTCGAAGTTCGACATTTACGTCGAAGTTCGACATTTACGTCAAAGTTTTTATTTTACAAACCTCAGCTACCACCAAACCTTACATGAAACATCTCGTAGACCTCACTTTGTAAGCACCTTGACCTGGTGACTTTGACCTATATTTTGCGCTCCAGTGACTTTGACCATTACATCGAAGTTCGACATTTACGTCAAAGTTCGACAATTACGTCAAAGTTTTTTATTTTACAAACCTCAGCTACCATCAAACCTCACATGAAACATCTCATATACCTTCTCACTTTGTAAGCACCTTGACCTGGTGACTTTGACCTATATTTTGCGCTCCAGTGACTTTGACCATTACGTCGAAGTTCGACATTTACGTCAAAGTTTTTGTTTAAGTCAACTACAAACCTCAGCTACCATCGAACTTTAAAGGAAATATCACCCTGACCTTCTCACTTTGTAAGCAACTTGGCCTGGTGACTTTGACCTATATTTTGCGTCCGTTCGTCCGTCCGTCTGTTAACATTTACGTCGAAGTTCGACATTTACGTCAAAGTTTTTATTTAAGTCAACTACAAGCTTCAGCTACCATCAAACCTTACATGAAGCATTTCCCTGACCTTCTGACTTTGTAGGCACCTTGACCTGGTGACTTTGACCTATAGTTTGCGCTCCAGTGGCTTTGACCATTACGTCGAAGTTCGATATTACGTCGAAGTTTGTATTGTACTCAACTATACGACTGAACAATCATCAAACCTTTCATGAAACTTCATCCTTAGCTCCTGACTAGGCAAGCACCTTGATCCGGTGACCTTGACCTATATTTTGCGCTCCAGTGACTTTGACTTAGATTAAGTTGATGTTCCAGATCTTGTCAAATAAAAGGCCTACAACCATAAAATCTTGCATAGTGCTTCTCCTAGATGTACTGACTCTGCAGGTACATTGACATGGTGACATTGACCTATATTCTACTCTCCACAGACTTTGACACATTTTACGTCGAAGTTCCAGATCTCCTCAAATAAAAGGCTCACAACCATCAAATCTTGTATAATGCTTCTCCTAGATGTACTGACTCCGCAGGTACCTTGACCTGGTGACCTTGACCTATATTTTACGCTCAAGCGACTTTGACACAATTTACGTCGAAGTTCCAGATATCTGCAAATAATAGGCCTACAACCATCAAATCTTGCATAATGCTGCTTCTAGATGTACTGACTGTGCAAGTACCGTGACTTGGTGACCTTGACCTATTTATCGTACTCCATTGACTTTACACATTATAGGTTGACATGCCATATCTTCTTACCTATTAGGCCTACAACCACCAAACCTTGCATGGTGCTTCTCTTACAGTTACTGACTCTGCGAGTACTTTGACCTGGTAAACTTGACCCATATTATGCACTCTAGTGACTTAACATATTTTACGTCAATGTTCTATATGTCCTTTCATAAATAGCCTACAGCCACCAAGCCTTGCATAGTGCTTCTCCTCGATGTACTGATTTGGCACATACCTTGACCTGGTGACCATGGCCTATATGTTTTGGTCCAGTGACTTTGACACATTTTACATCAACTACCAACTGCTAAGAATGAAATTTACTTATTTAATAACAACGTTCTGATTGTGGCTCCTGTGACTTTTGCCCCTAGCAGGTGCGACGCCGCCTTCTGTGGAATTCTTGTATACTATCTAAGCAGCAGGTGCCCGCCCAATTGGAGCTTTGAAAAATAGGCTGGACTGCATTGGACTACTGAAGTCGACCGTACATGAGTACTCATAAACCGCTTGGACGGTCTACGCCTGCCCAGGCAAAATGGTGCGAGTCGGACCATCCCTGCATATAACCCTATTGGTGCGGTTGGGTTTGAGAGGTTATTTCATCTCGATGCCGGGTTTAAGTACCACAAATTGGAAGCTACATCTCCAAAATTACCTAAATAGTGTTGACGGGGACGTACACCTCAATTCAAGCATTCAAACAAACCAATCAACCTACTGTGACTACCACCCTATTGTTGTGCTTGGGCGGTAGGGCTTGAGGTGTCATTTCATCTCAATGTCGGGTAAAAGTCCCACGAATTGGAGCCCATCGGGGCTTGAAGAAATAAATGGGCTGCATGATGCTTCCACGCAGAGCTGTAACCGACCCGCACACGAGTACTGGTAAACCGCTTAGAGGATCTAAGCCTGGCCAGGCAATGCGTAGCGAGTCGGCCCGCCCATGCTTATAAACCCTATTGGTTTCATTGGGCAGCAGGGCTTGCGAATTCATTTCACTCAATATCGGGTAAAAGTCCCACAAAATTGGAAGCAACGTCTCCAAAATGACCTTTACAGTATTGACGGGGACGTTAAACTTCAAATCAATCAATCAAAACCCACAAATTGCAAGCTACGTCTCCAAAATGACCTAAATAGTGTGGACGGGGACGTAACAAAAACAAAACTAAGAGGCGAACACAAAGGTGCTGATCAGACTGCGCGCATGCGCAGGCTGATCTGCACCATTGTTGTTCGCAATGACAAAAGCAGTTTTTCTCATGCCGTTATATTCATATTAAAATCTTAAAGGTGAAAGTTAAATGGTCCCTCCTTTCCTTCTCCGCGTTAAAATAAAACAAAGACGCATACCATTGCCTCATCATAATGACAAAATTTGACAGTATTATGGCTAATTATATTATTTGAAAGTTACGGTATTTTAAACACAGTGTAACAAGGCATAATTTAAGTGTGCTTTATATTAATCAACCTCATTTAGTCGCTGTGGTCACAGCCACTATATTTGTGGTCTATATAAGATGCTGCAGTGTTTAAACAAACCATGCTTTGATGTGGATACTTTGTGACCAGTGATAGAAAATTCTATAAATGGGCAGATAACCGTGATTGATTCAGGCATACTTAATTATAATTTTCTGTACTGTAAGTTAATTTCAGTTTTCATTATCAAGGTAGATGTGTCAATAATAAGGACGGCCCCCGCCCATCGGGCTTGAAGAAATAGATGGGCTGCAGTATGCTTCCACGCAGAGCTGAAACCGACCCGCACACGAGTACTGGTAAGCCGCTTAGAGGATCTAAGCCTGTCCAGGCAAAGCGGTGCGAGTGGCGGACCGTCCATGCTTATAAACCCTATTTGTTTCATTGGGGACAGGGCTTGAGAAGTCATTTCATCTCAATGTCGGGTAAAAGTCCCACAAAATTGGTCTCCAAAATGACCTTTACATTGTCGACGGGGACGTTAAACCTCAAACAAACAAACAATCAATAATAAGGAATTGGCTTCTTGTTAATAATCACGTGTATGTCGAACTTCAATGGCTCACCGGCCCCGATAGCTCAGTTGGTAGAGTGTCCGCTCCGGGAAACGGGAGGTCACGGGTTCGATCCTGGGCCGCGACATACCAAAGTCGTTAAGAATGGTACTAGCTGCTCCTCGCTTGGCACTCAGATTTACGGGTTAGAGCTAGGACTGGTCGAACCAGTGTCAGGATAATGTGACTGAGTGTGTTATCATGTAATGTGTCTGGGACATGATACTTCAGTGAGGCAGTACTATAAAAGTGAGCATTGAGCTCCCTGTCGCAACCAGACACCATCGTGATATGACTGAAAAATTGTTGAAAGAGAGGTTAAACCCAAATTCACACACACACAAACTGCAATGGCTCGGAAACCTTTTGGACCATGGAAATTTGTTGGAGACATGGGTAGTTTGAGCCACTGAGGGTTACCCATAGCCCCTGGTCAGGAGGCTTCGTGGGAATAATTTGGGGATCTCTTTTCGATGTTTCTATAAAATAAAGGTTTTGTTTGGTTGTTTGATTTAGGGGTTCAACGTCCCCATCAACACTATATAGGTCATTTTGGAGACGTTGCTTCCAATTTGGTAGAACTTTTACCCGACATTGAGATGAAATGACATCTCAAGCCCTGTCCCCAATGAAACAAATAGGGTTTATAAGCATGGACGGTCCGCCACTCGCACCGCTTTGCCTGGACAGGCTTAGATCCTCTAAGCGGCTTACCAGTAATCGTGTGCGGGTCGGTTTCAGCTCTGCGTGGAAGCATCATGCAGCCGATCTATTTCTTAAAGCCCCGATGGGCGGGGTCGCATTAAATAAAGGTATGTTGTGTGTACTCATTAGAATCGCCTCATTCTAACGAGTCCACACAACATTCTGTTTCAAGATAGAAATAAGAATATATCCCTAAATTATACCTCATTGTTTCATATATGGAGCCATGGGGGAGGGGGTGGGGGAGGGTGGGGGGTGGGCTCAAGAACGGGTTCGACTATGACATGATAAACGAGCCAACGGTTCGAGTCAATTAAGTTTCAATATATCCGCTTCTATCAGAGTCTGATAATTTGTGTCTTTCGGAAGGCAATGCAGGAAAACTTCCATTTCTTATATATAAGCTGTTTCAGCTGAGCTGATTCATGAAATTGACACATATAGTGTCTCTACGATATGTTATTTGTTAATCTTCTTTTTCTTCTTCTTCTTCTTCTTCTTCTTCTTCTTCTTCTTCTTCTTCTTCTTCTTCTTCTTCTTCTTCTTCTTCTTATTCTACCTCCTGTTCCTTTTTCTCTTCTTCTTCTTCTTACCTCCTGCTCCTTCTTCTTCTTCTTCTTCTTCTTCTTCTTCTTCTTCTTCTTCTTCTTCTTCTTCTTCTTCTTTTAACTTGGGTTTACGACATTATAGAGACTATTTTACTTATTAGTATACAAGCACCTATATCATGAAATCTTTTCTACGGTCATTCTCTCCCTTCCGCTGATTCAAGAAGGGAAGAGCCTTGTAAACCAGGGATCGCAGGATCGATCCCGGGCTTCTCCAGACTTTCGGATGAGTCTTTAAAACCGAGGTCCCGTCTCCGTATGACCTTAGCTGTTGGTGGGACGTAAAACTCAAACACTCACTCACTCAAGAAGGGAAGTTGTCAGTTTCTGGCGAAAGAATGTGCACTGTACTGGTCAACCGCTCACGTATAAGCCTGCCCAGGAAAAGTGTGGATATGTAAACTGACCGGCTCAAAAATGACCTAAATACTTTTGACTGGGCCGTAAAAACAAACAAACAAATGAGCACCCATACTCTATGTTCAGAGCAGAATTAAGAAAAATATTCCCCTTTTTCATTGGAAAAAAAATGTTATACATTCATCTTTAAAATAAAATGGTTCTTTTATCCTATTGCCAATTTCGGACTATTCTCAACGATTGTATGCCTTCATTGTTCCTGTGATCTGAAACCTTCTGGTCATACAGTAAACTTCCTATATTAAGACCACCTTTGGGATTGTTCAAAAGTGGTCTTTACAGACCCAAATGTGTTCTTTGACCAGAGGAAACTGTATGCAGAAAACAGATAGAATAGAAGAATCTTATATGGGTGTGAGGGGTAGATGGAAAAATCTGTCCTGAGGGACACTGTCTGGCATCACGAGGCTTGCCGAGTGATGCCGGACAGAGATCCCGAGGGACGGATTTTTCTACCCACCCCTCACACCCATATTGGATTCTTTTCCTTGCATACCTTCCATTACTTAGCGCGGAATTTTAATGATGCAGTCACTTCGGTTACCAACGTCCGCCATATTGTTTTGACACTGCAGGAATGTTTAGTGACGTCACGTAACGTGCATGACGTCAAGCTAAACGACGGCGCATACGAGGTCGTAATAAACCAGTGCATTTATCAAACACGCTTATATTCGATTTTGGGTCGGAACACCAGCGTCAGAACACAAATTTCTTTCCTTGTGTGGTGTGCAAGAAAAAAAATATCTACAGCCTTCAAAGCAGAATTAGCCATAAGTTTAGGTGGTCTAAATTGTGCGATTTGACTGTTTATTGTTGCCGATCACTTTGGTTATCACAAAACAAAATACAGTCGAACTTGAATGGCTCAAACACCTTTCGGACCATGAGCATTCGTTCAAGACAATAGTTCGAGCCACAGGGAGTTCACCCATTTTGTACAAGAAACCCCAAAACGGGTATTTGGCAAACAGTGTAGGCCCAGATAAGACGCCGCAGCATGCGGCGTCTGATCAGTGCCTACACTGTTTACAAAAAGATATTTTTTAAATAAAATATTTTTTAAATAAATTTATTCTTTGCAAATCAGTTTTGAAGAAAAACACAACCTGTAACCCCTAAATCATGAAATGGACCCTTGCTATATATAAGGAGGAAGATTCCATTTGGCAGATCTTGGTCCAGTTGTTCAAAGCCCCGTTAGCTTAACAAGTTCATTAGAAGTCAAATTGTTAACTGTCCCAGCAAGTATAATATCTTACATTTTGTTATTTTGTTATTTTTGCTGAAAAAATGTGAGTAGCTACTCACAATTTTCCAGCAAAATATGAGTATCAAGTGAAATTTCGCTATTAAGACCACCTAAAATTAGGACTAGTTCCGCTTTAAACAGCTTATTTAGAAGAGTGCAGTTATTCTTTCTTCGCGTTTTCGGCACACAGTGTCCGCTGGTCAGTGACCAACTTTGGGACTGTTCAAACGTGGTTTTAAATACCATATTTGAACAGTCCCAAAGATGGTCGTAATAGAGGAATTTTACTGTATTTGCCATATTTAGTTATCAAACTTTTAACGATTCGTTAAATAACGAAGTCGTTAGGTTTGAACAACTGGCCCCAGGTGGCGTAGTTGGGATATCCTTTCGATTTCCTTTAAAATGAATGTATGATGTGTGTAGTTATTAGAATATCCGATTGTACGCATTTCGCATTTGAATCGCCCCATTGAGATGCGTTCCTACGAATGAATACACGTAACACATATTTTCAAGATAAAAAGTGTTGCTGTTGTCATGGGGATTTTCGGCCCAGTCAACAATATTTAGGTCATATTTCCAAACTACGCCTCCTGAACAGGCTTGTGCATAAGCGATTGACCGGTCGGAGAACATTTTTTTGGCCAGAAACCGACAGCTACCCTTCTTGTTAGAAAAAGAAAATGATCCCTAAATTAACTCTTTTATGTCAATATCTGCAGTTATATTTTCCTAAGAACATGATCAAACAACTATGATAAAGAAGCCATCGGTGTTAGAGCCATAAAAGTTTCACGTTACTCTTTAGGCACACTATATATGAGCCCCGCCAAGCGAATTTGGGTCTTCGAGCATTCCGTCATGACAACTTTTAACTGCGCATGCCCAGCCATTCAGAGGGGCCAGGGATATGGCTTTCTGTCTGAAGGTTCCTCTTGATTCACTACTTGTATGAGCGAGCAGCGAAGGTTCTGGCGAGACTGCGCGGATGCGCAGGCTCGCCTGAACCTTCGCTGCTCGCATAGGCGATAAGTACCAAAATCGCTTGACGCGGCCCATATAGTACATGAGTGTTCAAATATTATTGGATTTACTAAACGAGTTGAGGAAAATGGATAAAATGCGAGGCCATGCCGAGCATTTTATCCATTCTCTTCAACGGGTTCAATAAATTCAATAATACGTGAACAGGAATGCAAGATTCTATTTATCATATGACATTTAAAACGCATTTTATTCACGATTGTTTAACAAAAATGTCAATATTCCGCCATTAGTAAACGCGACGTCATTAAGGACGTCGTACATGTAACGTTACGGAGCGTATCTAACTGATTGGATTACTTTCTCAGACGCGACGCCATATGATTACATTTATATTTCCAGTGTAAAGTCTATTGTAAACCTATAGAAAACAATGTAGCGCATCGAGTCACATGATTTTCAGTGACGTCAAGTGACGTCATTCTAAATCATTGTTCTCAACGGTCGTTGTTGACGTTGATGTTCCACTCTTTGTAGAAAAACGGCGTGTAAATGTTTTTCAGCTTTAAAAGTTTTCCCTATAAGCATTTTTTCGCCCAGTGATGAGGGGCAAAGAATGTAAATATAAAAATAAACTTAATTTTTCTGCTTTTCATGTAAGTGTAAACGACAGCGGGTCGCTAGCAAAGTTTACATGAACCCCTTCGAGGTTCATTTAAACCCCTTCGAGGTTCATTTACTTTGCACGCGACCCACTGCGTTCATACTTCAATGAACAGCAGTAAAGTCTCATTTCTTAAATATACATATCTATATAATTTTCTTTTTGCCTTTATAACCATTTTTCTGTGGAAGATAGTGTATGAAAAAAATTCTAAACGCAAAGCATTTACATGATACAATTAAACTACAATAACTCGAACTCGCATAACACGTTTACCATGTCTAATTAGAACAAGCTCTCGAATCCGATGGAACCTCTTCCTATAACCCCAGCTATTTATTTATTTATGGTAGATAAGGCAGGTATTTCCAATTATATCTTTAAAAGGCATGCTGTGTGTACTCATTAGAATCGCCTCACTTGAGGCGATTCTAATGATTACACACAGCATTCATTTACTTTATAGGAGATTGAAAAGAATCCCCATTATACATCAAGACCTGGCAGATTCTCAAATAGTTCGATCAACCTTTTTCTCAAAGGTATTCAAGCTATTAAATTAGGAAAACTGCGTGCAATTGTTTTTTTTTTTTTTTTTTTTTTTTTTTTTTCCTTTCATTTTTGCCCTTAAACAACATTTTGTCGTCATATGATGGATGGAAATAATGTCAATACAACCTATAAAAGGTAATTTATTTAACATTCATCGAATTATGAACGCAATCCGGTCACGAACAAAGTTTAAGTCTGTGCTTGTGACCCAAAATTGTTCATGCTTCAATGAACGTTTAAATTACATTCATTTGTTACATTACGAAACACACCCATGTGACATAGTGCATTCTCTCACATCTCCAAAATGGTTAATTTTCTGATAAAAAGTGTGATATTTCTCTTATTTTTACCCTAAACATAGGTTGTGGGTGCTCGTTAGAACCGCCTCAACGAGGCGGTTCTAACGAGTACCAACAACCTATGTCTTGGAGCAGAAATAAGAAAAATAATGTATACCACCGAAAACCACAGTTTTCTGTATATGTGGGGTGTACGGGGGTGTTCACTTCACGTTCGTGTTAGCGTGATGAATAACTTAAAAAGGTATTGTGAACTTACTCCTAAAACTAAGACTGGCTGTGTCGTTGTTGTCGCGCATGCGTGATATAGGAGTCCGGCTTTTCGTTCATTCGTCCGGCCATTCATCAAGCCGTCAACATTTGCGATAACCCCAGCGTTCACCCTAATGTTCACATTACGATAACACGCCTATGCAAATACATTGAAACCTTTATCGCCGAATAAAATGAAAATTGTAAGATGAAAAATTAGCCTATGATTTTTTCTAATTCTGCTCAAAATATAGTTTGTGGGTACTCGTTAGAATCGCCTCATCGAGGCGGTTCTAACGAGAACCCACAATCTATATTTTAGAGCAGAAATAAGAAAAATAAGGTTTACCCCTGTAAAACAGTTTTACTATATAAAAGTGGGGTTCAAGGGGTTCAGAAATATATAGCCTTGTTTTAATGATGAAGTCTAATGCAAGCATTTTTCTGACCTTGACCTACAGGTCATGTTTCACTGACCTTCTGCAAATGGCAGTCACTCATAGCTCAAGTCTATTCAACAAGGACTAAGATACTTGGTACAAACTTGCATCTTTTATGCTGGCATCCGTGTTTGACCTTGACCTACATTTCGACCTAGGTTTCGGCATGAAATTTATGTTATTTTGTCTTGCTATACAGTTATCTTACTGTCCATCGGGCTTGAAGAAATATATGGGCTGCATGATGCTTCCACGCAGAGCTGAAACCGCCCCTCTCACGAGTACTGGTAAACCACTTAGAGGATCTAAGCCTGCCCAGGCAAAGCTGTGAGAGTCCATGCTTATTGGTTTCATTGGGCTTGAGAGATCATTTCATCTCAATGTCGGTTAAAAGTCCCACAAAATTGGAAGCAACGTCTCCAAAATGACCTTTACAGTGTTGACGGGGACGTTAAACCTCAAATCAAGCAAACAAAACTCTCTGTCTCCATCACGCGAACAAGTACGTGAAATGAACACCCCCTAAATTCCACTTTGGATAGAGAAAACTGGGGTTTACGGGGGTATACGTTATTTTTCTTATTTCTGTTCCAAGACATAGGTTGTGGGTACTCGTTAGCCATACTAACTCGAGCACCCATAACCTATGTTTGCAGTATACATAAGAAAAATATCATGGATTTTCATCAGAAAAGTAACCATTTTAGAGATGTGAAAAAAATGAACTATGTCGCACGGGCGTGTTGTCGTAATGCTGTGAGACGACTCTAAATGACCCACAATGGTTGACATGTCGTCAAATAATAATAATAATAATAATAATAATAATTATAATCGACCTTATTTATAGAGGGTAACACATTTATTACTAGTACTAATCTTCCATGTGGCCCTCTTTTCCTGGGTAGAAACCAGTACTGAGCAATGTGGATAAAGTCTCTTGCTCAAGGAAACAACACATGACGCGTGTGAGGCTCGAACCCGGTACCTCTCGATCTCTAAGCCGATGCTTTACCACTGCACCACTGCGCACCAGGGCACTCTTAGAAAATCAACCGACTTCAGTCGGTCGCTTTTTCTGCGGGTCGTGCAATTTGCTCTTTATGAACAAAACAATCAATCCATCAATTGTTTGGAACTAACAAAATAATGGATTCCCTTGTAAACCCTAATTTTCCTGATACAAGGTGGGGATTTCAGTGTTTCAGGGCCCCGCCCATCGGGGCTTGAAGAAATAGATGGGCTGCATGATGCTTCCACGAAGAGCTGAAACTGACCCGCACACGAGTACTGGCTAACCGATTAGAGGATCTAAGCCTGCCCAGGCAAAGCGGCGCGAGTCGGCCCGTCCATGCTTATACCCTATTGGTCTCATTTGGCGACAGGGCTTGAGATATCATTATACCCCCGCAAACGAAGTTTGAAGGGGGTATATAGGAGTCAGCTTGTCGTCTGTCGTCGTCGTCGTCTGTCGTCGTCGGTCCGTTACAAAAAACTTTAACATTGCTCATAACTTCCTTATTCTTTGACCGATTTCTTTAATATTCACACACCACACACCTTGCCACTAGTACTTAAGATTGATCTATACAAACCTGACCTTGACCTTTACGTTGACCTTCCTCAAGGTCAAATACTTGTAAAAATTTGTCGGTAGCGGGGGTAAAATTTGCGCCCGTTAGGCGGCAGCTCTAGTTTCATCTCAATGTCGGGTATAAGTCCCACAAAATTGGAAGCAACGTCTTCAAAATGACCTTTACAGTGTTGGCGGGGACGTTAAACCTCAAATCAAGCAAACAAAACTCTCTGTCTCCATCACGCGGACAAGTACGTGAAATGAACACCCTCTAAATTCCACTTTGGATAGAGAAAACTCGGGTTTACGGGGGTATATATTATGTTTCTTATTTCTGCTCAAAGACATAGGTTGTGGGTACTCGTCAGAACCGCCTCTTTGAGGCGGTTCTAACGAGCACCTTTAACTTATGCTCGCAGTATACATAAGAAAAATATCACGGATTTTCATCAGAAAAGTAGCCATTTTGGAGATGTGAAAAAATGATTTATGTCGCACCGGCGTGTTATCGCATTGCTATGAGACGACTCTGAATGTCCCACAACGGTTGACGTGTCGTTAAACCCCAAAACAATCAATCAGCCAGTTGTTTGGAACTAACTAACAAAAATAATGGATTCCCTGGTAAACCCTTATTTTCCTCATTCCAAGTGGGTTTTTCAGTGTATCAGTAGTGTTTATCACAGGGACATTTTAACGTGACAGAGTCTAAGAGTTCATAGCCATGCTTCTATATTTGGTGACAGAACTATGATTTTTGACAAAGACAAAAGTAAATTCGTCTGGTATTTTAATTGAAAAAGCATAAAAGTGTCCATCACAGTAGTATATTCGCTGAAAACTTTTCAGTCCATAAATTTAAGATGTCCTTAACATTGAGGAAACTAAACACAACTAGTTCAAATTCAGTTACTTGATCCAGTGTAGTCAACTTTTGAAAATTCATATTTGCTTTTCTTTAACCCATTCAGTACCGGAAACCCCTAAAGGGATACCTTGGCAAACAGTGCAGGCCCAGATCAGACGCCACAGAACAGGGCCTCCACTGTTTGCTAAAAGTTCAGTCATTTTCCAAATAAATTTTAATGAAAACACAATCTGATACCCCTAAATTTTTCAAAGGGAGACAACTTGCGGGATTTCCTGTTCGCTTTTCTATAAACGCTGTCCCAAAGAAAAAGGGGTCTACTCAGAAGCAAATTCTTTCCTTTAAGAGTTGACCCCTATTGAAGAGGGAGACACAAATACCTTTGCAGGAGTTGCCTTCCCTGAAGGTGTTCCCGTGCCCCTTAAAGAAAAGAACCAGTGCTTCAGCTGAAGTGCAAGACCCGCCGGATGCTTTTAGCTTTATGAGTGTTACCATATATGGGTATGGCGGCCATTCTGGTCATGTGACCTGGACCTAAAACGGTTCCCCCAATAAATCCGCCTTATCGTAAGGAGCAAAAATATATCTTATACTTTAGTACTGTATTCTGAATCGTTTGCGGGATAAAATGCATTCTCACTTTTCCAATACAAAAGCATATGTGTCAAAGTTTCACCTAGGCACAAAGAATGTCAAGGTCAACCCAGGGTCACCATTTTAGCAATTTATGATGGGCCTACGTCCCAGATGCTATTTATTAAGTTTCGTGGAAATCTGCCCAGTGGTTCTGGAGAAGACTATTTTTGAAGGGCTTTTACCATATATGGCTTGGGGGCCATTTTGGTCATGTGACCTGGACCCCATGAGCAAATTTTGGTTTCCCCACTCCATAGAGGCTCCATATGAAATTTGACTTCAATCGGCCCAGCGGATTCAGAGGAGAAGCGGTTCGAAAATTTCCCCATTTTTCGCCTCGGCGAGGCTATACTAAATGGAATGTAATATTTCGCAAGTTCATTGGTTAGATCTCATTGATATCTATCAGTATGCCAAAAATTGTTCAAATATTCCAAGCGGTTAAGTCACTATCACCCATTTTCACAAACGGGTTACGGATGGACAGACAGACAGACCATATATGGTTTGGCGGCCATTATGGTCAAGTGACCTGGACCCCATGAGCAAAACTTGGTTTCCCCCATCCCATAGAGGCTCCATATGAAATTTGACTTCAATCGGCCCAACGGTTTCCGAGGAGAAGCAGTTCGAAAATTTTTACATTTTTCGCCTCGGTGAGGCTATACTAAATAGAATGTAATATTTAGCAAGTTAATTGGTTAGATCGCATTGATATCTATCAGTATGCCAAAAATTGTTTAAATATTCCAAGCGGTTAAGTCACTATCACCAATTTTCACAAACGGGTTACGGACGGACGGACAGACAGACTGACAGACTGACAGAATGACACGATGATTTTAGGGCACTCTTAGAAAATCAACCGACTTCAGTCGGTCGCTTTTTCTGCGGGTCGTGCAATTTGCTCTTTATGAACAAATTAATTTCTTTAAGAGCAGACTACTATTAAGGGGAACAATACAATAAATATAAAAAATAGTTCCCTCCCCTGAATGCATATCCATTAATCTTCTGGTGGCTTTAATTTTGCGGAACGCCCTGGTGATGTTGGAAGATTTTTTTACGCACAAAAAATTGGTACAAAATGTATATAGCTTGACAAAAAAAGTCGGTTTGCCTACACAAATTACAGTCAAAGATTTAACTCCCACAGGAAACAGGCGTCCATACATAAAAAATTTCAACCCCAAAGTTGTCAACTTGAGAGACAATAGCTTAATATTTTATACGACGGTGTTTACAGAAATTGGTCCATAAATGTTTGTTAATTTTTTTGTGTTCCGACACAAAGATGTCGGGCAAATACGTATAATACATTGCTCGAAAAAAAAAAAAAAAAAAAAAAAAAAAAAAAGAAAACAAAAAAATAAAGAAACATTCTTCTTATCATTTTACCACCGTAATCGGACAGTGAGGAAACGGGGCGAATAACGATCTTCAGCGTGAAACGACCGTTGTTTCACTGGCAGTCACGAGGTTGTGTGTTTAATTGCCACCTATATCCGGCAACAATCTTTTCTCAGAGATTGATCATGAATTGTTTCACATGACAATTTGCTCTTTCCGCTGACTTTGGAAGGACAGTTGTCAGTTACTGGAGAAACACCATTATGATACCACACCCTGGCGATACAGAGCATGTTTTCACATCTCCAATCATGGCTACTTTTCTGATGACAATCTGTGATATTTTTCTTATTTCTACCGCAACTTTAGGTTGTGGGTGCTCGTTAGAACCGCCTCGTTGAGGCGGTTCTAACGAGTACCAACAACATATGTCTTAGAGCAGAAATAAGGAAAATAATGTTTACCCCCTAATCCCGAGTTTTCTCTATATAAAGTGGGCTTTAGGGGGTTCTTAATTTCACGGACGTGTTCACGTGATGTCACTGGCAGTCACGAGGTGGTGTGTTCGATTACCACCTTTGTCCGGCAACAATCTTTCCTCAGAGATTGATCATGAATTGTTTCCAATGACAATTTGTTCTTTCCGCTGACTTTGGAAGATCAGTTGTCAATTACTGGCTGAATAGCTTCGAAGGACTAGGCTATTAACTGACCGGCTCGACATAATGCTAGCATTCTTTTTTATTTAACACTGGCAAACAGTGAAGACCCCAATCAGACGCCGCAGAACACGGCGTCTGATCAGAGTCGTCACTATTTGCTGAAAGTTCATAAGTTTTGTTAACCTCAGCATTAGCAACAACAAACCTACGATTGGAAATGGAACTTTCAGAGGTAAATTATGGAAGGTTATCTTTGTAAACATTAAATAAGATAAAATAAGATTAAATAAAATAAAATATATAAAATGAAATAAAATGAAAAATAAAATAAAGTAACAAACAAACGAACGAAAAAAGGTGACATGGTTTTTCTCATCCCATCGAGATTCGACATACAGCAAAATGCTGTATTAAGACCACCTTTGGGACTGTTCATGAGTGGTTTTTATGACCTCTTTCGAACCAGTCCCAATAGTAGTCCCTGTAAGTAGAAGGCACAGAGATCGAAAACTTGTAACTTTTCAATGTGTTTTAGAATAGCGGGTTGCAGACAGATTTTGATTTGACATTAACCAATCAGAAGACCAGGTACAGGACACACCTCCAGTAAATGTTACTGGGGGTAAACATCAGGCATTGCTTTTTGGTATGTAATATTACCTTCGCGACCTTAGACTACACTGCAAAATGGGACGGAATTACTGCAATAGGTGATCCCAAGGCTATTTTAAACATAGAGGATCTTACATGAGTGTTCATGTATTATTGAATTTATTAAACGAGTTGAGGAAAAGGAATTGTTTGATTTGAGGTTTAACGTACGCGTCAACACTGTAAAGGTCATTTTGGAGACGTTGCTTCCATTTTGTGGTACTTTTACCCGACATTGAGATGAAATGACATCTCAAGCCCTGTCGCCCACTGAAACCAATAGGGTTTATTAGCATGGACCGCCTCGCACCGCGGTTCCTGGACAGGCCCAGATCCTCCAAGCGGTTTACCAGTACTAGTGTGCGGACCGGATTCAGCTCTGCGTAGAAACATCATGCAGCCCATATATTTCTTCAAGCCCCTATGGGCGGGGACGAATTGAGGAAAAGGAATAAAATGCGAGGCTTTGCCGAGCATTTTATCCTTTTTCCTCAACGAGCTTAATAAATTCAATAATACATGAGCACGAATGCAAGATTCTATTTACCATATGACATTTTAAATTCATTTTATTCACGATTGTTTGCAATTAGTAAACGCGAGGTCGTACTTGTAACGTTACGGGACGTATGTAGCTAATTTGCATATTTAATCCACTGGTGGATTATCGAAAATATTACATGGCGTTATAACACTCGCAGACGTGATGTCATATGAAAAAATACATACATAGCATAACATAAGTTTATTCAGCATTAACAATTCTACAATGCTTATAGCCTACAATAACATGTACAGTGGTGAGGGCATAACCACAGCATATTGAAGAGCATATTTACAGAGGAGCTCTACCAGATTGTATATCATACATAATACACTGATTTAACATATGGCGTTTTTGATAAGCAGTGGAAAACGCCGTGTAATAAATATCGTATGACCACTCGTGTACTAACACTTTGGCGGGATTAAGTAACGTGATGGCGACGTCCATGTAAACAATGCATTTTTTGCCGAAAAATTTTCAAATTCAAAGGCGATAAATCCTATTTAAAGCAGTCATATGATAAACAGAATCTTACACTCGTTGCCACTTCATATGAAATTTGCCGAAGGCTCGTTTCATAAATATCAAGAAATGACCACTCGTGTAAGACCCTCTATATAATATACCAAAAGAAACTAACTAAACCACAGCACTTGTTTTCATAAGTCAAGGGCATGATAGATAAATTTAGCAACATTGCATATCACATTTTTGTTCGTTTTGCACATTAAATCGTCAAATTTATTAAGCGTTGGCCAATGCCAATAGTATGACTTCAAATATTTTTGTCGTAGATTTCTATAGTATGGGCGCATCAATAGGAAATGATATTCGTTTTCTATCAGCTTACTGTTACAATATTTACAAACTCTTTCATTTCTACTTGAATTGTCATACCTTCCGCGTTCCATGGCCAAATCATGTGATGATAATCGGAATTGTGTAAATGCAATTTTTTGTATTTCTTTTCCATCTAGATAGTTTTCCATTTCGAACTCATGCTTGTACAAGTCTATTCGAATTATTTATTGAAGAATACCAGGATTGTCTGTATGTATCAAAAGGTCTACATACGAGTAATGTAATGATTAGAGTCATGTTATGTGTGATTGTCCGGAGATAGGATTGCCAACGAGAGAAAACATGAAGTTTATGATTATCATATGACGTTGCGTGTGAGAATGTGATAACGCCATGTAATAAATTCGGAAATCCACTAGTGGATTAAATATGCAAATTAGTTAAATACATCCCGTAACGTTACACATACGACGTCCTTAACGACGTAACGTTTACTAATGGTGGAATGTTGACACATTTGTACAAAAATCGTAAATTAAATGCGTTTTAAATGCCACAAGATAAATAGAATCTTGCATTCGTGATCAAGTATTACTGAATTTATTAAATCCGTTGAGGAAAAGGGATAAAATGCTCGGCTAAGCCTCGCATTTTATCCCTTTTCCACAACTCGTTTAATGAAATAAAAAAAAAATGTATGGACACTATATAATTAAATTTCAATGACTCGAACACCGATTGCTCATTTAGCATGATTGATCCGAAATCGTCGGTAAGTCCATAAGAATTCCTGCTCACGGCTACTATTTTTTATTTTGTGTGTGTGTGTGTGGGGGGGGGGGGGGGGGGGGGGTCGGTACATGTAATTTGGGTGATTTTATGTCCCCGGTAGCGATAGCGGAGGCATATTGTTTTTGACCTGTCTTTGTTTGTTTGTTTGTTGGACAACTTTTGTTTGTTTGATTTGAAGTTTAACGTCCCCGTCAACACTGTCATTTTGGAGACGTTGCTTCCAATTTTTTGGGCTTTTACCCTACATTGAAGCATCATGCAGCCCGTATATTTCTTCAAGCCCCTTTGGGCGGGGGCTAAGTTGGACAACTTTAACATTGGTCATAACGTTTATACTGTTTGAGATATAGCTTTCATATTTGACATGTAGGTTCCTTGTGACAAAGGCTTCCCACTCAAAAATTGGACCTGTGACCTTGACATTGACCTGTGATCTACTTTAAAGAAACAAATGACCTTGGCCCGGGGACAAGTTCGTGTTTCACAAACACATCTTTCTTGTTATCTTGAAAATTGTATTGTTTGTATTTTCATGTTTTGGCAAGTCACACTCCTAAAAAGTAATCTACATGTATATACCTTGGCAGTATCGGTCATCATCTGTGGTCTTCTTTATAAATTTTCTGCGACTGAAATCTTCGGTCATCTTCGGGAATATCCGTCACTTTGCTTGAAGAAACTTGAAAATAAATGGAATACACCAACCAAGGAGTGCAAAATGTTGCTTTCATCCTTTTCTTCTAGAACTTTTTTCACAGTCTTTTACAGTGGTTTGCCACAAGTCTCATCAGACGAGATGAATCCAGACGAGAAATCGCCAGAAACACCGCCATGGACGATGTTCTTTGAAGGCCCACTCTATCAGAAATATGATGACTTTATGAGACACCACGACTTTTCAAAGGTTCGTTTTTTTCTCCAACCTTTCAGTAAAACCTCCATAATTCAAAGCCCGATAATTCCATTACGATAACACACCCATGTGACATAGTGCATTCTTTTATATCTCCCAAACAATGTATTTTTTTTTTATAAAAACGTGTTATTTTTCTTACTTATACTCCAAACATAGGTTGTGGGTGCTCATTAGAACCGCCTCACTGAGGCGGTTCTAACGAATATCCACAACCTATGTCTTGTCGCAGAAATAAAAAAAAACTGTATATCCCAGAAAAACACCAGTTTTCTCCATATAACGAATGGTTTAGAGAGCAAATTCTTTTCACAGATTTGTCAACATGATGACAATATTCCATGATACAAATTGATTTTAAAATCCTGATCATACCAAATGCACATATATATCAATTACCCCCTTTATACATTGCATTGTAACGCACTGACCTGATAAAGATATGCTATCTCAGGACAAGTGAGCTTTATCCCGTCAACGTGACATTGCACTTTTATGAATGAAGCGGACGACCAATAAAAATAAATTATAATTACTAGAAAAATTGGAAAAAATACATTTAAAAAGATTAAAAAAAATAAATATAACGGTCAGCTGATAGTAAATATACTGACGCATTATATTCTGCGCCCGATCAGGACGCAATGACTGGTCGTAAATTGCCGATTTAAAGAGTTTACAAGGGGATAAACTGATAAATAGAATACCAGATTCTTGTCTTTTGATATCAAGTTTATCAGGCTCGGCTTCGAGAACGCATGCAGAATCGCTCGGCAAGCCTCGCGATTTTACAAGCGTTCTCGAAGCCTTGCCTGATAAACTTGATATCAAAAGACACTCACCTGGTATTCTCTATATATCAATCAGCGTAATTCGAATTCTCAATAATTCACACACTTTTGCCAGTCTCTTGGATTTTGGAGCATTGGGGTTCTGCTGCAATCGTTGGTGAGGGCGTGTTAAAACCATGCAAACATAGCAAGTACCACACGTTACAGAAACAATGTCGTGTAATGAACAACGTTGTAAATGCCTGCCCAGGCAAAGCTTTGCGAGTCGGACCGCCTATGCTATAAACCCTATTGGTTTCACTGGGCAACAGGGTTTGAGATGTCGTTTCATCTCAATATCGGGCAAATGTCCCAAAAATTGGAAGCAACGTCTCCAAAATGACCTATACAGTGTTGACGGGAACGTTAAACATCACATCAAACAAAAAAAAACAAACAAAAAACAACAACAAAAAAAAAAAAACAAATGATAACATACTAACCGTGTTATCTTCACAGTAGCAGCAAGCATAAAACAAATCTTAATCATTAGGTCTCTCACCGCTGTGGTTGGAACCTGGCTCGGGTCACATGCGAGACGCCAAGTTCTACAATGGAAGCTCAGGAGGTTTTTCTCCGGGTACTCCGGTTTTTGCCCACCTTAGATTAACGATCGGCTCGATATAAGTGAAATAATCTTGATAGGGCCAAAAAACAACAACAAAAAAAAAAAAAAAAAAAAAAAAGAAAGAAAGAAAAGCTCAGCTTCCTCACACGTGATCGGCTTGCTGCTTGGTTGAACTGATTGAAGCCGCAAATTTATTCATGAGATTGGCAGCATAATAACGTTTTGTTATATCTTTGATATTGAAAAAAAAATCTACCGCAAACTTGTTTACATACGAAAGCCTACTAGAGTCAAAATAAGATGAGAAAAAAAATATATTTTCTCGTACGAACGAGAAACTTTCTCGTACGAACGAGAAACTTTCTCGTACAAACGAGAAATTTTCTCGTACAAACGAGAAATTTTCTCGTTCAAACGAGAAAAAATCTCGTACAAACGAGAAACTTTCGCGTAGGAACGAGAAAAATTCTCGTACAGACGAGAATTTTTTCTCGTTCCTACGAGAAATTTTCTCGTACAAACGAGAAAAAATCTCGTACAAACGAGAAAAAATCTCGTACAAACGAGAATATTTTGGTCAAGGTAATGACTCAATTACTCCTAAGGCTTGTAAAGTCGATGATGGAAAACCATAATGTAGACAACCCATCATTATTACAATAACAGTTTTTGGGTCGATTGTTTTGTCAGTTGACCCAACGTTTAGCAAAGTAGTTGCTGTCCACGTGACTATTACTGATCTGTAGAAAATCCAGGTAACGGCAATTTAAAGAATAAAGCTGCGCTATTCTCATCGCTGTGATATCATTGTGTTGCGTACGAGGGTTATCTATAGAATCTGGTCAAGAATCATGTGTTAGGTTTGGCAAACAATGTAGACCCAGATTATGTGTCGCAGAACGCGATGTTTGATCAATGTCTACAGTATTTGCTTACAGTACAGAAATATAAAGGTTAAACGAAGTGGGCCAGGATCATTTTTACAGTTACATTTATTTGTTTTATGCTTCCCCTTAAGAAGGGAAGAAACAAAAATAAATAAAACGTTGCTTCCAATTTTGTGGAATTTTTACCCGACATTGAGATGAAATGACTTCTCAAGCACTGTCACCGAATGAAACCAAAATGCTTTATAAGCATGGACTCGCACCGCTTTGTCTAGGCTGGCTTAGATCCCCTGAGCGGTTTACCAGTGCTTGTGTGCGGCCGGTTTCTGCTCTGCGTGGAAGCATCATGCAGCCCATCAATTTCTTCAAGCCTTCTTCGGGGGCGAATATAAATAAATTATTAAATAAATTAAATAATGTTACAGATTCAGTATGAACAAATGCAATCTTCTATTAGGGCTTATTTATTTATTTATTTATTTATTTATTTATTTATTGGAAATTTCACGACACATATACACACATTGCAAAAAGCAGGTACCATCTGCGGGCCTTTAACCCTTTCAACCCTGTAGATCGGTACAGATACCTTTGCAAACAGTGTAGATCCAGAAAAGACGGTCATAATGAGCCGTCTTACTAGCACGGCCACCATTTGAGGTTGGTTGGTTGATTTGTGGTTTAACGTCACCGTCAACACTGTAAAGGTCATTTTGGAGACGTTGCTTCCAATTTTGTGGGACTTTTACCCGACATTGAGATGAAATGACTCTCAAACCCTGTCGCCCAATGCAACCAATAGGGTTTATTAGCATGGACGGTCCGCCTCGCACCGCGGTTCCTGGACAGTCTTTAGATCCTCTAAGCGGTTTACCAGTACTAGTGTGCGGGCCGGATTCAGCTCTGCGTGGAAGCATCATGCAGCCCATATATTTCTTCAAGCCCCTATGGGCGGGGGCCACCACCATTTGAGTTGAAAGAGTCAATTAACTTCTACCCGTCGTAAAACACCACGTTGTTTAATACACGTGTTATGATGAGTTTCCAGATTCTTGTTATAAACAAGAAAAAATGTCGTACAAACGAGAAACTTTCTCGTACAAACGAGAATATTTCTCGTTCCTACGAGAAACTTCCTCGTACAAACGAGAATATTTCTCGTTCCTACGAGAAACTTTCTCGTATGAACGAGAAAAATTCTCGTACGAACGAGAAATTTTCTCGTTCCTACGAGAAAGTTTCTCGTTCCTACGACATTTGTTTCTTGTTCATACGAGAAATTTACCATCTTCTTAATTTAATTACCCCTTATCACCTCCTTTAAAATGGCCATTGATTCGGTGCTAGGCATAGGAATCGGGGTCATTTGTATAATCCCTCTTTTGATACATACCTTTTCTGTTCAAACTGTAGTTTGTAGCCATTGCCTATGTGTACCTTTAACTGCCAAACTACTGTTTGTTTCTTTTGTTTGTTTGAGCTGAGGTTTAACGTCCCCGTCAACACTGTAAAGGTCATTTTGGAGACGTTGCTTCCAATTTTGTGGGACTTTTATCCGAGATTGAGCTGAAATGACATCTCAAGCCCTGCCGCCAAATGAAACCAATAGGGGTTAAATGCATGGCCGTTCCGACACGCAACACTTTACCTGGACAGTCTTAAATCTTCTAAGCGGTTTTCCAGTACTCATTTGCGGTCAGATTCAGCTCTGCGTGGAAGCACCTTGCAGCCTCATCTATTTCTCCAAGGCCCGGTGGGCTGGGTTTAAAAAGCGGTCTGATTCACACCAGAAAGTTAACAGACAACAATTTCATATGTAATTTATCTTAGCATCACTATGGGCCAAGTGGCATCCATGTCCCATAGAGCAAAGCCTCTGATCAGACTGCGCTAATGCATAGACTGATCTGAGTCTTCACTGGATGCACATGTACGACAAAATTTCTATGAGAAATATTCTCGTTCGTATGAGATTTTTTTCTCGTTTGTACGTGAAAGTTTCTCGTTCGTACGAGATTTTTTCTCGTACGTACGAGATTTTTTTCGTTTGTACGAGAAAGTTTCTGGTTCGAACGAGATTTTTTCTCGTACGTACGACATTTTGTCTTGTCATAACGCCAACACGGGTATTGATTAACTTGACGTTTTACAACGGGTAGAAGTTAATTGACTCTTTCGCCTCTGAGTTTCTGCGGTGAATTCTTCCATCTTTGTACATGTATTTGGAATCGTCCATACTTGTATATAGGAGGTTGAGATGAGACCAATAGCAGGATAGCAACTGGTGTTCGTGCTGGTAAGACGGCTCATTATGAGCGTCTTATCTGGATCTACACTGTTTGCAAAAGTATCTGTACTGATATACAGGGTTGAAAGGGTTAAAGGTCGGTAGATGTAATGAAAGCATGCGTACGTGTGTATATGTTTCAAGAAATTTCTAATAATAAATAAATAAATAAATGTGATGACAGCATATGTACCAGCCCTTTGTTAAATCTAAAATAGAAAATTGCATTTGTTCATACTGAATCTACAACGTTATTTATTTATTTATTTATCTTTGTTTGTATGAGCATAAAATAAATAACTGTAGAAGAGCCGATAGCTCAAGTTTCATATTGATCACTAGCGGCAGGGTCAGTTTTATCCACTGCAACTTATTTTTTTTATAACCAAAGCATTGACAGCACTGGTGGGTCGATTGTTTTTTGTTTTTTTAAGGGTAGGCTGGAAAAATGATCCTGACCCATTTCGTTTAACCCTTAAATTCCTGTACTGTAAGCAAAAAGTGTAGACATTGATGAGACATCGCGTTCTTCGACACATATTCTGGGTCTACATTGTTTGCCAAACCTGACACATGATTCCAGTCCAGATTCTATATAGATAACCCTCGTACGCAACACTATGATATCACAGCGATAAGAATATCGCAACTATTTTCTATAAATTACCATTTTCTACAGATCAGTAATAGTCACGTGGACAGCAACGACTTCTGACAAATCAATCGAACCAATCACTGTTATTATAATAATGATGAGTTATCTACAAAATGGTTTTCCATCATCGACTTTACAAGCCTTAAGAGAAATTGAGTCATTACTTTGACCAAATATCCTCCGTCGTACTTGATTTTTTTCTTGTTTGTACGAGAAAATTTCTCGTTTGTACGCGAAAATTTCTCGTTTGTACGAGAATAATTCTCGTTTGAACGAGGAAATTTCTCGTTTGTACGAGAAAATTTCTCGTAGGAACGAGAAAAAATTCTCGTTTGTACGAGAATTTTTCTCGTTCCTACGCGAAAGTTTCTCGTTCGTACGAGATTTTTTCTCGTTTGAACGAGAAAGTTTCTCGTTTGTACGCGAAAATTTCTCGTTTGTACGAGAATATTTCTCGTTTGTACGAGAAAGTTTCTCGTTTGTACGAGAAAATATTTTTTTTTTCTCAACTTATTTTGACCCTAGTAGGCTTTCGTATTTACAATTTGTAATATAGTGATTAAAAGGGATCATTATCATATCTGCGAAAAAAATAAAACAAAGCTGTTTTGTCGTCATTTCTTGCAAAGGGTAAACGTTAACCCTTGTCCTGCTGAGCCCGGATATGCCTTATCTTTCAAACAATGAAGATCCAGATCAGATGGCTTCTGAAGAAGCCATCTGATCAGGATCTACATTGTTTGTCATTCAGTTTATGAATTTGTTGCAAAAATTTATATCAAGTAATCTGATTGGTTGATAATCGGTAGTGGGTGTGGCATATATGAATATTCAGCAGGACAAGGGTTACCATTCCTTGAAAACTACATGTAGGTCAGCATTCGCAGTCAGTATGCATATAAGACTCATCTAAGCAGGTTCGAAACTTCGGTCAATTAGGCCTCATCAGTGAGTTTCAGACCACAATGGAATCAATGATCCCAAATGACAAGAAAATATAAACTACACTATGATGAAGGCTAGGGAGACTTTAAACGGCCGCAACACATTCCCTTATTACCAGCTGTAGCGACTCTGGAACTCTTTCAAGTTTGATGGTCATGGTTTGAAATTATCAACATGGTAAGGCTATAGGCTGAACATAGGAAATCGCATGATTATTTACTTGTTTCTTCGCAAGACCCTAGATCGTGGCTGCTCGTCGGGTCCGTCGTTAAGACAACCCGAAATCTATGTTTGAGCAAAATTTATGAAATTTAAAACGGCACCTGAATATGTCATTCCCACAGTTTAGTAAAATTCAGCTATTCAGACCAGCTTAAATTAAAGGGAATGGCAACGCCTTCAGGAGAGGCAACTCCTGCAAAAGTAGGGGCCAACTCTTAAAGTAAAGAATTTGCTCCGGAGGAACAAATTCTTTCCTTAAAGAGTAGACCCCCTTCCGGAGCATTTTTTTTTCCTTTAAGAGTAGACCCTTTGTTCCATTCCCCATAAGACAAATAATTAACCTCCTTTTAAAATCTTGAAGAAATATATGGGCTGCACGATGCTTCCACGCAGAGCTGAATCCGGCCTGCACACTAGTACTGGTAAACCGCTTAGAGGATCTAAGCCTGTCCAGCAACCCCAGTGCCAGGCGGACCGTCCATGCTAATAAACCCTATTGGTTTCATAGGGCGACAGAGCTTGAGAAGTCATTTCGTCTCAATGTCGGGTAAAAGTCCCACAAAATTGGAAGCAACGTCTCCAAAATGACCTTTACAGTGTTGACGGGGACGTTAAACCTCAAATCAATCAAACAAACAAATCCTTTTAAAATCATATTTAAAAGTTTCTTTGTGATTACTGCACCAGTGTCCTGTAGTCAGAGACAGCCTTTGGCACTGTTCAAACTGAGTGGTCTTCTGTCTTTGCCAGAGGTAGTCTTAGACAGGTAGAGGTAGAGGTAGTCTTAGAGGTATTTTTAGACAGGTTTTTAATTATTTGGACCCCATTTTGATTTATATCTGTCTTTGTATCGACTGCCTATTCGAAATTCGCAAAATTACAGTATGTTTCCTCTGGCTTTCTTTGCCGGATCATTACAGGGTCACTGATGAGGCTTTATTAGCCGAAACTACGTAGTATGACCCATCTTCTTTCTTATGAATGTTTTCATTGCTCTTAAAGGAACTCAGTTTTTGATTTTTATTAATATGACACTTTCAGTATGGGATGCATTACGATAACACAACCGTGCGACATAGTGCATTTTTCATATATCCAAAATGGCTACTTTTCTGATGAAAATCCGCGATATGTTTCTTATAGATACTGCAAAGATAGGTCGTGGGTGCTCGATAGAACCGCCTCATTGAGGCGATTCTAACGAGCACCCACAACCTATGTCTTGGAGCAAAAATATGAAAAATAATGTATACCCCCGTACACCTCAGTTTTCTTTATAAAAAAAGTAGGGTGTACGGGGGTGTTCATTTCACGGACTTGTTCACGTGATGAGAGGCTTTCTTCTTAACAAATCCTAAATGTCAGTTTATCAAAACTGTACTAGAGACAACTGCTTTGTCTCTCAAGTAAGCTAAAATAAAGGTTAGGTGTGAAAATTGGCATTTCAATAAAATTTATTACCTTTTTAATGTATAGATATGTAATAAAATGGTTTATCTGATAATCAATCCCTGTCTATTTAGAAAATCAATCATGTCATAAAAATGATAACACTACATCTGTTGTCACAGTCTGGTCATGTAGGTGTAAAATTTATTATGACAGATCAGAAGCAAAATAATAATGAATTACTTGAAGTCAAACTTTGAAATAGGGTTTGTCGGTTTACCCTTTTAATTGGTTTCCAAAACAATTAATTCTTTCACGCAGTTCAATAAGTCAATAATTTATTGTCTCTTTATTGCAAAGAACTTATTTGCGACATCAGAGTTGAAGTTTAGGTAGAATATTTAAAAATGTGGTTTGGTTAAATTTCAATATATGCATTGAAATTTAAATAATTTGCATTTACGTCAAACGTCACTCTGTCCAGTGATTTAGATGCATACTCGTTTGTCAGTTTCATGATTAGATTCAATAAACGCCGTCCTGATATCTTCGAATGGTTTGACAGGATAGTAAATGTCATAAACAGATTACAATAGAGAATTGTTGCCTTCCGAATGCTGTATAGCAGACACGATTTTCCTGTCGTCAGCAAACACGCCGCAAATACCTAATCGTCACTTTTCAATCAGGGCATTTCTGAAGCAATAAATGTGTTGCCTTTCGAAAAAAAAAAAAAATGCTAGAGACGCAGCTTAATTGAGATTGTTCTGGAATTAAGTAAAGTTGTACATTACGAGAACACGCCTATATAATTTTGACCCCCTAATACCCCACTTTTATATAGTAAAAACTGGGGTTGTAGGGGGTATACATAATTTTTCTTATTTCTGCTCAAAAATATAGATTGTGGGTACTCGATAGAACCGCCTCGTCGAGGCGGTTCTATCGAGTCCCCGCAATCTATGTTTTGAGCAGAAATAAGAAATATATCACAAATTTTCATCTTAGAATTTCTAATTTTTGGCCATAAAAATGGCAATGTATTTGTATAGGCATGTTTTTGTACTGTACATTACGATAACACACCCGTGCGACATAATGCATTTTTTTGACATCCCAAAATGGCTACTTTTCTGATGAAAATCCGTGATATTTTTCTTATTTGTACTGTAAACATATTATGGGTGCTCGTTAATATTAAAAAATGGAAGCAGCTTTGCAAATGCAAAAGTTGCTCACATTCTTTTTCAGCAAAAATACCAAAATGTTAGACATTGAATTTGCTAGAACAGTTAACAATATGACCACTAACGAGCTCGTTAAGCTAACGAGGCTTTGAACCGCTGGCCCCAGGTCTTCACCGCCGTTTTCCATGTGATTATCCCTTACTAATACAGTTAAACAACACACTCTGTACTATTTAATAAACAGAACACAAAGAAAATAAAGCAAACAAAATTAATCAAAATATCCAACTGAGATGGCTTCAACATATTCACCAAAGAATGGCTTCAAACTAATTACCATAAATTTCTTCATATACGAGGGTAGGCTGAAAAGTTCTGAGCCTGACCAAAATGCAGGCATCGAACAGCCATGAAATTTTGTATTCATTTAAACCAAACCTTTATTACTTGATTTGACTCAAATGAGTTCAAGTTTACCTGCAATAACGTAGAAATTCTAGACTTTGAAAATTGATACTAGCACGTTTTTGAGAAAATGGACAAAATCTGGCATCGTGGTGTCATCAAGTACCTCCAAAAAAGGGGTTAGCTACATGGTTGCTACATTAGGGGATGATGCTCCTTCGTATGCAATCGTGAAAAGGTGGGCAGCAAATTTTAAGATGGGCAAGGACAGCCTTGAAGATGATGACCGGTGTGGACGACCCACAAATGGGAACCATCAGCCAAGTGCACAGGGCCGTGATGGATGACAGGCGTTAAACTGTGAATCAGTTTGCTAACACTGTTGGCATCTCCCGTGAACGAGTAGAGAACATTCTACACAGTGAATTAGGAATGTCGAAGGTTTCCGCCAGATGGGTGCCACAGCTTTTGACGCCTGACCAAAAGTTGACCAGACTGAACCTGTCACATGCCAACTTGGCTATTTTTGAAGCAGGCCAAGATGGTTTTCTTGACCAGTTTGTCACTCAGGCTGAGTGTTGGGTTCATCACTTTGAGCCAGAGACCAAAAGACAATCCAAGCAATGGAAGCGCCCTGGCTCACCCCCTCCAAAGAAGGCAAAGGTCGTCTCCTCTGCAGGGTAGGTGATAGCATCAGTGTTCTGGGATGCCAAGGGTATAATATTCATAGATTACGTTCAAAAGGGCAGCACAATTAATGGGGAGTATTCTGCAGATCTGCTAAAACAATTGCGAAAAGCTATTAAGGCTAAACGACCCGGAAAATTGACAAAAGGGGTCTTGTTCCATCAGGACAATGAGCCTGCTCATAAATCGGTTGTCGCAATGGCTGCTGTGCATGACTGTGGCTTCACACTTGTCTATCATCCTCCGTAATCACCTGATCTAGCTCCATCAGATCATTTCCTGTTTCCAAACATGAAAAAGCATTTGCCTGGGCAGCATTATCGGCCAGACGAGGAGGTGATAGCTGCTGTGGAGCAGTTTTTCAGGGACCAAGATGAGACCTTCTATACCACTGGGATCCAAGGACTCCAGCATCGCTGGAGGAAGTGTGTGGACAGGAAGGGAGACTATGTTGAAAAATAAGGCACTTTCAGCATGGACAAACCATTGGATCTTGGTCAGGCTCAGAACTTTTCAGCCTACCCTCGTATTTGCCATAAATGTGTTTAAAAGGTTCACCATGAATGGCTTCAAAATATTCGCCTTAACTGACTTCAAAATATTCACCGTAAATGGCTTATAAACAATAACTATAAATGACTTTAAAATAGTCATCTCAAATGGCTTCACAATACATTTGTGTACCATTCTGATTATGACTCAGAACACTAGTAAGTTGCACTGAGATACTTTTGGCTGGGATACAAGTTCAATAAAAGTCTGGGTCCCATGTGTATGTACTGTTTCTATATGCATAAAGTACAGTAAAATTCCGCTATTAAGACCACTTAAAATTAGGACTAATTCTGCTATAAAAAGCGTTTTTTGTAGGGTACACGTAATTTTTCTTTGTGTTTTCTGCCTGCCTACAATGTTCTCTGGTCGGGTACCACCTTTGGGACTGTTCAAAAGTGGTCCTTAAGACCACTTTTGAACAGTTCCAAAGGTGGTCTTAATATAGGCATTTTACTGTATTTACCGTAAATGACACCAAAAGAATCACCTTAAATGGTTTCAAAACATTCATATTAAAATGCTTCCAAAATATTTACTTGAATGGGCATCAACAAAGAAGTGTTATTTACCTGTGTCTTATATTTGTCAAAAAACTTCAAAGCATACCTACATACCTATATCCTCAAAATAAGCCATCTCATCAAGATATACATGTCTATAATTTTGACAACACTTCTTGTTGGCAACAATGGTCATGTCAAAATTCCAAGATGAGCAAGTCAATCCACTTCAGTAACATAGAGGTTTAAAGGTTATTTTATTTGTTTTTAGATTCTTCAGAACAAGAAGTTACAGCTTTCCAAAGAAACAGACAAGGAGAAAGAGAAGCGCCCTGACAAACGCAATGATCCCTGGGAAAATCCAGATTACGATAATGTTGTTCCAGTGGCTACAAAGTAAGGCTCGATCCGCTATTAAGACCACCAGCTTATTAAGAAAGCTTCATTTATTCTGTCTGCTCTGTCTCTGGTTGGGCCCATCGGAGTCTTACTGTTGGTTTTCTTTTACTCCAGCATTTCAGTGGTTTCTTGCTGACGAGTCCTCACAGTTGTTTCATCTCTGTGGTTGTTTGATTATTTGTGTTCACGGAGATGTTGCACTGATGAGTTAAGAGGCCTTCATGCGGACTAAACAAATTATTTGTCTAAATCGCGACGGATGTAAGGGCGAGGATTGTTGCCACGTAAAATCGACCATTTTGTGGGAAAGTAACTGTCCCTTTGGCTTTCCGCTATTGATGTTTCCGTTGGGGTCTGTTGTTTCATGTTAGTGTTGTTTTTCCCTTTGGTGTCTCTGATGGGACCTGTGGGTTAATTTATCGATTCCTGATCATTGCCTCCAGTTCTATTTTGATAAGAGCTTTATTTTGACCGATTACGTTGGTTGAAAATTGAAAATATCACGCAAGGGTTTTATTCTCATCTCAAAAATAACATAACATCACAAAAACACACCTATATACTTTTTATCCCCTTGAACCCCACTTTTATAAAGCAGAACTGGTGTTTACAGTGGTAAAACTTAATTTTCTTATTTCTGTTCTAACATATAGATTTTGGGTACTCGTTAGAACCGCCTCGACGAGGCGGTTCTAACGAGAACCCTTAATCTATATTTTAAGCGGAAATAAGAAAAAAAAATCATCTAAAAATTTTCATTTTTTCGGCGGTAAAATTTACAATGTATTTTCGTAATGGATTCTTACAATGTATCATATATCGTCGCTGTTATTTAGTGGAAAACGTCATAAAATTAAAATTGTATGACCACACGTGTAATTACACATGGATACTGGAACCCTGGCCCCGGGGTTATAAAGCATTTTTCATGCTCAACTCGGCTGAGCATGAAATTTGTAAAGCTTATTACTATTAATATACATACAAATCTGGCAATTTTTTTCTGCTTAGATCAGCACAGAGTGTCATTTGTTCTGCTCATAAATTTTAAAATGCCAACTAATGTTGGCATTTTCAAATTTATCAGCAGGATAAATTTCTTGTTCAAGTGAGTTGAACATGAAAAAAGTTTTATAACCTCTGGGCCTCTTTTCTATCGAACTTCTTCTGAACTTTTTGGCGCGATAATATCCGATTTAAACCCGTTATATGATAAACAGAATCTTGCACTCGTGGTCATTTCATATAAAATTTATGAAACTCGCCCAAGGCTCTTTTCACAAACTTCATATGAAATGAACACTCGTGTAAGATTCTTAATCAAACATAGGACAGGTCAGTTGCCAAATTAAATAGTGTCTGGTTAATTTAATCGGTTGCAACTTTGACCAAATATACTTTAAGCAAACAATGTAAATCAAGGTAAGAGGATGCGTTTTAAGGCGACTGATAAAAGTCTACATTGTTTTCCAATGCCCCTTGCATCGAACGGTAGGTTGTGTGTGTTAAAATGCAGAACGTACCATGTTCTTTTTTTATTATTATTTTTTTTTTCCATTTTATTACTTCATATCAGCTAAGGAAAGCAGTAAACTTCTTATATTAAGACCAGGTTGTCTCTGACCAGAGGACACTGTATGCAGAAAACACAAAGAACGATTAGATGAACCCACTAAATACGTTTTTTTTTTGTAGCAGAATTAATTTTAATTTTAGGTGTCTTAATCGCGGAATTTTACTGTAATTATATTAAAATTGTCATTTTGGGAGGTAAATCGTTGGTTTTATGGTCGGAAAAGCCGTCAAACGAAATTTGCGACCGTAAAACCAACTACTTAGTTCCTGAATGACAATTTTCAATACATTTATCCCCATCTTTCGCATTTTTATTTTGTAAAAAACAAACTTGTCTACATGATCAGACAAGCGCTGTGTGCTGCGTTAAACCAAATTCCAGCCAAAAAAAAAAGCGACGTAAAGTGATGGCTGTCGCAATTTTTACGTTATCCAATCAGACGTCGCGTTACATACGCATGTGCATTAGAATTTGGAATATGTTACACTGTAGCCTCTCTCTATCTCTCCTCTCAAAAACAATAATTATTCCATTCGTTGTTACAATTCATTACGAAAACATGCCTATACAAATACATTGCAACCTTTATCGCCGAAAAAATGAAAAACTTAAGATACAAAATTGTGATATTTGTTCTTACTTCTGCTCAAATATAGATTGAGGGTACTCGTTAGAATCGCCTTACCGAGGCGGTTCTAACGAGTACCCACAATCTATATTTTAGAGCAGAAATAAGAAAAATAAGGTATACCCCGGAAACCCCAGTTTTACTATATAAAAGTGGGCTTCAAGGGGGTCAAAATTATATAGGCGTGCTTTCGTGATGGCTACGATTTATTAGGTACACTAATGTCAATTATTTTTTCAACCACAAAGCTTGAGATATATATAACACTAATGTCATAGATTTTTACATTTATTAGACGATGTGATGTACCATTTACAGTGGCATTTTACAGTTGTGTTTGGTGGGTTGATTTATTTCCCTGGCGTATTTCATTTTACAGCTGAATGACGTTTGAAAGCATATGCACATTTATTGATCCTCATTAGTACTTATCCTGCTGAATAAATTAACACCCACACCCATTTCTAACTATCAACCAGTCGTATTGGTTTGCATAATGTATTGGTTCAGTTCACAAACTGCATGACATACAGTCTAGATCCTGATCAGAAGCCATAAAGGTCTCGCATTTTTGGTGGCCAAAATTCGATTGGAACACTTCCGCGTCGGTTCAAAATAGTAAACACAGATCTCATCGCTAGTGAATAAATTGTCGAAAGCATTTTTTGTCTATATTTTGGGATACATTTGTATATTTTTATTTATTTATTTATTTATTTATTTTATTTTATTTATTTATTTTTTTTTGCATTGGCTAAACGGGTCCTTTTTCTGTCAACAAAATGGGCTATCCATCTTACATTTATTTTCCGAAGTTGTAATTGCTTCTTTACATCACGATAACAAGTCCATGAAACGAAGACCCCCGTAAACCCCAATTTATAAAGAGAAAAGTGGGGTTTACGGGGGTATACATTATCTGCCTTATTTTTGCTCAAAACATAGCTTGTGGGTACTCATTAGAACCGCCTCATTAGAACCGCCTCAATGAGGCGGTTCTATCGAGCACCCACAATCTATGTTGAAAGCAGATATAAGAAAGACATATTTTCTAATAAGAACCAGGCTGAGTGCATCGCTGTAAATCGGGCATCTTTTTGTAGGATATTGCGGATTTTTTTTTTCAATGTTACTTTTATTTGTAGTTGTTGCAGGACGATTTCTTTGAGAAACATGTTTAAGTTGCTGCTGCCCGCTTCTGTATTTAGCTCACCACCTACAAATCGTCCTGTAAGACATTTGGTCTCCCCCATAGATATCGCATACTTCACGATGGAATACTGAGTTGCGACAAAACTTGTATATAGGCTCTAATTTCAAGCACATTTCAAGCACTGATAGCTCTTTTCCGAGTCATTTTCTGTATAATGTAATGAATACGCTATAAGGAAATGTACACTGTACAAAGCTCAGTGAAGTTGTGAGCCCTTGAAGATTTTATCTATGTTCACTCTATCGACACAAGGTGTATTTGAGCAAACATTGCACGACTGGTGCGAAATAAAACTACACTGGCATTAATATTTGAACGGCCCTCGTACTTCTCTTGGACGGAAGTTGTAAGGTAATTTTATCGAGTCCTGATCTTTGCCTTATCTTTTTTTTTATATATATAATATGCAATGTCTCACATCGAATAATGGGGTAGATTGGGCGCCAGTATCTCGGAAGGATATTGACAGATTGCAAACCGCTTTTTATGTACTCCAGTGTCAGCGCTTGGATAACAGACCTATGCCACTTTAGGAATATTTTTTTACAGATGAATTGTGCAATTAATTGTTTATAAATTTCCAATTGTATATTTTGTGTAAAATGTCTAATGTATGATTTATTAATTGTGCAAGTATTCGTTAGACCCATCTCAAAGAGTAGGACCAAATATAAAAAAACGTCAACTTTCAAGTTATATTTTATTTATTTGTTTATTTATTTATTTATTTAGAAATATTTGTCATCATAAATTCATGCAAACATATACAGCAGTTCTTATTATTAATCACACGAGGTTTTTGCGAGGTTCTAGTGCTGTCTCTGAAGCCAAGCCTGCGCTCAATCCTTGTATCCAAAAATAACATACATGTACATGTACAAAGCAGCACGCAAAATGTGGGTGTTACATGGATAGTGAATCTGTTACTTGATATATTTCTAGGTTGAAACCGCCATCCGTAGATTCTTACGAGTACGAAGAAGATCGTAGAAGACGAAGACGAAGAACATGCTGTTTCATTTGTTCAGCTATGCTAATCATTGCGCTGTTGTCCATAGCAACAGCCTTAGTGATACACTATGTTTTCATAGTACCAAAAGGTAAAGTCAAAGCACTGAGAGTATTTGTGTGTCGATTAACTAAGACTTAAACTATTTCGTTTAACCCTTAATTTCCAGTGTTTTAGTAAACAGTGTAGACCCTGATCAGACGCCGCGTTCTGCGGCGTCTGATCTGGGTTTACATTGTTTGTCAAGCTCAACCCATCATTCCAGTCCTGACGTTTTATATAGCCCTCTTATGCAACACTGACCTCATAGTGGCTACTTTCTTTAAATAACCGTTATTGCGATAAGACAGTGATAGTCACGTGGACTTTAGCACTGAAGAGCTTTTCTGCTTTTTACCTTTGGATCGACTGACAAAAAACGACCGAATTAAGCATAGCGCCCTGTCAGAAGACATAAGAGGGAAACTATGACAATTGTTTGATTTTTGGTTTAACGTGGGCCTGACAACACTATAGGTTATTTTGGAGACGTTCTTTCCAATTTTGTGGGACTTTTACCCGACACTGAAATGAAATGACATCTCAAGCCCTGTCGCCCAATGAAACAAATAGGGTTTATAAGCATGGACGGGCCGACTCGCACCGCTCTGCCTGGGCAGGCTTAGATCCTCTAGGCGGTTTACCAGTACTCATGTGGGGTCGGTTTCAGCTCTGCGTGGAAGCATCATGCAGCCCATCTATTTCTTCAAGCCCCGATGGGCGGGGACCGAAAAATATGACGCATCTTTCTCGATTTGAAATATACATCCACAAAGTTTTTCACTGCATTGCTTGATAAGGCATCAGAATTCCAAGCAATTTATTAGTGCGACACATTACGAGAATATACTCGTAAATATTTGAATTGTACCGCAAATGTGATCAGCCTTCGTTATCTTGTAAGAATTATCTGGACATTGTTTCGTAGATAATCCATCATTATTTTGTTCTGCAAACCAAAATCGTTTGGTTATTATAGGGCGTTAAGGGAACGTTCTGCAGCCGTAAACGTTTTGCTACCCGAATGTATTGGCAATGCCTTTGGAATCATTGAAGCCACTGGGAATTTCTTTTTATGTCCCCGGTAGCGATAGTGGTGACATATTGTTTTTGCCCTGTCTGTTTGTTTGCTGGTTTGTTCTTAATATTTTGCATGTAGGTTCCTTATGACAAGAGCTTTACATTCACACAAAATTTTTGACCTTGACCTTTGACCTACATAAAAAAGTTATCATTGGTCATAACTTTTGAACCGTTGAGATACAGCCTTCATATTTGACATGTAGGTTCCTTGTTACAAGAACTTTACATTCATGCAAAACTTTTTGACCTGTGACCTTGGCCATTGACCTACTTAAAAGAAAAAAAAATACATTTTGGTCATTACTTTCGAACCGTTTTGGATACAGCCTTCATATTTGGCATGTAGGTTCCTTGTGATAAGAGCTTTACATTCATGCAATTTTTTACAATGACCTTGACCTACTTAAGAGAACAAATAAAATCGATCATAACTTTTGAATCGTTTAAGATAGAGCCTTCATATTTGGCATGTAGATTCCTTGTGACAAGAGCTTTACAATCATGCACAATATTTTGACCTGTGACCTTGACCTACTTTAAAGAAAAAAATAATTGTTCATAACTATATACACACCAGATTCGCAGGATGAAAGCCTGCACATTTATTAGGGTCTTTCACCTGCACATGAGACGACTGCATAGGTTGGGTTGGGGCTTTAGTAAACGCCCCGATCCTAAGGACGGTGCACTTTACGACATTTATCCCTGCAATGGTGCCAATGGAGCCTGTTCTGACATCGAACTTTTATCACTGCTGCCGGGGATCGAACCGGGGGCCTGTAGCTTTTAGTCAATATTGGTTCGCCAGAACCCGGTTTTCAGTTTTGCGTCCTATACAGGGAAATATATGTGCCCTAAATGATAGAACATGCGACAACTAAATTGATTAAATTGCACAGGGTGGCCTATTATATGTATGCTACACTCGTATATCATCATTAATATTTTTAAAGATTAGTATTCCACTAGAGAAATTTTCCTTTTAGGATTTTGTCGGTAATTGACATGACATAACGAACTTCGACTTTTATGTTAACAATAACCTGAAAAGGTGGAATTTCTTATCTATAGCCTATAAGAATCGTACCTGGATGTGGGAAGTAGACAGAAAAATACGTCTCGAGGGTCACTGTCCGGCATCACGAGGCCGCACAGTGATCCCGAGGGACTTATTTTTCTAACTACCACTCATATCCATGTATGGATCGATCCCGGGCTTCTCCAGACTTTCGGATGAGTCTTTAAACCGAGGTCCCGTCTCCGTATGACCTTAGCTGTTGGTGGGACGTAAAACTAAAACTCACTCACTCATATCTATGTATGATTCTGTTTCTTGCATACCTTTAATTTCTGAAAGTTGATTTGCTTTTATAATGCAGTCACTTCGATTGTCGACGTCCGCCATATTTTATTAACAAAATGATTGAGCCCCGCCAAGCGAATTTGTGTCTCATGACAAATTTTAACTGCGCATGCCCAGCCATTCAGAGGGGCGAGGGATATGGCTTTCTGTCTGAAGGTCCCTCTTGATTCACTGCTTGTATGAGCGAGCAGCGATACGTAACAAAATCGCTTGAAGGGGGCCCAAATAATGCGGCGTTTTTTTACGTTGACGTCAAATCTTACGATGGTGTAGAGAAGTCCTATTCAACCAGTGCACGTCCAACACGTGAAAATTCTCGATTTTCATCCTATTCCTGAACAGGATAAGATTTTCTATCCCAGGGTTAAGTCTAGGATTTCCTTATATCTGGTGCGCAAGAAAGCACAAATATTTCACAGATCCATTTGCACTAGAATGAAGTTTACCTGATGAAACTGGTGACCCCCGCCCATCGAAGAAATAGATTGGGCTGCATGATGCTTCTACGCAGAGCTGATACCGATCGCACATGAGTACTGATAAACTGCTTAAAGATTCTAAGCCTGCCCAGGGAAAGTGTTGCGAGTCGGACCGTCCATGCATTTAAACTTTATTGGTTTCATTGGGCGGCAGGGTTTGAGATGTCATTTCATTTCAATGTCGGGTAAAAGTCCCACAAAATTGGAAGCAACGTCTTTTCAAAATGACCTACACATTGTTCATGGGTACGATAAACCTCAGATGAAAAAACAACAAAAAAAAAAAAAAAAACTGCACATTTGGGTTCTAGAGTATTATCTACGGCCTGTAGTGTCCTCATTTACATTTTAACCCTTTTAGTACCAAATGGAATCTTCCTCCTTATATATAGCAGGAGTTCATTTCAGAAGTTAGGGGTGTCAGGTTGAGTTTTCATCAAAATTTATTTGGAAAATGGCTGTACTTTTAGCAAACAGTGGAGGCCCTGATCAGACGCCGCGTTCTGCGGCGTCTGATCTGGGCCTGCACTGTTTGCCAGGGTACCCGTTTTGGGGTTTCCGGTACTAAATGGGTTAAGTTATTGGTATGCACATGCTGTTGAAGACATTATGACTGATGTGTTCGCTCGAAGCTGAAGGGCATACCGAATTTACAACAATTATTTAATGGTTATGATGTTCATTCTGAGTGCATTTATGGCATTACAGGGTACACACAATACATTAATTAAATTTGAAAAAAAAAAAATAAAAAAATAAAAAAAAAAAATATTAATACTTCACTTTGGTGTCTTTGATGGGTGGAGTAAGTTAATTGTATCGATTCCTGATCTATGTTTTACTTCTACTTTTCATTCGTCATCTGTGAAAAACTCTATCCGCCCCCGCCCATAGGGGCTTGAAGAAATATATGGGCTGCACGATGCTTCCACGCCGAGCTGAATCTGGCCCGCACACTAGTACTGGTAAACAGCTTAGAGGATCTAAGCCTGTCCAGGAACCGCGGTGCGAGGCGGACCGTCCTTGCTAATAAACCCTATTGGTTTCATTGGGCGACAGGGCTTGAGATGTCATTTCATCTCAATGTCGGGTTAAAGTCCCACAAAATTGGAAGCAACGTCTCCAAAATGACCTTTACAGTGTTGACGGGGACGTTAAACCTCAAATCAAACAAACAAACAAACTGTGAAAAACTCGTCAACACTGTTTAGGTCATTTTGTAGCCGTTGCTTCCTATTTTGTGGGACTGCTACCCGACGTTCAGATAAAATGATATCTCAAGCCCGTCGCCCAATGAAACCAATAAAGTTTATAAGCATGGACTGGCCGACTCGCACCGTTTTGCCTGGGCAGGCTTAGATTAATTATTGGTTTAGACTCATATTCTAGACAGGCTTTTAATTATTTGGACCCCATTTTGATTTATATCAGTCTTTGAATCGACTGCCTATTCGAAATTCGCATAATTGCAGTATGTTTCCTCTGGCTGTCTTTGCCGGATCATTACAGGGTCACTGATGAGGCTTTAATAGCCGAAACTACGTAGTATGACCCATTTTCATTCTTATGAATGTTTTCATTGCTCTTAAAGGAACTGTTTTTTGATTTTTATTTACCAGTACTCGTGTGCAGGTCGGTTTCAGCTCTGCGTGGAAGCATCATGCAGCCCATATATTTCTTCAAGCCCCTTTGGGCGGGGCCCGGTGATATAGTGCATATCACTTAGTAACTGTTTCTTTCTATTAACCAGATGTTGGATACAAAGCTCAAGTAAATGTGTCTGTAGAAGAAACCGACGTGAAGCCTAAACTGAATGCGTCCTTTGCAAGTGAATTGGGTGAGTTTCACAAGAGAAAATGTAATATCTGACAGAAGATTTGCCAAAGCAGCAAAAGAGTCAACATAAGTGACTTTCTAGTTTCTTTCAAGCTAAACCTATCACCTTTCAAATGACTCAACTTCAGATAAAGTTTTTTTTAATGGAAATACAGTAGAACTTCGATGGCTCGAACACCTATGGCTCGTTTACCATGGATGTGTCGAACCCATTCTTGAGCCTCTAGCGAAATCCTCTACATAAGAAATAGTGGGGGATAATTAAGGAGATTTTAGTCTTTTATCTTGCAAATGTATGCTGTGTGTACTCATTAGAATCGCCTCGATGAGGCGATTCTAATGAGTACACACATCATACATATTCATTATAAAACACCGAAAAGATATCCAAAAGTATATTGTATACCTCTTGGCAGCCCCCTCAGTGGCTCGAACTACCGCTGTCTCGAACAAATTTTCGAGGTCCCAAAGGTGTTCGAGCCATTGAAGTTCGACTGTAGGTTGTTAATTTCTATGCTGAAATTAGAAGCCTCCGTGGTGTAATGGTTGTTATGCTAGCCTTGTAAACCAGGGATCGATGCCGGGCTTCTCGGATGAGTTTTTAAACCGAGGTCCCGTCTCCGTATGACCTTAGCAGTTGGTGAGACGTAAAACTCAAACACTCGCTCACTCTATGCTGAAACCACCTTTTAATGACATCAAATCACTTGTACTGCAGTACAATTAAGGCGTAACTATACCTAATTTAGTGACACACAAGTGATTTGATGCCATGTGATTTGGTGTGGTTACAACATATACAACTGCAGTACAAGTGGTTTGATTTTATTAAGAAAATGCTTTCAGCACAGAAAATTGCAGTAGAAGTGATATGAATGTCATTTAGAAAGTGGTTTCAGCATTGAAAATTGTCGTTTCATAGAAGACGCATTCTGTTCCAGCAAGAAAGAGACGATTCCATGCAATGCCTGAGTTCCATTTTCAAAGAAAAAAAATAATTTCTAAACCATTTTTCCCACACCTTTAAATAATTTTGGAGATGCTTTTAAAAGGATTTCAATATTTTTGGTATGCATTTCTGGCTTATTTGGTTTTCTGGATTTCATATTTGGGCATACACTATTGATTTACGGGTATACGCCTCTGATAACTGGACATACTCTATTAAATTTCATAGCAACAGACAAGGTGCATATTTTGTAATAATTCAAGGATAATGTTCCTTATCTACCCGTAAAACAAGTGTTGTGGGTAGTCATAAGTATTCATTAGAACCGCCTCGTCGAGTATGAATACTCACAACATAGGTTTTTATGGAGAATTGACAAAAACTATCTTCAGTTGTCAAAAATACCAACCTTCTCTGTTGCTATGTTAATAGATAAGCATACTCTTCTTATATCTTGATACTTTGTATCTAATACCAGTTAATAGTTCACTACATCTTCATTATAACATGGTTCATTATAACGCGGTTTGGATATAACACGGATCCAAAAATGGGTAAATTATATAGAAAAATGACCAATGGTCATTTTTCTATATAATCTACACATTTTTGTTTGGATATAACACGGTTGATTAACTAACACGGTTTCTTTTTTGGACCCTATTAATAGTGTTATAAAGAGTTTACAGTGTATAATTTATATTTCAGCCAACCTTCTTTCCTCCGGCAATCAAAAGGCAACACAATCAAGAACGACAACGCCTACTTCTAAAGGTAGATCTTCAAACGATACCAAATCTCAATTTTCCGATGTTCACAGAATTTTTCCTGGTTCCAAATGATCAACTAAAGGTTCTTTACCTTTTAAGTATTGTTAGAAGATAATTCGGATGAATATAAGCTGTACGCCGGTTCTGTAAATAGGAATTTGCGTTACATTCCTGTTGCATTATTTGCGATTTGGGTAGATGTTACATATTGCGGTTCTACAAAATGTTAACAAGTCTGTGAAATGAACACCCCTCTTAGCCCCACTTCATACAGAGAAAACTGGGGTTCAGAGGAGTGTTCATTATTTTTTTCTTATTTCTGCTCCAATGCATAGGTTGTGGGTATCCGTTAGAACCACATTTCTAACGAGCATCCACAAGCCATGTTTTAAGTAAAAAGGCAACCTCTATAGCTTAGTGGTTAGCGAGTTCGACTTATGATCGAGAGGTTGTGGGTTCGAATCCGACCACCGGAGGAGAGGTGTGTCCTTGGGCAAGACACGTTATGCCACTTTCCCACTCCCCCAGGTGCAAATGGGTAGCAGTGGTATAAAAGTTACTGCCTCTCTCTCGCGCGTGTGATTAAATCTGGAATGAGTACACAAGCTGGCAAGAGTCTTAAAATGTTGAATATAGCATTAAGATGACACACCCGTGCGATATAGTGCATTTTTTCAATCTCCAAAATGGCTACTTTTCTGATGAAAATTAGTTCTATTTTGCTTATGTGTACTGCAAATATAGGTTGTGGGTGCTCGTTAGAACCGCCTCTAACGAGTACCCACAACCTATAGTTGAGGCGGTTCTAACGAGTACCGACAACCTATGTCTTGGAGCAGAAATAAGAAAAATAATGTATAGCCTCGTAAAAACCTCGTTTTCGTTATATAATGTGGGGTTTAGAGGGGCGTTCATTTCACTAGAACTGTTGTACTACGTTTTGTATTCAAAGCAGCGAATGTTTATTTGTTGCCTGATCTGCATCAGTATTGTCCTGCCTGTCATGACTCATATGTTCAAACCTTATCGAAGATAAATGTATATGTAATGTACACTGGAACTATAAACGGGATGAATGTATTGTAGCGTTCAACTTAGCTAAATGTGTCGAATATCGGTTCTGGAAATGTAACAAATGTATTGTTCAAGGCTAATACTGTACTTTCTAGATGCAAGAAATGGGACCAATTTGTGCTTAAAGGGTCTTAAATCTCTTTTTGACTTTGTTTGTTTGATTTGAGGCTTGACGTCCCTTTCAACGCTGTATAGGTCATTTTGGAGACGTTGCTTCCAATTTTGAGGGACTTTTACCCGACATTGAAATTAAATGACATCTCAAGCCCTGTCGCCCAATGAAACCAATAGTGTTTAAAAGCATGGACGGTCCAACTCGCACCGCTTTGCCTGAGCAGGCGTAGATCCTTTAAGCGGTTTCCCAGTACACGTCTGGGTCAGTTTCAGCTCTGCGTGGAAGCATCATGCAGCCCATCTATTTCTTTACGCCCAGATGGGCGGGGGCCTTTATCTCAGCACATTCACATTTTACTGTCTGCAAAAATAGCGTTTAAAAGATGAAATTTTGTGTTGTTTATTAGACGAACTTTCTAACGTGATGACAATAATTTCAGATGATAAATGACAAAAAAAAAAAAAAAAAAAAAAAAAGAAAAGAAAAAAGTTTAAGTTCATGAATGAACGACAACCTGTTATGTAAGAAGGTTATTTATCTCATAATGAGTACGCACAACATGCGTAAATCAAATTGTAATCGAAAAACCTCCCTTAATTATCATAAAATTTAATGGATATCTGGAACTATGAGAAGAACTATTAAGGGGCTTAAGAGCTGGCTTCGGTAGCTCAGTCGGATACGCGTCTGACTGGTGATCAGGAGGACGCCGGTTCGATACCTGCGGCGGTCGGCAACATTCTTTCGTGGAGATTGATCATGAAATCTTTTCTACGGTCATTCTCTCCCTACCGCTGATTCAAGAAGGGCAGTTGTCAGTTTCTAGGGAAAGAATGTACACTGTACTGGATTACCGCTTACGTATAAGCCTACCCAGGAAAGCTGACCGGCTCAAAAATGACCTAAACATAGTGTTGACTTGGCCGTTAAACTCCAATACAAACAAACAAAATAAGGGACTTAAGAGCGAGCTCAATTTAGCCATGGTTAACAAGTTATCTATGTTCCCGTTATCGAAACTTTATTGTATATACTACAGACAAATATAGAAAATGGCACTGTAATAAAAATAGTAAAACGAATCACGATATTATTGCGATTTTATGTCTTATATTGACATGGCCTGAATCATGTCACAGTCAAGCCACACAATAGATATAGTCGAAACACTGACAGATGACATCACTGGTGGGTTGGTTATGTTGAATACAACGAAATGATTGATCAGACACTGAAATCAGTAATGTTAAGTTGGCATTTAAACACGAAATATTCTTTGATTGCAAATCATACCAAATCGTTTAATGTCACTCATTTATTCTTGCTGAAAAATATGTACGCATTTATTACTATCAAAATTTCAATTCGGAAGATTAAATGTCATTAGGTTTTGAAGATCAAACGAAGTCGGCGAAATAAAAAAAAAATCAGAGACTGTTGATACGAGCTAAGCGTAGCAGAGAGAAAAAGCAAACAAGTCTTAAAAAAAATACACAATGTTTGAAATAAAATAAACAAAACTCCACTTATCTTTGCTTTTAAAGATCCTTCTGTGTTTTTTTTTTAACGAAAACACGCCTATGCAAATACATTGTAAAATTTACCGGCGAAAAAATGAAAATTTTCAGATGAAAAATTGTGTTATTTTTCTTAATTCTGCTCAAAATATAGATTGGGGTACGCGGTAGAACCGCCTCGATGAGGCGGTTCAAACGAGTACCCACAATCTATATTTTAGAGCAGAAATAAGAAAAATAAGGTTTAGCCCTGTAAACCACAGTTTTACTGTATAAAAGTAGGGTTCAAAATTATATAGGCGTGTTTCCGTGATAGTATGAGCACCATGCCCAAAATAAATAATAATCCTCAAGTAATCTAACACAGATTTTACAATGAAATTTTCTTAAAACTCCCAATCTGAACTAAAGAAAAATCTCTCTCCTTATATACCGGCCCCCGCCAATCGGGGCTTGAAGAAATATAAGGGCTGCATGATGCTTCCACGCAGAGCTGATACCAACCCGCACACGAGTACTGATAAACTGCTTAGACGATCTAAGCCTGCCCAGGCAATGCGGTGCGAGTCGGCCCGTCCATGTTTATAAACCTTATTGGTTTCATTGGGCGGCAGGGCTTGAGATGTCATTTCATCTCAATGTCGGGTAAAAGTCCCACAAAATTGGAAACAACGTCTCCAAAATGACATTTACAGTGTTGAAGGGGACGTTAAACTCCAAATCAAATAAACAAACAAAAGAACACTGTGGAAAGACATTTGCTCATATCGGCTAAAAATAATATGATCTAGGAATTTCTGGGCTATTCAATTATCTCGTTCTGTAAACAAAGCTGTTTACCAACTATTATCTGACTCACGCAGCTCCTTCTATTTGTTATAAGTTCGTAAACCAAAACCAATGGGTATAATGTGGGAACACAAGACGTTTTATACTTAACACTATGTTTCATTTATAGCATTGAAGTTGAATGGGATAACAAATAACCATATCGCAGTGTGTTCAAAAGTAACTCGTTTTTATTGCAATAGAACTTCTTGCTGTCGAGTCCTCACCGTTGTCTCACCTCTGTGGTTCTTTGATTTTTGTGTTCACGGGGATGTTGCACTGGTGAATTAGGAGGCCTTCATGCGGACTGAACAAATTATTTGTCTAAATCGCGACGGAGGTAAGGGCGAGGATTGTGGCCACGTAAAATCGATTTAAGCCCCCCCCCCCCCCCCCAGTGGAAATCTTCCACTGACCGTTCCAATGCGGCTCTTCTGTGGCGATTTATTTATGTTGTTGTTTGTTACTTACTGTGTGTATCACTTGTGTCTTTTAATTTTGGATGGCCATATGGCCATTTTGTGGGAAAGTAACTGTCCTTATGGCCTTCCTTTGTTTAGGTTTACATTATGGTCTGGTCGCTTAATGTTTGTATTTCTTTCCCTTTGGTGTCTTTTATGGGTGGAGTAAGTTAATTGTATCAATTCCTGATCTTTGTTTTACTTCTACTTTAAAGGTTCGAATACCGTCTGCTCGTTTACCATGGCTAAGTCGATTGATTGATTGATTGTTTTAGGTTTAATGACACGTCAACCCTTGTGAGTCATTTTGTGTCGTCTCCCTGAGAATGAAAAAAGACAGAAGAGGAGATGAAAGTGAGGGACAGAGCCTGCGAGGAGAAAGTAGAAAATGAATGGAAGTGTAGAAACAGAAGAAAAGCCAACATCATCCGTGCTGCAAGGACAGCAGGCCTTGTCCAACTGAAAGCCAATATCAGATGGACGTCCCAGTGGCGCAAGATGCAGTTCACGATAACAAGTCCGTGAAACGAAGACCCCTCTAGACTTTATATCGGAAAAAGTGGGGTGTAAGGGGGTACACATTATCTGCCTTAATGAGGCGGTTCTAACGAGTAACCACAATCTATGTTGAAAGCAAAAATAACAAAGAGGTTACAATTTTTACCTAATATTTGTCATTTCTGACCATGCGGGACGCCATTATTTCACAAGGACATGTTTTCCTGATGTGACGTTACCGTTGCCTCAGCTAACAAACCTCATGGCTAAGTCGAGCTTTTTCTTCAGTCCCTAGGGAGTTTTCATCAAAGCTCCAGTTAAACAGAGGATCTAACATGAGTGCACATGTATTATTGAATTTATTAAACAAGTTAAGGAAAAGGGATAACATACGAGGCTTCGCCGAAAATTTTATCCCCTTTCCTCAACGAGTTTAATAAATTCTATATTATATTTTAAGTTACTTTTGGCAGCCATTTCGCTAAAAAAATGCTTTCATTTTGGAATGTGTCAGCCATCGGCTCTTTGATTTCACTACTTTTACCGTTTTATAGCTGTTTATTGCATTTATTGTTTTAATCTCTTTTATTTTTTGTATTTACTTTTTTCACGCATGGACAACGAGAGTTATTGTTCTACATTATATACTCAAGACAGGTCTTAATAAACATTAAAATCTAATCTATCTTGGTCTTTTATCCCAATGACAGTTACATAATGTTGGTGCCGACCCCATTAATCATTTACTCTGAAAAATACATATTTTTGTCAAAATGAATTAAAATCCCGGAAGAGTTCTAATGTGTTTACTTTTCACCTACTAACTTATTAAGAATTTTGGATCACATACGCAGTGGTCAAAAGTCTGTTCTTTCGGCATAGCAAAAGCGCGCCTATACAAATACATTGTAATATTTACGCTGAAAAGGGGAAATTTAAAAAAAATGTGATAGTTTTCATATTTCTGCTCAAAATGTTAATTGTGTGCACACGTTAGAACCGTCTCACCGAGGCGATTCTAACGAGTACCCACATTCTATATTTTTGAGCAGCAATAATAAAAATAAGGTTTACCCATGTAAACCCCAGTTTTACAAAATAAAAGTGGGATTCAAGGGGATCAGCATTAAATAGGCGTGTTTTCGTGATGACATTGCATGTAAGTGATTAATTGACACCTTTCACAGAAAGGCTAGCCTGCTGATGCAGAGCATACTGTCACATGTGGCGTCTGGTTTGGAACCATACTGTCAGAATAAACTGCTAGAATCTGATCGATCCAAAACTATGGAGCCGTAGAAGCAATTCGGCGATGATGTGTAAAGGAATGTTCATCATTATTCACTGTACAATATTTCCATGTTTTCCGGATTGTCCATCCAGCGTGTTTTGCATTTCCTAATGCGGATGTAACTAACATATTAATCTTTATTTGTATAAACTTTGAAATTTACAACATACTTCTTGTGTGACACTGCCATATTAAAATGAAAATATAAACAAATTTGTGACAGTCACATTTATTTTCTTGACAATTTGTAAAAGAAAGAATAAACAGAAAAAAAACTTAAATTAGAAATGTATTTAAACATGTTGCCGCCATATATCTAAAAGAGGCATTTCTCCGACAGATAACTGCCAGTGATATATCTTGCGCCCAAAAAGAGACACAAACAGAGAAGAAGCTGACCAGGTTGTTCCATGTTTGCTTAACGTACATGGACTTAGTCAAACTTACAGTGAATAAAATAAGTCAGACACCTCAATATGGACTGTCCCAAAGTACTTTGTTGAAGATTTTACATGTGTTTCCATTATTGGTATGGGAACTGTGACTAAAGAGATGTATTGTGAGAAAATTTGTTGGGAAGTTTAGAGAGAAATCAAAACTATTTTCCTTAACTCTGTACCTAGCTCAATTAAACTCAGGTAAAGGTAAACAGACTACATATTCAAGGCTACTTATTTGGTAAACGTCAACATAAGATTATAATTCGCAAGTATGCATATTGAATATATGAATCTATAAATATATAATAATGCAAGTTTTCACTTTCATGCCATGCCTCGCTGCCGCCGGTCCTTAAATCAAAGGGACAAAACTTTATATATTTCATTATTACATGTCGTGAAGAGTCGTTGCACATGTCATCAGTTAGCGGATAAATCATTTTGGGAAGTAAATTGGCGATTTTATGGATTACGGCGACGCGCACATTGATGCACTTAATCTATGTTTTGCTAAAATTGTTCGAACAATGCGACAAACTATGTGAACTGCGTAAAACTAAATGTCAGCCAAAGAAAAGCGACCACGACAGGTTTCCGACAGTCATCGCAGAATACTGTCGCAAATATATGTCGTTACCCAATCAGACATTGCGTTTCATGCGCAAGTGTATCAGGATCTGTATCTTTATTTTCAGGTAGGAATGTTGATGAAATCGACAATTTGATAGAAACCATCAGCAAACTCAAGGACGCAGACTTTCTGGAACAATTGTTCAAATCGGTACCCAAACGATACGATACAACCAACACAGGCCAGAAAGCTCGCATTTTCACCACAACAATATCGATTGTAACATCTCCAACGACTGCACCCACTACGCGGAAAACAACAACGACTATACCCACAATAACTACACCCACAACAACGACTACACCACTAACAACAACCACACCCTCAACAACGACCACACCCACAACAACCACATCCTCAACGACTTCATCCACAACAACTACTACACCCACTACACCCACAACAACGACCACACCTACAACGACTACACCTAAAACAACGACCACACCTACAACAACGACCACACCCACTACAACGACTACACATACAACAACAACCACACCCACTACAACAACTACACCTCTTACGACTACAATTACAACAACGACCAAACCTACAACAACGACAACGACACCAACGACTACGCATACAACAACTACATCTACAACTACGACTAAATCTACAACGCCCACACCCACGACTACACCTACAATGACCACGCCCACGACACTAACTACAGCTACAACAACTACAACTGCAACGACTACAGCTACAACAACGATCACACCCACTACAACGACTACACCTACAACAACGACCGCGCCACCAACAACGACTACACCTTCAACAACTTCACCTACAACAACGACTACATCTACAAAAACGACAACATCCACAACAATTACCACGCCAACAACAACGACCACGCCAACAACAACGACCACGCAAACAACAACGACTACACCCAAAACAACGATCACGCCCACAACAACGACCACACCCATAACGACGACCACGCCCACAACAACGACCACACCCACAACAACGAACACGCCAAAAACGACTACACCCACAACAACTACAACAACCACACCTACAACGACCACACCTACAACGACCACACCTACAACAACGACCACGCCAACAACAACGACCACACCTACAACGACCACACCTACAACGACCAAGCTAACAACAACGACCACACCTACAACAACGACCACGCCAACAACAACGACAACACATACAACAACGACCACGCCAACATCAACTACCACGCCAACAACAACGACCACGCCAACAACAACGACCACGCCAACAACAACGACAACACATACAACAACGACCACGCCAACAACAACTACCACGCCAACAACAACGACCACGCCCACAACAACGACCACGCCAACAACAACGACCACACCTACAACGACCACACCTACAACAACTACCACGCAAACAACAACGATTTCACCTACAACGAAAACAGCCACAACAACAACTACAGCGAAGACCACCACTGCACCGACCACGAAGACAACGATATCTACTGTACCAACGACAACGACAGATCCTCCGACTACACTGCCTCCTATTTACAGTAAGTTAGCGATGACTGTGCCTAATGTGATAATCACGATATTTCTCTCCTTTCGGAGGCTAGAGTTGGTTGTCTTCAGTAATTATGGCTTTTACCACAGTAACTATTTCTTTTTATTAGTTCAAGGGGAATGGATAGACCTGGCAAATGTTCCGCCAATGAAAAAGGGACACAATTGTCGGGACTTTCTGTTCGCTTTTCTGTGACCTCTGTCTCAAGGAAAAAGAGATCTACACTTAAAGGAGGAATTTGCTCCTTGTGAGCAATCCTTACGAGCAAATTCTTTCATTTAAGCGTTGATCCCAATTGACATGGGAGAAAAACACTCTTTTGCAGCAGTTTCCTCCCCTGAATGTTTATCCATTCCCATAACGAGAAGGCTTCGAAAGAACAAATGCTAACTAAGTAATTCGGCATGTTCTGATTCTGTGCCTGGTTTTATATCAGTGGGTTTCTAACAAACACACAAGCAACAAGAACATGAAGTGTTAACATAAAACCTTAAATGAAATACAGCAAAACTTCAATGACCGAAACACTGATGGTTGGTTTGCCATGGTTGCTTCAAACTCAGTTTTGAGTTCCTAGGAAATTCTTCCTGGAGTTTTGGATACAAAATTACATGAAGGAATAATATGGACTATCTTATCTTGAAAATGTATGTTGATTGCATTTATTAGAATCGCGTCTTAGTGTATGTTGTGTGCATTCATTAGAATCGCCTCTACGGGCCTCCGTGGCCCTGTGGGTAAAAGCGCTGACTCTTGATCATTAGGTCTCTCATCGCTGTGTTTCGAGCCTCGCTCGGGTCAGATGTGAGACGCTAAGTTCTGCAACAGAAGGTTATGTCATTTTGCTGCGGGTACTCAGGTTTTCGTCCACTTCTCATTAACGAGTGCAATAATCTTGAAAGGGCCGTAAAACCAAACCAAAACAACAACAATTGCAACAATATATAAAAAAACAAGAATCGTCTCTTAGAGGCGAGTCTAATAAATGTACACAACATACGATTAAATTATAGAATATGAAAAAAAAAAACTTAGTCATTCTGGCATGAACTCTGAATAATCCTCAGTAGCTCGAAATATTTGAACAGTAAACGACAATTTAATCGACGCAAAACTTAGATCAGTTTCGTGTTCATCACCCTTTAATCACACCACGTATTCATCGAAATAAGTCATCTATTGTTTTCATAAGTACATGTTTACAATTTAAAAATAAAATCTGTCTTACGAATACTGTAAAGGGATTTAATGAAAACATATATGTTGTTTCGTTTAGAACTCACTCTTTAGTTCCGATTTTCCGCTCTTGGCAACAACTTTCCGAACAGTTATTTCTTGATTAAGGCCAAGAGACTGAAAAATTGAAATGGGAGTGACTTCTGTGAAATATAAACAATTTAAGTTCAAAATATACTTATCTGAAGCCCTTTTGTAGACATGAAAAATTGAAGTGAAGGCAATGATCAGGATTCGATACAATTAACCCACAGCTCCCATCAGAGACACCAAAGGGAAAGAAGCACACACATGAAATAACTAGACCCTAATGGAAACATCAATAGCGGAAAACCAGCAAGACAGTTACTTTCCCACAAAATGGCCAATTGGCTATCAAAAACAAACTAATATAAGAGATTCACACACTCAAAGACAAACCATAACAAATAAACCGCGACAAAAGAACCGCATTGGAACGGTCTGTGAAACGAATTCGATTGGGGGGCTTAAATCGATTTTACTTGGCCACAATCCTCGTCCCTATTTCCGTCGCAATTTAGACAAATAATTTGTTCATTCCACATGAAGGCCTTCTAACTCATTAGTGCAACATCTTCGCAAAAATCATACAACCACAGAGATGAAACAACGGTGAGGACTCGATAGCAAGAAACCAGTGAAATGCTGGAGCAAAAGAAGACCAGCAATTAGACTCCGATGGGTCCGACCAGAGACAGAGCATCAGGCACCAACCAACATTAAATAAATTATTTTTTTGCAGATTTTGAAAAAGCTTTTGACAGTGTAAGCCATACATTTATCATTAATTGTTTAGAGTGTTTCAATTTTGGCCCAGACATTATAAATTGGGTCACATGTTTTACCACCAAGCAAATAGTTGTGTGTTGAATGCGGGGCATATGTCGGATTTCTTTAATGTAAATAGGGGTGTAAGACAGGGATGTCCTCTATCACCGTATCTTTTTATATTATGTATTGAAATTTTATCAGCGACAGTATTAAAGGACCCCGAAATTACAGGAATAAGGGTTAATGATAAAGAATTTAGAAGTTCACTGTTTGCCGATGATGCGACATTTGCATTAGACGGATCTTTAAAATCATTTCAGAGACTAGTGAACATCTTAGAAGAGTTTAAACAAGTTTCGGGATTGAGGCTAAATATAAATAAGACGGTCATCCTGCGAATAGGTTCATTACGGTATTCAAATATTCAACATCTAAAAGACAAGAAATTCGAATGGTCCTCAGAGTCTGCAAAAACTTTAGGAATTGTATTTTCAAATGAAAAATCAAGACTTCTAGAAAATAACTTGATACCAAAACTAAATGATTTCGTTAATTGCTTAAAACGCTGGAATCACAGAAAATTAACATTGATGGGAAAAGTGACAGTAGTAAAAACATTTGCAATGCCAAAACTTATATATACTTTAACTGTTCTTACTAAACCGCCGATAGAAATCATAAATGCTATTAAATCGGAAATATTTAAATTTATATGGGATTCGAAACCGGATAAAATAAAACGTTCGGTCTTATTTCAAGATTATAAAAATGGTGGACTTAGGCTTTTAAATTTGGATTATTTTATTGAATCTCTGAAAGCGGGGTGGATGAGACGTATTTTTGATGAAGAAAATAAAGGTATATGGAAAGAATACTATTTGGAAAAAATGAATGCCTTTGGTGGAAAATTAATTTTAGAAAGCAATCTTAATGCTCAAGATAGTGACCAAATTTCACGCGGAAACCCATTCCTTTTAGATGTTCTCACATCATGGCGTAAAATAAATTACACGAAAGAAACTAATAATATCTCTAAAGAAATCATATGGAATAATTCTCATATTAAAATCGGAAACAAAGTACAATTTTACAGGAGTTGGTATGATAAGGGAATAAAGTTAATAGAATATATTTACGACTTTAGAGCAAGAAGTTTTTATACATTTGAACAGGTACAAAACATGTATAATATAACAAATACTGATTTTCTTAAATACCATCATTTAGTTGCTGGTATAAAACAAGAATGGAAAAATATATTGAATTTAGAAGATTATAATAATAATAATAGCTCTAGAACTAAAGCGCTTCAAATCATGACCCAAAAGTCGTCAATTAATAAATTCTTATACACCCTGCAGTTTAAGGCTGAAAGTACACCACGCATAAAAGCTGAAGAAAAATGGGCCATAGACTTTCCAGAAAAAGACTTAAATTGGTCTCAGATATATCAAATGAGTTTTAGTAGTACCATTGATGTTAAATTGAGAACTTTTCAATATAAATATCTTATGAGAATAATTCCCAACAACAAATATCTTTTCAAATGCAAACTTTCGTCTTCCGTGCTGTGCGATTTCTGCTCAATGTACGAGGAAAGCAATGCTCACCTCTTCTGGGAATGTTGGTTTGTTCAAAAATTTTGGTCTAACATTCAAAACATTCTAACGTCGAACAATATAAGTTTTCAGTTAAATTATTTTAATATAAGTTTTGGTATTGACTTTAAAGGAAAGTTAAAAAACTCAATCTTCAATTTCGTCATCTTGCTAGCAAAATATTATATTTTTTCAGCAAAATATAAACAAAGAGTACCAAATATCAACGATTTTTTCCTATTTATGGAAAAAACAAAGGAGTTTGAAAAACATATTGCTTTTTCAAATGACAAGCTGGAAATTCATAACAGAAAATGGCGATTTCTTCGTGTGTAAACAATATCCTTTTTTTCTATTAGTTTCTTTTTCTTTTATTTTTTTTAATCCAGCAAAATCTGAAACCAAAAATAAATAGAAATGACCACTGACAACCAAAAAGTTAATTTAACAAAAAAAGAAAAACAAATATCTTTTTTTTTACATTTTTGTTTTTCATCGTAACATCTATCTTCTATCGTGGATGCATGCTTGCTCTGTGTGTGTGTGTGTGTGTGTGTGTGTGCGTGTGCGTGTGCGTGTGTGTGGTGTGTGCTTTGTTATCTTTTCTATCTCGCTTTCTCCTTATCTTTGTTTCTACTATTAAGCCTGCCAGTCCGAAATTACCGTAGATGCTACTATGTCATTTCTCATTTGCAGTATGCCTACGGTCGGTGATTGATATCTGAAAAGTAAAACATTGTTCATTGCCGGGTTTTTTTAAAAAAAAAACGGCTTAGATTTTAAGGGAAAAATACATGGTTCAGCACTATTTTTCACTACATGATTCTGACATTTTAACTTATATTTGTTGTATCCATGTATACATTTTGTTTAGTATTTGTATGAAATGCATGTATTGTGATTTCTGATTGGAAGCCTTGATAAAGAAATAAATTACAAAAAAAAAAACATTAAATAAAATTAGATACTCTCTAATTCTCAGTTAGCCTTAACGCTGGAACCGTCATAGAGATCTGAAGCCTGACGAAATTTATAAAGTCAAATTTCACCAGACGTTACACAACCCAAATATTAATAGATATTAATAGATATAATGTATTTGTTCATTTCACAAAATGAATGAAAAATAGTATATACATGTATCCGGATTAGATAGTGAGGCATGTGTGACTGCGGGGACGAAGTCAATAAAGTAGGGGGAGAAATACAACGGTTATTGATATTTTCCACTTCTACACTTACTGTAGAAACTGTTTCGTCTGGAGACGCGGGTAAAATAGGTGATTAAGCAATTGGGATCGGGTTTAATATCTGGTTGGGTGATCGGGTTGCTTCACTTTGTGCATGCGTTATGTTACAACACCAATGCTATTATATGTTCTTCAGATGTCGTTACAATGGGTGACGTCACAGCTTATACATTTGAACCAACAAAGATCCATTGTGATGTACAAGTTGCTTTGAAATGGTCCTCCCTGGAAATCAAAGGTGAAAAGGGCTGGAGACCGCTGCAGCTAAAACTTTACCCGAATGGTGAGGTTAAATGGAAATCAAAGCGTTCACGCCACAAAGCAGAGTATTCGATTGAGGATGGCTATGCGGGTATTGGAAATAACGTGACGTTGGATTTGATTATCGACAATGTACAGTGCAGGGATGGTGACGTATACTCATGTAACTTGTTTTCTGAAGTAGAGAATAGAGTGGCAAAGAACAAGCTCACTACTGTAGGTAAGGTCTATTAGCTTTATTATTGCATTGACAACTTTGAACTCATCTATTTCCTCTTTAAGTGGTGTCGAACTAGTTTCAATTCTGCATAATTTCAACAAAAGTTCCAATGCTTTATACAAACCGTGTAGCCTCTGATTAGATACAGCGTGCTAGGTAAATGATGTCTATTAACCCTTATCTTGCTGTTCACGACAACCCCTATCTTTGCAAACAGTGTAGATCCAGATCAGATGGCTTCTGAGAAGCCATCTGATCAGGATCTTCACTGTTTGACATTCAATTTATGAATTTGTAGCAATAAATTACATGAAGTAATTTGATTGGTTGATAGACAGAAATGGGTTTGGCTTAAATGAATATTCAGCAAAATAAGGGTTAAAAAATATTAACTTTGGGCTAAGATCATTCCTTTTCTATACTTCTTCCTCGTTATAATTTGTTATTATCATTGTAGTCTTATGCAATGACAAGGACTTATAGACCCGTACAAGTTCGTCTTGCTTAGGACGTGAGGGTGGTCTACAATTTTTGTCGCGCCTGCTTTAATCATGGTGCTATCATTAAGAAAACTCGCGTATTCAAATATATTGAAAGTTTTACCACCAAAAGAGAAAAAATGAAACTTTTCAGATACAAAATGCTGATATTTTCTTACTTCTGTTCAAACATGGATTGTAGGAACTCGTTAGAACCGCCGCGGTTTCATAGATTAGAGAAAGTCGTTAGAACCACCTCGACGAGGCGGTTCTAACGACTACACACAATCTATGTTTTTGAGCATAAATAACAAAAATAATGTTTACCCATGTAAACCCCAGTTTTACTATATAAAAATGGGGTCTAAAGGGGTCAAATTTATATAGAATAGAAGTGGGGGCTTTACGTTGGATCCGTCATAGAATCTGAGGCCTGACCCACCGGCGTGCAATTAAAGAGGGAAGCAAAGTTGCCAACCGTGATTTGGTTAACTACCATGCATGCAGTCTGTCGTATAACATCCATGTTGTACCCAATCTTTTTATATCGAAGAATGATTTTACGAAATTGGGTGCTGAAGTCATTGCGGTTAAATATTTTTCTGAATTTATATACTAAGTCACCATTAAATTCGGGTTCCGATAGACCTTGTTGCAGAAGAGATTTAAGTCCAATATTGAATTTTGAAATTAAATCAGAATGGCGTCTATAAAATTTTGAAAAGGCTTTGCGTAGTTTATGGTACCGATAACCCTGATTAAGAAGTTTAGCCGTTAATAATTTATTACGAGTGTTGAAGTCAATTACATGACTACACACTCTAGCAAATCGAATTGATTGCGAAATATAAGCGCCATAGGATGGCGCACGAGGAACATCACCATCCAAAAATAGAAAGTTAAAATCTCAAAACCAAAGTCATCGCGTTTATCATAAATTTTGCACGAAACAAAGTTGGACAAACAAACTGGAGTATACGGGGATATTCATTATTTTTCTTATTTCTGCTCAAAGACATAGGTTGTTGGTAGTCGTTAGCGCCGCTTCAATGAGGCGGCTCTAACGAGCACACACAATCAATATTTGTAGTATAAATAAGAAAAATATCACGGATTTTCATCAGAAAAGTAGCGATTTTGGACATTTGAAAAATGCAATATGTCGCACGGGTGTGTTATCGTAATGAGCCTGATTAAAATCGTTGCTGAGCACGCATGCTCGAAGACACCTTTTTGCTTAACCCGACCAACATAATTCTCATATTTCTGCAGGTAAACCTGGTAAAAAGATTGGATTGTCATTGGGTCCTTCAATTATAGAAAACAGGGCTGTCAGGTTGTCGGTAACGTGGGACGGTGGCTACCCCATACCATGGGCAAATATAATGTGGACAGCTGTTGACAGAAACAATAACAGGTAATTATCCTTTTGAGATTAAAATGTGTGGTTCGTATTCTCCCAGAACCTTATTAGTCGAGCAAAAATTTACGTCGGAGCAACTGTGTTCTAAAATTGTTTCCATATCCATTAAATGCTGAACATGTAAGTTGGGTCGGACATATTCGACTACCGGCCCCGATAGCTCAGTTGGTAGAGTGTCCGCTCCGGGGAACGGGAGGTCACGGGTTCGATCCCGGGCCGCGACATACCAAAGTCGTCAAAAATGGTACTAGCTGCTCCTCGCTGGGCACTCGGATTTACGGGGTAGAGCTAGGACTGGTCGACCCAGTGTCAGGATAATGTGACTGGGTGTGGTATCATGTAATGTGTCTGGGACATGATACTTCAGTGAGGCAGCACTATAAAAGTGAGCATTGAGCTCCCTGTCGCAACCAGACACCGTCGTGATATGGCTGAAAAATTGTTGAAAGCGACGTTAAACCCGAATTCACACACACACACACACATATTCGACTACATCTTTTTATGACATATAAATTGACGCTGTACATGGCATACTTAAGGACTAAAATTTACAGTTGCTTAGAACGTAGACAAATAACCAAGTATGTTACAAATTATAGGAATTACCTTGAAACATGAATAATAAGAATGTAGAATGGGTCTGTCTTTGAGTGTTTGTTTCGCTTATTACGTTTTCCTTTGGATAGCCATTTGGCCAATTTGTGGGAAAGTAACTGTCCTTTTGGCTTTCCACTATTGATGTTTCAATTAGGGTCTGTTGTTTCATGTTTCCCTTTGGTGTCTCTGATGGGAGCTGTGGGTTAATTGTATCGATTCCTGGTCATTGCCTTCACCTCTATGTTGTTGTTGGACGATTTTGTTTGATTTGAGGTTTAACGTCCCCGTCAACACTGCAAAAGATCATTTTGGAGACGTTGCTTCCAATTTTGTAGGACCTTTACCCGACATTGAGATGAAATGACTTCTCAAGCCCTGCCGCACAATGAAACCAATAGGGTTTATAAGCATGGACGGGCCGACTTGCACCGCTTTGCCTGGGCAGGCTTTGTTGTCCGAAACTACGTAGTGTGGCCCATCTTCTTTCTTGTGAGTGTTTTCGTTGCTCTTGAAGGAACTCATTTTTATACCCCCGCAAACGAAGTTTGAAGGGGGTATATAGGAGTCAGCTTGTCGTCTGTCGTCGTCGTCGTCGGTCCGTTACAAAAAACTTTAACATTGGTCATAACTTCCTTATTCTTTGACCGATTTCTTTAATATTCACACACCACACACCTTGCCACTAGTACTTAAGATTGATATACACAAACCTGACCTTGACCTTTACGTTGACCTTCCTCAAGGTCAAATACTTGTAAAAAGTTTGACAACGCATGCGGGGGTATAATTGGAGCCCGTTAGGCGGCAGCTCTAGTTGATTTTTATTTGCCTTCACTGCAGCTGGTGTTGTGCCGTGTGGCGGCCGTAAAACGTCTCCCCGTACATCAACCATAGTGCAGTTTATATTTTACTTTTGGTCCTTTGAGATCATCGTGAATATTCTGAGAAATCAGAAATAAATTATTGATTTAGACTCATTCTAGACAGGTTTTTAATTATTTGGACCCCGTTTTGGTTTATATCAGTCTTTGAGTCGACTGCCTGTTCGGGTTTCGCAAAATTGCAGTGTTTCCTCTGGCTTTCTTTGCCGGATCGTTGTTGGGTCACTGATAGGGCTTTGTTGGCCGAAACTACGCAGTGTGGCCCATCTTCTTTCTTGTGAGTGTTTTCGTTGCTCTTGAAGGAACTCATTTTTGATTTTTATTAGATCCTCTAAGCTGTTTACCAGTACTCGTGTGCGGGTCGGTTTCAGCTCTGCGTGGAAGCATCTTGCAGCCCATATATTTCTTCAAGCCCCGATGGGCGGGGGCCGTGTTGTTGGACGAATGAAAGGAAAACTCGTTATTTCGAAAGCAAATTACCTTTCAATATGGTCTATTTCTGTCGCTCTATCAACATATTGTAAAGTCCGTGTACTATGTGAAATGAGTTTTTTTCAAAAACTGTCATTAAAATATTATATTGACGATTCTAAAAAAAAAAACTCATTGAACAGACATACTGACAGCCGTTGGGTATAATCAGTGAGTAAAACGTACCAATCATCTGGCATCTGGAATATCATTATGAATGTTTTATGTCCAAATCCTGATATTTCGTTATTCATTTGATCATTGGGTAAAATTATTATGCATGCAGTAGGTGAAATGTGGGATACTCTTAGTCATTAGGTCTCTCACCGCCGTAGGTTCGAGCCTCGCTCGGGCCACGTGTGAGACGCCAAGTTCTGCAACGGAAGGTCAGGTGGTTTTTCTCCGGGTACTCCGGTTTTCGCCCACCTCTGATTAACGATCGGCTCGATATGAGTGAAATAATCTTGAAAGGACCGTAAAATCCAAACCAAAAAAAAAAAAAAAAAAGGTGAAATGTGGGAACAATTCTTTACTTCGTGAAAAAGAATGAATATCGATTTGACATTTGTTTTATCGCTAGTGCTCTCTACCCCAGTGTTAATATAGTACCATGTGCACATGGATGGCAATGTATCGTGCACAGTGTTTTATAAGCATGAACGTAGTGTTAAAACGACAGTTTTTATATTATTATAACTAATTCTCGTTGTACCTAGTTCATGGATTATAGTAATATTGGTGTAATAATGCTGTTCCTGAGGAAGCAAGAAGGGAGAATTAGATAGACTAAACGGACCATTATTATTTGAGTAATGTTCTTACAAAATGAATTAGCATTTATCTTCCAGAACAAAAACACATTTTTAATATGCATGCTTTATGATTATTCCTCTTTGCATGTATGTATTGCTAAACTCTTTTAATTTTGGATAACCGCTTGACCATTTTTGTGGGAAAGTCTCTGTCCTTTGGGATTTTCATTTGTTCTTTTAATTATGGTGAGGTTGTTGTATGCTGGTGTTTCTTTCCATTTCGTGTCTTGGATAGGTGTGAAGGTAATTATATTGATTCCTGATCATTGCCTTTACTTCTATTTAATTTACGTATTCACTCGCCGTGCAGCTCTAAGTGTTTTATCAGCAAGGCTTTCGTGTTTTGTAAAGTTTTAAAGCTTTTAGCGCAGGCTGATGCTCAGTATACCAGTTTGACACCCTTCAACAACAGGTGAATACGAATAATACTACTTCAAACCAAAATAAAACTATTGTACATAATTGAAGAGAAAGTGACGAGGGGATAACGAAAACAAAATAAGAAGGAAGCTAGTTTAAGTCCACTTACCTGTTTATTTTGTTTGATACAGATATGATTGACACAATACATGAACACTTTAAATAGAAGTGACGACAATGATCAGACATCGCTACATTTACCTCACTCCGCCGTTCCAAGACATCAAAGGTTAAGAAACACTAACACAAAACGACTTCACGATAACGAAAACGTCACAAGCGGAAGAGCAAAAAAGGACAGATTATTCCCCACAAAATGGCCATACGGCTATCCAATATAAAACGATATAAGAATTTCATACAAGCAAAGTCCACAACAGAAGAGAGGCCTTGGAACGGTCAGTTAAATATGTTCACTGGGGCGGGGGCTTAAATCGATTTTACGAGGTCACAATCCTCGACCTTGGTTCTGTCATGATTTAGACAAATGCGTAATTTGTTCAGGCCGCATGAAGGTCTAAATCATCAGAACAACATCTCCGAGAACATAACATTCAAAGAAATACAAAGATAAAAAAATAACGATGAGAATTCGGCAGCATGAAACAACCGAAATGCAGGAGCATAAGAAAATCAACAGTTGGACTTTGGTGGGTCCGACCAGAGACACTGTATCAGACACCAGCCGACATTATTTACAAAATATATAAGTGCGTCTTTAAGCCGGATCCGTTATAGGGTCTGAGGCCCGACCCGCCGACGTGCAATTAAAGGGGGAAGCAAAGTTATCAACTGTGATTGGTTAACTACCATGCATGCAGTCTGTCGTATAACATATATATTGTTACCAATCTTTTTACATCGAAGAATTATTTTACTAAATTTGGTACTGAAACCATTGCAAGCATTCAATTTTCCAAAAGTATATACTAAATGCAATTTCCAATAGCATTTGTTGCTGAAGAGATTTCAGTCCAACAATGAACTTTGAAACTAAATCGAAATGACGTCTATAAAACTTATTAGAATTGGCTTTGCAAAGTGTATGATACCGATAACCCTGATTAAGAATTTTAGCAGTTACTAGTTTACTACGAATGTTGAAGTAAGTTACATTACTAGTCACACAAACGAACCGAATTAATTGCGAAATATGAACACCACAAGATGTCGCACGACGAACATCACAATCAAAGAAAGGAAAACATACAATCTCAAAATATCAAAATCATCGCATTTATCAAAAACGTTGCATGAAACAAACCCATCTAAAATAGATAAATGCAAACCCCAAAACGAGGTTTGGGTATTTCAAGAATTTTATCCAACTTAATTTTGTCTAATCAATCCATCGAAGTAGAAGTAAAACAAAGATCAGGAATCGATACAATTAACTTACTCCACCCACCAAAGACACCAAAGGGAAAGAAACACAAACACCAAGCGACCAGACCATAATGGAAACCTAAACAAAGGAAGGCCATAAGGACAGTTACTTTCCCACAAAATGGCCATATGGCCATCCCAAATAAAAAAGACACAAGTGATACACACAGTAAGTAACAAACAACAACATAAATAAATCGCCACAGAAGAACCGCCTTGGAACGGTCAGTGGAAAGATTTCCACTGTGGGGCTTAAATAGATTTTACGTGGCCACAATCCTCGCCCTTACTTCCGTCGCGATTTAGACAAATAATTTGTTCAGTCCGCATGAAGGCCTCCTAACTCATCAGTGCAACATCTCGGTGAACACAAATAATCAAAGAACCACAGTGGTGAGACAACCGTGAGGACTCGACAGCAAGAAACCACTGAAATGCTGGAGCAAAAGAAAACCAACAGTCAGACTCCGAAGGGCCCGACAAGAGACAGAGCATCAGGCACCAACCAACATTACCTTGAATATTGTCGATATTTAATAATAGAAGTGAAGGCAATGGCCAGGAATCGATACAATCAACCCACAGCTCCCATCAGAGACACCAAAGGGAAAGAAATACAAATAAGAAACAACAGACCCTAATGGAAACACCAATAGCGGAAAGCCAAAAGGACAGTTACTGTCCCACAATATGGCCAATTGGCTTTCCAAAACAAAATAATATAAGCGACACAAACATCCAATGACAAACCATAACAAAAATAAACCGCGACAAAAGAGCCGCCTTGGAACGGTCAGTGAAACGAATTCAACTGGGTGGGGGGGGGGGGGGGCGGGCGGTGGGGACTTAAATCGATTTTGCGTGGCCACAATCCTCGCCCTTACGTCCATTCAAATATCTAGACATCGAGCTGAAAGATTCAATAACATTGTATGGATCCGTTGTCTTGATGTTATGTTTTCAGTTACGATTTGTCAACATACGGACAGTATACAGAATTTACCATGCAAGTTGACAAGAACTTCTGCCAGACCCGGATGCAACAAGATTTTGTGATATTTCCCAAAATGCATCTGAACGGAACGACAGTAATCGTTAAGCCGGACCTCAGGAAAAAGAAATCATTCGTGGATGAAGAATTAACAAAAGAGCTGATGAATGTTGAGCCAGGTGTACAGTCAATATTGGTCATTCCACGTAAGTAGGCAATATATAAGTTAAAAAATAACATCATGTTAACAAAGTAGAAGTGGAGGCAATGATCAAGAATCGATACAATTAACCGTGAAATTAACAATTAACAAATTAACAAGTCCATGAAATGCTACCTCTCTTAACAAGTCCGTGAAATGCTACCTCTCTTAACCCAACTTTAAATATAGAAAACTGGAGTTTACAGGGGTATACGTTGTTTTGATAATTTGTGCTCCAAGACATAGGTGTTGGTACTCCTTAGAACAGCCTGAGGCGGTTCCAATCAGCACCCAGAACTTCAGGTTGGTGTATAAATAAGAAATACGATATATGTTTCACAAATTTTCACCGGATAAGTAGCCATTTTGGAGAAATGAAAGAATGCACTATGCCATACGGGGGTGTTTTCGTAATTAAAAAGCCACCCATGAAAAGGCACGATTACTGAAAACATCCATCCTAAGCCACCGAGAAATAAGAAAGAGAAAGTGAAATGATGGAACACACAAAACACATTACGAAAACACGCCTATACATCGTCCCCTCAGCGCAAGACTGCAGTAACTCCGTGTTTTGGTGAAAATGAGTTTTTTTCAGAAATGGAAATAATTGTTAATCATACACATCCTGTAAAAATCTTGTGGTCCTTTGATAAACCATTTTCAAGATATTTGAAATTGAAAAAAAGTTGTTTCTCAACAATCAGTTTTTTTGGAATGCAATACTGCAGTATCTGTAGATACAACACTATTGCATTTATTTTTTTTTTATTTTTATTTTTTTTATTTTTTGCAACACTGCAGTAACTCTAGATACAACAGTATTGCATTAACACATATTTCTTTTCAGATAATGCAACACTGCAGTAACTCTACATACAACTGTATTGCATTTTTATATTTGTCTTCGCAGTAAGAAACTTGAATGCAAGACTGCGGTAACTCGACATACAACAGTATTGCATTCATTTTTTATCCTACTGTAAAGTTGAAGTTAAATGCAATACAGTGGTAACTTGTTTGTTTGTTTGTACTGGCGATTAATGGCCCAGTCAACACAATTATAGGTCATTTTTGAGCCGGTCAGTTTTAACAGTTTACCTATCCACACTTTTCCTGGGCAGGCTTATACGGAAGCGGTTAACCAGTACAGTGCACATTCTTTCGCCAGGAACTGACAACTGCCCTTCTTGAATCAGGGAAGGGAGAGAATGACCGTAGAAAAGATTTCACGATCAATCTCCATGAAAGAATGTTGCCGACCTCAAAACATTGTAAATTTTACCGTCGAAAAAAAAAACGAAAATTCTGAGATGGAAAATTGTGATATTTTTCTTATTTCTACTAAAAATATAGATCATGGGTACTCGTTAGAACCGCCTCATTTATTTTAGAGCACAAATAAGAAAAATAAGGTATACCCCTGTAAACCCCAGTTTTACTATATTAAAGTGGGGTTCAAGGGGGTCAAAATTATATAGGCGTGTTTTCGTGATGAAATAAGATGCACACATCATCACGAAAACACGCCTATATAATTTTGTCCCTCATCTTATCTAGTATCTTGACCCTCTTATATACGTCTGTAGAATGTTGACCCTTTCATGTAGTATAAATATCTTATATAGTATTGTGACCCGCTTGTATTTGCCCGTATAATTTGGACCTTTTTATACAGCAAAAACTGCATGGCATGGGGTTTACAGTATACATTATCTGTCTTATACGACCATCAGATAGATAATGAACGAAGTCATGAGAAATAGAAGTGAAGGCAATGATCAGGAATCCATACAATGAAGCCACAGCTCCCATCAGAGACACCAAAGTGAAAGAAATACAAACATGGAATGACCTAATGGAAACATCAATAGCAGAGAGCCAAAAGGACAGTTACTTTCCAACAAAATGGCCAACAAAAATACAGGCGGTACACACACTCAAAGACAAACCATAACAAAACCAAACCGCGAAGAAGAACCGGCTTGGAATGGTCATTGAAACGAATTCCACTGTGAGGGTGGGGATTTCTTATCACGCGGCCATTTACAAACAACGCAGATCCGTGCAGTCTGATCAGCATATTTGTGTTCACTCATTACGCAAACAGGCCTATACAAATACATTGCCACCTTTATCGCCGAAAAAATGAAAATTTTATGATGAAAAAATTGTGATATTTTTCTTATTTCTGCTCCAAATATAGATTGTGGGTACTCGTTAGAACCGCCTCGATGAGAGCAGAAATAAGAAAAATAAGGTATACCCCGGAAACCCCAGTTTTACAATATAAAAGTGGGGTTCGAGGGTGTCAAAATTATATAGGCGTGTTGTCGTGATGTACTATGACGGCACAATACCTCTACATACTGTAGTACGAAAACACACTCGTGCGACATAGTGCATTTATTCACATGTCCAAAAGGATTACTTTTTTGGTGAAAATTCTTGATATTTTTCTCCTTTATACTGCAAGCACAGGTTGTCGATGCTCGTTAGAACCGCCTAAATCCGCTTCATTGAGGTTGTCCTAACGATTACCCTCAACACATTACGAAAACGCGCCTATACAAATACATTGAAACCTTTATCGCCGAAAAAAAATTAAAATTTTAAGTTGACACATTGTGATATTTTTCATATTTCTGCTCAAAATATAGCAGAAATAAGAAAAATAAGGTTTACCCCTGTAAACCCCAGTTTTACTGAATAAGGGTGGGGTTCAAGAGTGTCAAAATTATATAGGCGTGTTTTCGTGATGATATGTCTTGGAGCAGAAGTAAGAAAAACATAATGTATATCACCGTAAGCCCCGGTTTTCTCTATTTAAACTGGGATTTAGAGGGGTTCATTTCACGGACTTGTTCACGGGATGGGGTCACTCACTGAAATGTAAATTTATTCAATCCTCGGAAAATTACGTTTGCGTCCGTGGAAGAAATTGCTTAAGACCAAAAGGAAACTGAAAACGCCCAGTTTATTAAAAGATTGGAGAAAGAAATAAATCTATGTTTGAGATGGGATTCAATCGTTGTAAACAGCTTTTCCAATGCGTTTAGATAATGACATTATTTTAGTAAATATGTCTGAACTACCAGATTTTGGTAATTTTACACTTTTTTACATTAGGAGTGAGTGAGTGAGTTTTTGTTTTACGTCCCACCAACAGCTAAGGTCATACGGAGAGGGGACCTCGGTTTAAAGACTCATCCGAAAGTCTGGAGAAGCCCGGGATCGATCCTGCGATCCCTGGTTTACAAGGCGAGTAGCGTAACCACTGTACCACGAAGGCTTCTTTTTTACATTAGGAAAGGTATATCTAGATTACATACACGTTCTCATGTAAGTGGTGATAAAAAAGAAACCGCGAATCTCGTGTTTATGCTTCTCTTTTGGAATGATAATTATTTTAGTCTTCAACAGTCAGGCCAGCACTTTGTGCAACCATCCATCCAAGACACGAACGCAAACATAAATCTTTAGCATTATAGTAAAATACATTACAAAAATAAAGCCAAAGGAACAGTTCTTTCCCACAAAACGGCCAAACGGCTATCCAAAATAATGTTATTACCATAACATATATGCAATGACATAAGTAAACTCCGGAGTTGAAGCCCCCAGTAATTGTACTACTGACAGTTTATTTGTTATTTGGTTTTATGTAGTTGGTTCATGTTTTGTCTGATGTTTTTGTGTGTGCCTCCATTTTGTGGGGAAAGTAACAGTCCATTTAGCTATTGATGTTTCCATTAAGTCTATTTTTTTCATGCTTGTGTTTCTTTCCCTTTGATGTCTCTTATGGGAGCTGGGTTTAATTGTATCGATTCCTGATCATTGCCTTCATTTCTGTTTTCTAGATATTTGGATGACTTATTAAAGATTGACAATGCCTATTTTGGATGGTTTCATCAGTCAAATTCCCCCACCCAAGAACTTCGGTTAAATAAAGCAAGTTCTTCTGATACCGGGGTCTCTGATGGGAGCCGTGGTGGGTTAATTGTATCGATCTTGATAACTGCTTTCAGTTCTATTTCTTTAGGTGGTTTGAGATGACTGCGTTCTTTGACTGTGGTCTTTCCTGAGTGACCTTTTCTTACTTGTATACAATGGCAATAATAAACCACAACAGAACACCGCTTTGGGACAGTCAGCTTTTTTTACTGGGGGCTTAAAGCATTTATACAGGGCCACAGTCCTCGTTGTTCTGCTGTGCTTAACACAGGGTAATTTTTCAGACCACATGAAGAATTTCAAATTCATCAGTGCATCATCTCCGAGAACATGCTAATCAAACAAAGTCATTGTTAGATTAACAAACTCGTAATTTGTTTGTTTGATTTGAGGTTTAACGTCCCCGTCAACACTGTAAAGGTCATTTTGGAGACATTGCTTCCAACTGTGTGGGGCTTTTACCCGACATTGAGATGAAATGACATCTCAAGCCCAGCCGCCCAATGAAACCAAATGGGTTTATAAGCATGGACGGGCCGACTCGCACCGCTTTGCCTGGGCAGGCTTAGATCCTCAAAGCGGTTTTCCAGTACTGCGTGGGTCGGTAACAAAGTCATGGCTAGTTAAACCTCTAACTGTTCTAACAATTACCGCATCCGATGTTTGGTATGTTTGCTTGAAAATGCAGAGTAGCGTTTGAAAATACACAAACTACTCACATTTTCTAGTAAAATGTAAGCTTATTGACGATAAAAACTAATCAAAGTGTTAATACGTTAACCGATACGTTAACGTAGTTTTAAACAACTGGGCACATATGCCTATATCCTTTCAAAAATAATGAATTAAATAAGTATCCTGTTTACCTGTACTGCATTTACCTTTATCTTAATATTGTATTTTCAGTTGACTACTGCCCCTCTGGAAAAGGACAATCCATACCCCACCCCTACGAAGACTGCAGGAAATTTGTGTGGTGTCTCCCAGGAGACCTTGTGGTACAGCAGTGTCCATATGGAACATGTTTCTATGAAAAATTTGGGGAATGTCTGGCTGCTTGATACCTTGCCATTTGCATGCGGAATCCTGTCTCATGTGATAATTGGCAGTCAAAGCTCTAGTCAACTCGCAAATCCATGTGGTCTGGGAGATAAAGTTTGAATAACATTTCTAGATCCTCAACAATGCGAATGCTCAGTAGAATTGAGAAAAGGCTTAAAGTATTCTTATTTGAACGGCGTGAGAGAGATGGTCATATGAAACGTTTACTACGTGCAGCGGTGAACTGCAAGATAGTGGCAGAAAGTGCACAACGGTATCTGACAACATAAAAAGCAAACCGTGAAAGACAAGAGAACCGTTCGGGTTAAAGGAGATGGCCAGAAACTAGTGGATGGAGTATCAGGACGAGACAGCTAGTGGTGCTCATGACAAAACTATTGAGTACATCGAGTACGCTTTTTTTTTATATGAAATAACTTTTTATTTCCATTATATCTTTCAAATGTCTGAATTGTTCATGAAAAATATGCAAAATAAAATGTCAGTAAAATCCAGCATTATTATTTATATACTAGTGCAAAATACCGCATGGTATGTTCATCTTTGTTTGTCAATATTCTATTTTTTTTCTTTTAACAGTGTGTACAGACATACATGAATTGAATATACATTGGGGCCATGTGTTCGACACTAAATGTGTCGTTAGTTAGCATATCCCTAACCCTTTTTGTACCAAATGGAATCTTCCTTCTTATGAATAACAGGAGTCAATTTCATAATTTAGGGGCGTCAGATTGTTTTTTCTTCCAAATTTTTTTGGAAACTGGCTAAACTTTTAGCAAACAGTGTAGGCCCTGATCAGACGCCGCGTTGGGATTGCACTGTTTGCCCTGGGGCCGTTTTTGGAATTTCCGGTACTAAATGAGTTAAATATTGATTATTTAATATGGAAACTTTACTAATATTTTACTAATAGAATATCATCACTTTAGCACGTCCATGCAATGGGCACCTCTTTAAACCCCAGTTTATATAGAGAAAACCGAGGTTTGTGTGGCGTGGGGGTTGGGGGGGGGGGGGGGTTATAAAATATTTTTCTTATTTCTGCTCCAAGCTGTAGGTTGTGGGTAACCGCGGTTCTAACGAGCACCACAACCTATGTTTAGTGTATTGATAAGAAAAATATCACATAGTTTCACGAGAAAAGTGACCAATTTCGAGATATGTAAGAATATACTTAGTCGCACTAGTGTGTTATCATAATGGAGAGTAGCTTCCGCATGCAATACTATAAGAATCTTATATGGTTGTGAGGGTGGATGGAAAAATCCGTCCCGAGGGACACTGTCCGGCATCACGAGGCTTGCCGAGTGATGCCGGACAGTGATCCCGAGGGACGGATTTTTCTATCCACCCCTCACACCCATATTTGATTCTTTTTCTTGCATACCTTTCATTTCTTAAAGCGGATTTTTAATGCTGCAGTCACTTCGGTTATCAACGTCTGCCATATTATATTGACACTGCAGGAATGTTTAGTGACGTTGCTGTGACGTTAACCTAAACGACGGCGCATACGAGGTCGTAATCAACCAGTGCATTAATCAAACGCGATTATATTCGATTTTGGGTCGGAACACCAGGGTCAGAACATAAATTTCTATCCCAGGGTAAAATCACGGATTTCCTTGTCTGGTGTACAAGAAAAACAAAATAAAAGCTGCAAGCACTGCATGATGCCACGCCACTACAATTACATCAAGCAAGTACCATATCACAGTCAAAATTGAATTCGAAGTAAGGGTGCATTACTCTTCCCCTTAATAAAGTTGACAGGAATACATGACTGAGATGACTTTTTTCAATGTTCAAAGGGCCATTGCTCCAAAAGAAAGTAAACCAGAATTACAAAGATTTAAAAGAAAGACCCAGGGAGTGGCACCCTGATTTTCTCATTTTCAGTTTTTGGGGGCCTGTGCCCTTTAAAATAAAGTCAAGATATTCCCTCATTAAAGTTGACAAGAATACATGAATGAGATGACTATTTTCAATGTTCAAAGAGCCATGGCTCCAAAAGAAAGTAAACCAGAATTACAATTCTCATTTCCAGTTGTTCCGTTTAAGGTAAAGCCATGGTCTTCAAAATCTAATCAAATCTTTGGTCAATTGAACCAAGTTAGACCACATTTTAATTATGTGTTCATGATATTTGGTGCAGACAAGCCATCTTTGACCAAAAATAGATTGGGGGTGGGGGGGGGGGCTGTGCCCTTGAAAATAAGGTCAATGTCATCAAAACCTAATGGTTGTCTCCCCAATCCTAGTGATGTGACCGTGCGAGTTTGGTCAGAATCAATCATTAGGTTCAGGAGATACTGTGCTTCAAACAGACTACATGATAGAAATGGCTATGTTCAATGTTCAAGGGGTGATAACTCCAAAAGTAGGAAGAACAGAGTTATGGTTCCTATGTTCTGCACGTCGTCGCAGGGTGTTCTACATATCTGTGAAGTTTCGTGAGAATATCTCAAATGGTATCAGAGAGTTTAGGGGACGGACAAGAAACTGATAGCAACAGCTATATTCAAAGTTCAAAGGGCAATAACTGTCAGAGTTACGGTTCATATGTTCCACACGTCGTCTCATGGTGCTCTACATATCTGTGAAGTTTCATATAAATATCTCAAATGGTATCGAAGTTATGGACGGGACACGAAACTATGATAGAAATGGCTATGTTCAGTGTTCAAAGGGCAAAAACTCAAAAAAGAAGGAAAACCAGAATTACTGTTCATGTTCTGCACGTCGTCTCATAGTGCTCTACATATCTATGAGGCGCTGACGGACGGACGGGCGTACGGACGGGCATTCAAAACTTCGGAGGGTATATCATAATACCCCGCCATTTTTAGAATGGGGGGCATAAAACCAGAGTATTAAGTATGGTACTTGCTTGGACAGTTAACCCTTATCTTGCTGTTCGCGACAACCCCTATCTTTGCAAACAGTGAAGATCCAGATCAGATGGCTTCTGAAGAAGCCATCTGATCAGGATCTGCACTGTTTGACATTCAATTTATGTATTTGTAGCAATAAATTACATCAAGTAAGTTGATTGGTTGATAGACAGAAATGGGTGTGGCTGAAATGAATATTCAGCAAGATAAGGGTTAACATTTTGACCACCCACGAGCTCGTTAAGCCAACAAGATTTTGAACTACTGGGCCCTAATGGTAAGCAAAAAGCTTAAACAGGTTATTTATCAATATTTTACCTGAATTTGTTACGATGCCTTCATTACGAAAACACGCCTATACAAATACATTGTAAATTTTATTGCCGAAAAAGGGTAAATTTTATGATGAAAAATTGTGATATTTTTCTTATGTCTGCTAAAATACAGATTGTGGGTACTCGTTAGAACCGCATCATTGAGGCAGTTCTACGAGTACCCACAATCTATATTTTAGAACAGAAAAAAGAAATAGGTTTTCACCGTGTAGACCCTAGTTTTACTATACAAAACAAGGGGTTCAAGGGGGATCAGAATTATATAGGTGTGTTATCGTGATGTTTAAACTGCTTTTTAACTGAAACTAATCAGTGCATGTTTCTATAGTTTCAAGTGAGACATACCATGACAAATTGTTGAGTCATATGTGAACAACAAAAACGCAGATCAGCTAGCACAGCCAAAATATGTTCTAGGAAAGGGTTATCATTTGGAAGCAAAGAATTCACCACAAAAAAATGAAAAAATATGGAGTGAACAAGTGTTTCTGGGGCAGGCTAGAATTAGGCCACATCAGTGACCCTGAAATATTTTCAAAACTCCACAATGGAATTAATGATCCAAAAGGACAAGAAAATACCAACTACACTATTCACCATATTTGCATTATTTGCTGGCTCCCAGCTTGCACATTGTCAATATTGGAAAAACAGGTAACCAGACCCCACTGACCTGTCAGGTTTTTCCAACACAGATAACCTTCAGACTAGGGACCAGTAGATAATTCAAATAAGGTGAATTATGAAGGGCAGAAAGACTTTACGGGCGCCTTTAAAGACTAAACAGCACCTTAACGTTCGCCGCTTGAATCTACTTTCCTTCTGTGTAGCCAAAGCATTCAAAGTGGATCTGCTGGTTTCAATTATTTGGATGCTGTATTTCCAAAGAACTGTTTCTTGTTTCAGATTATTTTCTGAATGAAGACATTTAACGTTTATATACATGCTTATTATATAGCTATGTTTACTTTATACGTAGCAGTGAAACCAACTAAACCTATGATGGCCCTGGATCGCTCACCTGATCCTTATGGAAGGTAATATAAGGTGGAATGGAGGGTAAGAGTAATTTTGGCTGACAGCGACTCAAGGAACATTTCAAAATCAATCTAGCTATTTAGGAACTTAAGTCATTTTAAATGTCATATATTTTTTCTAGTGGCTATCGTGTTTAGTGGAAAATTGTCAGTGTCACTCATGGAACATTCCTTCAAAATTGTTTTCTTTTTGAGGAAGAAGTCTTTCAAAAGTTCCCTTTGACAATACAGCGCCGACTTGTATGTCACTATCTGGGCACCTTGTGGACATTAAGGATCAGGTCCTAGTGCACCAGACAGAGATGAATGGGCTCAGTCTAACTAACTAGCAATGACTCATGGTGACAAGGGGGGAGAGGGGGGTATCCATCTCTTTGACAATACAGAGCTGACTTGTATGTTACTATCTGGGCACCTTGTGGACATTGAGGGTCAGGTCCTAGTGCACCAGACGGAGATGAACACGCTCAGTCTACCTAACAATGATGACAAAGGGAGTGTGGGCGGGGGAAAGGGGGTGGCCCTTTGCTAAAGGTACCACTATATTCCTAAAATACCCCTCCTGACCAAGGTATTACCAAAAGAGGTCAATTCTGAGCAACTTTGATGTTGATTGGACTGAAACTGTGGCCTCTAGAGTGTCAAAAAGGTTTTTCTATAACTTAACCTACTCCCCTCTTTTTGGCCCCACATGACCAATATTCGAACTTAACCTAGATATTGTCAAGATGATCATTCTGAGCAAATTTTATGATATTTAGACTAAAATTGCCTTCAAAAGAGTGTAAACAAGTTTTTTTTTTCCATGATTTGACCTACTGAACTACATTTTGACCACACATGACCAATGTTCGAACTTGACCTAGATATTGTAGAGATGATCATTCTGAGCAAGTTTGACAATGATAAGACCAGAACTGTGGCCTCTAGAGTGTTAACAAGTTTTCTCTATGATTTGACCTACTGACCTACTTTTTGACCCCACATGAAATGTATTTAAACTTGACTGAGATATTGTCAGGATGATCATTCTGAGCAAGTTTGAAGATGACTGAACCAAAACTGTGGCCTTTCGAGTGTTAACAAGGTTTTTCTAAGGTTTGATCTACTGACCTACTTTTTGACCTGACATGACCCATATTCGAACTTGACCGAGATATTGTCAGGATGATCATTCTGAGCAAGTTTGTGGATGACTGGCCCAAAACTGTGGCCTCTATAGTGTTAACAAGGTTTTTCTATGATCTGACCTACTGACCTACTTTTTGACCCGAAATGACCCATATTCAAACTTGACCGAGATATTATCAGGATGACCATTCTGAGCATGTTTGAGGATGATTGGACCAAAACTGTGGCCTCTAGAGTGTAAATAGGTTTTTTTCTATTATTTGACCTACTGACCTCCTTTTTGTCCTGACATGACCTTTATTCGAACTTTAAAGAGATATTGTCAGGATGAACAAACTGAGTATGTTTGAGTATGGTTGGGCCAAAACTGCGGCCTCTAGAGTGCTAACAAGGTTTTTTCCGTGGTTTGACCTACTGCCCTACTTTTAAACCCAACATGACCCATATTTGAAAGTGACTGAGATATTATCAAGATGATCGTCCTGAGCAAGTTTGAAGATGATTGGACCAAAACTGTGGCCTCTCGAGTGTTAACAAGGTTTTTCTATGGTTTGACCTACTGACCTAGTTTTTGACCCGACATGACCCATATTCGAACTTGACCTAGATATTGTCAGGATGATCATTCTGAGCAAGTTTGAGGATGATTGGACCAAAACTGTGGCCTCTAGAGTGATAAGAAGGTTTTTCTGTGGTTTGACCTACTGACCTACTTTTTGATCCGACAAGACCCATATTAAAATTGATCAAGATATTGTCAGAATGAACATTCTGTCAGTGAATAAGTTTGAGGATGATTGGACCAAAGCTGTGGCTTCTAGAGTGTTAACAAGGTTTTTCTATGATTTGGCCTACTGACCTTTTTGACCCGACATGATCCATAATCGAACTTGACCTAGATTTTGTCAGGATGATCATTCTGAGCAAGTTTAAGGATGATTGGACCAAATTGTGGCCTCAAGAGCGCTAACAAGGTTTTTCTGTGGTTTCTTTTACTGGCCTACTTTTTTATCCGACATGACCCATATTCGAACTTGACCGAGATATCATCAAGATGATCATCCTGAGCAAGTTTGAGGATGACTGGACCAAAACTGTGGCCTCTAGAGTGTTAACAAGGTTTTTCTATGATCTGACCTACTGACCTACTTTTTGACCCGAAATGACCCATATTCAAACTTGACCGAGATATTGCCAGAATGAACATTCTGAGCACGTGTTAGGATGATTGGACCAAAACTGTGGCCCCTAGAGTGTTAACAAGGTTTTTCTATGATTTGACCTTCTGACCTACTGTTTGACCCAACATGACCCATGTTCGAACTTGACCTAGATATTGTCATGATGATCATTCTGAGCAAGTTTGAGGATGATTGGACCAAAACTGTGGCCTCTAGAGTGCTAACAAGGTTTTTCTGTGGTTTGACCTACTGACCTACTTTTTGACCTGACATGACCTTTATCGAACTTGACCGAGATATTATCAAGATGATCATCCTGAGCAAGTTTGAGGATGATTGGACCAAAACTGTCGCCTCTAGAGTGTTAACAAGGTTTTCCTTTTATTTGACCTAGTGACCTTCTTTTTGACCCGACATGACCCATATTCGAACTTGTCCGACATATTGTCATGATGATCATTCTGAGCAGGTTTGATGATGATTGGATCAAAACTGTGGCCTCTAGAGTGTTAAACAGAAACGACGAACCACGCACGACGCACGACGCCGGACATCTCACAGTCACAAAAGCTCACCATGACCTTCGGTCAGGTGAGCTAATGATACGAGGGTCCTTCAAAACGTTTTGTCACCGGAGCTTTATTATTTTTTTTTCCAATTGCAGGCCCTCAAAGTTCCCCCATGCAGCATAAACACACTTTCGTAACCTTCGAATCCAATTTCTAAAAGCAGCTTGGTAGTATTCTTTGGGTACCTGTTGAAGGCACTGATAATCGCGTTGCCACGTGTACTTCTGGACTCATATTTCTTTCAAGAAAGCAGTTTCTTGAGCCTTGGAAACAAGAAAAAGTCACATGGGCTCAGGTCAGGAGAATAGAAAATGATTTACAACCTCGGCCTTTTCAGCAGTCAAATACGACCTCACAACCTCAGACTTGTGAGAGGAGGCATTGTCGTGGATCAGGTGCACTCCTGACCAACCTTACATTGGACGCGTCTTATTGTAGAACCCCAAGACTTTCTTTAGTACAGCGTTCTTATAGGATCGCCCAGTGACTCTTTGACTAGGACAAGCCCTGTGAACCACTGGCCAACTAGAATTGAAGATGACTGCATACATCTTATTGGAGCTGATGGTTCTCTTGGCAATCGGGGGCGCTTTTGCGCTTCGGCTGTTTGTTATCAGCTCTTCTCTGAGGCTCAAACATGTGCACCCAGGTTTCGCCCCCTGTTAGCAAGTTAGAAATAACCCGGGCATCATAGTTTTTGTATTTATTTTCTTCAAGAGCTGTTGAGCGCATTTAAGGTGTTGCTTCTTTTGCTTCTCGGTGAGCAAATGGTCCAAATACTTTGTCAGAATGGTATGCACACTGCCTTCAGATTAGCCAGTCCATTTAGTTCTCCCTTCTACCGCTGCCTTTACACCAGCGAAGGTTGCCTTGGTGATGGAGGTCTTGGTCCTACCAAAAGGGGCATCAACTTTGACCGATGATTTACCAGCTTTAAAAGCTTTGATCCACCGATAAACGGTGCACTATAAAATGGCAAGAGATTCAAAAATGTCATACAATTATCACATATCTGACTTGAACCTATGTCAAGCCTAACATGGCATTTAATGTAGCGGCGAATTTCCGCCTTCCTATCCATTTTACAATGTAACTTGTAAATTGCCCAGTGTATATGACTGCGTGTATTTCAATTTGACACACCTGGGTTATTATAAAAGCAATCTGCATGAAATAAACCGTTATCGGTAGATATTTGAAAGGCAAATCAAAAGCAATGAAACGTTATCAGAAATACATACAATAAAACAAAGGAAACCTATTAGTGACAAAACTTTTTGAATGACCTTCGTATTGTCACATTATGAAACAAGGTGTGTTTGTGAAACGCTGATGCCCCCGGACAGCACATGTTAAATATGAAAGCAGAATCACTAAGCAATCGAAAGGTATGTCCAATGTTTAAGTCTTAAAAATGTAGGTCAAGGTCACAAGGTAAAAAAATTATTGGATCGTTGGAAAGGTCTTGTGACATAGAATGCACATGTGAAATATGAAAGCCCTATCACTTACTAATCGAAAGTTATGGCCAATGTTAAAGTTTTTTAAAAGTAGGTCAAACGTCAAGGTCATAAGGTCAAAAATTAGGGTACCACTTGAAAGGTCTTGTGAAAAAGAATGCACGTGTGAAATATGAAAGCGCTATCACTTACTAATCGAAAGTTATGGCCAATGTTAAAGTTTTATAAAAGTAGGTCAAACGTCAAGGTCATAAGGTCAAAAATTAGGGTACCACTTGAAAGGTCTTGTGAAAAAGAATGCACGTGTGAAATATGAAAGCCCTATCACTACCAACTGAAAGTTATGGACTATGTTAAAGTTTTTAAAAAAGTAGGTCAAACGTCAAGGTCAAGGTCACGAGGTAAAAAATTATGATACCACTAGAAAGGTCTTGTTGAAAGGAATGTACATGTGAAATATGATAGCCCTACCATTTACCAATCGAAAGTTATGGCCAATGTTAAAGTTTTAAAAAGTAAGTCAAACGTCAAGGTCACGTCAAAAATTATGCTACCACTAGATAGGTCTTGTGACAAGGAATGCACATGTGAAATATGAAAGCCCTACCACTTACCAATCGAAAGTCATGGCCAATGTTAAAGTTTTTTAAAAGGAGGTCAAAAGTAGGTCAAATGTCAAGGTCAAGGTACGAGGTCAAAATTTATGGCGCCTCTTGAAAGGTCTTGTGACAAGGAATGCACGTGTGAAATATGAAAGCCCTATCAGTTACCATTCAAAAGTTATGCCCAATGTTAAGGTTTGTGCGGACAGACAAACAGACGGACAGACCAAAAACTATATGCCCCCGAATATTTGATTCCGGGGGCATATAAATAAGGTCACATTGTGAAAAGACATTTTCACATTTGTTATTTTCACAGTAGCAGCCCAGACTACTTTATTTTCGTGTATTAAATGAAATTTACTTCTTTTTTTTTAGCTCACCTGTCACGTAGTGACAAGGTGAGCTTTTGGGATCACTTTTGTCCGTCGTCCGTCGTGCGTCCGTGCGTGCGTGCGTCCGTAAACTTTTCTTCAAACGACATCTCCTCCTAAACCACTGATCGTATTTTGACCAAACTTCACAGGAATGATCCTTAGGTGGTCCCCTTTCAAAGTTGTTCAAATGGTTCCGGTCCGTTGCACATATAGGTCACAGTAGCCAAAAATAGATTTTTTTCACCGCAAACTTAAAATAGTTTCTTCTCTGAAACCGCAAGGCCCAGGTCTTTGATATTTGGTATGAAGCTTCATCTAGTGGACCTCTACCAAGATTGTTCAAATTATAGTGCTGGGGCCAAAAATGCCCCCGCACGGGGGCCCTTTGGTTTTACATGGGCTTATATAGGGAAAATCTTTAAAAATCTTCTTCTCTGAAACCGCAAGGCCCAGGTCTTTGATATTTGGTATGGAGCTTCATCTAGTGGACCCCTACCACGATTGTTCAAATTATAGTGCTGGGGCCAAAAATGCCCCCGCATGGGGGCCCTTTGGTTTTACATAGGCTTATATAGGGAAAATCTTTAAAAATCTTCTTCTTTGAAACCGCAAGGCCCCGGTCTTTGATATTTGGCATGAAGCTTTATCTAGTGGACCCCTACCAAGATTGTTCAAATTATAGTGCTGGATCTAAAAATGCCCCCGCACGGGGGCCCTTTGGTTTTACATGGGCTTATATAGGGAAAATCTTTAAAAATCTTCTTCTCTGAAACCGCAAGGCCCAGGTCTTTGATATTTGGTATGAAGCTTCATCTAGTGGACCCCTACCAAGATTGTTCAAATTATAGTGCTGGGGCCAAAAATGTCTCCGCACCAGGGCCCTTTTGTTTTACATAGGCTTATATAGGGAAAATCTTTAAAAATCTTCTTCTCTGAAACTGCAAGGCCCAGGTCTTTGATATTTGGTATGAAGCTTCATCTAGTGGACCCCTACCAAGATTGTTCAAATTATAGTGCTGGAGCTAAAAATGCCCCCACACCGGGGCCCTTTGGTTTTACATGGGCTTATATAGGGAAAATCTTGAAAAGTCTTCTTCTCTGAAACCGCAAGGCCCAGGTCTTTGATATTTGGTATGAAGCTTCATCTAGTGGACCTCTGCCAAGATTATTCAAATTATAGTGCTGGGGCCAAAAATGCCCCGCACCAGGGCCCTTTTGTTTTACTAGGGCTTATATAGGGAAAATCTTGAAAAATCTTCTTCTCTGAAACTGCAAGGCCCAGGTCTTTGATATTTGGTATGAAGCTTCATCTTGTGGACCTCTACCAAGATTGTTCAAATTATAGCCCTGGGGCCAAAAATGCCCCCGCTCCGGGGCCCTTTGGTTTTACATAGACGTATATGGGGAAAATCTTGAAAAATCTTCTTCTTTGAAACCACAAGGCTTAGGTCTTCGATATTTGTTATGAAGCTTCAGCTAGTGAACCTCTATAAAGATTGTTCAAATTATAGCCCTGAGACCAAAAATGCCCCCGCCATTTGGCCCTTTGGTTTTACATAGACTTATATAGGGAAAATCTTTAAAAATCATCTTCTCTGAAACACAAGGCTTAGTTCTTTGATATTTGTTATGAAGCTTCAGCTAGTGGACCTCTACCAAGATTGTTCAAATTATAGCCCTGGGGCCAAAAATGCCCCTGCTCCGGGGCCCTTTGGTTTAACATAGACTTATATAGGGAAAATCTTGTTTTACATAGACTTCTATATGCAGGGTAAACTTTTAAAATCTTCTTCTCTGAAACCAGAAAGCCCAGGTCTTTCATATTCGATATGAAGCTTCATCTTGTGGACCTCTACCAAGATTGTTCAAATTATAGCCCTGGGGCCAAAATTGACCCTGCCTGGGGCCCACTTGTTATACATTGGATCAGGTGAGCGAACCAGGGCCCTCTGGGCCCTCTTGTCTCAAATAATTACCAAAACAAATCACCTTGAATGTTGAAAATATAAGAATTTTCACACGTGTCTCTTATTCGATATATGATAACACCCCCGTCCTTCATATCTCCAAACTGATTACTTTTCTGTTGACAATTCGTGATATTTTTCTTATTAATGCTCCAAATGGCCCCCGCCCATAGGGGCTTGAAGAAATATATGGGCTGCATGATGCTTCCACGCAGAGCTGATTCTGGCCCGCACACTAATACTGGTAAACCATTTAGAGGATCTAAGCCTGTCCAGGAACCGCGGTGCGAGGCGGACCGTCCATGCTAATAAACCCTATTGGTTTCATTGGGCGACAGGGCTTGAGGTGTCATTTCATCTCAATGTCTGGTAAAAGTCCCACAAAATTGGAAGAACGTCTCAAAAATGACCTTTACAGTGTTTACGGGGACGTTAAACCTCAAATCAAAAAAAAAATTAATGCTCCAAACATAGGTGGGTGCTAGTTAGAACCGCCTCAGTGACGATTTAGAGCATATAAAAGAAGATTAATGTATACCCCTGAAATTTCCCTAAATAAATTGGGATGTAGAGGGGTGTTCATTACACGGACTTTGTTAACATGATGGACGATGAACATTACAGAACACGCCTCTACAAATACCTTAGTTTTAAGGACTCATCCAGTGTCCACTTTTTTAAGCTAAATTCTAAATTTAGCTACCCTTCCAACTGAGGTAATGGCCGAATATGACCGACTCATTTTATGAAGATAGATAGAGTAAATCCCATGTAAACGAAAATTTTAAGATGAAAAATTGTGATATTTTTCATATTTGTGCTCTAAAATATAGATTATGGGTATTCGTTAGAACCGCCTCATAACGAGTACCCATAATCTATATTTTAGAGCAGAAAAAAGAAAAATAAGGTTTACGCCTGCAAACCCCAGTTTTACAATACAAATCTGGGGATCAAGGAGGTCAATATTATATAGGCGTGTTTTCGTGATGCACTCTACACACCAGTGGGTGGAAATATAAAAGAAAGACAGGGTAATTAAGAAATATCTATTTGTTGTCAAGGTTACAAAAATAACAAAGACTGAATGGGTATCACAATATTACAACAATGAATACCAATAAAGAATAAAATTATAATTTTATATTGTAAGTATATCTTCATTGATGTAGAGGATACAAAAACATAGTATAACTTATATATCATGGTAGTAAAAATGAAAAATGTAACTTAATATAGAAAATATACCTGTACTGTGTAGTGGATATAAATGTTGTAAAAATTTAAACTAAAAGAAACAAAAAACATCATCAATAGTAATATGATATATTCACACATTTTCAACCTTTATTCTGCTGAACACGACATCTACCCTTGCAAATAGTGTAAGTCCAGACCAAATGTCTTCTGAAGCCATCCGATCAGGTTCTACACTGTCATGCAGTTTGTGAAACAAACAAATACATTAAATCAAGTAATTTGATTTGTTGATAGTTAGCAATAGTTGAAGTTAAATTAATTTATTCAGCAGGATAAAGGTTATAAAGTCTGCATCATAAACTCCCTTGAAAATTGCAACTTAACTAGTGATGAGAATTCCGATAAAGGCCAATGGCTTTGTCCCACCTGTGCTTTCGAAATGGACTTCAACATTTGGGTTTATGCTAGGGTTGACATAAAATGATGATAGTTTGACAAAATGGACAAATGGATGGACTAAAAATCCAATTCCTGTATTGTGTCATGTTTAAAGCAGGTGTGGCAAAAACGAAATTTACAGGAGTGTTTATTATCTCTCTTTCATTTACTTAAAAAAAAGATTGTGGGTATTTGTCAGAACTCCTCTTATTTGGAAATGCACAAAACTATTTGGTGAAGGTTTCAGTTGGGCATTAACCCATTCCCACTTGGGGACTTTGTGCATTTTGCTGATTTTCACAGTGATGCCTAGGACAGCAAATTCATATAACCATAATTTCATAATGAATAGTCTGTTTTACAGCAAACTCGGACAGAATGTTCACTGGGCAGTATCCTTTCAAATGGAACCTTTTTAGGCTAAATCATTGCTGCCATGGTAACGAGAGGGCATCTCAAAGTTGTCAAAACGTGTGATTTCACATGTATTTTTGACCGAATCTTAATCTTCACACTGCTGTCATGGCAACAATTAAGGGGTTTGGCACTAGCGATTTTCACTGTCCGCAGCATGTTTCGCCAGCATCAATTTCAAGGCATATTTGACCCCAAGACACCCTCAAACTTCATTTCAGTGGCCCGCTGGGCCATATCCCAAATTATTTTTCGGTGGTGAGGGGGCTGCCGCCCCACTTCTAACCCTCCATATATATTTTTTTAGTGGGGAGTCACGTAAAAAAACCAGGCCATTTTTTAGGGCGACTTATCCTCACGCAAACATAGCTGTACAGGGGTGGAGAATGCAGATTTTAGGTGGTTCTGGGGCTCAAGGGAGGGAGAGGTTCAGACAGATAAAAAGAAGCATGTGAGCGGGAAAGAGATAAAGGGAGGAGGTTCTAATGAATACACACAACATAGGTTTATATGGAAAAATAAAGAAAATTATCCTTCAGTTATTACTAAAAAACCACCTTCAATGCTACCTGTTGCTATGAAGTCAAACATCAAACAAAGCTACAAAACTGAATCAAAACAACAGCCTATTATCTAAAGTTCAGTACTGCCAGCAGTACAATATCTAAACCCACTCATATGGTGTAGACAATTTTTCATATCTCGCACACTGACATTTTGTTTCCCTTATTTCTGCTCGTGCTCAAGTGAGCTAAAAAGCAACAATCAAGATAAGGATTTGAGTAAATATATACAGTAGGTTTACAAGGAGCCAAAATGAAATAACAAATAGTCGACTATTGTATTTTTTCTCTAAGTATGCACTGAGCAAAGTAAATGAACCCCAAAGGGCTTCATGTAAACTTCATTAGCGACCTGCTGTCGTTCATACTTTCATGAAAAGCAGAAAAATTAAGTTTATATTTTATATTTACATTCTTCGCCCCTCATCACGGGACGAAAAACTGCTTATAGGGCAAACTTTTAAAGCTGAAAAACAATTATACGCTGTTTTTCTACAAAGCGTGGAATGGCCTTGACGTCATCTACACCCGTAGAGAACCATGGTTTAGACTGACGTGATTTGACGTCACTGAAAATCATCTGACTTGATGCATTCATAGAAGTATGAACTGCATTGTTTTCTATAGGTTTACAATAGACTTTACACTGGAAATGTAAATATTGAAGTATGAACAACTTTTTTTTTCTGCATATGCTTTAAGAATGTAAATATTGAAGTATGAACAACATTTTCTGATATGCACCTAGAATGTAAATACAAGTATTGAAGTATGAACGATAATTATGTCTTAACCCATATCCTGCTGCATGAATTAATGAAGCAACACCCATTTATATTTCAACCAATAAAATTACTGGATGTAATTTATTCATTCAAATTTGCAAACTGAATGACAAACAGTGTAGAGGCTGATCAGATGGCTTCTTCAGAAGCCATCTGATCAGGATCTACACTGTTTGCAAAGATAAGGGTTGTTGTGTTCAGCAGGATAAGGGTTAAAAGTTAACTGTAAACATTTTTTTCAGCACATGCATTGAGAATGTAAATATTAAAGCATGTGCAACATTATACGTCAAAAGTTCTACAGGCTTTTGCATATACATGCACTGATAATGTAAACTGAAGTGCAAACGTTATGTTCAAAAGTTAACTATTGATTCTTTTTTCTGTTCATGCACTGCATTTAAAAATAGAAAGAAATTTTACTTTGCAGCATTGCACATGGCCCCCGCCCATCAGGGCTTGAATAAATATATGGGCTGCATGATGCTTCCACGCAGAGCTGAAACCGACCCGCACACGAGTACTGGTAAACTGCTTAGAGGATCTAAGCCTGTCCAGGCATAGCGGTGTGAGTCTGTCCGCCCATGCTTATAAACCCTATTGGTTTCATTTGGCGCAAGGGCTGGAGATGTCATTTCAAATCAATGTTGGGTAAAAGTCCCACAAAACTGGAAGCAACGTCTCCGAAATGACCTTTACAGTGTTGACAGGGACGTTAATCCTCAAATCAAACAAACAAAACAAAAACAGCATTGCACTTGATTCAGATCCCCAATCTTCAATAGCAAGGCCACAGGGCCTCTCTTAGGGTATTTCTTGTACATTGGTGTAAGTATACAGTACACTTATACTACCTTGTGGTGCAAACCTGCTTTTAAAGAGACATGGCTGGAGTGCCAAATGTAATGGATGCAGAAAAATCTGGCCATAAGCATGCCACCAGAGCATCACAAAAACAAGCCTATATGTTTTTGACCCCCTCGAACCCAATTTTTACATGGAAAAAAGGGGGTTTACAGCGGTAAACATTATTTTTCTTATTTCTGCTCTAAAATATAGATTGTTGGTACTCATTAGAACCGCCTCATCGAGGCGGTTCTAACGAGTTATCAAACACCCCAGTTTTCTCTATATCAAGTGGGGTTTTAGGGGTTTGAAAGGCAGTACAAGTATGCTATGCACTTATACTCTGTAACTATGTAACATTAGAACCCCCACTAGCTGCTGTTTTTGTTTGTTTTTGGAGTTCTATGGCCCCATCAACACTATTTAGGTCATATTGAGCCAGTCAGTTTACATATCCACTCTTCTTGGGCAGGCTTTTACATAGCAGTTAACCAGTACAGGGCAATAGAAACTGTCAACTTCCCTCCTCTAATCAATGATCTTAGATAAGATTTCATGACCCCTTTCTCAGTGGGACAGCGCTTGTAGAAAGTGAACAAGAAGTCCTGAAAGTTGTCTCCGTTTGAAAAATGGCAGAAAAATTTGCCAAAATTGCCCTTCAAGCCATTGAGGTTGACACTAGCTGCTGAGAGGTTACTGATGATGTAAATGAAGATTAGCTGTGTCCTTTGGAGCAACTATTCTTGTAATCTTCTCAGGTCTTGGTGATAAAGACTGCACAAACTGGTTCAGATCTACTCCTAGACCATGGAGATTCTTGTAGTAGTCTAACTGCTGATCGTCACTCGCTTTTTTACTCTGAAACATAATTAGAAGTGAAGGTAATGATCAGGAATCGATACAGTTAACCCACAGCTCCCATCAGAGACACCAAAGGGAAAGAAACATAACGTGAAACAACAGACCCTAATAGAAACATCAACAGCGGAAAGCCAAAATAACAATTACTTTCCCACAAAATGGCCAATTGGCTATCCAAAACAAAATAATATAAGCGATACAAACACTCAAAAGACAAACCATAACAAAACCCAGTGCTTCAGCTGAAGTGCACGGCCCGCTGGATGCTTTTAGCTTTATGAGTGTTACCATATATGGGTATGGCGGCCATTTTGGTCATGGGACCTGGACCTAAAACGGTTCCCCCAATAAATGCACCTTATTGTAAGGAGCAAAAATATATCTTATACTTTAGTACTGTATTCTGAATTGTTTGCAGGATAAAATGCATTCTTACTTTTCCAATACAAAAGCATATGTGTCAAAGTTTGACCTCGGCACAAAGAATGTCAAGGTCAACCCAGGGTCACCATTTTAACACTTTATGATGGGCCTGCATCCCAGATGCTATTTATCAAGTTTCGTGGAAATCTGCCCAGTGGTTCTGGAGAAGACTATTTTTGAAGGGGTTTTACCATGTATGGCTTGGCGGCCATTTTGGTCATGTGACCTGGACCCCATGAGCAAATTTTGGTTTTACCCATACCATAGAGGCTCCATATGAAATTTGACTTCAATCGGCCCAACAGTTTCAGAGGAGAAGCAGTTCGAAAATTTTCACATTTTTCGCCTCGGCGAGGCTATACTAAATGGAATATTTGGCAAGTTCATATGTTAGACCTCATTGATATCTATCAGTATGCCAAAAATTATTTAAATATTCCAATCGGTTAAGACACTATCACCAATTTTCACAAACGGGTTACGGACGGACAGACAGAGTTAGAAGCCTCCGTGGTCGAGTGGTTACGCTACTCGCCTTGTAAACCAGGGGTCGCAGGTTCGATCCCGGGCTTCTCCAGACTTTCGGATGAGTCTTTAAACCGAGGTCTCATCTCCGTATGACCTTAGCTGTTGGTGGGACGTAAAACTGAAAGACTTACTTACTTACGGACAGACAGACTGACAGAATGACACAGTGATTTTAGGGCACTCTTAGAAAATCAACCGACTTCAGTCGGTCGATTTTTCTACGGGTCATGCAATAAACCACACCAGAAGAACCGCCTTGGAACAGTCAGTGGAACGAATTCCACGGGGGGGGGGGGGGGGGGGGGGGGTTTAAATCGATTTAACGTGGCCACAATCCTCGACCTTACTTCCGTCGCGAAGTATGGGCGAAATCAGAGAAATCAAAGCACTAAGAGTCCCTCTTAGTCACAGATACCTATGCAAACTAGGGTAGATTCAGATGATCAAAACTGTCTTCATGTGAATGATTTTAACGCTTGTCCTGGGCCCCCAGGGCTTGGATAAATAGATTGGGCTGCAAGATGCTTGCAGGCAGCGCTGAAACCAACAGCACAGGAGTACTGGTAAACTGCTAAGAGGGTCTAAAATAGAAGTGAAGGCAATGATCAGGAACTGATACAACTACGCAACACCTCCAGTCAAAGATACCAAGGGGAAAGAAACACAAGCATAAAATAACTAAACCCCAATGAAAACATCACAAGCAGAAAGCCAAAAGAACAGTTACTTTCCCACAAAATGGTCACACAGCTATCCAAAATAAAAAACAAGAGGGCCCAGAGGGCCCTGGTTCGCTCACCTGATCCAATGTATAACAAGTGGGCCCTGGGCAGGGTCAATTTTGGCCCCAGGGCTATAATTTGAACAATCTTGGTAGAGGTCCACAAGATGAAGCTTCATATCGAATATGAAAGACCTGGGCTTTCTGGTTTCAGAGAAGAAGATTTTAAAGGTTTACCCTGCATATAGAAGTCTAGGTAAAACAAGATTTTTCCTATATAAGTCTATGTTAAACCAAAGGGCCCCGGAGCAGGGGCATTTTTGGCCCCAGGGCCATAATTTGAACAATCTTGGTAGAGGTCCACTAGCTGAAGCTTCATAACAAATATCAAAGACCTAAGCCTTGTGTTTCAGAGAAGATGATTTTTAAAGATTTTCCCTATATAAGTCTATGTAAAACCAAAGGGCCACATGGCGGAGGCATTTTTGGTCTCAGGGCTATAATTTGAACAATCTTTATAGAGGTCCACTAGCTGAAGCTTCATAACAAATATCGAAGACCTAAGCCTTGTGGTTTCAAAGAAGAAGATTTTTCAAGATTTTCCCTATATACGTCTATGTAAAACCAAAGGGCCCCGGAGCGGGGGCATTTTTGGCCCCAGGGCTATAATTTGATCAAACTTGGTAGAGGTCCACAAGATGAAGCTTCATACCAAATATCAAAGACCTGGGCCTTGCAGTTTCAGAGAAGAAGATTTTTCAAGATTTTCCCTATATAAGCCTATGTAAAACAGAAGGGCCCTGGTGCTGGGGCATTTTTGGCCCCAGCACTATAATTTGAATAATCTTGGTAGGGGTCCACTAGATGAAGCTTCATACCAAATATCAAAGACCTGGGCCTTGCGGTTTCAGAGAAGAAGATTTTTCAAGGTTTTTCCCTATATAAGCCCATGTAAAACCAAAGGGCCCCCGTGCGGGGGCATTTTTAGATCCAGCACTATAATTTGAACAATCTTGGTAGGGGTCCACTAGATAAAGCTTCATACCAAATATCAAAGACCTCGGCCTTGCGGTTTCAGAGAAAAAGATTTTTAAAGATTTTCCCTATATAAGCCCATGTAAAACCAAAGGGCCCCTGTGCGGGGGCATTTTTGGCCCCAGCACTATAATTTGAACATTCTTGGTAGGGGTCCACTAGATGAAGCTTCATACCAAATATCAAAGACCTGGGCCTTGCGGTTTCAGAGAAGAAGATTTTTTAAGATTTTCCCTATATAAGCCAATGTAAAACCAAAGGGCCCCCCTGCGGGGGCATTTTTAGCTCCAGCATTATAATTTGAACAATCTTGGTAGGGGTCCACTAGATAAAGCTTCATACCAAATATCAAAGACCTCGGCCTTGCGGTTTCAGAGAAAAAGATTTTTAAAGATTTTCCCTATATAAGCCCATGTAAAACCAAAGGGCCCCTGTGCGGGGGCATTTTTGGCCCCAGCACTATAATTTGAACATTCTTGGTAGGGGTCCACTAGATGAAGCTTCATACCAAATATCAAAGACCTGGGCCTTGCGGTTTCAGAGAAGAAGATTTTTTAAGATTTTCCCTATATAAGCCAATGTAAAACCAAAGGGCCCCCGTGCGGGGGCATTTTTAGCTCCAGCATTATAATTTGAACAATCTTGGTAGGGGTCCACTAGATGAAGCTTCATACCAAATATCAAAGACCTGGGCCTTGTGGTTTCAGAGAAGAAGATTTTTAAAGATTTTCCCTATATAAGCCCATGTAAAACCAAAGGGCCCCCGTGCGGGGGCATTTTTGGCCCCAGCACTATAATTTGAACAATCTTGGTAGGGGTCCACTAGATGAAGCTTCATACCAAATATCAAAGACCTGGGCTTGCGGTTTCAGAGAAGAAGATTTTTTAAGTTTGCGGTGAAAAAAATCTATTTTTGGCTACTGTGACCTATATGTGTAACGGACCGGAACCATTTGAACAACTTTGAAAGGGGACCACTTAAGGATCATTCCTGTGAAGTTTGGTCAAAATATGATCAGTGGTTTAGGAGGAGATGTCGTTTGAAGAAAAGTTTACGGACGCACACACGGACGGACGCACGACCGACGACGGACAAAAAGTGATCCCAAAAGCTCACCTTGTCACTACGTGACAGGTGAGCTAAAAACTGGAAGCAAAGTCTTCAGAATGACATAAATAGTGTTGACGCGGACATAAAACTCCAATTCAAACAAACAAAAACACCCGTCCTGCTGTATAATTTAAATTGGCCTGACTGTCAACCAACCAAATTATGTTGATATAAGAGCCAGCGCATAACAAAACCTACAATAAGACATGAACGCCCAACGAAGACTCAGATCAGCCTGCACATACACACAGTCTGATCAGAGTCTTCATTGTGCACTCTAAGGATAGCTAAGGGCCCAGTGCTCCTTCATGCAGCTGTTCTGAGTCTTCGCTATGAGCACATGTAAGTTGTAGGAAATGCTGTGCTCCAGCTCATAATGTTATTTGTAGGGGCTATCATGTTCAGCAGGACATGGGTCAATCAAGCCCCCTAATTACAACAAGAGTTGTCATAACACAGCAGAGATGGCCTGGACATATACTTGCCCATCTTTTTGCAGAATTTCATCACAAACTATTGAGTAAACGAATTAAGTTATTCAGCAGGACAAAGGTTAAATAACTCACCCTATTTACAACAAGAGCTTTCAAAAGACAGCAGAGATGACCTGGATAGCTGCTTGCCCAACATTTTGCTGACTGATTGCGTTGGGGTTTAGAAACATGTCAAGTTGTCAACCCTTGTGAGTCATTTTGTGTTGTTGACCAAGTCAAAAGGGGGGGGGGAGTGTGGGGGAAAGAGATAAAAAAAGATAGTAGAGGAGATGAAAGCGAAGGACATGGGAAGAACCGCCTCTGTTTGTTTAATTGTGGTTTAACGTCCCCGTCAACACTACTGAGGCCATTTTGGAGATGAAGAAAGTGAAGAGGTAAAAAAAGATTTCTGCCAAAAGCTATTTTGTGCCCGTGGGGGTGCAAAGTCACCAAACAAAGAAATCTAGGTCATGGTCAAACATGGATGCTTGCATTAAGGTTGTCATTCCTAGATGAATGTGTGTTCCAAGTATCATTAATGAAGCTCTTATACTTCTTGAGAAATGAACTTGAACATTAGGGTGAATGCTGGGTTGATGCAATAGTTCACTTCAGTAAGTCCTCATGATATGTTGGTCAAGACCAAATATGGATGGTTGCAATATACTTTCTATTCCTAGACAAAGGTTTGTACCAATTATCATTATTGAAGTTCTTATAGTTTTTGAGCAATGAACTTGAATATAAGGGTAAACCCTAGGTTTGATGCAACAGTTCACTAAGTCAGTGAACCATGAAATGTGGGTCAACGTCAAACATGGATGTTTGCATTAAAGTTGCAACCCTAGATATAAGTTTGTACCAAGTATCATTAGTGAAGCTTTTATAGCTCTTGAGCAATTAACTTGGTCATTAGGGTGAACGCTAGGATGGTGGCAGTTGTTGACGTCTTGACAAGAAGGCAGAACAACCAGGAGAATAATCAGACACCTATACTACACCATGCTTACAGCAGAGGTTTATGGGAAATAATAGATTCGTTTGTTTGATTTGAGGTTTAACGTCCCCGTCAACACTGTATAGATCATTTTGGAGATGTTGCTTCCAATTTTGTGGGACTTTTACCTGACATTCAGATGAAATGACATCTCAAGCCCTGTCGCCCAATGAAACCAAAAGAGTTTATAAGCATGGCCTGTACGACTCGCACCGCTTTGCTTGGCCAGATTTAGATCCTCTAAGCGGTTTACCAGTACTCGTGTGCGGTCACTTTCAGCTCTGCGTGGAAGCATCATGCAGCGAATCTATTTCTTCCAGCCCCAGTGGGTGGGGGCCATGGGAAATAATAGAACAAATATTTCTGAATGTTCTCCGGTGTAACAAATACCCGGTAGCCAATAAGAGAGGCTAACCAAGTCCCAACACCGACAATGCTGATGCAGGCAACAGATGCTGGGGATATGGCAATGCTTTTTAATGGATGCCTCCAAATCTGAAGGTAGAAGGATCAACTTCAGAAACTCTGGCAAGACTGGGTTAAGACTGATGGTATACAAAGAAACTTCAACAACTAAATCGCCCCCGCCCATTGGGGCTTGAAGAAATATATGGGCTGCATGATGCTTCCACGCAGAGCTTAAACCAACCGCACATTAGTACTGGTAAACCACCTAGAGGATCTAAGCCTGCCCAGCCAAAGTGGTGTGAGATGGACCACCCATGCAAATAAACCCTATTGGTTTCATTGGGCGACAGGGCTTGAGATGTCATTTCATCTCAATGTCGGGTAAAAGTCCCAGAAAATTGGAAGCAACGCCTCCAAAATGACCTATACAGTGTTGACAGGGACGTTAAACCTCAAATCAAACAAACAAATCAATAACTAAAACAAATCACTGGTTAACCATGGCTAATTCAAACTCGTTCTGGAGTCCCTAGAGAATTATTCCAATACCTCCAGATATCTGGTTATTTAGGACAATTTGGACAATTTGTCTGATTTAACCCTTATCCTGCTGAAAAATTTAATTACCCACGCCCATTTCTGACTATCAGCCAATCAGATTACACAATATGTTTTCGTTCAAATTCACCAACAGAATGACAAAGTGTAGATCCTGACCAGACTGCTTCTTCAGAAGCCATCTGATCTGAATGACAAACAGTGTAGATTCTGATCAGATGGCTGCTGGCTATCTGATCTGGATCTACACTGTTTGCAAAGGGAGAGTTTGTTGTGAACAGCAGGATAATTACTACTTTTCTGCATTACGATAACACACCCGTGCGACATAGAGAATTTTTTCACACCTCCAAAATGGCTACTTTTCTGAAGAAAATATGCGAAATTTTATTTTTACAGCAAACATAGGTTGAGGGTGCTCATTAGAACCGCCTCATTGAGGCGGTTCTAACAAGTACCCACAACCTATGTCTTGGAGCAAAATTGAGAAAAAATAACATATACCCCTGTAAACCCCAGTTTTCTGTACATAAAGTGGGGTTTAGAGGGTGTTCATTTCACGGACGTAAAGTACAGCAGAAACATCCTGTCATTGAGTATAGTTTAAACGGTATGTCTTGTTTATAATGTGTTATGGTTAGTGATGGATAGTAAGGACCAATCAAATGAGCCCCGCCAAGCGAATTTGTGTCTTTGAGCATTCCGTCATGACAAATTTTAACTGTGCATGCCCAGCCATTCAGAGGGGCCAGGGATATGGCTTTCTGTCTGAAGGTTCCTCTTGATTCACTGCTTGCATAGGCAATATGTACCAAAATCGCTTGACGGGGCCCAAATAATTAGAATCATGAGCGATTGAGGGAAATGGATGCTGTTCCATCAGTTCTAGCGAGCACTTCGAACTGGCCAGAAGAAATTCAAGTTTCTTTACCTATTAATAAGTAATGTACATGTTATCTCAAACTCCAAAGGACTGGAATATTTTGGTTGAGGTAACAGTAGTTTTGAGATAAAAGGAGTTGAAATCTAAGTAACATATAGCAAAACTAACATAACAGTTTGACTTAAGTCATTCTTTGAGATATCAGAGTTTCAGATAACGAGTCTACTGTATTCATATTGCATAGTGTGAAGTCCAACACACTCCACATAGAAAGCCACTGAATAGTTTTTGGACACAGGTTTTCAGCTAAGCTGTTTTTCCTGGACGTCGTGAGCTTTCAGATGTGGGCAGTCATGAAGTCCGCAAAAGAATCAATACATCTTCAGTTTTTGAATGTAGATATAAATCTATATCATGCAATAAATGCTCATAGCCATTCCTCTAGCCACAGTGCTCTGCTATCGGCAATAACATAATGTTGCAATATTTGTATACATTGTGGTAGTAGTGTCCGTTTTTGATCCGAGCAAAGACAGGTTAATGATGAAAAGGTGTGTTAAGTGTACACATTTGAATCACTTCAATGAGGCGATTCTAATGTCTACACACATAATTTCTGTATTTTCTAGAAGATCGAAAAGATACGCATAAGGTGAATGGGAACACCTTCAGGGGAAGCAACTCCTGCAAAAATATTTGTGTCTCCCATGTCAATAGGGGTCAACACTCAAAGGAAAGAATTTGCTCCTGAGAAGCAAATTCTTTCCTTTAAGAGTAGACCCCTTTTTCAGAGGGACAGGTCTTACAGAAAAGCAAACAGGAAATCCCGAAAATTGTCTCCCTTTGAAAAATGGCGGAAAAATCAGCAAGGTGTTCCCATCCCCCTTAAATCATCCTCATTATGCCACATGACCTGGCACTACTATTAAACCCTCATTAGTTCAAACTACTCTATTTCAAACAAATTTTCATCATCCCAGAGACATTTTTAGCTGTCAAATCAACTATGTCAAGCTCAGAATCTTACCTCTAATTCTCCAGCCCTTTCAGTTTCCCATTTCCTTCTTTTCTCATTCTCAGACTTTAATTCCATATCTAGCTTATGTTGCTTCTGAGCCCTGAAAGGAATAACCCATTCCAAGCTAAAAGAATCTTTCTCAATATACAGCGAAATTCCGCCATTAATCCCATCTAAAATTAACCCTTATCATGCTGTTCACGACAACCCCTACCTTTGAAAACAGTGTAGATCCAGATCAGATGGCTTCTGAAGAAGCCATCTGATCAGGATCTACACTGTTTGACATTCAATTTATGAATTTGTAGATATAAATTACATCAAGTAATCTGATTGGTTCAAAGTCAGATATGGGTGTGGCTTAACTGAATATTCAGCAAGAGAAGGGTTAAGACTAATTCCGCTTTAAAAAGCTTATTGAGCACCCTACAGTTATTCTTATTTTGTGTTTTCTGAAAACAGTATCCTCTGGTCAGGGACCACATTTGGGACTGTTCAAAAGTGGTCTTAAATCCTTGATTATTGAGGACTATCATTTCATTGCATAATATTATGTAGCCCTCAGTACTGACTGAAGAGAAGTCCTCTGTCTTTAACAGGTAAGGGACCTCCTTGGGGAAAATCAATAGTTTACTAATTGCTGACTAGAGTGTACATTATTGATTTTTCCCCTAAAGTGTCCCAGTCAGGGGATTCAACAAGAGCTACTAATCACCCTGTTAAGGGCCCTCTTTGATATGCTATAGACAGTATATCACTGGGGGCAATAAAACAATTATGAACACACGGTGTGTCATACTGTTACAAGAATAAATGCCTTTAATATAGGAATTTTACTATATAATTAAGCCCCTTCACAAGAAAAACTGTATTCCGAGTTTGTAACCATGTAAGACGCAAATTACCAAAGAAATTCTAACAAGAGCTGTCATCAGACAGCACAGCTTGCCTGGGGAAGTGTCTTTGAGGCCATAGGCATAGTTTGGGGTATTTCCTAATAAACCTTTGGACCTATATCAATCATCATACCAAATACAAACAAAAGCCATAGCATAGATAGGCTTATATGTTAACATAAAATTTCTAAGTCTGTGACCTTGACGTTGAGGTCATGGGCATGGGCGGGGAATGCTAAATTATACCAAATATGAATCAAAACCATCATATGATTTGGAAAATATGATCTGTTAAAATACTCTAAGAAAAATAATCTAAGTCCATAACCTTGACCTTGAGGTCATGGATGAGTGTATTGCTGAATAGAAGTTTGGACCTATTTCTATTATCATAACAAATATGAACAAAATCCATTATATGGTTTGGAAAATATGACCTGTTAAAATACTCTAACATAAATGTTCTAAGTTGATGTCCTTGGCCTTGAGGTCATGGGCATGGGTGGGGTCTAGCTGAATAAAACTTTGGACTTATATCTATCATCATTTCAAATATAAACTAAATCCATCAGATGGTTTGGAAAATATGACCTCTTCAAAAACTCCAACATAAAAATTACAAAGTCTGTGACCTTGACCTTCAATTTGTTTGTTTGAATTGAGGTTTTATGTCCCCATCAGCACTATTTAGGTCATTTTGGAGACATTGTTTCTAATTTTGTGGGACTTTTACCCAACATTCAGATGGAAAGACATCTCAAGCACTACCATCCAATAAAATAGGGTTCATATGGGGGTCTGACTTGCAACACTTTTGCCTGGGCAGGCTTAGACCTTTTATGCGGTTTACTAGTACATATGTGTGGTTGGTTTCAGCTCTACATGGAAACAGCATGCAACCCAATCTATTTCTCAAAGTCCCAATGGGCGGGGGCCAATGTCATAGGCATTGCTGAATAAAACTTTGGACCTATATCTATCATCATACCAAATATAAACCAAATTCGACATAATTATGGTTTGAAATATACACCTCAACCTCGTTATAACACGGAACTCTGGGTCCAACCAACGGACCGTGTTAGTTAACCGAATCGTGATATAAACGCCGACCGTATTTGTCAAAGATCAACCATTGACACAATGGTGATCAACAGTTTCCCAAACAAGATGATGTGCGGTCAGGTTAATGACCGTATTTCCCGACTAAAATGTGTTAAGAACTAATCAATGGCAGTAAATACCATGGCCCATCAAGTCAAACAAGTCACTTTAATCGAAACCAGCTGATAAACCATGTTTTATATCCAGAAATCGTCTGATCTGACAGCGAGTATGATGCCATTTTGATAGCGTGTTCCCGGCTAACTTTGTTGTAACAGTTACTGAGCATCCGGAACCGTACCGAACTACAGTACCGTTAATACATTTCAATGGTAAAATTACCGGGTTATGGTTCGGAAATGGACAATGATCAACGCTTGCAAGAAATTTGAATTACTTCCCTTGAAATGTCATACCCTTAATATTTTAGCCATTTGAAATGATTTTTAATGGCACACATGGGCTTTAAATGATTTTTTTACCGCGAAAATCGATCTTGAATAAGTTTTATGATTTGCTTTTAAGCTGGAATAAAAAAAAATTATATTCAAATACCGGTTCTATAGTAAGCCATAAATTAATGACTTGTGTAAACAAACTAGCGTATGTCCTGCATTGATTGACCTTATTTTCTCACCTTGCCAGCTTGCCGATAACGCCTGAGGCCAGTGTTCACGGTTTAATAATTTTGACACACAGGTCAAATTTCGCTGTGATAAGATCAAAGAACCCAACGTGGACTTGTCCGATTTTCACCTAGTTAGATAATGAACTGGTCTAACACCATATGCTGTAGGCGGTTTTTGTATACATACTTGGATTATCAGTGGCAAATGGTCAGCTTGTTTTTACAACATAAGGATTGAGCGAAAATTTTTGAACCGATTTTTTTAAAATGTTATAGAATTATGGACCGATTTTTTAATCTTCTTCTGAAGTCAAAATCGGTTTATGGAAGCCAAATTCGGTTCAGAACCGGAAAACTGATATTTTCTCGAGCCCTGGTATTACCGCAGTCAAAAGTGAGGGGAAAATAAAGTTGTTGTGCTTAAAACCTGATACAATCCTTGGATAATATTTATAAATGTTGGTTGGAGAAAATTTGGGGTCCAAACCAAAACCGTTTTATATCCAAATTTGTGCTGTAACGAACCGTGCTATAACGAGGTTAAAAACAAAACAAAAAACTTTTACAAAAAACTTTAACAATTTTGAAACAACTTTAACGTTGAAATTCTAAATTCATGGCCTAGACCTTGAGACCATGGGCATGGGCAGAGGTATTGCTGTATAAAAATTTGGACCTATACATATATGATATCAGCATACCAAACATGAACCAAATCCACAATATGATTTGGAAAATAAGAGCACTTTTTAAATGCGGACACAGAAGCCCACTCCAATGCCAACACCAGGGGGTTGTGCAATAGCTCTTCTGGACTCCATTCAGGTGAGCTAAACATTTGGACACATTAAGGACTTGCTCTAATTCTCCTAAAATTTTGACAAATTTGTTTCAAATCCAGCAAGGAATGCAAAAGGTGTAGACTCAACAGCAAACAGTGTAGACCAGTCTGATCTGGGTCTACACTGTTTGTGTAGGAGCAGACTGCTCAGTGTCTGCACTGTTTGCTTTGGCCTATCTGTCCCAATACTGTAGATCATTACGGTAGCCTTCTCTGCTACACCCGGGCGCTCTCTGTTTGTGGCTTTTTCTGAGTTTATTTTTCAATTTAAGAAATAGATCAGATCTAGAAGTGAATTGTGAAGTAATAAATCATAGTTTTGAGGTCAGTTGTAAAAAAGATCAAATCTAAAGCAAGTGCTTTGTGTTCATGCATTTTGCTACAGACTGCAATTTCTCCCTTCAAATATCTACCTTGGTAGATTATATGCATAGCTCATAGGCTTACCACCACTCTCTGGCAACTGCGTCAGGGAGTTGACTCTTTGACTCAGTGGTTAGAGCAGCAGACTTTCACCCGAGTGGCCCGGGTTCGAATCACACCTAATGCAGTATTTTTCTTCAGCTATGCTTATTTCCTTTGTTATGGATTACAAGTCATAAGATGAGGGCTCATCTGAGATCAGACTTTATTTTTCCGAAAATCGCTTTGTGCAAAAATTGGCTTCATGTCATCATAAATGATGAGTTCCTTGAAGAAAGGGTGTGTTACGGACCACAATTCCTCCCTTCAATTATCTACCTTGGTAAATTATAGCAAACACACGAAGTGTTTGCTTTACTGTAGAGAGGCTGGAACAACATACTTAGGCACCCAAATCTCGCCTGGAATCTCGTTCAATTTCTCGCGATAATCCGCCATCTTTACAGAGTTCCAAAAAATGCTTCTCAAAACCAAAAGGAGTTAAGACCTGTTACAACAGAAACACAAAATGCGTCGAAATAATTTTAAAAAGCTCTTTTCAAGACGGATGCATCAAACGGTGAAGTTTGGTCGCGGGAAAGCTTCGAAACTACGTCACGCGTTTAAATTAACTGAAACGTACCGCACTGAGCCGCAAAGGTTAGACGGTAAAACCCAGCACCGTGACTGGAACCGGAGCATATGCGTAAGCATTTACCGGGATAGATAGATAGATAGATAGAAAGATAGATAGATAGATAGATAGATAGATAGATAGATAGATAGATAGATAGATAGATAGATAGATAGATAGATAGATAGATAGATAGATAGATAGATAGATAGATAGATAGATAGATAGATAGATAGGGGTGTAAATATGTGTGTTTGCTCAAAAGGCAGTGCCTTTATTTCATATTATGCATAGCTTATAGGTTCATCACCACTCTCTGTCAACTGCATCAAGGGGTCGACTCTGGCTCAGCTGTTAGAGCATCAGACCTTCACCCTCTAGCGGCCGGGGTTCCCATCCCATCATAGGCATGAATTTTCTTCAGCTATGCTTCTTTCCTTTGATACTGCTTTCATGTCGTAAGAACTTAAGGGGAATTGGGACACCTGGCACATTTTTCCCCGCCATTTTTCAAAGAGAGACAACTTTCGGGACTTCCGGTTCGCTTTTCTATAGGCTCAGTCTTGCTGAAAAAGGGGTCTACTCTTGAAGGGAAGAATTTGCTCCTCAGGAGCAAATTCTTTCCTTTAAGAGTTGACCCCTATTGACATGGGAGACAAAAATACTTTTGAAGTAGTTGCCTCCCTTGAAGGTGTTCCCATTCCTTTTAAAAGTGACTAACAGTGATCTATCACTGACAAAAAAAATCACTGCTTCAGCTGATCTACTTCAATTCTAATTCTCAAATAACTGTGATTTTTGTTTCATTCGAATTCTCCCATCATTTTGCCATTGTTAAAAGAAATCCTACCAAAACTACTGTCAGACAGACACATATGCATTTAAAAATAGAAGTGAAGGCAAAGTTTAATGACCAAAGTTTAATGAAATCTTTCAAGGGGTAAAAGAGAACTGGTTCGCTCACCTGTGTTTCACTGTCTGAAGTACATTCTATTTTAAGCTCTGCTGGCCATCTTGTTCATCAGCAGAGTGATTTTAGTTTATTTGGTAGGGAGTAACCTAGGCAACATTCCTGTGAACTTTGAATCAAATTGGCCTTAGGGTTTAGGTGGAGTTTCCGTTTGAATCAAATTTACAATATTTTTCTATTTTTAGCTCCAGTGGCCATTTTGTTCATCGGACTGGGATCGTTTTAGCGCTTTCGGTAGAGGGTCATCTAAGCAACATTGTCGCAAGGAACCTACATGATAAATATGAAGGCTGTATCTCAAATGCTTCAAAAGTTATGACAAAGTAGGTCAAAGGTCAAGGTCATGGGTCAAAAGTTTTGAATGGTTGAGAAAACCTTGTCACAAGGAACATACATGCTAAATAAGAAGGCTCTATCTCATATGGTTCAAAAGGTATGACAAAGTAGGTCACAGGTCAAGTTCACAGGTCAAATCTTTATATGAGTGGGAAACCCTTGTCACAAGGAACCTACATGCCAAATATGAAGGCTCTATCTCAAACGGTTAAAAAGTTATGACAAAATAACCTACTGATCTACTTTTTGATTTGACATGACCCATATTCGAACTTAACTGAGATATTGTCAAGATGATCATTCTGAGCAAGTTTTATGATGATTTGACGAAGACTGTGGCCTCGTAGAGTGTTCAAAACGTTTTTCTATGATTTGACCGGCTGACCTACTTTTTGACCAGACACAACCCATATTCAAAACTGAGCCAGATATTGTCAAGATGATCATTCTGAGCAAGTTTGATGATGGTTGGACCAAAACTGGGGCCTCTAGTGTGTTCACAAGGTTTTTCAACAATCTGACCTACTGACCTACATATTGACCAGACATGACCCATATTGGAAATTAACCCGAGATATTGTCAAATGATAATTTTGAGCAAGTTTGATGATGATCGGACCAAAACTGTAGCCTTTAGTGTGTTCAGAGGGTTTTTCTATGATTTGACCTACTGACCTACTTTTTGACCTAACATGACCCATATCTGGACTTGACTGGGATATTGTCAAGATGATCATTCTGGGCAAGATTGATGATGATTGGACCAAAACTGTGGCCTCTAGTGTGTTCACAAGGTTTTTCTATGATTTGACCTACTGACCTACTTTTTGACCTGACATGACCTGTATTCAAACTAGACCGACATCTTGTCAGGATGATCCTTCTGGGCAAGTTTGATGATGATTGGACCATAACTGTAGCCTCTAGTGTGTTCACAAGGTTTTTCTCTGATTTGACCTACTGTTTGACCCAACATGACCCATATTCGAACTTGACCAAGACATTGTCAAGATGATCATTCTGGGCATGTTTTATGATGATTGGACCAAAACTGTGGCCTCTAGTGTATTCACAAGGTTTTTCTTTGATTTGACCTACTGACCTACTTTGTGACTAGACATGACCCATATTCAAACGTGACCAAGATATTATCAAGATGATCATTCTGAGCCAGTTTGATGATGATTGGACCAAACCTCTGGCCTCTAGAGTGTTCAGGCGGTTTTTCTATGATTTGACCTACTGACCTACTTTTTGACCAAATAACACCCATATTAGAACTTGACTGAGACATTGTCAAGATGATCAGTCTGGACAAGTTTGATGATGATCGGACCAAAACTGTGGCCTCTAGCATGTTCACAAGGTTTTACTCTGATCTGACCTACTGACTTACTTTTTGATCCGAAATGACCTATATTCGAACTTGACCGACATATTTTCAAGATAATCATTCTGGGCAAGTTTGATAATGATAGGACCAAAACTGTGGCCTCTAGTGTATTCACAAGCTTTTCCTATGATTCGACCTACTGACCTACTTTGTGATCTGACATGACCCATATTCAAACTTGAACCAGATATTGTTAAGACGATCATTCTGAGCAAGTTTGATGACGATCTGATCAAAACTGTGGCCTCTAGAGTCTTCACAAGGTTTTTCTATGATTTGACCTACTGACCTAATTTTTGACCCGACATGACCCATATTCGAACTTGACCAAGGTCTTGTGGTGGTACAAATTGTGTGTAAGTTTGGCTAAAATCAAATGATAAATGAAACGGCTATTGTGCAGACAATTCCAAAATAGGAAATTTTTGCCTTTTCGGGAGCATAACTCTGGTACCCATGATGGGATATGGCTGGTTCAATAAAGGAACCAAGATTTTGTGGTGGTACAAATTGTGTGCAAGTTTAGTTAAAATCAAATCATAAATGAAACAGCTATCATGCAGACAAGATCAAAATAGGCAAATTTTGCCCTTTCAGGGGCCGTAACTACGTAACACATTATGGGATATGGCTGGTTCAAGAAAGGAACCCAGATCTCATGGTGGTACAATTTTTGTGCAAGTCTGGTTAAAATCATAAATAAAGATGCTATCGTGCGGACAAGAAATTGTTTACGGACGCATGCACGGACGACGGACGAAATGTGATCACAAAAGCTCACCTTGTCACTATGTGACAGGTGAGCTAAAAAGAGCATAAGGAAATTCAAGACTCAAAGTTGTGCCCTTCACCTTGAGTCAGCATAGATGGGTTATGGGTTCTGCAAATCATCACACTTAGGCCAACATTTAACCAAAGTTTAATGAAAATCCTTCAAGTGGTAAAGGAATTATGGAACTGATAAAAAATTCCAGGATCCAACTTGTGACCTTCAATTGTGACCTTCACCTTGAGTTGGCATGGTTGAGTTATGGGTTCTACATATCATGCCACTTCGGCCAATAATTGACCAAAGTTTAATGAAAACCCTTCCAGGGGTAAAGGAGATATGGAATGACAAAAACTTTAAGGTTCAAACAAGTTAAAGGTTCTGCACATCAGTATGCCGAGGCAAATACTTGACCAAAGTTTGATGAAAATCTTTCCAGGAGTAAAACAGATACAGACATGAAATTCAAGGCTCAAACTTGTGACCTTCAATTGTGACCTTCATCTTGAGTTGGCAAAGTTGAATTATGCACATTATCTCACAAAGGCAAACATTTGACCAAAGTTTATTTTATGGACAGACAAAGGCCCTTCCTTTAATCACCGCTCCACTTTGCGGTGGGGGGATAAAAATGCTAACTTTTCGTTGGCTTATATTACAAAATATGATAACATATCCGTGTGACTGAGAGCATTCTTTCATTTCTCCAAAATGATAACATTTCTGATCAACATTTGTGATATTTTTTCTTATTTTAATTCTAAATATAGATTGTGGATGCTCATTATAATCGTGTGATTAAGGCAGTTAGTACCAACAACCTATGTCTTGGAGCAGAAATATGGAAAATAATGTAAATCCAAGTAAACCCCCATTTTCTCCATAAAAATTGGGTTTTAGAGGGGTGTTCATTACACAAAAGAGCGTGACGAGTGACGTCATTAAAAACTGCCAATTTTATGACATCACTAGTCGATTTCCTTGATGTTAGATGGTGTAATGTCATATTTTCGCATTGAAAACATTAGAAAAGGATATAAATGCATGTGTTTCAGTCGATAATTTTAGCGGGATTTCTTCTAACAATGGTGAAAAGTTGTGAGATTTTGAAAGAAACAACAACATTATTGCCCATTTTCAGCATGTTAGAATCGAAATAGATCAGCTGCAGTCTGTGTTTGTTGAGTAATAAATCACAGTTTGTCGGTCAGTTGTAAGTAGACAAATCATGCACACTATGCGCTCATGATTTGTCTACTTTACAACTCACCTCCAAACTGTGATCTATTACTCAACAAATCACAGTTATAGCTGATCTATTTCTTAAACAACACAAAAACATATTAAAACACATAAGGACTTACTTTTCCATCTTTTGTTTGTGGCTAAGCTCTTCCAGTTCAATCTTCTGCTCTGAAATTGAACAACGCAATATACATACAATAACCATTTATTAAGGGGAATGGGAACATCTGGCATAATTTTCCTCCATTTTTGAAAGGGAGACAACTTTCGGGACTTCCTGTTCGCTTTTCTATATACCCTGTCCCCAAGAAAAAGGGGTCTACTCTTAAAGGAAAAAATTTGCTCCGAAGGAGCAAATTCTTTCCTTTAAGAGTTGAGCCCTAATGACATGGGAGACAAAAATATTTTTGCAGGAGTTTCCTCCCCTGGAAGTGTTCCCATTTCCCTTAAATATTCATTAGCAGTTGAATAAGAAAAATTAAGGGGCAAGCATAACACACCACAGTTAGTTAAGAAAATGACTGTAACAAGCCTCCCTGCCCTTCATCATATAGTAGATTATATTTCCTTGTCCTTTGAAATCATCCATTTCACTGCAGAAATTTGAAAATATCAGAGTCATTGATAAGCCCCAATTGGTTGAAACTAGCTAGACTGGCTCCCAAAAGAGCCTTTATACACTTGTTTTCAGTTCTTGTGTTATTACTCGGAAAATGGCTGAACTTTTTACAAACAGTGTAGGCCTTGATCAGATGCCACGTTCTGTGGCCTCTGATCTGGGCCTGCACTATTTGCTAAATACATGTACCCTTTTTGGAGTTTGTGGTACAAAATGGGTTAGTATACAGTAAAATTCCTATATAAAGACCACCTTTGGGACTGTTCAAAAGTGGTCTTTAAGACCACTTTTGAACAGTCCCAAGGGTGGTCTCTGACCAGAATACACTGTATGCAGAAAACACAAAGAAAGAATAACTGCAACAAACTTAATAAGCTTTTTAAAGCAGAATTAGGCTTAATTTTAGGTGGTCTTAATAGTGGAATTTCACTGAGCAAACAAAAGCCTCCATGGTGTAGTGGTTATGCTACTCGCCTTGTAAACCAGGGGTGGCAGGATCGATCCCGGGCTTCTCCAGTCTTTCGGATGAGTCTTTAAATCGAGGTCCTGTTTCCATATGACTTTAGCTGTTGGTGGGACGTAAAACTCAGCCACTTACTGTCAGTCTGTGCAAACTCCTGATGCCAGCTTTGGACATGTTCGGTTAAACTAAACATGTTTAAAATCTGCATAAGGCGCTTATGAATGCGTCTGTTTGTTTGTTTGATTTTGTTTGATTTGAGGTTTAACATCCCCGTCAACACTGTATAGGTCATTTTGGAGACGTTGCTTCCAATTTTGTGGGACTTTTACCCGACATTGAGATGAAATGACATCTCAAGCCCTGTCGCCCAATGAAACCAATAGGGTTTATTAGCATGGACGGTCTGCCTCGCACCGCGGTTCCTGGACAGGCTTAGATCCTCTAAGCGGTTTACCAGTACTAGTGTGCGGGCCGGATTCAGCTCTGCATGGAAGCATCATGCAGCCCATATATTTCTTCAAGCCCCTATGGGCGGGGGCCATATGAATGCGCCTGACCATGTGTTCAATAGTAAGCCTTTTTACGGTTAATTTGTATGATTAGAACAAAGTGTCTAAGCACACTGTGTGCTCATTACAACAGAAACATCAGCAAGGCAAATTGTTAACTCTTATCCTGCTGTTCACGAGAACCCCTATCATTGCAAACAGTGTAGATCCAGATCAGATGGCTTCTGAAGAAGCCATCTGATCAGGATCTACACTGTTTGACATTCAGTTGATGAATTTGTTGAAATAAATTACATCAAGTAATCTGATTGGTAGAGTCAGAAATGGGTGTGGCTAAACTGAATATTCAGCAAGAGAAGGGTTAAATTATGGAGAGCAATTTCATTGGCTTACCAGTATCAATTCTCTCTTTCTCATTCGTCATTTTCATATCTGTCATGTTCTGTTCCTGTTCTTCTGATTCATACTAGAAATATAAGCAGCCCAGTCATTCAAAAATTATAAACTTGTTTTTTTTTTGGTTTGGGTTTTACGGCCCTTTCAAGATTATTTCACTCATATCGAGCAGATCGTTAATCATAGGTGGGCAAAAACCGGAGTACCCAGAAAAAAACCATCTGACCTTCCGTTGCAGGACTTTGCGTCTCAGAGGTGACCTGACCTAGGCTCGAACCCACGGCAGTGAGAGACCTAATGACTAAGAGTCAGCGCTCTTATCCATTAGGCCACGGAGGCCCGTTTATAAACTTGTGTGTTTTGTTTGTTTGAATTGAGGTTTAAAGTCCTCCTCCACACTATTTTGGTCATTTTGGAGATATTGCTTCCAATTTAGTTTAAACAATATTTTGGGACTGTTCAAAAGTGGTCTTTAAGACCACTTCAAAAGTGGTCTTTAAGACCACTCATGAACAGTCCCACAGGTGGTCTCTGACAAGAGGACACTGTATGCAGAAAACAGAGAGAAAGAATAACTGCAACCTACCAAATAAGTTTTATAAAGCAGAATTAGGCTTGATTTTATGTGGTCTTAATAGCAGAATTTCACTGTGCAAACTCCTTATGCCAAGTTTGGACATGTTTGGTAAAAACCAAACATGTCCAAAGTTTGCATAATGCGCATATGAATGTGTCTGACCATGTGCTCAATAGTAAGCCTTTTTAGTTTGTTTTTTTTGTATGAATAGTTTGTTTGATTTGAGGTCTAACATCCCCGTCAACACTGTATAGGTCATTTTGGAGACGTTGCTTCCAATTTTGTGGGACTTTTACCCCCCCATTGAGATGAAATGACATCTCAAGCCATGTCGACCAATTAAACCAATAGGGTTTATAAGCATGGACTCACAGTGCTCTGCCTGCGCAGGCTTAGAACTTCTAAGTGCCTGATGCTCTGTCTCTGGTCTGGCTCATCGGCGTCTAACTGTTGGTTTTCTTTTGCTCCAGCATTTCAGTGGTTTCTTGCTGTCGAGTCCTCACCGTTGTCTCACCTCTGTGGTTCTTTGATTTTTGTGTTCACTGAGATGTTGCACTGATGAGTTAGGAGGCCTTCATGCGGACTGAACAAATTATTTGTCTAAATCGCGGCGGAAGTAAGGGCGAGGATTGTGGCCACGTAAAATCGATTTAAGCCCCCCAGTGGAAATCTTCCACTGACCGTTCCAAGGCGGCTCTTCTGTGGCGATTTATTTATGTTGTTGTTTGTTACTTACTGTGTGTATCACTTGTGTCTTTTGGTTTTGGATGGCCATATGGCCATTTTGTGGGAAAGTAACTGTCCTTATGGCCTTCCTTTGTTTAGGTTTCCATTATGGTCTGGTCGCTTAATGTTTGTATTTCTTTCCCTTTGGTGTCTTTTATGGGTGGAGTAAGTTAATTGTATCAATTCCTGATCTTTGTTTTATTTCTACTTTTTCTAAGCAGTTTACCAGTACTTGTGTGCAGTCGGTTTCAGCTCTGTGTAGAAGTATCATGCAGCATTATCTACTTCTCCTAGCCCCGATGGGTGGGGGCCAGCAAACTTGTGTGTAAAGGATAGGTTATGGTTAAATTTCAACTATTCAGTATGGCAAAAGCTTGATAATTTCGCTGGAAAATAAAAGTGAATAACTTTAGCATTGCAGTTTGTTGGAATTATTACATCAAGTAATTTGATTGGTTGAAACTTTAAAGTGGCTAAATTTATTCAGCAGAACAGTGAGTTAACTTTCCCAGCATTACACTATCGTGCATCATAGTGCATTTTTTTTCACATCTCCAAAATGGCTACTTTTCTGATGAAAATCCATGATATTTTTCTTATTTATACTGCATACTCATTGAGGCGGTAATATAAGAATCTTATATGGGTCTGAGGGGTGGATTGAAAAATCCGTCACGAGGGACACTGTCCGGCATCACGAGGCTTGCCGAGTGATGCCGGACAGTGATCCCGAGGGACAGATTTTTCTATCCACCCCTCACACCCATATTGGATTCTTTTTCTTGCATGCCTTCCATTCCTATTGCGAATTTTTAATGCTGCTGTCACTCCGGTTACCGACGTCCGCCATTTTGTGATGACACAACCGGAATGTTAAGTGACGTCACGCATTACGAATCAGCGCATGAGGTTGTAATCAACCAGTGCATTTATCAAACACGCGATTATATTCGATTTGGGGTCGGAACACCAGGGTCAGAACATAAATTTCTATCCCAGGGTAAAATCGCGGATTTCCTTGTCTGGTGTGCAAGAATAATTATTCACCCCTTAAACCCCAGTTTTCTCTACATAAAGTGGGGTTTAGGAGGGTGTTCACTTCACGAACTTGTTCAAATGATAGCTAGAAGCGAAAAAAAAACAAGAGGGCCATGATTGCCCTGTATCGCTCATCTGAATATCATAGCACTTAGGAGAATATGACTTAAAATCATTAAGAGAAAGTCTGACAAAGATTCAACTAGAAATCATCAAGATGACCATTTCTAACAATATTCATGGTGATCACTTCAACAATATTATGTCTAGAGTGTTAACAAGGTTTCCTCTTGATTTGGCCTGGTGACCTAGTTTCTGACTGAAGTGAACCAATTTTGGCCTGGTAACATAGTTTATGACTGAAGTGCTCAGTTTCAAACTTGACCTAGAAATCATCAAGACAAACATTTTGAGCAATATACATGATGCATACTTCCAAACTGTGACCTCTGGAGTGTTAAGGTTTTCTTTTGATTTGGTCTGGTGCCATAGTTTTTAACCCCAATTGACCCAGTGTCCTGAACTTGACCTAGAAATCAGGAAGATAAACATTTAGAGCAATATTCATGATGATAACTTAAACCTGAGGGTGAACAATGTTTTAAAGAAATTTGACCTAGTGACCTCGTTTTTTACTTGATATGACCCATATTCAAACTTGACTCAGATATTGTCAAGACAATCATTCTGGAGGGTGAATAGGTTTTAAAGATATATGAACTAGTGACCTAGATTTTGACGTACATAACCCATATTCCATCCTGATTAAGGTATCATTAAGACAAACATTCTGGTAATGTTTCATGAAGATTGAAGCAATACTGTGGCCTCTAGAGGGTGAACATGGTTTTAAAGAAATTTGACCTAATGACCTCGTTTTTGACCCGATATGATCCATATTTGAACTTGACCCAGATTATGTCCAAACAAGCATTCTGGTAATGTTTCATGAAGACTGAAGCAAATCTGTGGCCTCTAGAGGGTGAACAAGGTTTTAAAGAAATTTGACCTAGTGACCTAGCATCTGACCCTACATGACCTATATTTGAACTTGACTGAGATATCATCAAAAAAAACTTCTGGTAAAGTTTCATGAAGACCGAAGCAAATCTGTGGCCTTTGGAGGGTGAACACGGCTTTAAAGAAATTTGACCTAGTGACCTAGTTTACAGTGATTTTTTTACCCCTGCGTCCTGCGTCCAGGACGCACAAATAGGACTGAGGACGCACGATCATAAACTAGACAAGTGCCCAGTGGGGCACGTATACCCCCGGCCAGTGCCATCACCTCAGCTGAAACAAGAACTACAAAGGGAAATAACTCTAAAAGGCCTGACCCCTTGGCCCTTATTTTCTTTCCAACAATACAACTAGTCATACTGATCATGTTTGCAAAATTTCAAGTTTCTATGTACAGTAGTTATTGAGAAATCTTTGACACAAAATAAAAAAAATTACCAAAATGACAAAGGGCCATAACTCACAAAGTATTTTTCGGAATTTTGTCAAAAGTTAATCAGTTCATCTACTCATCACCACCAATCTATTCACCAACTTTCAAGGCTCTAGCTCCAATAGTTTTTGAGATATCTTGCTGACAAAATTTTATAAAAAAAAAATTCTTAGAGCAATAACTCTTGAAAGGGGCATAATCCTGACGAGAAAAAAAAATATGCGTCAGCTAATTTTCCATGAGGAATCCATATATGAAATTTCAAAACCCTAGCATACACGGTTCTAAAGTTATGCTATGCATCACTTTTACCATACAGATCAATGGCACAAATTACCAAAATGACAAAGGGCCATAACTCACAAAGTATTTTTCGGAATGTTGTCAAAAGTTAATCAGTTCATCTACTCATCACCACCAATCTATTCACCAACTTTCAAGGCTCTAGCTCCAATAATTTTCGAGATATCTTGCTGACAAGATTTTATTAAAAAAATTTCAAAGGGCAATAACTCTTAAAAGGGGCATAATCCGGAGGAGAAAAAAAATACGCGTCAGCTAATTTTCCATGAGGAATCCATATATGAAATTTCAAAACCCTAGCATACACGGTTCTAAAATTATGCTATGCATCACTTTTACCATACAGATCAATGGCACAAATTACCAAAATGACAAAGGGCCATAACTCACAAAGTATTTTTCGTAATATTGTCAAAAGTTAATCAGTTCATCTACTCATCACCACCAATCTATTCACCAACTTTCAAGGCTCTAGCTCCAATAGTTTTTGAGATATCTTGCTGACAAGATTTTATTAAAAAAATTTCAAAGGGCAATAACTCTTGAAAGGAGCATAATCCGGACGAGAAAAAAAATACGTGTCGGCTAATTTTCCATGAGGAATCCATATATGAAATTTCAAAACCCTAGCATACACGGTTCTAAAGTTATGCTATGCATCACTTTTACCATACAGTACAATGGCACAAATTACCAAAATGACAAAGGGCCATAACTCACAAAGTATTTTTCGGAATTTTGTCAAAAGTTAATCAGTTCATCTACTCATCACCACCAATCTATTCACCAACTTTCAAGGCTCTAGCTCCAATAGTTTTTGAGATATCTTGCTGACAAAATTTTATAAAAAAAATATAACAAAGGGGAATAACTCTAAAGAACCTGGCCCCACAGCCCCAATTTTCTTTCCCACAATACAACTAGTTATGCATGTTGTTTGTACCAAATTTCAAGTTTCTAGGTACAGTAGTTCCTGAGAAATCTTTGACACAAAATTTAAGGTAACTCACAAAATACACATCTCAGTAGCAAATATAACAAAGGGGAATAACTCTAAAGAACCTGGCCCCACAGCCCCAATTTTCTTTCCCACAATACAACTAGTTATGCATGTTGCTTGTACCAAATTTCAAGTTTCTAGGTACAGTAGATCTTGAGAAATCTTTGACATAAAATTTAAGGTAAGTCACAAAATGCACATCTCAGTAGCAAATATAACAAAGGGGAATAACTCTAAAGAACCTGGCCCCACAGCCCCAATTTTCTTTCCCACAATACAACTACAGTCAAACCTCGATAATTCGAAGTGCAAGGGACCGCAGGAATTCCTTCGAATTATCGAGAGTTCGAATTATCGAAATCGGCAATTTTCGGATATGTTCGGATTTTTTTATTCAATGCAATTCAAATGACTATAATTCGAACTTCATTTCGGCGCTATGATAAAGAAACGGTAATAACTGCCAAAGCATTAAAGAAAATGAGGTACGTGAAGGTTAATCTCATCGGCTTTTATGCTTGACAGGGCTACGAAAGCAGGAAATAATAATAAAACTTGAACTTACATTTCAATTAAAGACACCAATTACTCAATAAAGGATCATCACCTGTAGTGTGGCCGTTAATCCGGTTGTAATTACCTGTATCTACTAATTCTTGAAGTCAGTCGGGTGTGAAGTGTAACAATCGAACTCGCCGCAAAATTGCGAAGTGTGACCTTGATAAGCCAAGTAATATTTCGAATTATACAGGGGATTTTAATAAGAATTTCTTTGATTGGGACCGACGAAACTGTTCGAAAAATCGAATTTTTCGAAAAATCGAAATTCGAAAAATCGGTAATATCTTTGCAATAACTTATAGAGAAAAATGTCGGGACCGCCAGTCGTCTTCGAAAAATCGGTAGTTTCGAAAAATCGGCGTTCGAATCACCGAGATTCTACTGTAGTTATGCATGTTGTTTGTACCAAATTTCAAGTTTCTAGGTATAGTAGTTCCTGAGAAATCTTTGACACAAAAAAAGTTTACACACACACACACAGAAAGTTTACACACACACAGAAAAGACGAAAACTATATACCCCCATGGCATACCCGTATGCCGGGGGTATAAATATGTGCGTCCGTCGGACGCAAATATTTCATGGGCGAAAAATCCAACTTTCGTTTTCACTGCCGTAAATATCGGCGGAAGTGATCAAATACCGCACTTTTACCGAACCTTCAACTGCCCAACGAGTCACCGAAAAATCGATACAGGTACAATTTAATGATCCAACCAAAAGACGAGAATCCCCTACATCCAAAATGAGCCCAAACTTTCACACAAGCACGTTCAATGCGAACATCAAAGTTTTCCGCTATCCAAATCGCCGCCCACAAACCAACTCTACCAGTTGTCTGCATGTGATCGGTAAATGTGTCAATGACGTCATCCGATGCCAGCAACCCCGCACGTGTTTAATGCCATTGTTGTATTTTAATGAGCTGTATCCCGTTCTGAAAAAATGTTTGGAACAAGTAAAAAATATTTTCTCGATAGCTTAACGGTTGTGAATGGAGGTGGATAGAAAACGGCGCTTTGCACAGCCCCCGAAATTATCCCCAGCAGCTCCAACAACAGCTTTCGACTTTTCCCGCCAAGCCGAGCGTCTGCTATTTGGCGCCAAAACATAACCATTCACGATCCGTTTTTATAATGCAACATGTACTGTTTGATGTAGCTAATTGTCTAAGGTGCGAGTAAATCATTTTCACATTGATTGTGGATTAAATTTTATGATTGGGGAATAAACGCAAATTAGAGACATAACTTGACCATATTTTCACACCTCGTTCAAGTTGGCTTATCGCCAGAAATGAAAGACACGCACCGCAGGGCAATCAAGCTTACTTGGCAATTATATGACAGGGATTAACATTAGTGTCATAATTGAACTGTTATAAATACACAGACAGTTTGACACTGAATTGTCGACAAAGCCGGACAGTGCAGCACAATTATTGTGATTTACTTACTCTAGTTTTACTGTATTTAAGGACTCAAAAGACCGGGCGTCCTAAGGTCAAAGTGTACCTGCCCAGCGCGATTTGGGACTTGTACCTGGCGGCCGGGCAATGGGTTTGTCAGCCCCTGAACCTAGATATCTGGTTTCCCAATCAGGGGAGGAAACGTTTGTCGACAATGGTTCGGAATATTATCTCCATTGTGCATGAAGTAAATTTCATGACATGTTGCGGTGCGCATTTATCGAAAACGAAAGTAGAAAACATTACGGAAAATAGACTAAAAAACGTACACTTTAGCAGGATTTCTTTGGGCTAGTAAACAACACAAGTTGTTGATTGATTCTGTTCATTGCAAATAATAGATACTAGACCGCATTATTTTTAACTAAGAATAATGGCATTTTATACTGAACCGATCTTTTTTGTACTTTCTTTTTTTCCCTCCAAATATTGGGACTCATACTTTCGGATTTGGGACGCACAGTTTTTTGGATGAGCGAGTCCCAGGACGCATAGTTGAAAATTTGTAAAAAAATCACTGAGTTTATGACCTGACATCACCAAAATTCTAACTTTACCAAGATATTGTCAAGACAAACATTCTGGTAAAGTTTCATTGAAGATTGAAGCAAATCTGTGGTCTCTAGAGGGTGAACAAGATTTTAAAGAAATTTGACCTAATGACCTAGTTTTTGACTGCACTTGGCCCATATTCATTCTTGACCGAGATATCATCAAGACAAACATTCTGTAAAGTTTCATGAAGACTAAAGCAAAACTGTGGACTCTAGAGGATGAACAACAAAAATGTTGACATACAACCCACACTGCACAACATACAATGGACGTACAACTGATGCATGACGGACAAAGGGTGATCACAGTAGCTCACCTTCAGCACTTCTTGCTCAGGTGAGCTAAAAATCAACTTGTGGTGACTTATAGACTGGATCCAGATCAAGCCCAATAAAATGCTGGGCCTGATCTAGATCTAAAGTGTAAAACACACGGATGGTATTCCTGAAAGACCTTTTTTTAGTTGAAAAGGGTAATTTTAATAAAACTGCAAGCACTGCATGATGCCCCGCCACTACAATTACATCAAGCAAGTGCCATGTCACAGTGAAAAAGGAATTCAAAGTAAGGATGCATTACTATTTCCCTTAATAAAGTTCACAGGAATACATGACTAAGATGACTATTTTCAATGTTCAAAGAGCCATGGCTCCAAAAGAAAGTGAACTGGAATTAAAATCCTCATTTTCAGTTTTTTTTTGGGCCGGTGCCCTTTAAACTAAAGTCAAGGTCTTCAAAATCGAGTCAAATCTTTGATCAATTGCAATGATATATTGTACCAAGTAAGACCTCATTGATGTGTTCATAAGACTCACCAGGGTGCAGACAAGTCATCTTTGGCCCAAAATTGACAGTTTTTGGGGGGCCTGTGCCCTTGAAAGTAAGATCAAGGTCACCAAAACCTAAATGCTGTTTTCCCCATCCTAGTGATGTAACCATGCAAGTTTGGTCAGAATCAATCATGAGGTTCAGGAGATATAGTGCTTGAAACAGACTACATGATAGAAATGGCTATGTTCGATGTTAAAGGGGCAATAACTCCAAAAGTAGGAAAATCTGCACGTGGTTTCATTCTGCTCTACATATCTGTGAAGTTTCATGGAAATATCTTAAATGGCATCGAAGTTATGGAGTGAGTGAGTGAGTTTCAGTTTTATGTCCCACCAGCAGCTTAGGTCATATGGAGACAGGACCTCGGTTTAAAAACCAAAAGCTTGGAGTAGAACGGGATGAATCCTGCAATCCCTGGTTTATCAGGCGAGTAGCATAACCACTGCACCAAAGGGACTTCTATCGAAGTTATGGAGCGGACACAAAACTATGACAGAAATAGCTATGTGCAATGTTCAAAGGGCAACAACTCCAAAAGTAGGAAAATCAGAGTTACAGTCCATATGTTCTGCATGTCATCTCAGGGAGCTCTACATATCTGTGAAGTTTAGTGAAAATATCTCAAATGGTATCAGAGTTATGAAGCGGACACAAAACTGATAGCAACAGCTATATTAAAAGTTCAAAGGGCAATAACTCCAGAAGTAGGAAAATCAGAGTCAAGGTTAATATGTTCTGCATGTCATCTCATGGTGCTTTTCATACCTGTGTAGTTCCATGGAAATATCTCAAATGGTATACAAGTTGTGGAGTGGACACGTAACTATGACCAAAATGGCTATGTTCAAAGGGCAATAACTCCAAATCAGAGTTATGGTTCATATGTTCTGCACGTCGGCTCATGATGCTTTACATATCTGTGAATTTTCATGAAAATATCTCAAATGGTATCAGAGTTATGGAGCGGACACGAAAACAGATAGCCGCAGCTTTATGCAAAGTTCGAAGGGCAATAACTCCAAAAGTAGGCAAATCAGAGTTACAGTTCATATGTTCTGCACGTTGTCTCATGGTACTCTACATATCTGTAAAGTTTCATGGAAATATCTCTAACGGTATCGAAGTTATGGAGCAGACACGACACTATGACTAAAATGGCTAGGCTCAATGTTCAAAGGGCAACAACGCCAAAAGTAGGAAAATCAGAGTTACGATTCATATGTTCTGCAGGTCGTCTGATAGTGCTCTACATATCTGTGAAGTTTCGTGAAAATCTCTCAAACGGTATTAGAGTTATGGAGCGGACACGAAACTATGGGGCGCTGACGGACGGACGGACACTCAAAACTTCGGAGGGTATAACATAATACCCCGCCATTTTTTGATAGCGAGGCATAAAAATAACCATAAACAAGAAAAAAATTACTGAGCATGCAAGGAGTTAAGATTACAATAATGATCCTAAGTATTGGGACAGACAGGAATAACCAAACAGTGCAGACCCAGATCAGACTGCTCCTGAAGGAGCAGTCAGATCAGGGTCTACACTGTTTGCCATTCCATCTCAACTTTTAGGACTCCTTACTGGACAGAGACACAATTATAGCAATTCCTCAAGGTGTCCGGATTCTTAGGACTTATAACCCTTGAGCCTGGATATGTCTTAGCTTTGTAGGGGCTTGAAGAAATATATGGCTGCACGATGCTTCCACGCAGAGCTGAATCCAACCGACACACTAGTACTGGTAAACCGCTTAGAGGATCTAAGCCTGTTCAGGAACCGCGGTGCGAGGCGGACCGTCCATGCTAATAAACCCTATTGGTTTCATTGGGCGACAGGGCTTGAGATGTCATTTCATCTCTATCGAGTAAAAGTCCCACAGAATTGGAAGCAACGTCTCCAAAATGACCTTTACAGTGTTGACGGGGACGTTAAACCTCAAATCAAACAAACAAATGTCTTAGCTTTCAAACAATGTAGATCCAGATCAGATGGCTTCTGAAGAAGCCATCTGATCAGGATCTTCATTGTTTGTCATTCAGTTTATGAATTTGTTGCAATGATATGCATCAAGAAATCTGATTGGTGGTTGATAATCAGTGGTGGGTGTGGCATATTTAAATATTCAGCAGGTCAAGGTAAGTGACAGTGACAGTAGCTCACCGCCATTTTTAGTCTAGTCCTGACCTCTATGGCACCATCATGTAATTTCTGAAGTTTATCATGTGCAAAATATCCTCTGAACACAACCTTGGAGACACTGTAACCAATAGATTTAGATCTCTCGGTCAGCTGAGGAAACGATGCCATGTTGTTCAACTCAACTGAGTGCTCTATGAACTCTATATATCTGTAAAATAAACACGAAGGGAGGTAATCTGAACAGAACTTCAGAAAGAGGGTATTAAAATGGTGAAAAAATACATGTATTACAGATACAAGTGAAATGTGGAACCCAACATGTAGGTTTTTGTTCTCAAGGTCAGCCAAGGAATAGATATTGTTAAACAGGTTGTTTAACTTTATTGACAGCTTTTATTTTGAATTTGTCTAAGCTCTTTCAAGATTTCTTCACTTATTTTAAGCCTATTGCTAATCAGATGTTGCAGAACCTATCTCACGTGACCCAAGTGAAGTTAAATCAAACAACAGTTGAAATGTTTATATGACAGCATTAATAACTACTAGGCCACAAAGGCTTATACTGAGAACTCGTATGTTTAAGAATAAAAGACAACCAAAAGTAATCAAGAATCAGCCTATTAAATGCGGTTTTGTTTTCCTTTTTTTTAAAGCTTTTATGGACCTTTCAAGATTAATTCACTTATATCGAGCCGATAGTTAATCAGAGCAGGCAAAAACTGCTGAAGTACCCAGAGAAAACCATCTGACATTCCATTGCAGAACTTGGCATCTCAAATGTGACCTGAGCAAAGCTTGAACCACAGCTGTGAAAGACCTAATGATTAAGAGTCAGCACCGAGGAGGCTCGTTCAGTTACGACTCAAAACAGCTTACATATTAACCTTTACCCTGCTGTAGGCGACAAGCCCTATCTTTGCAAACAGTGTAGATCCAGATCAGATGGCTTCTGAAGAAGCCATCTGATCAGGATCTACACAGTTTGACATTCAGTTTATGAATATGTAGAAATAAGCTGCATCAAGTAATCTGATTGGTTCAAAGTCAGAAATGAGTGTGGCTTAATTGAATATTCAGCAGGTTAAAGGTTAACTAAGTCTAAATAAACTTTAGGACAATAGCTATTCATATACAGTGACTACTGAAGATCATAGAAACTCTTGAATATATAGTGAACATTGATTGTTTTTGTTTTAATGACCCAGTCTACACTATTAAGGTTATTTTGTTTGTTTGATTTGAGGTTTAACGTCCCCTTCAACACTGTATAGGTCATTTTGGAGATGTTACTTCCAATTGTGTGGGACTTTTACCCTACACTGAGATGAAATGACATATTGTACCAGTCAGTTTACCTTAACACACACAGGCTTATACATAGCTGTTAAATCAGTACAATACACATTCTTTTCCATGAAACCGACAACCTTCCTTATTCAATCAGCAGTGAGAATGTCCATAGAAAAGATAATTTCAGGAGGAGAATATTAAGGACCAATTTTCAGACTTGATTTGGGGTTTAGGGCCCTTTCAAGATTATTTCCATTATATGGAGCTTGACTGTTAATCAATGGTGGGCATAAACTGGAGTATCTGGATAAAAACACTGACTTTCCATGCTAAACTCGTGATCGGAGTCAGGCTCTGTTCTAAATATTTCATCTAATCAATGGTAAAGCTTCAGCTTCGTGGTTTGCTGATTAACCCTTATCCTGCTGAACAACCCCCTACCTTTGTAAACAGTGTAGATCCAGATCAGAGCCATCTGATCAGGGTCTACCCTGTTTGTCATGCAGTTTTTGAATTGAACAAGATGTGTTTGTGAAACACAAACATGTCCCTGGCAAAGTCATTTTTTTCTCAAAGTTGGTCACAGGTCAAGGTCACAGGTCAAAGTTTTTTGTTTGAGTGGAAAGACCTAGGCACAAGGAACCTACATACCAAATATCTTAAAAGGTTCAAAAGTTATGACCAATGATATATTTTTCTTTCAAGTAGGTCAAAGGTCAAGGTCAAAGGTTATTATTTTTTTTCTATGGGTGTTAAGTCCTTGTTACAAGGAACCTACGTGCAAAATAAGAAGGCTCAATCTCAAATGGTTCAAAAGTTATGATCAATGTTATTTTTTTTTAAGTAGTTCAAAGGTCAAGGTCGAAACTTTTTGTATGGATATGAAGCTCTTGTTACGAGGAACCTACATGCAAAATATGAAGGCTCTACCTCAAAGTGTTAGAAAGTTATGACCAATGTTATTTTTTTCTTTAAAATAGGTTGCAGAACAAGTTCAAGGTCACAGGTCGAAATTGTTTGTACGAATGGGAAGCCTTTGGCACAAGAAACCTACATGCCAAACATGAAAGCTCTATCTCAAATAGTATAATTTCTAATGAAACTTTATGCCTTGAGCCTAGATTCCAAATACTGGTTGCTGGAAGCAAAGCTGAAGTTTGTTCATTTTAGAACTTTTCTATTTGAACTGGGTGGCTTCTCCCTCATGGAAATGGTTAGCCATAGCCTGAGGGTATGTTTCCACCTGGGTCATACTAAAATATTTCTAAATAACTTTTCTATTTGAACTGGGTGGCTTCTCCCTCATGGAAATGGTTAGCCATAGCCTGAGGGTATGTTTCCACCTGGGTCATACTAATATATTTCTAAATAACTTTTCTATTTGAACTGGGTGGCTTCTCCCTCAAGGAAATGGTTAGCCATAGCCTGAGGGTATGTTTCCACCTGGGTCATACTAAAATATTTCTAAATAACTTTTCTATTTGAACTGGGTGGCTTCTCCCTCATGGAAATGGTTAGCCATAGCCTGAGGGTATGTTTCCACCTGGGTCATACTAAAACATTTCTAAATTGCAAGGCATAGGTCAGGTTTGCACGTGCAGCCGTGGCTGTTTGGATATATAATATGGGATGGATTACATGATACGCTTTGCACAATGCGGAAGGTGATGTGGAATGCGTGTCATGCAGTGCATTTTGGTGTGCACATTATATACGAAGTGCACAATGTCAGGATTAGTTGGGGTGCACAATAGTCTGTGCATAATGTTTGGGATACAGTGGAGCATACAAATAGGATGTGCGCAGTATTTAGAGTGTTACAAAATTTGGAGCGTACAAACAGGATGTGCGCAATGTTTAGAATGCCAAAAAATTGTGGAGCGTACAAACAGGATGTACGCAATATTTGGAATAATCTGTTTTTAAAAATTTGGAGCGTACTATAGGAGGTGCGCAATTTCTGGAGTGTTATAAAATTTGGAGCGTACAAACAGGATGTGCGCAATATGTAGAATGCTAAAAAATTGTGGAGCGTACAAACAGGATGAAAGCAATATTTGGAATACTCTGTTTTTAAAAATTTGGAGCATACTATAGGAGGTGTGCAATTTCTTGAATTTTACAAAATTTTGGAGCACACATTTGGAGTGTGCACATTTTTGGAATACTCAAAATGACAAAATTGGAATGCACAATATTTTGAGTGCAACTATTTTAATAATTCAGTCCTCGTGCGTGCAAGCTGGGTCATACATTGTCACTGCGTCCCCCCTCTTTGATCTGAATCTACTCGGTGTCCAAATACTGCCAGACATAAACAAGACTGTGTGAAACAAGTTAACAAGACAGCTTTATTGAAATAATATCTTATTAAACTATATTGTGCATCAGAAAATGTGAATAAATAAAAGTTTTATCTCTATATAAGTTTTGTTGTACAAGTGAGCATTTGTTGTACAAGTGAGCATCCTAAATAAAAGTTATGACCAATTTTAAAGTTGCCCAACCATCCAACAAACCTACAAACAAACAGACAGAGCAAAAATAATATGCTCCCACTATCGCTACAGGGGACATAAAAATACATTATATCAGGTAATTTGATTGGTTGATAGTCAGAAATGGGTTTGGCTATATTAACTTATTCAGCAGGATAAGGTTTATCCAATAAACTCAAGGATTACTAATTAAAGGCATGTCAGTATTTAACTGATAACGGTTTTCCTTGACTGACAAGTACTTATAAAACTATGGCTAGGATCCAGAGACAATCTGTTTGTAATTATAGAAAAAATCAAGAAGAATAGATTATATAAAAACTGACCATGTATTGTCAGTTTTCTATAAAAAAATATTTGATTATAAAGAACAAGAAAAATGCGTAACCACATTATGGAAGGATTTTTCATTTTCTTTTGTAACCGCTCTCAATAAACCACAGAAGTTAGAAGAGAACCAGATAGTACCCATGTGTTTTTATTAAAAACAAGAGGACCAAGCTGAGCTTGGTCCTGTATCGCTCACCTGAGCTGACAGATTCAAAGTTTCAGGAAGTGCCAACCTTTACTGAAGGATTAATGGAAGGACATGGTGATGACAGGGTAAGCAATTTCTGCAAATCAAGTAGAATGTAACTCTATGATAAATAGGCTGACCTCACCAGTTTTCAAACTCATTCAAGCTTTTATTCCTGACTTGCTAAGAAGATCCTATAAAAACTGATGGGGCTATGGTGATGACAAGTTCAAAAATAAGCAATTAACTGCTGCAATCAAAGGGATGTTACCCTGTGACAAATAGGCAAACCTCACAAGTTTTCAAACTTTCCGAGCTTTTCTGCCTGACTTATTTGTTTGTAAGTTTCATGAAGATCCGATCAAAACTGAAGGGGCAGCAGTGCTAACAAGGTCGAAAATAGGCATTTTTAAGCAATCAAAGGCACGTAACTCTATGACAAATGTGGCGACTTGGCCAGTATTCAAACTCATCCAAGGTTTTATTCCCAGCCACCTTACATAAAAGTTTCAGAACATCCGATCAAAACTGAAGGGGCTACGGTGATGACAAGGTCAAAATTTGGCATTTTTAGCAATCAAAGGGATGTTACTCTAAAATAAATGAGCCGACTTGGCCAGTTTTCGAACTCATTGGAGGTTTCATCCCCAGCCACCTTACATATGTTTCAGAAAAATCTGATCAAAACTGAAGGGGCTACGGTGATGACAAGGTCAAAAATCAACATTTTCAGCCATCAAAGGGACCTAACTCTATGATAAATGGGCTGACTTGGCCTGTTTTCGAACTCATCCAAGATTTTATCCCCAGCCACCTTACAAATAAGTTTCAGAAAGATCCGATCAAAACTGAAGGGGCTATGGTGATGACAAGGTCAAAAATCGGCATTTTCAGCAATCAAAGGGACGTACATCTATGATAAATGGGCTAACTTGGCCGGTATTCGAACTCATCGTAGGTTTTATCCCCAGTCACCTTACATATAAGTTTCAGAAAGATTCGATCAAAACTGAAGGGGCTATGGTGATGACAAGGTTAAAAATTGACATTTTCAGCCATCAAAGGGACATAACTCTACGATAAATGGGCCAACTGGGTCGGTTTTCGAACTCATCCAAGATTTTATCCCCAGACACCTTACATATAAGTTTCAGAAAGATTCGATCAAAACTGAAGGGGCTACGGTGATGACAAGGTAAAAAATCGACATTTTCAGCCATCAAAGGGACATAACTATATAGTAAATGGGGCAACTTGGCCCGTTTTTGAACTCATCCGAGGTTTTATCCCCAGCCACCTTACATATAAGTTTCAGAAAGATCCGATCAAAACTGGAGGGGCTTCAGTGATGACAAGGTCAAAAATCAACATTTTCAGCAATCAAAGGGACCTAACTCTTTGATTAATAGGCCACCTTGGCCGGTATTCGAACTCATCCGAGGTTTTATCCCCAGCCACCTTACATATAAGTTTCAGAAAGATCCGATCAAAACTGAAAGGGCTACAGTGATGACAAGGTCAAAAATAGCCATTTTCAGCAATCAAAGGGACGTCACTCTGTGATAAACAGACCAACTTGGCTGGTTTTCGAACTCATCAAAGATTTTATCCCAAGCCACTTTACATATAAGTTTCAGAAAGATCCGAACAAAACTGAAAGGGCTACGGTGATGACAAGGTCAAAAATCGGCATTTTCAGCAATCAAAGGGACGTTACTCTGTGAAAAATGGACCAACTTGGCTGGTTTTCGAACTCATCTGAGATTTTATCCCCAGCCACTTTACATATAAGTTTCAGAGAGATTCGATCAAACTTGAAAGGGCTACGGTGATGACAAGGTAAAAAACCAGCATTTTCAGCAATCAAAGGGACGTTACTCTATGATAAATGGGCCAACTGGGTCGGTTTTCGAACTCATCCGAGATTTTATCCCCAGCCACCTAACATATAAGTTTCTGAAAGATCCGATCAAAACTGAAGGGGCTACGGTGATGACAAGGTCAAAAATCGGCATTTTCAGCAATCAAAGGGACGTAACTCTATGAAAAATGGGCCGACTTGGCTGGTTTTCGAACTCATCCGAGATTTTATCCCCAGCCACCTTACATATAAGTTTCAGAAAGATCCAATCAAAACTGAAGGCGCTACGGTGATGACAAGCATTTTCCCATTGTAAGTCTATGGGACCTTGTGAAAGCCATAGCAACCAAAGTTTTTGAGCGATTTGGAAAAAAAGTTTATGTCATCAATGCCCCACCAGAGGCATGCTACAGATGAGATATGATTGGGATCAGCCTGCAGGTTGCAGAGATATAGCTGCTCAAAAGTGTGGACGGACGACGGACGAAGGACGGACGACGGACGACCCACTATACTATAAGCTCCCCTGGAGCCTTCGGCCCAGGTGAGCTAAAAATACAATTCCAATTTTGCCCCAAAAAGCCATTTTCTTATGTGAAAGAGCTAAACAGACTGCAGCAGTTGACAGAGTACCAAAAGGTACTCCTAAGAACAAATGAACAAGAAATGAATTCTGTTTTCAAGCCTTTGCATATTTTTTTTTTTATACCTGTCGAAAAAAAATCTACAAACTTGCAAGTAATAAAAAGTGTTTGTTTTTTTTTCACGAAAAAAAAAAAAAGTCCTCTACCAGGATTTGAACCCACAACCCTCTGGTTCAGAGCCTAGCACTCTATCCACTGCACTGCCAAGCTTGCAAGGAAATAAGGGAGGTAATGCAGGGCAAACTTCTAAATAAACTTATCACCAAAACTTTGTTTCTTGGTGCTATAAATAGATTTTATATGAAAGAGGTACCTCCAAAGAAGCAACAGTCCTAATATGAAAGCAATCTACTGAAGAATAAAGGTAACATATCACTTTGAAAAAAGTTTAAGTAAATGGTAAAGCTCGGACAATGCCCCCTCACCCATCTCAAGTTAACCTAATTTTGAACAGCCATCATTCACTTGTTTAACTCTTATCTTGCTGTTCACGACAACCCCTATCTTTGGAAACAGTGTAGATCCAGATCAGATGGCTTCTGAAGAAGCCATCTGATCAGGATCTACACTGTTTGACATTCAATTTATGAATTTGTAGGAATAAATTACATCAAGTAATCTGATTGGTTCAAAATCAGCAATGGGTGTGGCTAAACTGAATATTCAGCAAGAGAAGGGTTAAGCTGTTGACTGACCACAAAATTTTAGTCTACCCAACCACTCATTTCAGTAATGATATACTTACGAATATTTGGCAGCAAATGCAACTGTATCAGCACACACACAGCTGAAATATAAAATAAGACAAGTAATCTCTAACACAGTGCTACTGAATAATTAGAAGATATCTACTTTTTTGAGATGAATACCAAATGTATTTCATCGAGCATGTTAAAATTCTGATGTCTTGAACACTCTCGATGAAATATGTTTGGTATTCATCGCAAAAAAGTAAATTTTCTTTTCATTTTATATGTGACTTTGGCAACATTTTGTAATTGTAATTGAACAGCTGTTAGTAACATGCTTCAGCACGCGAGAAAATTTCTGGTGTTTTCAGCACAACTGATGAAATATGTTTTCAACACATCTGATGAAATACATATATTGGTATTTATTGAAACAAGAGGGCCATGATGGCCCTGGATCGCTCACCTGATCCATAGAGTAACAAGTGGGCCCCGGGGAGGGCCATTATTGACCCCAGGGTTATAATGTGCATATTGTTGAGGGAGGTCTAAAAAGATGAAGCTTCGTATCGAATATCAAAGACATGGGCATTGCAGTTTCAGAGAAGAAGATTTTTAAAGATTTTCCTATATAAGTCTTGTAAAACCAAAGGGTCTCAGGGCGGGGGCATTTTCGGCCCCAGGGCTATAATTTGAACAATCTTGGTAGGGGTCCACAAGATGAAGCTTCACACCAAATATCAAAGACCTAGGCCTAGTGGTTTCAAAAAAGATTTTTAAAGATTTTCCCAAACTAAGTCCATGTAAAACCAAAGGGCCCTGGAGCGGGGGCATTTTTGGCCCCACGGCTATAATTTGAACAATCTTGGTAGAGGTCCACAATATGAAGCTTCTCACCAAATATCAAAGACCTAGGCCTTGCAGTTTCAGAGAAGAAGAATTTTTAAAGATTTTCCTTATATAAGCCTATGTAAAACCAAAGGGCCCCAGGGCGGGTGCATTTTGGGCCCCAGCACTATAATTTGAACAATCTTGGTGGGGGTCCACTAGATGAAGCTTCATACCAAATAGCAAATAAATGGGCCTTGCGGTTTCAGAGAAGAAGATTTTTCCTATATAAGCCAATGTAAAACCAAAGGACCCCCGGGAGGGGGCATTTTTGGCCCCAGCACTATAATTTGAACAATCTTGGTAGGTGTCAACTAGATGAAGCTTCATACCAAATAGCAAAGACCTGGGCCTTGGGGTTTCAGAGAAGAAGATTTTTAAAGATTTTCCCAATATAATCCTATGTAAAACCAAAGGGCCCTGGGGTGGAGGCATTTTGGACCCCAGCACTATAATTTAAACAATCTTGGTAGGGGTCCACTAGATGAAGCTTCATACCAAATATCAAAGACCTAGGCCTTGTGGTTTCAGAGAAGAAGATTTTTTAAGTTTTCGGCAAAAAAAATCTATTTTTGGTTCCTGTGACCTAGATGTGCAGCCGACCAGAACCATTTGAACAACTTTGAAAGGGGTCCACCTAAGGATCATTCCTGTGAAGTTTGGTCAAAATCCGATCAGTGGTTTAGGAGGAGATGTCGTTTGAAGAAATTGTTTACGCACGGATGACAGACAAAAAGTGATCCTAATATAAAACACAAGAGGGCCATAATGGCCCTGGATCGCTCACCTGATCCATAGTGTAACAAGTGGGCCCCAGAGAGGGCCATTATTGGCCCAAGGGCTTTAATGTGCATAAAGTTGAGGGAGGTCTTAAAGGTGAAGCTTCATACAAAACATCAACAAAGGCTATAATTTGAACAATCTTGGCAAAGGTCCACAAGATGAAGCTACACATCAAATATCAAAGACCTGGGCCTAGCGGTTTCAGAGAAGAAGATTGTTGAAAGATTTTCCCTATATAAGCCTATGTAAAACCAAAGGGCCCCGGGACGGGGGCATTTTTTGCCCCAGCACTATAATTTGAACAATCTTGGTAGGGGTCCACTAGATGAAGCTTCATACCAAATATCAAAGTCCTGGGCCTTGTGGTTTCAGAGAAGAAGATTTTTAAAGATTTTCCCTATATTAGTCTATGTAAAACCAAAGGGCCCCGGGGCGGGGGCATTTTTGGCCCCAGCACTATAATTTGAACAATCTTGGTAGGGGTCCACTAGATGAAGCTGCATACCAAATATCAAAGACCTGGGCCTTGTGATTTCAGAGAAGAAGATTTTTAAAGATTTTCCCTATATAAGCCAATGTAAAACCAAAGGGCCCCGTGGCGGGGGCATGTTTTGTCCCAGCACTAAAATTTGAACAATCTTGGTAGGGGTCCACTAGATGAAGCTTCATACCAAATATCAAAGACCTGGGCCTTGTGGTTTCAGAGAAGAAGATTTTTAAAAATTTTCCCTATGTAAGCCTATGAAAAACCAAAGGGCCCCGGGGCGGGGGCATTTTTGGCCCCAGCACTATAATTTGAACAATCTTGATAGGGGTCCACTAGATGAAGCTTCATACCAAATATCAAAGTCCTGGGCCTTGTGGTTTCAGAGAAGAAGATTTTTAAAAATTTTCCCTATGTAAGCCTATGTAAAACCAAAGGGCCCCGGGGCGGGGGCATTTTTGGCCCCAGCACTATAATTTGAACAATCTTGATAGGGGTCCACTAGATGAAGCTTCATACCAAATATCAAAGACCTGGGCCTTGTGGTTTCAGAGAAGAAGATTTTTAAAGATTTTCTCTATATAAGCCTATGTAAAACCAAAGGGCCCCAGGGCGGGGGCATTTTTGGCCCCAGCACTATAATTTGAACAATCTTGGTAGGGGTCCACTAGATGAAGCTTCATACCAAATATCAAAGCCCTGGGCCTTGTGGTTTCAGAGAAGAAGATTTTTTAAGTTTTTGGTGAAAAAAATCTGTTTTTGGCTCCTGTGAACTAGATGTGCAACGGACCGGAACCATTTGAACAACTTTCAAAGGTGACAACCTAAGGATCATTCCTGTGAAAATTGTTCAAAATCCGATCAGTGGTTTAGGAGGAGATGTGGTTTGAAGAAAATGTTTACGCACGGATGACAGACAAAAAGTGATCCTAATATAAAACACAAGAGGGCCCAGAGGGCCCTGAATCGCTCACCTGAGAATTAGTGTCTCCAGTACATTCTAGGCCCAAGGGCTATAATTTGAACAAACTTGGTAATGGTCCACTAGATGAAGCTTCATACAAAATATCAAAGACCTGGGCCTTCTGGTTTCAGACAAGAAGATTTTTAAAGGTATTCCCTATATAAGCCTATGAAAAACCAAAAGGTCCCGGGGTAGGGGGCATTTTTGGCCCCAGGGCTATAATTTGAACAATCTTGAAAGAGGTCCACTAGATGAAGCTTCACAACAAATACAAAAGATCTGGGCCTTGCGGTTTCAGAGAAGAAGATTTTTAAAGATTTTCCCTGTATAAGTCTATGTAAAACCAAAGTCCCCCGGGGATGGGGCATTTTTGGCCCCAAGGCTATAATTTGAACAATCTTAGTATAGGTCCACCAGGTAAAGCTTCACACCAAATATTAAAGATCAGGGCCTTGTGGTTTCAGAGAAGAAGATTTTTTAATGATTTTCCCTATATAAGCCTATGTAAAACCATAGGCCCCCGGGGCAGGGGCATTTTGGCCCCCAGGGCTATAATTTGAACAATCTTGGTAGAGGTCCACTAGATGAAGCTTAACACCAAATATCAAAGATCTGGGCCTTGCGGTTTCAGAGAAGAAGATTTTTAAAGATTTTCCCTGTATAAGCCTAGGTAAAACCAAAGGCCCCCGCGGAGGGGACATTTTTGGCCCCAAGGCAATAATTTGAACAATGTTAGTAGAGGTCCACCAGGTAAAGCTTCACACAAAATATAAAAGAAGTGGGCCTTGTGGTTTCAGAGAAGAAGATTTTTTAATGATTTTCCCTATATAAGCCTATGTAAAACCAGAGGCCCCCAGGGCGGGGGCATTTGGCCCCCCAGTGCTATAATTTGAACAATCTTGGTAGAGTTCCACTAGATGAAGCTTCACACCAAATATCAAAGATCTGGGCCTTGCGGTTTCAGAGAAGAAGATTTTAAAGATTTTCCCTGTATAAGCCTATGTAAAACCAAAGGCCCCTGGGGCGGGGGCGTTTTTGGCCCGAAGGCTATAATTTGAACAATCTTAGTAGAGGTCCACCAGGTAAAGCTTCACACCAAATACTAAAGACCTGGGCCTTGTGGTTTCAGAGAAGATTTTTTAATGATTTTCCCTATATAAGCCTATGTAAAACCATAGGCCCCCGGGGCGGGGGCATTTTGGCCCCCAGGGCTATAATTTGAACAATCTTGAAAGAGATCCACTAGATGAAGCTTCACACCAAATATCAAAGATCTGGGCCTTGCGGTTTCAGAGAAGAAGATTTTTAAAGATTTTCCCTGTATAAGCCTATGTAAAACCAAAGGCCCCAGGGGCGGGGGCATTTTTGGCCCCATGGCAATAATTTGAACAATCTTAGTAGAGGTCCACCAGGTAAAGCTTCACATCAAATATTAAAGACCTGGGCCTTGTGTATTCAGAGAAGAAGATTTTTTAATGATTTTCCCTATATAAGCCCATGTAAAACCAAAGGCCCCCAGGGCGGGGGCATTTTAGACCCCAGGGCTATAATTTGAACAATCTTGGTAGAGGTCCACTAGATGAAGCTTCATACCAAATATCGAAGACCTGGGCCTTGCGGTTTCAGAGAAGAAGATTTTTTAATGATTTTCCCTATATAAGCCTATGTAAAACCATAGGCCCCCGGGGCGGGGGCATTTTGGCCCCCAGGGCTATAATGTGAACAATCTTGAAAGAGATCCACTAGATGAAGCTTCACACCAAATATAAAAGATCTGGGCCTTGCGGTTTCAGAGAAGAAGATTTTTAAAGATTTTCCCAGTATAAGCCCATGTAAAACCAAAGGGCCCTGGGGCGGGTGCATTTTTGGCCCCAGCACTATAATTTGAAAATCTTGGTACTGGTCCACTAGATGAAGCTCCATACCAAATACCAAAGACCTGGGCCTTGCGGTTTCAGAGAAGAAGATTTTTAAAGATTTTCCCTATATAAGTCCATGTAAAACCAAAAGGTCCCAGTGCGGGGGACATTTTTGGCCCCAGCACTATAATTTGAACAATCTTGGTAGGGGTCCACTAGATGAAGCTTCATACCAAATATCAAAGACCTGGGCCTTGCGGTTTCACAAAAGAAGATTTTTTAAGTTTTCGGTGAAAAAAATCTATTTTTGGCTCCTGTGACCTATATGTGCAACGGACCGGAACCATTTGAACAACTTTGAAAGGGGACCACCTAAGGATCATATCTGTGAAGTGTGGTCAAAATCCGATCACAGGTTTAGGAGGAGATGTCGTTTGAAGAAATTGTTTACGCACGATGACAGACAAAAAGTGATCCTAATATAAAACACAAGAGGGCCATGATGGCCCTGGATCGCTCACCTGATCCATAGTGTAACAAGTGGGCCCCAGAGAGGGCCATTATTGGCCCCAGGGCTTTAATGTGCATAATGTTGAGGGAGGTCTTAAAGGTGAAGCTTCATACCAAACATCAACAAAGGCTATAATTTGAACAATCTTGGCAAAGGTCCACAAGATGAAGCTACACATCAAATATCAAAGACCTGGGCCTAACAGTTTCAGAGAAGAAGATTTTTGAAAGATTTTGCCTAAATAAGCCTATGTAAAACCAAAGGGCCCCAGGGCGGGGGCATTTTTTGCCCCAGCACTATAATTTGAACAATCTTGGTAGGGGTCCACTAGATGAAGCTTCATACCAAATATCAAAGTCCTGGGCCTTGTGGTTTCAGAGAAGAAGATTTTTAAAGATTTTCCCTATATAAGCCTATGTAAAACCAAAGGGCCCCGGGCTGGGGGCATTTTTGGCCCCAGCACTATAATTTGAACAATCTTGGTAGGGGTCCACTAGATGAATCTTCATACCAAATATCAAAGACCTGGGCCTTGTGGTTTCAGAGAAGAAGATTTTTAAAGATTTTCCCTATATAAGCCAATGTAAAACCAAAGGGCCCCGTGGCGGGGGCATTTTTTGTCCCAGCACTATAATTTGAACAATCTTGGTATGGGTCCACTAGATGCAGCTTCATACTAAATATCAAAGTCCTGGGCCTTGTGGTTTCAGAGAAGAAGATTTTTAAAGATTTTCCCTATATAAGCCTATGTAAAACCAAAGGGCCCCGGGGCGGGGGCATTTTTGGCCCCAGCACTATCATTTGAACAATCTTGGTAAGGGTCCACTAGATGAAGCTTCATACCAAATATCAAAGACATGGGCCTTGTGGTTTCAGAGAAGAAGATTTTTAAAGATTTTCCCTATATAAGCCAATGTAAAACCAAAGGGCCCCGTGGCGGGGGCATTTTTTGTCCCAGCACTAAAATTTGAACAATCTTGGTAGGGGTCCACTAGATGAAGCTTCATACCAAATATCAAAGTCCTGGGCCTTGTGGTTTCAGAGAAGAAAATTTTTAAAGATTTTCCCTATATAAGCCTATGTAAAACCAAAGGGCCCCGGGGCGGGGGCATTTTTGGCCCCAGCACTATAATTTGAACAATCTTGGTAGGGGTCCACTAGATGAAGCTTCATACCAAATATCAAAGTCCTGGGCCCTGTGGTTTCAGAGAAGAAGATTTTCAAAGATTTTCCCTATATAAGCCTATGTCAAACCAAAGGGCCCCGGGGAAGGGGCATTTTTGGCCCCAGCACTATAATTTAAACAATCTTGGTAGGGGTCGACTAGATGAAGCTTCATACCAAATATCAAAGACATGGGCCTTGTGGTTTCAGAGAAGAAGATTTTCCCTATATAAGCCAATGTAAAACCAAAGGGCCCTGTGGCGGGGACATTTTTTGTCCCAGCACTAAAATTTGAACAATCTTGGTAGGGGTCCACTAGATGAAGCTTCATACCAAATATCAAAGTCCTGGGCCTTGTGGTTTCAGAGAAGAAGATTTTTCAAGATTTTCCCTATATAAGTCTATGTAAAACCAAAGGGCCCCGGGGCGGGGGCATTTTTGGCCCCAGCACTATAATTTGAACAATCTTGGTAGGGGTCCACTAGATGAAGCTTCATACTAAATATCAAAGACCTGGGCCTTGTGGTTTCAGAGAAGAAGATTTTTAAAGATTTTCCCTATAGAAGCCAATGTAAAACCAAAGGGCCCCGTGGCGGGGGCATTTTTTGTCCCAGCACTAAAATTTGAACAATCTTGGTAGGGGTCCACTAGATGAAGCTTCATACCAAATATCAAAGTCCTGGGCCTTGTGGTTTCAGAGAAGAAGATTTTTAAAGATTTTCCCTATATAAGCCTATGTAAAACCAAAGGGCCCCGGGGCGGGGGCATTTTTGGCCCCAGCACTATAATTTGAACAATCTTGGTAGGGGTCCACTAGATGAAGCTTCATACCAAATATCAAAGACCTGGGCCTTGTGGTTTCAGAGAAGAAGATTTTTAAAGATTTTCCCTATATAAGCCTATGTAAAACCAAAGGGCCCCAGGGCGGGGGCATTTTTGGCCCCAGCACTTTAATTTGAACAATCTTGGTAGGGGTCCACTAGATGAAGCTTCATACCAAATATCAAAGACCTGGGCCTTGTGGTTTCAGAGAAGAAGATTTTTTAAGTTTTTGGTGAAAAAAATCTAGTTTTGGCCCCAAAAACCTATATGTGCAACGGACCGGAACCATTTGAACAACTTTGAAAGGGGACCACCTAAGGATCATTCCTGTGAAGTTTGGTCAAAATCCGATCAGTGGTTTAGGAGGAGATGTCGTTTAAAGAAATTGTTTACGCACGGACGGACGCACGCACGCACGCACGCACGGACGGACGCACGACGGACGACGGACAAAAAGTGATCCCAAAAGCTCACCTCGTCACTACGTGACGGTGAGCTAACAAGAGGGCCCAGAGGGCCCTGGTTCGCTCACCTGATCCAATGTATAACAAGTGGGCCCCGGGCAGGGTCAATTTTGGCCTATGTAAAACAAGATTTTCCCTATATAAGTCTATGTTTAACAAAAGAGCCCCAGAGCGGGGGCATTTTTGGCCCCAGGGCTATAATTTTAACAATCTTGGTAGAGGTCCACTAGCTGAAGCTTAATAACAAATATCAAAGACCTAAGCCTTGTGTTTCAGAGAAGATGATTTTTAAAGATTTTCCCTATATAAGTCTATGTAAAACCAAAGGGCCACATGGCGGGGGCATTTTTGGTCTCAGGGATTTAATTTGAACAATCTTTAAAGAGGCCCACTAGCTAAAGCTTCAAAACAAATATTGAAGACCTAAGCCTTGTGGTTTCAGAGAAGAAGATTTTTCAAGATTTTCCTTATATAAGTCTATGTAAAACCAAGGTTATAATTTGAAAATCTTGGTAGAGGTCCACAAGATGAAGCTTCATACCAAATATCAAAGACCTGGGCCTTGAAGTTTCAGAGAAGAAGATTTTTCAAGATTATTCCTATATAAGCCTATGTAAAACAAAAGGGCCCTGGTGCGGGGGCATTTTTGGCCCCAGCACTATAATTTGAACAATCTTGGTAGGGATCCACTAGATGAAGCTTCATACCAAATATCAAAGACCTGGGCCTTGCGGTTTCAGAGAAGAAGATTTTTCAAGATTTTCCCTATATAAGCCCATGTAAACAGGGGCCCTGGTGCGGGGGGCATTTTTAGCTACAGCACTATAATTTGAACAATCTTGGTAGGGGTCCACTAGATGAAGCTTCATACCAAATATCAAAGACCTGGGCCTTGCGGTTTCAGAGAAGAAGATTTTTAAAGATTTTCCCTATATAAGCCTATGTAAAACAAAAGGGCCCTGGTGCGGGGACGTTTTTGGCCCCAGCACTATAATTTGAACAATCTTGGTAGGGGTCCACTAGATGAAGCTTCATACCAAATATCAAAGACCTGGGCCTTGGGGTTTCAGAGAAGTAGATTTTTCAAGATTTTCCCTATATAAGCCCATGTAAAACCAAAGGGCCCCCGTGCGGGTGCATTTTTAGCTCCAGCACTATAATTTGAACAATCTTGGTAGGGGTCCACTAGATAAAGCTTCATACCAAATATCAAAGACCTGGGCCTTGGGGTTTCAGAGAAGAAGATTTTTAAAGATTTTCCCTATATAAGCCCATGTAAAACCAAAGGGCCCCCGTGTGGGGGCTTTTGTGGCCCCAGCACTAAAATTTGAACAATCTTGGTAGGGGTCCACCAGATGAAGCTTCATACCAAATATCAAAGACCTGGGCCTTGCGGTTTCAGAGAAGATTTTTAAAGATTTTCCCTATATACGCCAATGTAAAACCAAAGGGCCCCCGTGTGGGGGCATTTTTGGTCCCAGCACTAAAATTTGAACAATCTTGGTAGGGGTCCACCAGATGAAGCTTCATACCAAATATCAAAGACCTGGGCCTTGGGGTTTCAGAGAAGAAGATTTTTCAAGATTTTCCCTATATAAGCCCATGTAAAACCAAAGGGCCCCCGTGTGGGGGCATTTTTAGCTCCAGCACTATAATTTGAACAATCTTGGTAGGGGACCACTAAATTAAGCTTCATACCAAATATCAAAGACCTATCCATTGCAGTTTCAGAGAAGAAGATTTTTAAAGATTTTCCCTATATAAGCCCATGTAAAACCAAAGGGCCCCCGTGTGGGGGCATTTGTGGCCCCAGCACTAAAATTTGAACAATCTTGGTAGGGGTCCACTAGATGAAGCTTCATACCAAATATCAAAGACCTGGGCCTTGCGGTTTCAGAGAAGAAGATTTTTAAAGATTTTCCCTATATACGCCAATGTAAAACCAAAGGGCCCCCGTGTGGGGGCATATTTGGCCCCAGCTCTATAATTTGAACAATCTTGGTAGGGGTCCACTAGATGAAGCTTCATACCAAATATCAAAGACCTGGGCCTTGTGGTTTCAGATAAGAAGATTTTTTAAGTTTTCGGTGAAAAAAATCTATTTTTGGCCCCTGTGACCCAGATGTGCAACGGACCGGTACCATTTGAACAACTTTGAAAGGGGACCACCTAAGGATCATTCCTGTGAAGTTTGGTCAAAATATGATCAGTGGTTTAGGAGGAGATGTCATTTGAAGAAATTGTTTACGCACGCACACACGCACTGACGACGGACAAAAAGTGATCACAAAAGCTCACCTTGTCACTTCGTGACAGGTGAGCTAACAAGAGGGCCATGATGGCCCTGGATCGCTCACCTGATCCATAGAGTAACAAGTGGGCCCCGGGGAGGGCCATTATTGACACCAGGGCTATAATGTGCATAATGTTGAGGGAGGTCTAAAAAGGTGAAGGTTCATACCAAATATCAACATAGGCTATAATTTGAACAATCTTGGCAAAGGTCCAATAGATGAAGCTACACACCAAATATCAAAGACCTGGGCCTTGTGGTTTCAGAGAAGAAGATTTTTTTTAAAGATATTCCCTACATAAGCCTATGTAAAACCAAATGGCCCAGGGGCGGGGGTATTTTTGGCCTCAGGGCAATAATTTAAACAATCTTGATAGAGGTCCACTATATGAAGCTTCACACCAAATATCCAAGACCTTGGCCTTGCTGTTTCAGAGAAGAAGATTTTTCAAAGATTATCTCTATATAAGTGAATGTAAAACCAAAGGGTCCCCGGTTTGGGGCATTTATGGCCCGAGGGCTATAATTTGAACAATTTTGGTAGAGGTCCACTAGATGAAGCTCCATACCAAAATATCAAAGACACTGGCCTTGCAGTTTCAGAGAAGATTTTTAAATGTTTCCCTATATAAGTCTATGTAAAAACCAAAGGGTCTCTGGGCGGGGGCATTTTTGACCCAGGGCTATAATTTGAACAATCTTGATAGAGGTCCACTAGATGAAATTTCACACCAAATATCAAAGACCTAGGCCTTGTGGTTTCACAGAAGAAAATTTTTAAAGATTTTCCCTATATAAGTCTATGTAAAACCAAAGGGCCCCGAGGAGGGACCATTTTTTGGCCTCAGGGCTATAATTTGAACAATCTTTGTAGAGGTCCACTAGATAAAGCCTCATACCAAATATCAAAGACCTAGGCCTTCTGGTTTCAGAGAAAAAGATTTTTCAAGATTTTCCCTATAGAAGGGTCCACTAAATGAAACTTCATACCGAATAACAAAGACCTGGGCCTTTCGGTTTCAGAGAAAAAGATTTTTAAAGATTTTTCCAATATAAGCCCATGTAAAACTAAAGGGCCCGGGGCGGGGGCATTTTTGGCCCCAGCACTATAATTTGAACAATCTTGGTAGGGATCCACAAGATGAAGCCTCATACCAAATATCAAAGACCTGGGCCTTGCGGTTTCAGAGAAGAAGATTTTTCAAGATTTTCCCTATATAAGCCCATGTAAAACCAAAAGGCCCAGGGTTCAGGGGGGGGGGGGAGGACCTGGGCCTTGTGGGGTGAAGCTTCATACCAAATATCAAAGACATGGGCCTTATGGTTTCAGAGAAGAAAATTTTTAAAGATTTTCCCTATATAAGCCCATGTTAAACCAAAGGGCCCCAGAGTGGGGGCATATTTGACCCCAGCACTATAATTTGAACAATCTTGGTAGGGGTCCACTAGATGAAGCTTCATACCAAATATCAAAGACCTGGGCCTTGCGGTTTCAGAGAAGAAGATTTTTAAAGATTTTCCCTATATAAGCCCATGTAAAACCAAAGGGCCCCGGGGCGGGGTCATTTTTGGCCCCAGCACTATAATTTGAACAATCTTGGTAGGGGTCCACCAGATGAAGATTCATACCAAATATCAAAGACCTGGGCCTTGTGGTTTCAGAGAAGAAGATTTTTAAAGATTTTCCCTATATAAGCCCATGTAAAACCAAAGGGCCCCGGAGCGGGGGCATTTTTGGCCCCAGCACTATAATTTGAACAATCTTGGTAGGGGTCCACTAGATGAAGCTTCATACCAAATATCAAAGACCTGGGCCTTGTGGTTTCAGAGAAGAAGATTTTTAAAGATTTTCCCTATATAAGCCCATGTAAAACCAAAGGGCCCCGGAGCGGGGGCATTTTTGGCCCTAGCACTATAATTTGAACAATCTTGGTAGGGGTCCACCAGATGAAGATTCATACCAAATATCAAAGACCTTGGCCTTGTGGTTTCAGAGAAGATTTTTAAAGATTTTCCCTATATAAGCCCATGTAAAACCAAAGGGCCCCGGAGCGGGGGCTTTTTTGGCCCCAGCACTATAATTTGAACAATCTTGGTAGGGGTCCACCAGATGAAGATTCATACCAAATATCAAAGACCTGGGCCTTGTGGTTTCAGAGAAGAAGATTTTTTAAGTTTTTGGTGAAAAAAATCTATTTTTGGCTCCTGTGACCTAGATGTGCAACGGACCAGAACCATTTGAACAACTTTGAAAGGGGACCACCAAAGGATCATTCCTGTGAAGTTTGGTCAAAATCCGATCAGTGGTTTAGGAGGAGATGTCGTTTAAAGAATTGTTTACGGACGGACGGACGCACGCACGCACGGACGACGGACGAAAAGTGATCCCAAAAGCTCACCTCGTCACTACGTGACGGTGAGCTAACAAGAGGGCCATGATGGCCCTGGATCACTCACCTGATCCATAGAGTAACAAGTGGGCCCTGGGGAGGGCCATTATTGACCCCAGGGTTATAATGTGCATAATGTTGAGGGAGGTCTAAAAAGGTGAAGCTTCATACCTAATATCAACTAAGGCTATAATTTGAACAATTTTGGCAAAAGTACACACCAAATATCAAAGACCTGGGCCTTGCGGTTTCAGAGAAGAAGATTTTTTCAAAGATATTCCCTACATAAGCCTCTGTAAAACCAAATGGCCCCGAGGCGGGGGCATTTTTGGCCTCGGGGCTATAATTTAAAAAATCTTGATAGAGATCCACTAGATGAAGCTTCACACCAAATATCAAAGACCTGGGCCTTGCTGTTTCAGAGAAGAAGATTTTCAAAGATTATCTCTATATAAGTCTATGTAAAACCAAAGGGCCCTGGGGCGGGGGCATTTGTGGCCCGAGGGCTATAATTTGAACAATCTTGGTAGAGGTCCACTAGTTGAAGCTCCATACCAAATATCAAAGACATGGGCCTTGCAGCTTCAGAGAAGAAGATTTTTAAAGATTTTCCCTATATATGCCTATGTGAAACCAAAGGGCCATGAGGCAGAGGCATTTTAGGTCTCAGGGCTATAATTTGAACAATCTTGGTAGAGGTCCACTAGCTGAAGCTTCAAACCAAATATCAAAGACCTAGGCCTTGTGGTTTCAGAGAAGAAGATTTTTTCAACATTTTCCCTATATAAGTCTATGTAAAACCAAAGGGCCCCGGAGCAAAGGCATTTTGGCCCCAGCACTATAATTTGAACAATCTTGGTAGAGGTCCACAAGATGAAGCTTCATACCAAACACCTGGGCCTTGCAGTTTCAGAGAAGAAGATTTTTTAAGATTTTCCCTATATAAGCCTATGTAAACCCAAAGGGCCCCGGGGCGGGGGCATTTTTGGCCTCAGCACTATAATTTGAACAATCTTCGTAGGGGTCCAATAGATGAAGCTTCATACCAAATAGCAAAGACCTGGGCCTTGCAGTTTCAGAGAAGAATATTTTTAAAGATTTTCCCTATATAAGTCTATGTAAAACCAAAGGGCCCCAGGGTGGGGGCATTTTTGGCCCCAGCACTATAATTTGAACAATCTTGGTAGGGGTCCACTAGATGAACCTTCATACCAAATATCAAAGACCTGGGCCTTGCGGTTTCAGAGAAGAAGATTTTTTAAGATTTTCCCTATATAAGCCCATGTAAAACCAAAGGGCCCTGGGGCGGGGGCATTTTTGGCCCCAGCACTATAATTTGAACAATCTTGGTAGGGGTCCACTAGATGAAGCTTCATACAAAATATCAAAGACCTGGGCCTTGCAGTTTCAGAGAAGAAGATTTTTAAAGATTTTCCCTATATAAGTCTATGTAAAACCAAAGGGTCCAGGGGCGGGGGCATTTTTCGCCCCAGCACAATAATTTGACCAATCTTGGTAGGGGTCCACTAGATGAAGTTTCGTACCAAATATCAAAGACCTGGGCCTTGCAGTTTCAGAGAAGAAGATTTTTAAAGATTTTCCCTATATCAGCACATGTAAAACCAAAGGGCCCCGGGGCGGGGGCATTTTTGGCCCCAGCACTATAATTTGAACAATCTTGGTAGGGGTCCACTAGATGAAGCTTCATACCAAATATCAAAGACCTGGGACTTGCGGTTTCAGAGAAGAAGATTTTTTAAGTTTTCGGTGAAAAAAATCTATTTTTGGCTCCTGTGACCTCTATGTGCAACGGACCGGAACCATATGAACAACTTTGAAAGGGGACCACCTAAGGATCATTCCTGTGAAGTTTGGTCAAAATCCGATCAGTGGTTTAGGAGGAGATGTCGTTTGAAGAAATTGTTTACGCACGCATGGATGCACACACGCACGGACGCACGCACGGACGACGGACAAAAAGTGATCCCAAAAGCTCACCTCGTCACTACGTGACGGTGAGCTAAAAAAGGGAAATTTTATTTTTTATTTTATTCGAAAAACAAACCAATTAAAAGTAGTCCCGTCTGCAACTGTGAAAATGATATGGTTATGCTATTTGTCACACTGTGTCATATCATATACAGTGTGAAAATTTCGTTTTTATTTGTTTTAGATATATATTGGTTTCACTGCTAAGTATAAGATAAAAGCAATGGAATGGAACTGTGATTTATTCTGTAACATACCACTGAAATGAAGAGCAAGACATGAAAAACTGACGTTTTATGAAGTCACTGGTAGATTACAGTAAAATTCCTATATTAAGACCACCTTTGGGACTGTTCAAAAGTGGTCTTTAAGACCACTTTTGAACAGTCCCAAAGGTGGTCTCTTGTTAGGAGAACCTGAGTGTACAAAATGCAAAGATAGAATAACTGGAACCTTCTCAATAAGCTTTTATAAGCAGATTTAGTCTTAATTTTAGGTGGTCTTAAGAGCGGAATTTAACTGTATTTGACGATAACTTCATTTTCTCGCATCATCACACTGCTTCTGATTTTGTGAGATTCTTACCCAACATTGAGATGAAAAGATGTCTCAAGTGCTACTGCCCAAAGACAGCCCTAGGGTTTGACTCACACCACTTTTCCTGGGCTGACTAAGCTTTTCAAGCGGTGTACTCAGTTCAGTCGGTTTCAGCTCTGTGCGAAAGCACCATCCAGCCCAATCTAAGCAGCAATGAGTGGTGGTGGTGTGTGTGTGTGTGTGTGTGTGTGTGTGTGTGTGTGTGTGTGTGTGTGTGTGTGTGTGTGTGTGTGTGTGTGTGTGTGTGTGCGTGTGTGTGTGTGTGTGAGGGGGGAGGGGATCTGTACTCAGTGTAAGTGTTATTCTCTAGTACAATATATTACTGGCAGACCGGCCCCAATAGCTCAGTTGGTAGAGTGTCCGCTCCAGGAAACAGGAGGTCACAGGTTTGATCCCGGGCCGCGACATACCAAAGTTGTTAAAAATGGTATTAGCTGCTCCTCGCTTGGCACTCAGATTTACGGGGTAGAGCTAGGACTGGTCGACCCAGTGTCAGGATAATGTGACTGGGTGTGGTATCATGTAATGTGTCTGGGACATGATACTTCAGTGAGGCAGCACTATAAAAGTGAGCATTGAGCTCCCTGTCGCAACCAGACACCGTCGTTATATGACTGAAAAATTGTTGAAAGCGACGTTAAACCCGAATTCACACACACACACATTACTGGCAGATAGCAAACATATCTGAATAACTTATATAATTCACAGAATTTGGATTGTTTTTACTTTTATTTTGGTTTTACAGCCCTGTCAACATTATTCCACTTATATCTTGACGATATATTGTCAATCAGAGTGGGTGAAAACTGTGGGTGACAGGAGAAAGACCACCTAACCCTCTGTTGCCGAACTTGGCATCTCACATATATGTGGACTTGAGGTATGTTGGGACCCACAATGGTGAGAGATCTATGATTAAGAGACAGCATTCTTACTCGGCCATGCAGGCCCATTCAGTAGTTGGATGAGTTTAAGTATTTAACCCATTCAGTATCAGAAACCCCAAAACAGGTACCCTGGAAAACAGTGCAGGCCCAGATCAGATGCCACATTAGACGCCGCAGAATGCGGTGTCTGATCAGCACCTCTATTGTTTGCATAAAGTTCAGTCATTTTCCAAATACATTTTGATGAAAACACAACCTGACACCCCTAAATCTTGAAATGGACTCCCGCTATATATAAGGTGGAAGATTCCATCTGGTACAAAAAGGTTAAGAGTTAAACTCTTACTAGGCAACGTGGGCCCATTCAGTAAGTGGATGAGTTTAGGTAATTAACTGGATCAAAATACAGTCGAACTTCAATGGCTTGAACACCTTTGGGACCACAAAACTCTGTTCGAGACAGGGATAGTTCGAGCCACTGAGGGCTACTGCCAGGAAGCACAATGGGGTTAATTTTGGAAAATCTTTTTGGTGTTCTATAATAAAAAAGTATGCTGTGTGTACTCATTAGAATCGCCTCATCGAGGCGATTCTAATGAGTACACACAGCATACATTTGCAAGTTAAAATTTGAATATCTCCTTAATTATCACACACTACTTTTTATGTAGAGAAATTTTCTTGGGACTCAAACAAAGGGTTCAGCTCAGCAAAAGTTAACGAGCCATCGGTGTTTCAGCCATTGAAGTTCTTCTGTAGGTACATTGAACTTACTTTATGAAATCTGCAATGGGATCCTTGGTAGCATTTAACTGAAACAAATTATTGTGAATGAGTAGGAAGGAGCATCAAAAAGAGAGGGCAAAAGTGGAAGTAAAAGTATATTTATCTTATGAGCCGGCGTATGACAAAACCAACAATAACATCGGTGCGACCAGCAGAGATGCGAAACAACATGCACACCCATCTACTATGACAAGACCTTTTGGTTATGTCTCTTTGCATAGCCTATAGTAGGTGCATGCTGTCAGCGAATTATGATCAGACTGCGCGAATGCACAGGCTGATCTGAGTGTTGGCTGGTCTCTCATGCCTTCTTGTAGATTTTGTCATGCGCAGTCTCATATATTGTGGCTATTATTTAGTGTATAACGTCATATCATAAAATCGTATGACCACATGTGTAATGACACATGGCTACTGGCATGTAACATCACGACGTCATCCGTGACAGCCCTATGTTTTCTATTAAAATTCTTCTGAACGTCTTCGGAAATAAGTCCGATTTGAAACTGTTATAATTGAGCCAGGGCACAGCATTTCCTACAATCTAGATGTGCGCCCAGCGAAGAATCAGATCAGTCTGCACATCAATAAAGTCTAACCAGAGACTTCTCTTGCTGCATGAAGGAGCATTGGGCCCTTAGCTATCCGTACAGCACACAGCGAAGACTCTGATCAGACTGCACAGATGCGCAGGCTGATCAGTCTTTGCTGGGTGCACGTCTTATTGTAGGTTTTGTCGTGTGTTGGCTCGAATATGATAAACAGTATCTTACAATCATGATCTGTTCAAATAAAATTTATGAAACTTGCCAAAGGCCCGTCTGTGACAACCCTATGAACTTCTTCGGCAAAAAAATCTGATATGAAACCGTTATTTGATAAAAGGAATCTTACATTCATGGTCATTTTGTATGAAATATATGAAGCTCTTCTAAGGCTCGTTTCCTAAATTTCGTACAAAATGACCACTAGTGTAAGACCTTCTATGTGTTCTATAACCTGATGGTTGCATTCCCAGCCGTTATTACGCCAACTATGTCCAGGGCACACTGTTTACTGAAACATCAGTGGTTTTAACAACCATGACTCATCTACAATGGCTAGTTCTTGTCTTGAGGTGATTCCAACAACAGACCAAGCTTTTCCATGCCTGACTGTCACGCTTTTGCAGCCTTAAACTTTATCCTGCTGAACATGACAACCATTACCTTTGCAAACAGTGTAGATCCCGATCAGATGGCTTCTGAAGAAGCCATCTGACTGGATCTACACTGTTTGGAATGCAGTTTGTGAACTGAATGAATACATGATATCAATTAATTTGATTGACTGATAGTCAGAAAGTGGTGTCACTCAATAAATTCATTATGCAAGATAAAGGTTATATGGTATTTTTTATTCTAACACAGCGCGCCTATATAGGCAATGGAAAATAACTGTGTTTTATTCTACAAGAAATCACGGCAAGGAAGAGCGTGACGAGTGACGTCATTAAGAACTGCAAATTTATGACCTCACTAGTCAATTTCCTTGACGTTGGACGGTGTAACGTCATTTTCTCCCATCGAAAACGTTAGAAAAGGATATAAATGCATGTGTTTCAGTCGATAGTTTAAGCGGGATTTCTTCTAACAATGGCGAAAAGTTGTGAGAATTTGAAGGCAACAACATCATTATTGCCGAGTTTCAGCGTATTAGAATCGAAATAGATCAGCTCTAGCCAGTGATTTGTTAGATAATAAATCACAGTTTGTCGGTCAGTTGTAAGTAGACAAATCACGCGCGCTACGCGCTCGTGATTTGTCTACTTTACAACTGACCTCCAAACTGTGATTTATTACTCAACAAATCACAACTAGAGCTGATCTATTTCTTAAACAAAATAATGGAAGAACAATCAACATCTGAAGCCTGAAATCAAGAAAAAATCAAGCTCTAAAAGCCTGAAATCCTGCAAATGCCTGAAAATATGAGGCCTGCAACAAGTACCCAAAACATTCTTCTTGGATTATAAAGAAACATCACAAAAATTTGACCCCTTTAAACCCCACAATTATGTAGTATTTGTTTGATTTTGTTTGATTTGAGGTTTAACGTCCCCGTCAACACTGTAAAGGTCATTTTGGAGACGTTGCTTCCAATTTTGTGGGACTTTTACCCGACATTGAGATGAAATAACATCTCAAGCCCTGTCGCCCATGAAACCAATAGGGTTTATTAGCATGGACGGCCCACCTCGCACCGCGGTTCCTGGACAGGCTTAGATCCTCTAAGCGGTTTACCAGTACTAGACAATTATGTAGTAAAATTGGGGTTTACAGGGGTATACATTATTTTCTTATTTCTCCTGAAAAACATAGATTGTGGGTACTTGTTAGAACCACCTTGGCGAAGCAGTTGTAATGAGTTTCCACAATCTATGAACAAGAGGGCAATCTGAATCGCTCACTTCATTTTCAAGATGTCACATAGCTGCTGAAAGTCATGTGGATTATTGACAGTCATCTAACAAATATTCCTATGAAAATTGTGACTGAAACTGCCCCAAGGGGGTATTTAAAGCAAACTGTTGGCATTTTTCTATTTAGCTCAGGTAGCCATCTTGCTCATTGGAGTGCAGCAGCTCTAGCTATTTTAATAAAGGGTAACTTAAGCATCAGTCCTTTTATGTTTGAATGAAATTGGCCCAAGGGTTTAGGAGGTTTAAAGAATTTTCTTTGGCTCTGGTAGCCATCTTGTTCATCCGAGCAGATCAACTTTAGCTTTTTTGGAAGAGGGTCACCTAAGAAGCATTCATATGAAGTTTGAGTAAAATTGTTCAAAGGGTTAAAGAAGAGTTGGTATTTAAAGCCAATTGTTAACATTTTTATATTTTTAGTTCTGGCAGCCATCTTGTTCATTGGGGCAGAACTGTTTTAGCTATTTTGTTATTGAGTCACTTATTAATAACATTCCTATTAAAGTTGAATGAAATGACCCAAGGGTATAGGAGGGTATAGGAGGAGGAGTCGCTTAATGATTATTCTATTTTAGCTCTGGTGGCCATTTTGTTCATCCGAACAATATTACTCCTCCCTATCTTGACTTATGATCACCTGAACAAGTCCGTGAAATAAAGACACTCCTAAACCCCACTTTATATAGAGAAAACTGGGGTTTATAGGGCTAAACATTATTTTCCTTATTTCTGCTCCAAGACATAGGTTGTGGGTACTCGTTAGAACCGCCTCAATGAGGCGGTTCTAAAGAGCACCCAAAACCTATGTTTGGAGTATAGATAAGAAAAATATCACAAATTTTCATCAGAAAAATTGCATTTTTTGATGTTTGAAAAATATACTATATCACACGGATGTGTTATCGTAATGTGATACCAACCATGAGTTCTATATCCTTTAGTTCATAGAAGATCATCAATTTAACTCTGATCAGAGCATCATCAGCTGTCCTCACTTCGTCCACCTGTCAATAGAAACATATTTGGTAATTTTTGTTTGTTTGTTTGTATTGGAGTTTAACGGCCTAGTCAACACTATTTAGGTCATTTTTGAGCCGGTCAGTTTACCTATCAACACTTTCCTGGGCAGGCTTATATGTAAGTGGTTGACCAGTACAGTGCACATTCTTTCCCCAGAAACTGACAACTGCCCTTCTTGAATCAGTGGAAGGTAGAGAATGACCGTTGAAAAGATTTCATGATCAATCTCCACGAAAGAATGTGGCCAACCCCGGCGGGAGTCGAACCCGCGTCCTCCTGATCACCAGTCAGACACGCATCTGACTGAGCCACTGAGGCCGGGCATATTTGGTAAAGATGTAACAATACATCAAACTATCAATGCATTGCAATCGTAACCTTGGCAATAGTGCCATAGTGTTAGTAAGATGACAATAGTAATAGTATTGATAATATTGTTTTTACTATCACAAGAGTTTCAATAGTTCTATGTATATATATAAATATTAGATTATAAATAGGAATCAAAGGTCTATAAATTGAAAATATCTCCATATAATAAGGAAAAGCAGGAATGTTAACCTATAAAATGCCAATCATGACAATAATCGTCTGCTGGTTACTTTAAGAGTCAATTTTGCAAACAGTGTGAACCCAAATCAGACTGCTCCTCTAGGAGCAGTCTGATTTGAGTCCACACTGTTTGTCTGCAAGCAAAAATATTTTTTTAAAACATTTGCAAAAAAAATCAGCCGACATCATAAGCAGACGACAATTCCAGATGTATTTTTTCTCGGCATCTTAAGAGTTAAGTCAGAGGCAGAAATTTACATTATGTCAGTAACAGTAAAAGCATCAAGGCTTCCGTGGTTGGCCATTGCAATAGTTGGCTGGCACACGGTGCCAAAAACCAGACCAAAAATAGTTTGGTTGAATAACCCGCCACTGAGTTAAAAATCAGTGGCCAGTTGTTCATAAGTTATGATGTTCTTAGTTAACATATTGTTAAAACTTTGATCATTTTATAATTATGTGCTTATGTTTTTGCTGAAAAAGTGTGAGCAGCAGTTTCTGCTCTCATTTTTCAGCAAAAATAACACTAAGTTAGATTTCAGCAAATATAACACTATATTAGATATTGTACTTGCCAGACCATTTACACATTTCACCACCAAAAAGCTCGTTATTAAAGCTAACAATGCTTTGAACAACTAGACCCCGGCCACTTATGAGCTCATTGAGCTAACAATGCTTTGAACAACTGGGCCATGGCCACTAATGAGCTCAATAAGCTACCAAGGCTTTGAACAACTTGATCCTGGATACTGATGAGCTCATTAAGCTACCAATGCTTTGAACAACTGGATCCTGGCCACTAATGAGCTCATTAAGCTACCAATGCTTTGAACAACTGGACCCTGGATACTGATGAGCACATTAAGCTACCAATGCTTTGAACAACTAGGCCCTAGCCACTAATGAGCTCATTAAGCTACCAATGCTTTGAACAACTAGACCCTGGCCACTAATGAGCTCATTAAGCTACCAATGCTTTGAACAACTGGACTCTCAATACTGATGAGCTCATTAAGCTAACAGTGCTTTGAACAACTGGGCTTTGGCCACTAATGAGCTCATTAAGCTACCAATGCTTTGAACAACTGGTCCCCTGAATACTGATGAGCTCATTAAGCTAACAATGCTTTGAACAACTGGACCATGGCCACTAATGAGCTCATTAAGCTACCAATGCTTTGAACAACTGGATATGGATGAGCTCATTAAGATAACAATGCTTTGACCAACTGGACCATGGCCACTAATGAGCTCATTAAGCTACCAATGCTTTGAACAACTGGACTCTCGATACTGATGAGCTCATTAAGCTAACAGTGCTTTGAACAACTGGGCTTTGGCCACTAATGAGCTCATTAAGCTACCAATGCTTTGAACAACTGGTCCCCTGAATACTGATGAGCTCATTAAGCTAACAATGCTCTGAACAACTGGACCATGGCCACTAATGAGCTCATTAAGCTACCAATGCTTTGAACAACTGGACTCTCGATACTGATGAGCTCATTAAGCTAACAGTGCTTTGAACAACTGGGCTTTGGCCACTAATGAGCTCATTAAGCCACCAATGCTTTGAACAACTGGTCCCCTGAATACTGATGAGCTCATTAAGCTAACAATGCTTTGAACAACTGGACCATGGCCACTAATGAGCTCATTAAGCTACCAATGCTTTGAACAACTGGATATGGATGAGCTCATTAAGATAACAATGCTTTGACCAACTGGACCATGGCCACTAATGAGCTCATTAAGCTACCAATGCGTTGAACAACTGGATACTGACGAGCTCATTAAGCTAATAATGCTTTGAACAACTGGGCTTTGGACACGAAAGAGCACATTGAGCTAACAATGCTTTGAACAACTGGACCATGGCCACTAATGAGCTCATTAAGCTACCAATGCTTTGAACAACTGGACCCTGGATACTTATAAGCTCATTAAGCTAACAATGCTTTGAACAACTAGACCTTAGCCACGAATGAGCTCATTAATCTAACAATGCTTTTAACAACTAGACCCTGGCCACTAATGAGCTCATTTAGCTTACAATGCTTTGAACAACTGGACCATGGCCACTAATGAGCTCATCAAGCTACCAATGCTTTGAACAACTAGACGCTGGCCACTAATGAGCTCATCAAGCTACCAATGCTTTGAACAACTAGACCCTGGCCACTAATGAGCTCATATAGCTACCAATGCTTTGAACAACTAGACCCTGGCCACTAATGAGCTCATTTAGCTAACAATGCTTTGAACAACTAGACCCTGGCCACTAATGAGCTCATTAAGCTACCAATGCTTTGAACAACTAGACCCTGGCCACTAATGAGCTCATTTAGCTAACAATGCTTTGAACAACTAGACCCTGGCCACTAATGAGCTCATTAAGCTACCAATGCTTTGAACAACTGGACCCTGGCCACTAATGAGCTCATTAAGCTACCAATGCTTTTAACAACTAGACCCTGGCCACGAATGAGCTCATTTAGCTAACAATGCTTTGAACAACAAGACGCTGGCCACTAATGAGCTCATCAAGCTAACAATGCTTTGAACAACTAGACCCTGGCCACTAATGAGGTCTTTAAGCTAACAATGCTTTGAACAACTAGACCCTGGCCACTAATGAGCTCATTAAGCTACCAATACTTTGAACAACAGGACCCTGGCCACTAATGAGCTCATTAAGCTAACAATGCTTTGAACAACTGGACCCTGGCCACTAATGAGCTCATTAAGCTAACAATACTTTGAACAACAGGACCCTGCCAATGAATGAGCTCATTAAGCTACTAATGCTTTGAACAACTGGACAATGGATACTGATGAGCTCTTTAAGCTAACAGTGCTTTGAACAACTGGACCCTGGATACTAATGAGCTCATTAAGCTAACAATACTTTGAACAACAGGACCCTGCCAATGAATGAGCTCATTAAGCTACTAATGCTTTGAACAACTGGACAATGGATACTGATGAGCACATTAAGCTAACAATGCTTTGAACAACTCGACTTAGGCCACTAATGAGCCCATTATGCTACCAATGCTTTGAACAACTGGATATGTATGAGCTCAGTAAGCTAATAATGCTTTGAACAACTGGCTTTTGGACACGAATGAGCACATTAAGCTACCAATGCTTTGAACAACTGGACCATGGCAACTAATGAGCTCATAAAGCTAACAATGCTTTGAACAACTGGACCCTGGATACTGATGAGCTCATTACGCTATCAATGCTTTGAACAACTGGACCATGGCCACTAATGAGAACATTAAGCTAACAATGCTTTGAACAACTGGACCCTGGATACTGATGAGCTCATTAAGCTACCAATGCTTTGAACAACTGGACCCTGGATACTGATGAGCTCATTAAGCTAACAATGCTTTGAACAACTGGACCCTGGATACTGATGAGCTCATTAAGCTAACAATGCTTTGAACAACTGGACCCTGGACACTGATGAGTCATTAATGAGCTCACCTTAAGCTAACAATGCTTTGAACAACTAGACCCTGGCCACGAATGAGCTCATTTAGCTAACAATGCTTTGAACAACTAGACCCTGACCACTAATGAGCTCTTTAAGCTACCAATGCTTTGAACAACTAGGCCCTGGCCATTAATGAGCTCATTAAGCTAACAATGCTTTGAACAACTAGGCCCTAGCCACAAATGAGCTCATTAAGCTACCAATGCTTTGAACAACTAGGCCCTAGCCACTAATGAGCTCATTAAGCTACCAATGCTTTGAACAACTAGACCCTGGCCACTAATGAGCTCAATGAGCTTACAATGCTTTGAACAACTGGGCCTTGATGGCAATGTCACACCTGCTTTCACCCAAATGTTGTCCGCTGGATAAACATGGCCCTCGCCCATCAGGGCTTAAAGAAATAGATGGGCTGCATGATGCTTCAATGCAGAGCTGAAACTGACCACACACGAGTACTGGTAAACCACTTAGAGAATCTAAGCCTGCCCAGGCAAAGTGGTGCGAAACGGACTATCCATGCTTATCAAACCTATTGGTTTCATTGGGCGACAGGGCTTGAGATGTCATTTCATCTCAATGTCGGGTAAAAGTCCCACAAAATTGGAAGCAATGTTTACGGGGACGTTAAACCTCAAATCAAACAAACAAAACAAACTGGATGAACATACAAAGAACTGGACAGAAAAGAAGGATTCGTTTATTCCACCAAGCTGACAGCAGTACAATAACATCCATAGGCTGAAATGGCATCTTTACTAAAATGGTGTTTTACTTATTTCTAAAACTAGCATTTTCAGACGAAACTGTTTGCTTGTTTCTTATTTCTAGTTCAAATATAGATTGTGGGCACCTGGTAGAATTCCTTCAGTGAGGCAGTTCTAACGAGTGCCTAAATCTATTTTTTAAGCAAAAATAAGGGAATTAATTAACCCTTTTTGGCACCAAATAGAATCTTCCTTCTTAGGAGTCCATTTCAAAATTTAGGGGCATCAGGTTGTGTTTTCTTCCAAAACTACTTGGAAAGTGACTGAAATTTTTGCAAACAGTGTAGGCCCTGATCAGACGCCGCATTCTGAGGCGTCTGAGCTGGGCCTGTACTGTTTGCCAGCTACTCGTTTTGGGGTTTCCAGTACAAAATGGGTTAATACCCCCAAAAATCTTATGTTTCTATGCATAAAATGGGGTTCATGATAGCATGGGGTTTCTTTTCTCACTCTTTGGGATCATTGATTTCACTGCAGAATTTTGAAAATACTATAAGAATCTTATATGGGTGTGAGGGGTCGATGGAAAAATCCGTCCCAAGGGTCACTGTCAGGCATCACGAGGCTTGCCGAATTTTAATGCTGCTGTCACTTTGGTTACCGACGTCCGCCATTTTGTGATGACACAACAGGAATGTTTAGTGACGTCACGCATGACGACGCCACGCATGAGGTTGTAATCAACCAGTGCATTTATCAAACACGCGATTATATTCGATTTGGGGTCGGAACACCAGGGTCAGAACATAAATTTCTATCCCAGGGTAAAATCACGAATTTCCTTGTCTGGTGTGCAAGAAAATCATGTACATGTATGTGAGGTCACTTATCAGGCCTAGCTGGCCGAGACTAACAAGCCTGGTCCCTCAAAAAATTGTACAGACCACAGTTTTCAATTCTGGTTTATTCCTTGCTTCCAAAGAATTACCCTTTCCACAGAACATTTAAGCCATTGCATGCGGGAAACCCCTTAAGGGGTACCTTGACAAACAGTGCAGACCCAGATCAGATGCCGCAGAATGCGGCATCTGATTAGGGCCTGCACTATTTGCTAACAGAATTTTCCATCAAAAGTAGAATAAAAAACAAGAGGCTCAATGAGCCTAAACCGCTCACCTGAGCAACTTAAGTTTTAACAATTCACAGACTTGACTACTAAATCTGCTAATAGAATCAAGCCCATTGACCCTTACAGGATATAAGTCATCATTATTGCATTGCATTCCAAGTTTGAGACTTCTAGCTTCTATAGTTCCTGAGAAATCTTTGACGAAAATTTAACATTGGTCAAAATGGAGAGAAAGAAGAATGAAAGAACAGATGAACAATTAAGCTGAGAAAGCCCAATGTCTCTTACACAAAATAAGTTATCATTATTCTATTGAATACCAAATTTGATGCTTCTAGCTTTTATAGTTCCTGAGAAATCTTTGATTAAAAATTTAACATTGGTCTATTATCTCTATATGGAGAGAAAGAAGAATGAAGGAACAAATGAACCAGACTAGCTCCAAAACCTAATGCAGCCTTTCCCCTTGCCCAATGGTGCTACACATAAAATTTAAACAAGATCGGTCGACTGCCTTCTGAGATATGCTTCATTGAAAGTGTGGACGACGGATGGAGGCACGACAGACGACGGACTCCGGAGCCTTGGTATACTATAAGCTCACTGGAGCCTTTGGCTCAGGTGAGCTAAAAATTCAAGTCGCTATTTCTGTCACAACATTTTCCCTACGTTAAGTCTATGGGCAAATTTTTTTGTCTCTCAAGGTCACGTAACTCCGAGGTCAATATTCCGATTCGGCCCAAAATCGAACTTAACCGAGATTTTATGCCTGTCCTCGTTACCTGCAAGTTTGAAGCTGATATGAATAAAAATAAAGTTGCTATCGTGGTCACAACGTATTTTTTTATGCTCAAGGGCAGGTAACTCCAAGGCAAATATTCCGATTCGGCCCAAAAGCGAACTTAACCGAGATTTTATGTCTGTCCTCGTTACCTGCAAGTTTGAAGCTGATCTGAAAAAAATTCAAGTCGCTATCGTAGTCGCAACATTTTCCCTATGTTAAGTCTATGGGCAAATTTTTTTCGCTCAAGGTCACGTAACTCCGAGGTCAATATTCCGATTCGGCCCAAAATTGAACTTAACCGAGATTTTATGCCTGTCCTCGTTACCTGCAAGTTTGAGGCTGATATGAATAAAAATAAAGTTGCTATCGTGGTCACAACATATTTTTTTATGCTCAAGGGCAGGTAACTCCAAGGCAAATAATCCGATTCGGCCCAAAATCGAACTTAACCGAGATTTTATGTCTGTCCTCGTTACCTGCAAGTTTGAAGCTGATCTGAAAAAAAATTCAAGTCGCTATTGTAGTCACAACATTTTCCCTATGTAAAGTCTATGGGCAAATTTTTTGTCGCTCAAGGTCGTGTAACTCCGAGGTCAATATTCTGATTCGAACTTAACTGAGATTTTATGCCTGTCCAGGTTACCTGCAAGTTTGAAGCTGATCTGAATAAAAATAAAGTTGCTATCGTGGTCACAACATATTTTTTTATGCTCAAGGGCAGGTAACTCCAAGGCAAATAATCCGATTCGGCCCAAAATCTAACTTAACCGAGATTTTATGTCTGTCCTCGTTACCTGCAAGTTTGAAGCTGATCTGAAAAAAATTCAAGTCGCTATCGTAGTCACAACATTTTCCCTATGTTAAGTCTATGGGCAAATTTTTTGTGCTCAAGGTCACGTAACTCCGAGGTCAATATTCCGATTCGGCCCAAAATCGAACTTAACTGGGATTTTATGCCTGTCCTCGTTACCTGCAAGTTTGAAGCTGATCTGAATAAAAAAACAGTTGCTATCGTGGTCACAACGTATTTTTTCATGCTCAAGGGCAGGTAACTCCAAGGCAAATAATCCGATTTGGCCCGAAATCGAACTTAACCGTGATTTTATGTCTGTCCTCGTTGCTGCAAGTTTGAAGCTGATCTGAAAAAAATTCAAGTCGCTATCGTAGTCACAACATTTTCCCTATGTTAAGTCTATGGGCAAATTTTTTGTCGCTCAAGGTCACGTAACTCCGAGGTCAATATTCCAATTCTGCCCAAAATCGAACTTAACCGAGATTTTATGCCTGTCCTTATTATCTGCAAGAATGAAGTCGATCAGAAAAAAATTGACGGAGCTAGAGTGATGACAAGCTTTTTCCTATGTTAAGTCTATGGGAGCTATATGTTGCCATGGTAACCAGAGTTCCACTCAGATCTGCATGAAAACCTTATGCAGTCTTTCCACTTGCCCAATAATGTTACACATGAAATTTGATCAAAGTCGGCCAAGTAGTCTTCAAGATATACATTTTTGAAATTCACATTAACCCTTATGCAAAAATGCACAAGGGCAGGTAACTCCTAAGTGTATGATCCGATTCTGCCAATTATCGAACTTGACCGAGATTTCATGGCTGTGCTGGTTATCTGTAAGAATGAAGCCAATCCGAACAAAATTGAAGCAGCTACAGTGATGACAACAGTTTCCCCATGTTAAGTCGATAGGCAATTTTTCGGGCGCTCAAGGGGACGTAACTCTTGAGTGAATTATCTGATTCGGCCCAAAATCGAACTTGACCGAGATTTTATGCCTGTACTGGTTACCTGCAAGAATGAAGTCGATCAGAAAAAAATTGACGGAGCTAGAGTGATGACAAGCTTTTTCCTATGTGAAGTCTATGGGAGCTAGATGTTGCCATGGCAACCAGAGTTCCACTCAGATCTGCCTGAAAACCTAATGAAGCCTTTCCACTTGCCCAATAATGCGACACATGAAATTTGATCAAAGTTGGCCAAGTAGTCTTTAAGATATACATTTTTGAAATTCCCATTAACCCTAATGCAAAAACACACAAGGGCAGGTAACTCCTAAGTGAATGATCCGATTCTGCCAGTTATCGAACTTGACCGAGATTTCATGGCTGTGCTGGTTATCTGCAAGAATAAAGCCAATCTGAAAATAATTGAAGCAGCTACGGTGATGACAACATTCTCCCCATGTTAAGTCAATAGGCAATTTTTTCAACGCTCAAGGGCACGTAACTCCTGAGTGAATAATCCGATTCAGCCCAAAATCGAACTTGATCGAGATTTCATGCCTGTCCTCGTTATCTGCAAGAATGAAGTCGATCAGAAAAAAATTGACGGAGCTAGAGTGATGACAAGCTTTTTCCTATGTTAAGCCTATGGGAGCTCTTTGTTGCTGTGGCAACCAGAGTTCTCATCCGATCTGCACGAAAACCTAATACAGCCTTTCCCCCTACCTGATGATGATTCATATGAAATTTGATCAAGGCCGGCCCACTGGTTCCAGAGATATACTTCGTTGAAAGTGTGGACGACGGACGCCGGCTCGTGGTATACTAATACCTCACATGAGCCTTCGGCTCAGGTGAGCTAAAAATAGGCCTGACACCCCTTGAAAGACAAATGGACTTGTCCAACATATAGTAGGGGAAGAGTCCTCTAGTATACAAGGGGTTGAAAGGATTTTAATTGTATGAACCTGCCTACCTGATGAAATAACAAAATGGTTTTGTTTGTTTGTTTGTTTTGATGTTTAACGTCCCCGTCAACACTATAAAGGTGATTTTGGAGACGCTGCTTCCAATTTTATGTGACTTTTACCCAAATTGAGACGAAATGATGTCTCAAGCCCTGTCGCCCAATAAAACCAATAGGGTTTATAAGCATCGACGGTCCGACTCACACCGCTTTGCCTGGGCAGGCTTAGATGCTCTAGGTAGCGGTTTACTAGTTATCGTGTGCAGTCGGTTTCAGCTATGCGTGCAAGCATCATGCAGCCCATTTATTTCTTCAAGCCCCAATGGGCGGGGGCCGATAACAAAATGATACTTACATTATAGTAAAACTGGTCAGGAATAATCTGAAGCCTCTCAAAGTGTTTGCTGTTGGGTATGAGCCGGGTTTTATTGGCCGGGTCTGTACCATGCCAGGAAAAGGTGTGGAGCCTGAATATTAAAGAAAACACACCAACGGTCATACTTCTTGTTCTAGATGAGGTGTAACCTTATATTTGGAATCATTCAGGGAGAAATTTTGTATCTTATCTTGAAAATGTATGTCTTGTTTACTCATTGGAATCGCCTCACAGAGGCGATTCCAATGAGTAAAACAAGACATACCTTGATTTCAAAGAAAATTGGTAAGATAACCCTAATATGCCTCCTGACCTGGCCCTTAAAGTAACCCTCTTTTGGCTCAACCTATCCTTGTCTCAAACATATGAGCCCTGCCAAGCGAATTTGTGTCTTCGAGCATTCCGTCATGACAAATTTTAACTGCGCATATTCAGCCATTCAGAGGGGCCAGGGATATGACTTTCTGTCTGAAGGTTCCACTTGAATCGTTTTGTTTGATTTGAGGTTTAACGTGCCCGTCAACACTGTAAAGGTCATTTTGGAGACGTTGCTTCCAATTTTGTGGGACTTTTACCCGACATTGAGATGAAATGACATCTCAAGCCCTGTCGCCCAATGAAACCAATAGGGTTTATTAGCATGGACAGTCCGCCTAGCACCCCGGTTCCTGGACAGGCTTAGATCCTCTAAGGGGTTTACCAGTACTAGTGTGCGGGCCGGATTTAGCTCTGCGTGGAAGCATCATGCAGCCCATATATTTCTTCACTGCTTGTATGAGCGAGCAGCGAAGGTTCTGGCGAGACTGCGCGGATGCGCGGGCTCGCCTGAACCTTCGCTGCTCGCATAGGCGATAAGTACCAAAATCGCTTGACGGGGCCCATATTTCAGTAGTCATAAAGCTGTTCCAACAATTGAAGTTTGACTGCACAGAGGCTGTTATGGAGTTCCCTCACTTATACAGTTGACTCACATTATCCCAAACACTGGTATCTAAAACTACTGCTTAAGTCAAACTAAATTTATGGCACTGCTGTTTTATTTTTGTTAGATGTATATTAGATTTCATGTACACCACAACCTCTTTATAACACTATTGTTGGGGTCCAAAGCAGAAAGCATATTTGTTAAACAACCGTCTTATATCCAAACAAAAATGTATAGATTATATAGCAAAATGACCATTTATGGTCATTTTACTATATAATCTATACATTTTAAATGACCATTTATGGTCATTTTACTATATAATCTATACATTTTTGGGATCCTCAATGTATATGAGATTTTAATAACTGTTATCTCAACCCGAACTTTCTAATCCCTTTGAGTTATAGATAGCGAGAATTGATTGAAATTACCATTCATTGGCCATAGGCATAAAGAGTGTTGGCCCGTATTTGATGTATCGCTCTACATTCTGTGTCTGTGGATCTTGTTTGTAGACCACCAATGCCTCATTGGCATCCAATGAAATCATCTCCTTCTTCTTGATTGACAGGTGAGCTATAGGGTTCAGGAACAACACACATGGCCTGAAATACAATAAAACTCTTAAGCATGAGTGTCTTCAAAACTTCCTTTATTGGATGTAATGACAATTGATTATCAAGTAAAAACTGTGATAAATGTTTAGTAAGTCAGTATCAATAATCATTCTTCTGGAGTTTATCGACTGATTAATCAACCATTTGATTAATAATGCCAACTGCACAGAAATGAATTAAATTCATCAAAATTAACTTTACAATCATGGGTTCCTGAAGAGGACTCTGCAATCTTTGAAATTGGACATGAGTCACATGACCATTGTTGTAAATAGTTATATGAGTTTCAAGCAAAGTCATTTGAGGATTGAAAACTACCGGTATGCTGATTCTGATGACATGACAGGAAGGCTGATGAGGTTTGAAAAGGTTATCGTAAAAAAATCCTAAAAATTCAGACGCCTTTAGTACTTGCTGTAATTCTCCTAAAATGTTAAGAAATTTGTTTCATGATCCACCAAGGAGACCAAAAAGTGTAGAGGGAATTGTAAAAAGTGTAAACCCTGATCAGACTTCTCAGTCTGATCTGGGTCTCATAGCAACAGATAAGGTAAGTATTTTGTGAAAAATGAATTTCCTTATTTCTCCATATAAACCTATGTTGTGGGTATTCATTAGAACCGCCTCGGCGAGGCGGTTCTAATGAATACCCACAACATAGGTTTTTATGGAGAACTGACAAAAACTATCCTTCAATTATCACAAAATACTTACCTTATCTGTTGCTATGGGGTCTGCACTGTTTGATTAGGAATGTCTGTCCCGATACTTAGGATCATTACGGTAAACTGAGTATAATTTGAACCCACTCAGGACCTGACAAATCTAAGTTTAAACCACAGCATCTTCAGCATGATTCTTCACTATCTCCGACGTTTCGGCTTTTTACAGCCTTTTTCACGGATTGTTCTTTCAAGCTATCACATATTTTTCCTATTCATCTTTCCACCATATTGAATGTTTTTGTTATACAGCCTTTTTCACGGATTGTTCTTTCAAGCTATCACATATTTTTCCTATTCATCTTTCCACCATATTGAATGTTTTTGATAACAAAAACATTCAATATGGTGGAAAGATGAAAAGGAAAAATATGTGATAGCTTGAAAGAACAATCCGTGAAAAGGGCTGTAAAAAGCCGAAACGTCGGAGATAGTGAAGAATTATTGCGAAAATATATGTAATAAAACTGTTTGTGCGTCAAAGATCTTCAGAATGGCCTTGATAGCAATATTCTGGGTATATTCTACACATTTTTCTGGTCAAGTTAAATAAAAAAAATCATTTGCCCAGCCAAACATTGGACATGTCCCAGACAACTGAGGAATGAATTTGTCAGGCCCTGCAACTTAACTGAACACGTAAGTCATGTCTTCCTGATCATGATAAACCCTGCCTTTGCAAACCTTCTTTTAATTTATGGAGGCAGTTCTAACGAAGTACCGACAATCGATCTTTTTGACCAGAAATAAGGAAAACTAGACTGCGCAGTCGATGGTAAACCATACTTAATACCCGCTTTTTCTATGAATAACACTAATGACTATGCATTAGCTAGCCAAAACTACATGTAAGTTAAAAAACAAAGTTGCAAAGAACATTCTAACTGATAAGCAAAGTTTCAGTAGTGTAACTCCTATAGTTTAGAAGATATGGCAAAGTCATACTTTTTGACCTTTGACCCTGGGGTTATGTTAAGGTCCACCAAAAGAATTCCAATTTTTTCTTTATTCCAACGGCCATTCAATAACCAAAGTTTCAGAAGTGTAACTCCAATAGTTTAGAAGATATGGCAAAGTCGTACTTCCTTGCCTTTGACCTTGGGGTCAGGTTGAGGTCAAGGTCACACCAAAAGTAGCCCAATAACCAAAGTTTCAGAAGTGTAGCTCCAATAGTTTAGAAAATATGGCAAAATAAAACTTTTGACCTTTGACCTTGGGGTCATGTTGAGGTCGAGGTCACAACAAAAGTAGTCTAATATATTCTATATTCCAAAGGCCATCCAATAAGCAAAGTTTTAGAAGTGTAACTCCATTTGTTTAGGAGATATGGCAAAGTCATATTTTGTTACCTTTGACCTTGAGGTCATGTTGAGGTCAAGGTCACGCCAAAAGTAGCCCAATTTATTCTATATTCCAAGGGCCATCCAAGAAACAAAGTTTCAGAAGTGTAACTGCAATAGTTTAGAAGATATGGCAAAATCATACTTTTTTACCTTGACGTTATCGTGTTGAGGTCAAGGCCATCCCAAAAGTTGCCCAATTTATTCTATATTCCAAGGGCCATCCAATAAGCATATTTTTAGAAGTGTAACACGAATAGTTTAGGAGATATTGCAAAATTATACTTTTTGACCTTTGACCTTGGGGCCATGTTGGTGTCAAGGTCACAAAAATGTAGCCCACTGCCATCTACAAACCATGTACTATCCACATGCAAAGTTTCAAAAGTGTAACTTAAGATATGGCAAAGTCATACTTTTTTAACTTTGACCTTGGGGCCATGTTGGGGTCAAGGTCACAAAAAAGTAGCCCACTACCATCTACATACCATGTACTATCCACATGCAAAGTTTCAATAGTGTGACTTCAGTGGTTGCAGAGGAGATCCATTTACAAGAAACGTGACAGACAGACAGACAGACTGACGCCCACTCAACTCTGGTACGAAAACAATATACCCGATCTTTCTTCGAAAAAGCGGGTATAATAATGTTCAACCATGTAAACCCCAGATTTACTATATAAAAGTGGGGTTCAAGGGGTCGGAATTATATAGGCATGTTTTTGTGATGATATATACAAAACATACCCCTGAATATGTTCAATTCTTCCATCACGATGTTTGACGATCAGATATTCACTTTGATTGGCTGAGTATCTTGTCAGCATCACCAGACGGGAACGAAACAGGAACATCTAAATTAAGAAATACAGTAAAATTCCTATATTAAGACCACCTTTGGGACTGTTCAAAAGTGATCTTTAAGACCACTTTTGAACAGTCCCAAAGGTGGTCTATGACCAGCTGACACTGAGGGCAGAAATCATGAAGCCTTCAAAATAAGCTCTTTATATAATTTAAGTGGTTTTAATAGCGGAATGTCACTGTATTATTACAACACATCCATGAGTTATACATGTGTGTAGTGCACTCTTCCATACCTCCAAAACGGTCATTTTTCTGGTTAAACATAGGTTTTGGGTGCTCTTTGGAACCGTCTCAATGAGGCGGTTCTAACGAGTACCCACAACCTATGTCTTGGAGCAGAAAAAAGAAAAATAAGTTTACCCCCTGCAAACCCCAGTTTTCTCTACATAAAGTGGTGTTTAGAGGACTGTTCATTACAAGAACTTGTTAACATGATGACAGGTACAGAAATGACAAACATGAATTGAAATACCATCTCTACTGATCCTAGGGTCCAGATGATAAATTTTATGGCATAAATTTGTCATCCTTGCAGGACTAAACCCATTCTAACATAGTACACTGCTTACTAAAGAATCAATATGAAGGCAATTGCTTTATGTTAAAAACTGATTTTTCTACCCTCTAAATTTGATTTCAATACTAAAATGCAAAATTCCATCGTGTTTTTACCTCCTCGAATTACATTGTACAGTAGAACTTCAATGGCTCGAACACCAATGGCTCGTTTACCATGGCTGAGTCGAACCCTTCTTGAGTCTCTAGGGAATTTCTGTACGTAAGAAATAGGGAGAGTAAAAATTAGGATAGTTTTGTCTTTTATCTTGCAAATGTATGCTGTGTGTACTCATTAGAATCGCCTCGATGAGGCGATTCTACTGAGTACACACAGCATACATTTTTCACAGAAAAAATATGTCTTAAAGTATGTCGTTATGCTTCTTGGCAATAGCCCTCAGTGGCTTGAACTATCCCTGTCTCGAACAGATTTTCATGGTCCCAAAGGTGTTCGAGCCATTGAAGTTTGACTGTAAATTACAATGCTGATTTTCAAAAATTCAATGCCGATTTACTGTTTACTCCATTCTTATCTAGAGCTCTAAGGGGTTGATAAGGTTTAACAAGAGGGCCCAATGGCCCTATATCGCTCACCTGTGTACCAGAAAATCATTAGTGTAGGAGACCACTTGACATTGCTATATACTAAATATCTAAGCTCAGGCAAAGCGGTGTCCATGCTTATAAACCCTACTGGTTTCATTGGGAAACAGGGCTTGAGATGTAATTTCATCTCAATGTCGGGTAAAAGTCCCACAAAATTGAAAGAGACATCTCCAAAATGACCTATAGTGTTGACGGGGATGTAAAACCTCAAATCAAACAAAATCTGTGCCTTATGGTTTTGGAGAAAAAGATTTTTTTTTTAAGTTTTTTCCAGTATAAGTCTATAGGAGCTAATGAGCCCTGGGCAAGGCCAATTTTGACCCAAAGGGCATGGTTGGCAGGATTTATGTAGGGGACCATTTTGTGTTGCTATATACTAAATATCTAAGGTCTGTACTTCATGGTTTCAAAGAATTTTGAAGCCTTTTTTCCATTATAAGTTTGTTGGAGTTAAGGGGCCACAGGATTTGGACCCCAGGGGCATGACTGGCAGGATTCATGTAGGCGACCACTTGACATTGTACATGCTAAATACCTAAGCTCTGGGACTTATGGTTTCAGAGAAGAATATTTTTGAAGATTTTTTCCCCCCATTTTAAGTTGTTTTTTTTTTTTCATTATAAGGGCCCTGTGGTTTCAGAGGAGAAGATTTTTGAAGTTTCTCCAATTGTAAGTCTATGGAAGCTAAAGACCCCTGGGGTGTGGCCAATTTGGATCCCAGGGGCATATCTGGCAGGATTTATGTAGGTGGCCACTTAATGTTGCTACATACTAAAAATCTAAGCTCTGGGCCTTATGGTTTCATAGAAGAAGATGTTTTAAGTTTTTTTTCCATTACAAGTCTATTGGAGGTGATGAGCTCGGGCATGGCCAATTTTGACCCCAGGGGCAGGGTAAGCAGGATTTATGTAGCCGGCTATTTTATGTTGCTAGACACTAAATATCTAAGTTCTGTGCTTCACAGTTTCTAAGAAGAAGATTTTTGAAGCTTTTTTCCATTATGAGTCTATGGGAGCTTAGAGGCCCCTGGGCATGGCCCATTTAGACCCCAGGGGCATGATTAGCAGGAAATATGTAGGAGACCACTTGCAGTTGCTACATGCTAAATATCTAAGCTCTGGGCTCTGTGTTTTCAGAGAAGATTTTTGAAGTTTTTTTTTTCATTATGCGTCTATGGGAGCAATGGGGGTCCCAGGGTGTGGCCCATTTGGACCCCAGGGGCATGATTGGCAGGATTTATGTAGGTGACCACTTGTCATTGCTACATGCTAAATATCTAAGCTGTAGGTGACTACTTGCCCTTGCTATATGCTAAATATCAAAGCTCTGGGTCCTGTGGTTTACGAGAAGAAGATTTTTGAAGCTTGTTGTTCCATTGTGAGTCTATGGGAGCGAAGGGGCCCTGGGGCGTGGCCAATGTGGACCCCAGGGGCATGATTGTCAGGAATTATGTAGGTGACCACTGGTCGTTGCTACATGCTAAATATCTAAGCTCTGGACCCTGTGGTTTCAGAGAAGAAGATTTTTGAAGCTTTTTTTCCATTATGAGTCTATGGGAGCTAAGGGGCCCCGGGGTGTGGCCAATTTGGACCCCAGGGGCGTGATTGGCAGGAATTATGTAGGTGACCACTTGCCGTTGCAGTGGTTTCAGAGAAGAAGATTTTTGAAGTTTTTTTCCATTATGAGTCTATAGGAGTTAAAGGGCCCCGGGGCTTGGCCCGTTTGGAACCCAGGGGCATGATTGGCAGGAATAATGTAGGTGACCACTTGCCCTTGCTATATGCTACATATCTAAGCTCTGGGTCCTGTGGTTTCCGAGAAGAAGATTTTTGAAGCTTTTTGTTCCATTGTGAGTCTATGGGAGCGAAGGGGCCCTGGGGCGTGGCCAATGTGGACCCAAGGGGCATGATTGGCAGGAATTATGTAGGTTACCACTGGCTGTTGCTCAATGCTAAATATCTTAGCTCTGGGCCTTGTGGTTTCAGAGAAGAAGATATTTTAATTTTTTCTATTGTAAGTCTATGGGAGCTGTATGTTGCCATAGCAATCAGAATTCCAATCTGGTCAGCCAAAAAAACCTTATGCAGCCTTTCCCCCTATCTGGTGATGCTTCTCATGAAATTTGATCAAGATTGACCATGGGGTATTAGAGATATACTTATTTGAAATTGTTTATGGATGCACGCACGGACGGACGGACGGACGCACGACGGACAAAAAGTGACCACAAAAGCTCACCTTGTCACTACGTGACAGGTGAGCTAAAAAGAAAGGCAGCCCATGCAAAAGAAAAACACCCATTTTGTGCTGAATACTTTGTTTGAATAGAGGTTTTACATCCCCATCAACATTATTTGTGTCATTTTGGACACATTGCTTTAAATTTTGTGGGACCTAAGTCCTTTACCCTACATTGAGATGAAATGAAATCTCAAGCCCTGCAGAAATTAAACCAAAAGGCTTATATGCATTCAACGGTCTGACTCACATCACTTTGTCTGGGCAGGCTTAGTCCTTCTAAGCAGTTTACTAGTACTCATGTATGGTCAGGGTCAGCTCTGCTTGGAAGCATCATGCAGCCTAATCTATTTCTACAAGCCCCGATGGGTGGGGGCATGTGCTGAACGCTATGTACATGTATAAGACAGACCTCATACTGACCAAGATTTTCCATTCTAAAGGCTTGATTTGGAGCCTTAAATAGTCATTATTAACAGAATATTAAGAAGTATCAAAATATTTAAAAGCCTGAAATCAAGAAATAATCAAACTCTATAAGCCTGAAATCCTGCAAATGCTCGAAAAATATGAGGCCTGCAGCCTTAACCCTTGTCCTGCTGAACATGACAACCATTAAATGTACCTTTGCAAACAGTGTAGATCCAGATCAGATGGCTACTGAAGCAGCCATCTGATCAGGATCTACACTGTTTGCAATGCAATTTGTGAAACAGATTGAATACATTATATCAAGTAATTTGACTGGCTGATAGTCAAAAAGGTGTGTGGATTATTAAATTCATTCAGCAGGATAAGGGTTAAATAGATTTTTAAACAGAATATAGGTGCAAAAATCAGAATCCAAAAGCCTGAAAAAAAAATGAAGCTCTAAAAGCCTGAAATCCTGCAAATGCCTGAAAAATATGAGGCATGGATACTTCAAAGATGGTGACAAGCAGAGTTGTCATTCTTGCATGTGACACTCCGCACCCACCTGTTCTATATTTCTACCAAGTATCATTAAAATATTTCAAACCGTTGAGGAGTTATGATCTGGAAATGAAATGTTGACGCCCACCCGCCGACATACATCATTTTAGTAACCAGAGTTTCTGTTGGAAAACCTGCTTAAAAAGCTTGTGGAAGGAAAAAAAAGTTCAGTTTGCAGTCAACAGAGAAGACTTCCACTTTGCTTGGTTTTAAAAAATGGTTGTACTGTTGCTTGGTACTGGTAGAAATGTACATGCATGAAGTCTGGAGACTTACCCGCTTTGGGCCATCCTCTATCCTGGCTGAACCATGTGAATCATACACCAAGGCCTACAAAGATTATTAGAAAATATGATTAATCATATAATATCCCTGCTTCGCAAGTAAGGCAAATAATAGTCTGTGAGGAATGAGGATGGCCTCGACCTTTGGGAGACTGACCTGAGACTTGCAAGCAACATACTGATTCATAATGGTTAAATTTCTGCCAAGCAATTTTAAAATCCATTGGGAAACTAGAGGCCCAAGTGGGCCAAGATGAGGCTGACCACAGATTACATTGTGACTTGGTAGCCATCTTGTTTATCTCTTATCTTGCTGTTCACAACAACCCCTATCTTTGGAAACAGTGTAGATCCAGATCAGGTGGCTTCTGAAGAAGCCATCTGATCAGGATCTACACTGTTTGGCATTCAGTTTATGAATTTCTAGGAATAAATTACATTAAGTAATCTGATTGGTTGATAGACAGAAATGGGTGTGGCTTAAATGAATATTCAGCAAGATAAGGGTTATCAGGTCACATTGCCTTTAGAAATTTTGAATCTGCATGTTTCCTTGATGCCTCTGATTAACCCTTGTCCTGCTGAATATTCATATATGCCACACCCACTACCGATTATCAACCAATCAGATTACTTGATGCAAATTATTGCTACAAATTCATAAACTGAAAGCCAAACAGTGTAGATCCTGATCAGATGGAAGCCATCTGATCTGGATCTACACTGTTTGCAATGATATGGGTTGTCGTGAACAGCAAGATAAGGATTAAGTTTCTGAGCAGCTTTGTCTGATTTAGGTTTCAGGATACAGGGCAGGGGTGTATAGTTTGGTAGGGCGGAGCTATCATTTGCACCTGCCTTTGGCATATTTTGTTATTAACCCATTTTGTACCGGAAACCCCAAAATGGGTAATTGGCAAACAGTGCAGGCCCAGATCAGACGCCGCAGAATGCGGCGTCTGATCAGGGACTTCACTGTTTGCAAAAAGTTTAGCATGTTTCCAAATAAATTTTGAAGAAAATCTAACCTGACAACCCTAAATTTTGAAATTGACTTGTGCTTTATATAAGGGGGAAAATTCCATTTGGTACAAAAAGGGTCAACAAGAGGACCATGATGGTCCTATATTGCTCACCTGAGCTAAGAGATTAACATGTACAGTAGGTCCCAGGGCGGTGCAATTTTTAGACCTAGGTCTATAATTTGACAATCTAACCAGAGGTCCACTGGTTTTCCCTATATAAGCCTATGGGAAACCAGTGGGCCCTGGCGCTGGGGAGTTTTTGGCCCCAGGGCTATAATTTGAACAATCTTGGTAGAGGTTCACTAGATGAAGCTTCATACCAAATATCAAAGACCTTGGCCTTCTGGTTTCAGACAAGAAGATTTTTATATGATTTCCCTAGTATAATATGTTCTATAAAAGGGATATCCTTTGGAAGCAAGGAATACACCACAGAACTAAAAATATGGAGTGTACATGTTTTCTTGGCCAGACTATATAAAACCAGTGGGCCTGGGGGCAGGGCCGTTTTTGGCCCTAGGGCTATAATTTGAAAAATCTTGGTAGAGGTCCACTAGCTGAAGCTTCATACCAAATATCAAAGACCTGGGTTTTCTGGTTTCAGACAAGATTTTTAAAGGTTTTCCCAATATAAGCCTATGTAAAACCAGTGGGCCCCAGCGCGGGTATTTTTGGCCCCAGAGCTATAATTTGAACAATCTTGGTATAGGTCCATCAGATGAAGCTTCATATCAAATATCAAAGACCTGGGCTTTCTAGTTACAGGGAAGAAGATTTCTAAAAGTTTTCCTTATATAAGCCTATGGAACACCATTTGGCCCCTGGGCGGGGTCGTTTTTGGCCCCAGGGATTTCATTTGCACAATCTTGGTAGAGGTCCACTAGATGATGCTTCATACCAAATATCAAAGACCTTGGCCTACTGGTATCAGACGAGAAGCTTTTTAAAGGTTTCCCTATATAAGACTTTGTAAAACCAGTGGGCTATGGTGCGGGGGCATTTTTAGCCTCAGGGCTTTAATTTCAATAATCTTGGTAGACGTCCACTAGATGAAGCTTCATACCAAATATCAAAGACCTGGGCCATCTGGTTTCAGACAAGAAGATTTTTAAAGATTTTCCCTATATAAGCCTATGTAAAACCAGTGGGCCCTGGCGTGGGGGCGTTTTTGGCCCCAGGGCTTTAATTTGAAAAATCTTGGTAGAGGTCCACTAGATGAAGCTTCATACCAACTATCAAAGACCTAGGCCTTCTGGATTCAGAGAAGAAAATTTTTATGATTCCCCAAATAAGCCTATACAAGAATTTCACCGAAGGCTATGTCGCGCCTGTGGGGGCGCAAAGTCAGTGAACCATGACATCTAGGCCAAGGTCAAACATAGATGCTTGCATAAAAGTTGCCATTCTTAAATGCAAGCTTGTACTAAGTTTCATTAATTAAGCTGCAATAATTCTTGAGAAATGAACTTAACCATTAGGGTGAACCCTAGGGTGGTTGCAATATTTTACAAGGTCAGTGATCCATAAAATGTAGGTCAAGGTCAAATATGGATGCTTGCATTTAAGTTTCCATTTCTAGATACAAGTTTGTACCAAGTATCATTAATGAAGCTCTTATAGTTCTTGAAATATAAACTTGAACCTAAGGGTGAAAGCTAGGGTGGTCGCAATATTTTACAAAGTCAGTGAACCATAAAATGTAGGTCAAGGTCAAATATGGATGCTTGCATTTAAGTTGCCACCCCCAGATACAAGTGTGTACCAAGTATCATTAATGAAGCTCTTATAGTTCTTTAGAAATAAACTTGAACCTAAGGGTGAACGCTAGGGTGGTCGCAATATTTTTCAAAGTCATTGAACCATAAAATAAAGGTCAAGGTCAAATAAGGATGCTTGCATTTAAGTTACCATCCCCAGATACAAGTGTGTACCAAGTATCATTAATGAAGCTCTTCTAGTTCTTGAGAAATAAACTTGAACCTTAGGGTGAATGCTAGGGTGGTCGCAAATGTTGACGCCTTGACGAACGGAAAACCGGGCGCCTATATCGCGCCATGCTAATAGTAGGCGCGACAATAAAACCAGTGGGCCCCAGGGCAGGGCCGTTTTTGGCCCCAGGGCTATAATTTGAATCTTGGAAGAGGTCCACTAGATGAAGCTTCATACCAAATATCAACGACCTAGGCCTTCTGGTTTCAGAAAAGAAGATTTTAAAGGTTTTTCCTATATAAGCCTATGTAAAACCAGTGGGCCCCGGGGCGGGGTTGTTTTTTGCCCGAGGACTATTATTTGAACAATCATGGTAGAGGTCCACTAGATGAAGCTTCATACCAAATATCAATGACCTAGGACTTCTGGTTTCAGAGAAGATTTTTATATGTTTTCCCTATATAAGCCTATATAAAACCAGTGGGCCCCAGGGTGGGGCCGTTTTTTGCCCCAGGGCTATAATTTGAACAACCTTGGTAGAGGTCCACCAGATGAAGCTTCATACCAAATATCAAAGAACTCGGCCTTCTGGTTTCAGCAAAGAAGATTTTTAAAGGTGTTCCCTATATAAGCCTATGTAAAACCAGTGGGCCCCGGTGTAACAGGCCGGTTCTTCCCCCCAGTCAGTTTCTTCCCCGGGGAAGAAATGGGCCGGCCCGTTTCTTCCCCGGGGAAGAAACTGACTAGTCAGTTTCTTCCCCACCCAGTCAGTTTCTTCCCCCCCTAAAATTTTTTTAGAACCATTGTAAACAAGCTATTAATGCCTCACAATTTGTTCAAAATGAGAAAAGAAACCATTCTGAATATGGTTTGAGCCTTTACAGCACAAATGGCAAAATTTGCTAGATGCCCTACAATACATGGTGATCTAATGAAATATGCATCCCTATTCCAGTATCTGTGATTAATTTTCTCAGCTTTCTAATACATAAATTGGTATTAAATTAATAGATAAAGTAAGCAACTAATCTTTGGTGGTCAATTCTAAATAGAATCTGGAAAATGGGGGTGGGGAAGAACAGGGCCGGCCCGGTTCTTCCCCACCCCCAGACATTTAATTTTCTAGTGCATAGAGTTGTCAATTTTTATTACTTTAATTAAAGTATTAATTCATAGCATGAAATGGCAATGTTGATTTGTTCAGAAAGATAAATCTACAGTAACCTTAGGAGACCAGCCTATGGCGTTTATATTTCGCAATTAATTCGATTTGCTAGAGTGTGTAGTCATGTAACTGACTTCAACACTCGTAATAAATTATTAACGGCTAAACTCCTTAATCAGGGTTATCGGTACCATAAACTATGCAAAGCCTTTTCAAAATTTTATCGACGCCATTCTGATTTAATTTCAAAATTCAATATTGGACTTAAATCTCTTCTGCAACAAGGTCTATCGGAACCCGAATTTTATGGTGACTTAGTATATAAAGTCAGAAAAATATATAACCGCAATGACTTCAGCACCCAATTTCGTAAAATCATTCTTCGATATAAAAAGATTGGGTACAACATGGATATTATACGACAGACTGCATGCATGGTAGTTAACCCAATCACGGTTGGCAACTTTGCTTCCCTCTTTAATTGCACGCCGGTGGGTCAGGCCTCAGATTCTATGACGGCTCCAACGTAAAGGCTTATTGAAAATTAGAGAGATAATGTTGGTTGGTGCCTGATGCTCTGTCTCTGGTCGGGCTCATCGGAGACTAACTGTTGGTTTTCTTTTGCTCCAGCATTTCAGTGGTTTCTTGCTGTCGAGTCCTCACCGTTGTCTCACCTCTGTGGTTCTTTGATTTTTGTGTTCACGGAGATGTTGCACTGATGGGTCAGGAGGCCTTCATGCGGACTGAACAAATTATTTGTCTAAATCGCGACGGAAGTAAGGGCGAGGATTGAGGCCACGTAAAATCGATTTCAGCCCCCCAGTGGAAATCTTCCACTGACCGTTCCAAGGCGGCTCTTCTGTGGCGATTTATTTATGTTGTTGTTTGTTACTTACTGTGTTTATCACTTGTGAGATCCTTAAGTTTACCTTAGAGGAGTAAACACATGCATAAGATGCAGAGCTAATAATTTAAATTAAAAAGTGTTCTTATGGAGTCTACTAAACAAATTTTATATGAAAAGAAAGAACTTGAAACAAGGATTTAAGATGTGAAATTTTTAAGAAGAAAAATTGTTGTAACAAAAAGATAATTCAGTGTATTTATACAGCTTCTTTGTTTCTTTCTGGGACCCCTGTGGAGTAATGGATACTTGCTGTATCTGATAAATGGCTGGCTGTTAAAGGCTAGTTATAAAGGTTCAAAGTGGAAGTGTTACTTGCAAAATGGAGGGAAAACAAGGAGATTCTATTAATTCAAGTGGTTTGACAGAGTCTTCACCTGGAAGTAGTATTTTACTTTCAGACAGCCGTGCTATGGAAGAACTCTCAGGATTTGTCAACAGTGATGTCAGTCCAGAATCATGCGTAACTGACCCATTCAATAATATTTTCTACCATCTGATGCCAGCGCAGGACAGCACAAATATTATGTTTTATAATAAACCTCTATACAACAACATAATGACAGTACTAAGTCAAGAATTCAAGTTTCCATCAGATGATGCAAAGAAATTTCATATAAAAACACATGTGGACAGTAAAAGATGCAATATTTATATAGACAGGGAAATTATGTCTATTTGTGCTAGTGGACCTGGACATGTCTTCTGGAAAGAAAATAATTTTAGAAAACTGTCAGAAAATATGTATAGGAGTTTTGTTCATAACACTAATGCTGTACTCAACACAAGTTTACAAAACCAAAACAATCAAAGTTTATCAGCTACCCAGAGCTCAACACATGAAAATCAGTCTGGGAGTAATTACACCACAATAGATGAAACTTATGTGATACCCCCTACAGCACCAGTAACACAGCTTTCAATAGAGCAGCCAGAACTTTCTCAGCAGGTAGAGTCTACTCAGCCACAAGATGCACAAATAGTGAGACAGATATCTACCCTAATGGACATGATTCATACCCTGCAGTGTCAGATGACAGAACTCACAAAGCAAGTTAATGAATTAGTATGTCAGGCAACAAGTAACTCAGTCTATAGGACTGTTGATGAAACCTACAACTCGGGCACATTAAGCATTACAACAAATGAGGAGGCTGTCAGTCAAACAAGAGAGGAAACTAACAGGAATCACACTGATGTGCCACCAATCTCAAGGACACCCCGACCAGGCAGTTCTTCATATAGTGATGTTGTCCAACGCACATCCACACCTAAGACTCCAAAGCAACAAAATAGCAACAGACCAAGACCAGCACAAAGGACTAGACAGCCACAAAGGTCAGACAGTTCATCTAGACCCAAATCTCCATCATCAACAGCATCACAGAACAGATATATCTCAGAGAACATTCTGCTCATGGGTGACTCATTGATTTCATCCGTTAACGCTAAGGGTTTGAAGCAAGGAGTCTTCAAACAAGGCATATCGGGAGCAAAAGTTGACCACATATTGAAAAAAGCCAAAATGTTTAACATTGACCAGTTCTCGCATGTTATCATATATGTGGGAGGAAATGATGCATCGAGTGGATCAGATACTGAATACTTCGAAGAAATTTATGAACAAGTCATTCAGTATCTGAAACAAGCAAACAACTCATGTCAGATATATCTATGCAATGTATGCCCTAGAGTAGACACGGACATGTCTGACATGAATGAAGCTATTCGTAGATTGTGCCAGCATCACAACATAAGCATGGTTGACATAAATACAGCCTTTTATGACAAACGTGGTTCCGTCATTGGACGCTATTATGGTAAAGACTCAATTCACCTGTCAGCCTCAGGAGTGAAGAGGATGCTAGGTGTAATTGATAAAGAAATTAAGATTGTGGCTGATTATGACAGCTGTGTTTATAAAACCCACCAGCAGAAGAAAATTCATCTGCACAATAGACAGTTACAAGCTGATGGTCAAAAACACTCTTCCCATAAACACTCTGCCCATGAATCAAGAACTAGATACTATACTCAAAGTGCCAATAGAGACGCAGCCCAGTGCTATAAATGTGGAGAAACAAACCATGAAACGCGCCTATGTAGACATGTTGTACAGTTAAAATGCTTCCACTGTGGTTTCTATGGTCACAAATCTGCTCGATGCGTAAATGAGTAGGAACTCGGCAATGTTGCCACTTGCAATTCTGAGTCAATTTCTGTTTCAAATAGGTATTCTTCTTTATATGCAATTTGCTCAGAATGTAATTCAAGTATATGTTATTGTTTCAGTGACAGTCAGGTTGCTTATTCCGAAATGCAGGACCAAACTGCATCAAATGATTCTTGTCGAGGCTATAGTAATGTGACACTGATAAATGAAGACAGAAACCAAATGCTTATGAATCAGAATGAAATTTCACATAGAACTGAAAATCATGACAGTGTTGCTGAAGATGGAATGTTAAATACTATCTGTATTTACAATAATTTGCCAGAAACTTCTGTTTTATATTGTACTGATTCTAGTATGCATGATATTTCTTTCCAGAGGCCCTCAAATGATTATGAAAATAATAGTAATAGTAACTGTATGTCACCTTACCATTCTTATCAATGTGATCATAATAGTAATTATCATACTAATCAGTCTAATGATACACCACAGTCTTCAAGCACCATCTCAGATAATCTGAGCTACTCCATGCCTGATTCCCAGCAGGTATCAATTAGCCAGGTACCTGTGCAAAATACACAACAGGTATCAAGTACCACTTCATTGGGTAACCTAAATTCATTGATACAGGATTCACAGGATTTATCTCTCAATCAGGCTGCAGAACAAAATCACAATGCTTTAAATCTAGGATTCAAAGATAAAGGCTTTAGAATAGGGCACCTCAATATTCAGGGACTAACTAATAAAATAGATCAGATAAAATTATTTCTTCAGTCTGAACAAAATTTTATTCATATATTGGGTCTGAGTGAAACCAAGTTACATCAAGCTCACCCTGATACACCATTTGAAATAATTGGCTATCAAAAGCCTTTTAGGCGGGATAGAAAAGAAAACACAGGTGGAGGGATCCTAGTCTATGTAAAAGATGGAGTCTCTTGTAGCAGACGGTCAGATCTAGAGCAGGAAAAACTTGAGTGTATATGGATCGAAATAAAACCGGTAAAAAGTAAGCCTTTTTTAGTTGGTCATATATACAGACCCCCAAATTCCACTGTTCAGTGGAATGAATTCTTCGAAGAAAGTATCGAAAAAGTTTTACGGGAAGAAAAAGAAATTCATCTGCTTGGTGACATAAATAGAGATCTCCTTAATGGTCAAATACACAGAGCATGGACTGATTACATGGAACCATTTGGTTTTACTCAGTTAATCTCTGAAGCCACAAGGGTAACATCTAACACAAGAACCCTACTTGATCACATTTATACCAACTGTCCAGAGAATGTTAAGTCTGTAACTGTACCCAAGATAGGACTGAGTGACCATTTTCCAGTATTTCTCATAAGAAAAATGCATAATCGCTCGCCAACAGGTAATCATTACACTATATCATACAGATCATTTAAAAACTTTGATGAAGCTAAGTTTATCAATGATCTCCAGTCTGTTCCTTGGGATCTTATCAAATTATTTGATGATACAAACGATATATTAGAGGCATGGACAGATCTTTTCCTAGAAGCAGTTGACAGTAATGTACCTATTAAACAACATAGGGTCAGGCATAAAAACCAGCCTCAGTGGATAACACCCGACATTCTTGATGCCATAAAAACCAGAGACAGACATAAGTCCCTTGCAAATAACAATGAATATAAGTACTGGAGAAACAAAGTTTCCAAGATGATAAAAGAATCCAAAAAGTTACAATATCAGACCTATATAGAAAACAATAAGGATAAGCCAGGCAGTATCTATAAACTTTTTCAAGAAGTAGGTGCTGGAAAAAGTTTTAGGAAACAATCCAGTATTTCATCTGTCAGCAATAATGGGTCACACATTGAGGATCCCAAGGAAATTGCTGACTCTTTCAACAATTTCTTTATTAATGTTGCTACGAAAATTAAAGAACCAGTCACGAATTCTAATCATGAAAAATTAAATGAATTTTGTCAAACCAAGCTTCCAGAAAACACTAAATTTCATATTTCTAATATTGAAAAAGAAAAGGTTTTAAATTACCTTTCAAGTATAGACATAAGCAAATCAACTGGTAATGACAATATTGGGCCCCGTTTGCTTAAACTGGCAGCTCCTTATATAGCTGATGATATTGCTTTCATTTGCAATCATAGTATAAATAATGCTATGTTTCCGAATAAATGGAAAGCGGCTAAGGTCTCACCTCTCCACAAAAATGGTTCCCATGACGATGTAAACAATTATCGACCAATATCAATTTTACCTGTTTTGTCAAAGGTCCTTGAGAAACATGTCCATGATTGCCTTTCAGGCTTTCTTCAAGACCATAATCTATTACATAAAACTCAATCCGGTTTCCGAACACAGCATTCTTGTGAAACTGCTTTAGTACATATGACTGATTCATGGTTAAATGCAATCGATAATGGGAAAATGGTAGGAGTTGTCCTTGTTGACTTTAAAAAGGCTTTTGATCTTGTTGATCATCAAATTCTGTTGTCAAAACTTAAATTATATGGTATTGAAAACGAAAGCCTTAAATGGTTTAACACATATCTGACACATAGACAACAGCAAGTTTCTGTAAACAACAGCAAGTCTGATTTTGAGACAGTTAATTGTGGGGTTCCCCAAGGCTCCATTTTAGGTCCTTTGTTGTTTTTGCTTTTCATTAATGATTTACCTTTATGCATTGATAATGTTTCTGCTGATCTGTATGCCGATGACACTACTCTGTATGACATTCAAAATTCTTCAGAAATGATTGAGCAGAATCTTCAATTAGCTCTCAGTCAACTTCATATGTGGTGCAAAAGTAATGGTATGCTTCTAAATGCAGCAAAAACTAAAGTCATGTTGGTCACTACTAATCAAAGACGTCGAAGATTAAATACTTCTGGTCTAAAACTTCAATATATGGGTGAATCATTGAGGACTGTTTCCAGTGAAAAAGTTTTAGGTGTCTTTGTGGATGATAATTTATTATGGTCTAACCATGTCAAACATATAACAAAGAAAATCTCATCGAACATATGGCTTTTGTCTAAAATTAAAAGTTTTTTATCGCAAACTCATCGTATTCAATTCTACAAATCATACATACAACCTCACATTGATTTTTGTAACATTGTATGGGGCAGCACTTCAGAATCTAATAAAATGAAAATTTATCGGCTTCAGAAACGTGCATGTAGAGTTATTATGGATTACAATGTTGAAGACTCACACGAAGCTATGAGTTCTTTGAAAATACTGTCCTTTTATGATCGATTGTTCCTTAGAAAAGCAAAGTTTATGTTTAAGGTATATAATGAGCTGACACCTGTATATATTTCTGAAAAATTTATATTGAGAAATGAAATTAATACGTCTGTTAATCTAAGATCATCAGCATCTTGCTGTTTCATTCCTCCTCAACCAAAATAGGAATGCTTTAAGCAAAGCATGCATTATTCAGGATGTTTCATATGGAACAGTTTACCTAAAGATATTAAATGTGCACCAACTCTTGAAACTTTTCACAACCGATGTGTGAAATGGCTAACGAAATAACTAGTCTATATTTGCCCCTGTGATTAAAATACATATGAACTGGTAAAGGTTTCACAGTCTTCCTGTACATTTTTGTTTTGTTTAGTAAATTTATGTCTTATTTTGTTTGTAATTGAATTACTATACCTGAATTGCAACATTCTCTTCCTAGCTTCTTAGCAAGTAGTTGGGAAACATTGTTACTTTACCCTGTTATGATTATTCTGAGATGCCCAATCATATTTGCATGATGAGCATATCAGTTTTGTATCCTAGTTCAGACTAAAACCAACTGAGTTCATTAATTTGTTGAGCATGTCACAGTACATATGCATTGTGCATCTTCTGTATACTTTGTACTTGTTTTATATTGTACAGAACTGTTTAATATGTACATTTGTATCATATCTTGAGGGCCTCATGGAAGATTAGCTTCACTTATATGCTAAATGTAGTCACCCTCGTAAAATAAAGTCTTTACTTACTTACTTACTTACTTACTGTCTTTTGGTTTTGGATGGCCATATGGCCATTTTGTGGGAAAGTAACTGTCCTTATGGCCTTCCTTTGTTTAGGTTTCCATTATGGTCTGGTCGCTTAATGTTTGTATTTCTTTCCCTTTGGTGTCTTTTATGGGTGGAGTAAGTTAATTGTATCAATTCCTGATCTTTGTTTCACTTCTACTTTACAATTGGAGAAACTTCAAAAATCTTCTTCTCTGAAACCACAGGGCCCTTATAATGAAAAAAAAAAACAAACAAAAAAACTTCAAATGGGGAATAATCTTCAAAAATCTTCTTTTCAGAAACCATAAGTCCCAGAGCTTAGGTATTTAGCATGTAGCAATGTCGAGTGCTCGCCTACATGAATCCTGCCAATCATGCCCCTGGGGTCCAAATCCTGTGGCCCCTAAACTCCATCAAACTTATAATGGAAAAAGCTTCCAACATCTTCTTTGAAACCATGAAGTACAGACCTTCGATATTTAGTATATAGCAACACAAAATGGTCGCCTACATAAATCCTGCTAACCATGCCCTTTGGGTCAAAATTGGTCAAGCCCCAGGGCTCATTAGCTCCTATAGACTTATACTGGAAAAAACTTAAAAATATCATTTTTCTCCAAAACCATAAGGCACAGATTTTGTTTGATTTGTGGTTTTACATCCCCGTCAACACTGTATAGGTCATTTTGGAGATGTCTCTTCCAATTTTGTGGGACTTTTACCAGACATTGAGATGAAATTACATGTGGCCCAATGAAACCAGTAGGGTTTATAAGCATGGACACTGCTTTGCCTGAGCTTAGATATTTAGTATGTAGCAATGTCAAGTGGTCTCCCACACTAATGATTTTCTGGTACACAGGTGAGCGATATAGGGCCATTGGGCCCTCTTGTTTTTCTTTTTTTCTTTTTTTTTTCATACCACTGTATGTGTTTATTATTTGAAATCAAATGTTAAATTCCTAGCGTAAAACATTGTAGATTTGTTCAGAAAAGCAAATACATAGCAGCCTTGGGGTGGGGAAGAACTGTGCCGGCCCACTTCTTCCCCACCCCCAGTCTCCAAATTCTATTTAGATTTGAGCTCCAAACGTTTGTTGCTTATTATAATTATATCTTTTGAGTTAAAACCAATTTATGTCTTAAAAAGCGAAGAAAATTTATCACAAGAATTTTTTGTAAACAGAAAAATCTGGGGTGGGGAAGAAACGGGCCGGCCCGATTCTTCCCCACACCCAGTCTCCAAAGTCTATTTAGCTTTCAACTCCAAACAGTTGTTGCTTATCATATCTTTTTAGTTTATACCAATTTATGTCTTAAAAAGCGAAGAAGGTTTATCACAAGAATTTTTTGTAAACAGAAAAATCGGGGGTGGGGAAGAAACGGGCCGGCCCAGTTCTTCCCCACCCCCAAGTCTCCAAATTCTATTTAGATTTGAGCTCCAAACATTTATTGCTTATTATATCTTTTTAGTTCATACCAATTTATGTCTTAAAAAGCGAAGAAAATTTATCACAAGAATTTTTTGTAAACAGAAAAATCTGGGGTGGGGAAGAAACGGGCCGGCCCAGTTCTTCCCCACCCCCCTGTCTCCGAAGTATATTTAGATTTGAGCTCCAAACATTTGTTGCTTATTATATCTTTTTAGTTTATACCAATTTATGTCTTAAAAAGGGAAGAAAATTTATCACAAGAATTTTTTGTAAACAGAAAAATCTGGGGTGGGGAAGAAACGGGCCGGCCCAGTTCTTCCTCACCCCCAGTCTCCGAAGTCTATTTAGATTTGAGCTCTAAACAATTGTTGCTTATTATATCTTTTTAGTTTATACCAATTTATGTCTTAAAAAGGGAAGAAAATTTATCACAAGAATTTTTTGTAAACAAAAAAATCTGGGGTGGGGAAGAAACGAGCCGGCCCAGTTCTTCCCCACCCCCATTCTCCCAATTCTATTTAGATTTGAGCTCCAAACATTTGTTGCTAGTTATATCTTTATAGTTTATACCATTTTTTGTCTTAAAAAGCAAAGGAAGTTTATCACAAGAATTATTAGTAGACAGAAACGTATGGGGTGGGGAAGAACTGGGCCGGCCCAGTTCTTCCCCACCCCCAGTCTTCAAATTCTATGTAGATTTGAGCGCCAAACATTTGTGCCTTATTTTATCTGTTTAGTTAATACTAATTTATGTCTTAAATCGTGAAGAAAATTTATCACAATAATTTTTTGTATACAGAAAAATCTTGGGTGGGGAAGAAACGGGCCGGCCCAGTTCTTCCCCACACCCCTGTCTCCGAAGTATATTTAGATTTGAGCTCCAAACATTTGTTGCGAATTATATCTTTTTAGTTTCTACCAATTTATGTCTTAAAAAGGGAATAAAATTTATCACAAGAATTTTTTGACAACAGAAAAATCTGGGGTGGGGAAGAAACGGGCTGGCCCAGTTCTTCCCCACCCCCAGTCTCCAAATTCTATATGGATTTGAGCTCCAAACATTTGTTGCTTATTATATCTTTTTAGTTTATACCAATTTATGTCTTAAAAAGGGAAGAAAATTTATCACATGAATTTTTTGTAAACAGAAACATCTGGGGTGGGGAAGAAACGGGCCGGCCCAGTTCTTCCCCACCTCCAGTCTCCAAAATTCTATTTAGATCTGAGCTTCTATCATTTGTTGCTTATTATATCTTTTTAGTTTATTCCAATTTATGTCATAAAAAGCGAAGATAATTTATCACAAGAAAATCTGGGGTGGGGAAGAAACGGGCCGGCCCAGTTCTTCCCCAGCCCCAGTCTCCGTAGTCTATTTAGATTTGAGCTCCAAACAATTGTTGCTTATTATATTGTTTTAGTTTATATCAGTTTATGTCTTAAAAAGGGAAGAAAATTTATCACAAGAATTTTTTGTAAACAGAAAAATCTGGGGTGGGGAAGAAACGGGCCGGCCCAGTTCTTCCCCACCCCCATTCTCCAAATTCTAACTAGATTTGAGCACCAAACATTTGTTGCCAATTATATCTTTATAGTTTATACCATTTTTGTCTTAAAAAGCAAAGGAAAATTATCACTAGAATTATTAGTAGACAGAAACATCTGGGGTGGGGAAGAACTGGGCCGGCCCAGTTCTTGTCAACCCCCAGTCTCCAAATTCTATGTAGATTTGAGCGCCAAACATTTGTGCCTTATTATATCTGTTTAGTTAATACTAATTTATGTCTTAAAAAGCAAAGAAAATGCACCAAAGATGCTTGAATATGGATGCATATTGTATTGCATCTCCATGAATAGTGTAGCATCGAGCAAATTTTGTCATTCAAGCTAAAAGGACTCAGAACTTATTCGGAATGGTCTCATTTCTCATTTATAACAAATTGTGAGCTGAAAATTACTCGTTGTTGACTATGGTTCTAAAAAATTTTTTTTTGGGGGGGGGGGGGAAGAAACTGACTGGGTGGGGAAGAAACTGACTGGTCAGTTTCTTCCCCTGGGGAAGAACCGGGCCGACCCAGTTCTTCCCCCGGGGAAGAAACTGACCGTTACACCGGGACGGGGTTGTTTTTGGCCCCAGGGCTATTATTTGAACAATCTTGGTAGACATCCACTAGATGAAGCTTCATTAAAAATATCAATGACCTGGGCCTTCTGGTTTCAGAGAAGAAGATTTTTATATGTTTTCCCTATATAAGCCTATATAAAACCAGTGGGCTCCGGGACGGGGCCGTTTTTGGCCCCAGGGCTATAATTTGAACAATCTTGGTACGAGGACTGTTCAAATATGAATGCAAGTAGAACGTTTTCTCATGCACTAATGCGAAGATCACCTGGAAATCATTTTACCTATACATTGATACCAAACCTGTTAAAATCTGTTCACTTTAGCCATGTATATTGTTTGACAAACACTGTCTACTCTTGTGTGTGTGTGTGTGAATTCGGGTTAAACGTCGCTTTCAACAATTTTTCAGTCCCATCACGATGGTGTCTGGTTGCGACAGGGAGCTCAATGCTCACTTTTATAGTGCTGCCTCACTGAAGTATCATGTCCCAGACACATTACATGATACCACACCCAGTCACATTATCCGGACACTGGGTCAACCAGTCCTAGCTCTCCCCCGTAAATCTGAGTGCCAAGTGAGGAGCAGCTAGTACCATTTTTAACCACTTTGGTATGTCGCGGCCCCGGATCGAACCCCATGACCTCCCATTCCCCGGAGCGGACACTCTACCAACTGAACTATTGGGGCCGGTCTGTCTACTCTTGTATACTAATACAAAACATGCTTGGAAGAAGGTCAGAGTAGGCTGTTGAAATACGGTCCTATATTAAGAATCGTTGTATTCTTGGTATACGGTGCAAAGACATTTTTGATGAAATATGTTCGGTTTATGGGCATAATGAAATGTCTTTTCCGACAGTTTTTAGTTGGTGTAATAAATTCAGCTGTGGGCTAGGCTCAACAGAAGATGCACCACATGATCGTCGGCCGAAAAGAGCAACATCTGCCAAGATGGTTGCTAGAGTGAAAGAAATAGTTGCTACCGATGCACGATACACCACTAGGCAAATAGCTAGTATGGTTGGCATCTCATTGGGAGCAGCTCATACAATTCTGAAACTGGATTTGAAAATGAGAAAGATCTGTGCTAGATTGATTCCCCATCTGTTGACAGATGAGCAGAAAAAGACACACGTTCAGTGCGCCAAGAAGTTGCTTAGAAAGTTTTCAAATTACAATGCATGGTCTTGCACTAATATCGTCAATGACGAGACATGGGTTCACGTTTTGAGCCAAAATGAAAGATTCAGAACAAAACATGGGCAACAAAGTACATGTATTGCACAAGACCATGCATTGCAAAGCGGACCATGAGTGTCAAGAAGGTAATGTATACCATATTCTTTTCAATTCAGGTTGCTGTGCCTAAAGGCAAATCTGTAAATGCGAAGTTTTACAAGAATAAAGTTCTTCGAAAATTGAAGAAATATTTCAAAGAACAAAGACCCGCAACTGGTTTGGCCAATGTCAGATTGCTACATGATAATGCGTCATCACACAAGGCGTTCATTGTGCAAGACTATCTGAAGCAGGAAAAGGCTGTTGAACTCCCTCACCCCCCGTATTCCCCTGACCTTGCCTCGTGTGCATTTTTTTGTTCCTGCAGCTGAAATATACCTTTCTGGTCGAAAATTTGTACAGCGCAAACACCTCGGTTCTGCAATATTCCAGTGCCTTCATAGTATACCTCGAAAAGACTACCAAAATGCATTCAATGATTGGATCAGAAGACTGAAAGTTTGTATATCTGTTAAAGGGGAATACTTTGAGGGGACAAAATAAATTTTTCATCGAAATCTATCGCAGAATCATGTTTATGTGCTTAGTTGCATTCATATTTGAACAGTCCTCGTACATTGATACCAAACCTGTTAAAATCTGGCCTTTTATCAATGTATATCGTTCGATAAACACTGTCTACTCTTGTATACTAATACAAAACATGGTTGGAAGAAGGTTAGAGCACGCTGTTGAAATACGGTCCTATATTAAGAATCGATGTATTCTTGGTATACGGTGCAAAGACATTTTTGATGAAATATGTTCGGTTTATGGGCATAATGAAATGTATTTTCCGACAGTTTTTCGTTGGTGTAAGAAATTCAGCTATGGGCTAGGCTCAACAGAAGATGCACCACATGATCGTCGGCCGAAAAGAGCAACATCTGCCAAGATGGTTGCTAGAGTGAAAAAAATAGTTGCTACCGATGCAAGATACACCACTAGGCAAATAGCTAGTATGGTTGGCATCTCATTAGGAGCAGCTCATACAATTCTGAAACGGGATTTGAAAATGAGAAAGACCTGTGCTAGATTGATTCCCCATCTGTTGACAGATGAGCAGAAAAAGACACGCGTTCAGTGCGCCAAGAAGTTGCTTAGAAAGTTTCCAAATTACAATGCACGGTCTTTTGCTAATGTCGTCACAGGTGATGAGACATGGGTTCACTTTTTTGAGCCAAAACGAATGATTCAGAACAAAATATGGGCAACAAAGTATTGCAAAAGACGATGCATTGCAAAGCGGACCATGAGCGTCAAGAAGGTAATGTATGCCATATTCTTTTCAAATCAGAAGACTGAAAGTTTGTATATCTGTTACAGGGGAATACTTTGAGGGGACAAAATAAATTTTATATAGAAACCTATCACGGAATCATTTTTATGTGCTTAGTTGCATTCATATTTGAACAGTCCTTATAGAGGTCCACTAGATGAAGCTTCATACAAAATATCAAAGACCTAGGCCTTCTGGTTTCAGAGAAGAAAATTTTTAAAGTTTTTTTTTCTAATTTTCCCCTTTTTGTTGCCATGGCAACCCGAGTTATGCATGGAATGGAATTCTTTGAACAACTTTGAGAGAGGACCACCTAAGGATCATTTCTGCAAAGTTTGGTTAGAATCTGTTCAGTGGTTTAGGAGGAGATGTTGTTTAAAGAAATTGTGAACGGATGGACATATGGATGTCGATGGACGGTGACCGATCACAATAGCTCCCCAAGAGCCTAGGCTCAGGTGAGCTAAAAAGGTAACCAAAGTCACCAATCAAGTGAATACAACTGCAACACAAACAAAGCTATGGTGTATATGGCCCCTTGCAAAAAAAGCCATAATACCATAAACAAGAAGACCATGATGGTCCTATATCGCTCACTGAGCTAAGAGATTTAAATTTGGTTCCAGGGGCGGGGCAATTTTTGGCACCAGGTCTATAATTTGAAAAATCTTGGTAGAGGTCCACTAAATAAAGCTTAATATCAAATATCAAAGGCCTGGACCTTTTGGTTCTAGACAAGAATATCTTTAAAAGTTTTCCCATAATAAGCTTATGTAAAACCAATGGGCCCCAGGGCAGGCCATTTTTGGCCCCCGGGCTGTAATTTGAAGAACCATGGTAGAGGTCTACTAGATGAAGCTTCCAAAGACCAGGGCCTTCTGATTTCAGACAAGAAGAGTTTTGAAGGTTTTCCCTTTATATGTCTATGTCAAACCAGTGGGCCGCGCCCCTGGGCCATGTTTGGCTTCAGGGCTTTAATTTGAACAATCTTGGTAGGGGTCTACTAGAAGAAGCATCATACCAAATATCAAACACATGAGCCTCCTGGTTTTACACAAGAAGATCCGTAAAGGTTTTCCCTACAAAAGACAATATAAATCCAATGGGCCCCGCCCTATATTAGCCTATGTAAAACAAGTGGGCTTGGAGCAGGGCCATATTTTGGCCCCAGGGCTATAATTTGAACAATCTTGGTAGAGGTCCAATAGATGAAGATCCATACCAAAAATTAAAGACCTGTGCCTTCTGGTCTCAGACCAGAATACTTTAAAAGGATTTCCTTACACATGTACATGTAGTAACCTATATAAAACGTGGGCCAGGGGCTGGGCCATTTTTAGCCCAAGGGCTATAATTTGAACAATCTTGGTAGAAGTCCACTAGATGAAACTTCATACCAAATATCAAAGACCTGGGCCTTTGAGTTTCAGACAAGAAGATTTTCAAAGGTTTTCCCTACATACCTCTATGTAAACCTGTGGGACCTGGCGCGGTGCCAGTTTTGGCTCAAGGGCTATAATTTGAACGATCTTGATAGAGGTTCAACTCCACCCCAGTAATGGAGGACTTTTGTATCTCTGTCAGCGGCATACTGAAGCTCATACAAAACCTGAAACCTGGAAAAGAGCTGGACCAAACCAACTCAAGCCTCTTTTGTTGAAAGAACTGAGAGAGGAAATTGCACCAATCGAGACCGGTAAGCTCCGAGCTGATTGGTGCAAGTCTTCAAGAAGGGTGACAAGTCTTCTGCTGCCAATTACAGGCCTATGTCCCTGACTTGCATACTTTGCAAAGCCCTCGAACATATATTGGCTTCCCACTTGGTAAAGCACCTTGACAAACATGACCTTCTATATGATTTACAGCATGGCTTTAGAGAAAAAAAGGCATGTGAGACACAGCTTACCATTTTGGTCGAGGACCTTGCTAAGAGTGTGAGTACAGGTAAACAAATTGATTTGGTACTGCTGGACTTTTCAAAGGCCTTTGATAAAGTTAATCACTCCAAACTCCTTTGGAAGCTCCATCAGTATGGAATCAGAGGTACTGCACTATCCTGGATCCGTACCTTCCTGGGAAACCGGTCCCAGATGGTAGTACTTGATGGCGAGGAATCGAGTTTGGTCCCTGTAACCTCTGGTGTCCCTCAGGGCTCAGTGCTGGGCCGATCCTTTTCCTAGTCTATATCAATGACCTGCTGGCTGAGTTGTCATCACAGGTGTGTCTGTTCGCAGATGACACGGCCGTGTACCTGACAATTGGAGGTACGGAAGACGGAACTGTGCTACAGAATGACCTGGACAGACTATCTATGTGGAAGGACCAATGGGACATGGAGTTCAACCCATCCAAGTGCCAGGTGGTATGGGTGACAACAGCCAGGAAAGCAATAAATTCAGTGTATACTTTGTCAGTCAAATCCTGGAGGTTGTCACCAGTGCTAGGTACTTGGGGGTTGATATCTCCAGTGGTCTATCATGGAACTGCCACATAGACTGTATAACTGTAAACGCTAACCGGACCTTAGGATTCATTGAAAGAAACAAAACAAACAAAAGGGCCATGATGGCCCTGGATCGCTCACCTGATCCATAGAGTAACAAGTGGGCCCTAGAGAGGGCCATTGTTGACCCCAGGGTTATAATGTGCATAATGTTGGGGGAGGTCTAAAACCGTGAAGCTTCATACCAAATATCAACAAAGGCAATAATTTGAACAATCTTGGCAAAGGTCCACTAGATGAAGCTACACACCAAATATAAAAGACCTGGGCCTTGCGGTTTCAGAGAAGAAGATTTTTTTAAAGATATTCCCTACATAAGCCTATGTAAAACCAAGTGACCCCTGGGCGGGGGCACTTTTAGCCCCAGGGCTATAATTTAAACAATCTTGATAGAGGTCCACTAGATGAAGCTTCACACCAAATATCAAAGACCTGGGCCTTTTTGTTTCAGAGAAGAAGATTTTCAAAGATTATCTCTATATAAGTCTATGTAAAACCAAAAGGGCCCCGGGGCGGGGGCATTTGTGGCCCGAGGGCTATAATTTCAACAATCTTGGTAGAGGTCCACTAGATGAAGCTCCATACCAAATATCAAAGACATGGGCCTTGCAGTTTCAGAGAAGAAGATTTTTAAAGATTTCCCTTTATAAGTCTATGTAAAACCAAAGAGTCTCGGGGCGAGGGCATTTTGGGCCCCATGGCTATAATTTTAGCAATCTTGATAGAGGTCCACTAGATGAAATTTCACACCAAATATCAAAGACCTAGGCCTTGTGGTTTCATAGAAGAAGATTTTTAAAGATTTTCCCTATATACCGTAATTCCCTGTGTAAACCACGCACTTTTTTCACCCAGAAAACGGTGAAAAAAATCCCCTGCGAGTAATACAATGGCATAGAAAAATGATATTGTTTTTCTCGAAAAGTCGGCAGGTCACGAAAACCCATTACAAATACAATGTGACACTTTGAGACCCTCATAAAGTTCGTTTGACATATTAATTCATTGAATCATTCATACCATTAAAAATGCAATCAATATTCCTATCTCAGACATCAACCTTTCATCCGTATTACCACATATGCCCGCGGCCCTTTTTTGGGACATCGGCAAACAGTGCAGTCCCAGATCAGACGCCTCAGAAAGACGCCGCAGGCGTTTCTTTTTTGGGACATCGGCAAACAGTGCAGTCCCAGATCAGACACCTCAGAAAGACCCCGCAGATGTCTGATTTGGATTTTCACTGTTTATTGATTTATAACGGTTCAATTATGACACTATTGTTAATCCCTGTCATACAATTGCCACCCTGCGGTGCGTGTCGATAAGGTGTGAAAATATGGTCAAGTTATGCCTCTAATTTGCGTTTATTCCCCAATCATAAAATTTAATCCGCAATCAGTGTGAAAATTATTTAATTGCTCCTAAGACGAGTTGCTACGACTATTCTGCTATCTCGTGAATGGTTATGTTTTGGCGCCAAATAGCAGACGCTTGGTGAGAAAAGTTGAACTCTTTGTGTTAACACATCTGTATTCTGTTGTTGGTTATTGACACGGAGCTTACGGAAAGCGCTGTTTTGCTAGCGAGATTACTTTTACCGTTTCCAAACATTTTTTTTGATGAGACAGATACGCCCCATTAAGATAAAACAATAGACACGTGTGGGGTTGCTGGGGTACGATGACGTCATTTACCGATCGCGTGCAGAAAAAACCAGAAATTCAACTTCGGTGAAGTTGATGTCGCACCTGCTCCCCACCTGCCCCACACAAAAAAAAGAAAGTTTATTTAAGGCAGAAGAAATGAGTATAGGGCTTCGAGAAGAATCCATAGCCTATATATGTGAGGTAAAAAACTGACTAAGTTCACAATGTGGAAAAAGTGATAAAAATTGATCCCAAGATAAAGTGAAAACCACATGCACATCCTCATACCATAGGTAAAAACACACACAAAGTTTTAAAATGATCAATATAAAACTGTAAGAGAAGTTGCGATGACAAGAGGTACCTACTGTATATCAACTAAAGCTTAAAGTTGGCTAAGTTCACAATGTGCAAAAGTGAAAAAAAAATATTCTGAGAATTATGTCGAAATCATATGCACAACCTCATACCATGGCGAAAGCACACGCAAAGTTTCAAAATGATCGGTATAAAACTGCAAGAGGAGTTGCGATGACAAGAGGTACCTATCATATATCAATTGAAGGTTAAAAATGACTAAGTTCACAATGTGGAAAAAGTGAAAAAAAATGATCCGACGATAAAGTCCAAACCACATGCGCATCCTCATACCATAGCGAAAGCACACGCAAAGTTTCAAAATGATCGGTATAAAACTGCAAGAGGAGTTGCGATGACAAGAGGTACCTATCATATATCAATCGAAGGTTAAAAATGACTAAGTTCACAATGTGGAAAAAGTGACAAAAATTTATCCGAAGATAAAGTCCAAACCACATGCGCATCCTCATAGCATGGCAAAATCACACACAAAGTTTCAAAATAATCGGTATGAAACTGTAGGAGGAGTTGCGATGACAAGAGGTACCTATCGTATATCAAATGAAGCTTAAAAATGGCTAAGTTCATAATGGGCAAAAAGCGGAAAAAAATATTCTGAAAATTATGTCGAAACCACATGCACATCCTCATAGCATGGTGAAAGCACATGCAAAGTTTCAAAATGATCGGTATAAAACTGCAAGAGGAGTTGCGATGACAAGAGGTACGTATCGCATACCTAAAAATGACTAAGTTCACAATATGGAAAAAGTGACAAAAATTGATTCGAAGATTAAGTCCAAACCACATGCGCATCCTCATACCATGGCAAAAGCACATGCAAAGTTTCCAAATGAGCGGTCTAAAAGTGTAGGAGGAGTTGCGATGACAAGACATCCAGTGTAAAATGTTGACGGACGGACGGACGAACGGACGAACGGACGGACGAACGGACGGACGGACGGACGGACGGACGGACGGAAACTTGCACGCCTATGTCTTCCTGCTAAAGCAGGTGCGACAAAAACTAGCGGTGATTTGTAGGCGGCAGTTTGGATGCCAGAAAACTTTGATGTTCGCATTGAACTTGCTTGTTTATTTTGTTTAAAATCAGAGTTTAAGGAATAATTTGTTAACAGTAAATGGGCTTCTTTAATTGAGTGAGATGTTTGACTCACGCTGAGAATGTGTTAATTATGGGATTAGCATAGAGAACTTGTGAATAACCAGAGGTGTCAAAATACTCAATCTACCTGTAGAAATTTCTGTCAATAACGCTATGGAGCACCTGCCTTGGAGGCATGTTGTCACAATTTTACCTTTGGAAAGAAACCTGTTTCTATCTTTCCTTGTGAAAGAAAACTGGGAAAAAGCATTGTCACCTTTCATAACAAATGAATAACCGCACCCTTAAAATGTCACCTGTCACACACCACCGTTATGGGTAAACGGAGAACTGCCTATGCTGCAAGAGAGAAACTAACCACTATTCTATTCTATAACTACTGGGAAATATACCTATAACCAGTCAGGCTATTTTGATAGTAGCCAATCAAAATTCGTGTACTTTCATTTTCAATCAAAATGGCGTCTGAGAAAAGCATTCTGTGATACTGGGGAAAAGCATGTGCGTGTTTTAGACTGGAATATTTTTTTTCTTACATATCTTGGACTCAGAATTGAGGTGCGTGTTATAGATGAGTGCGTGGTATACACAGGGAATTACGGTAAGGCTTTTAAAATGTGTGTGTGTGAATTTGGGTTAAACGTCGTTTTCAACAATTTTTCAGTCATATCACGCCGGTGACTGGTTGCGACAGGGAGCTCAATGCTCACTTTTATAGTGCTGCCTCACTGAAGTATCATGTTCCAGACACATTACATGATACCACACCCAGTCACATTATCCTGACACTGGATCGACAGGTCCTAGCTCTACCCTGTAAATCTGAGTGCCAAGCGAGGAGCAGCTAGTACCATTTTTAATGACTTTGGTATGCCGCGGCCCGGGATCGAACCCGTGACTTCAAGTCTATGTAAAACCACAGGGCCATGAGGCGGGGCATTTTTGGTCTCAGGGCTATAATTTGAACAATCTTGGTAGAGGTCCACTAGCTGAAGCTTCATACCAAATATCAAAGATCTAAGCCTTGTGATTTCAGAGAAGAAGATTTGTAAAGATTTTCCCTATATAAGCCTAAGTAAAACCAAAGGGCCCTGGGGCGGGGACATTTTTGGCCCCAGCACTATAATTTGAACAATCTTGGTAGGGGTCCACTAGATGAAGCTTCATATCAAATAGCAAAGACCTCGGCCTTGCGGTTTCAGAGAAGAAGATTTTTAAAGATTTTCCCTATATAAGCCCATGTAAAACCAAAGGGCCCCGGGGTGGGGGTATTTTTGGCCCCAGCACTATAATTTGAACAATCTTGGTAGGGGTCCACTAGATGAAGCTTCATACCAAATATCAAAGACCAGGGCCTTGCGGTTTCAGAGAAGATTTTTAAAGTTTTCAGTGAAAAAAATCTATTTTTGGCTCCTGTGACCTATATGTGCAACGGACCAGTACCATTTGAACAACTTTGAAAGGGGACCACCTAAGGATCATTCCTGTGAAGTTTGGTCAAAATCCGATCAGTGGTTTAGGAGGAGATGTCGTTTGAAGAAATTGTTTACGCACGCACGGCTGATGGATGCATGCATGCACGACGGACAAAAAGTGATCCCAAAAGCTCACCCCCTCACTACGTGACGGTGAGCAAAAAATCCTAAGGTACAAGAGACTGCCTACAACACCTTGGTCTGCCCTCAGCTGGAGTACGCCGCCCCCATCTGGGATCCCCATACTAAGGAGAAACTACGCTGTTGAAATACGGTCCTATATTAAGAATCGTTGTATTCTTGGCATACGGTGCAAAGACATTTTCGATGAAATATGTTCGGTTTATGGGCATAATGAAATGTCTTTTCCGACAGTTTTTCGTTGGTGTAAGAAATTCAGCTGTGGGCTAGGTTCAACAGAAGATGCACCACATGATCGTCGGCCGAAAAGAGCAACATCTGCCAAGATGGTTGCAAGAGTGAAAGAAATAGTTGCTACCGATGCACGATACACCACTAGGCAAATAGCTAGTATGGTTGGCATCTCATTAGAAGCAGCTCATACAATTCTGAAACGGGATTTGAAAATGAGAAAGATCTGTGCTAGATGGATTCCCCATCTGTTAACAGATGAGCAGAAAAAAGACACGCGTTCAGTGCGCCAAGAAGTTGCTTAAAAAGTACCATTTTTAACGACTTTGGTATGCCGCGGCCAGGGATCAAACCAGTGACCTCAAGTCTATGTAAAACCACAGGGCCACGAGGCGGGGGCATTTTTGGTCTCAGGGCTATAATTTGAACAATCTTGGTAGAGGTCCACTAGCTGAAGCTTCATACCAAATATCAAAGATCTAAGCCTTGTGATTTCAGAGAAGAAGATTTGTCAAGATTTTCCCTATATAAGTCTATGCAAAACCAAAGGGCCCCAGAGCGGGGGTATTTTTGGCCCCAGGGCTATAATTTGAACAATCTTGGTAGAGGTCCACAAGATGAAGCTTTATACCAAATATCAAAGACCTGGGCCTTGCAGTTTCAGAGAAGAAGATTTGTAAAGATTTTCCCTATATAAGCCTATGTAAAACCAAAGGGCCCTGGGGTGGGGGCATTTTTGGCCCCAGCACTATAATTTGAACAATCTTGGTAGGGGTCCACTAGATGAAACTTCATACCAAATAGCAAAGACCTCGGCCATGCGGTTTCAGAGAAGAAGATTGGCTCCTGTGACCTATATGTGCAACGAACCGGAACCATTTTAACAACTTTGAAAGGGGACCACCTAAGGATCATTCCCATGAAGTTTGATCAAAATCCGATCAGTGGTTTTGGAGATGTCGTTTGAAGAAATTGTTTACGCACGCACGGCTGATGGATGCATGCATGCACGACGGACAAAAAGTGATCCCAAAAGCTCACCTCCTCACTACGTGACGGTGAGCTAAAAATCCTAAGGCATAAGAGACTGCCTACAACACCTTGGTCTGCCCTCTGCTGGAGTATGCCGCCCCCATCTGGGATCCCCATACTAAGGAGAAAATACTCCAGCTGGAAAAAGTCCAATGTAGGGCACAGAGTTCTCACTAGGATTTTGAAAAGAGGAGTTGAAGAATCCATCCATGGAAAAAGTTGGATTCAAATCTGAAAAGTTGGAGTTTGACCCTAAAAAACTATGTCACTTATGGCTAAATGCGTACGGCTGTACAGTGAGACTCCAAAAGACTTTGGGGTTTGAACCCTTATCCTGCTTAACATGACAAACCCTTTTCTTCAGTGGAGATCCAGATCAGATGGCTTCCACCTAATCAGGATTGACTCAGATTGTGAATTTGAAGGGATAAATTACATGGAGTGGACTGGGTAAATTAATTTATTCATCAGGATAAGGGTTTAAATTTGAATGTGAGCAGTTAACAGTAGTACAGGCTCTGATCAGGCTGCACCAACAGGACAAGTCTGTTCATGTCATGCACTACATCCTAGTACATAAAATGGCATCTGAAACTTTTGGATTCTTACAATATTTCGCATAATCACTAGCCAAAAATTTCCAGTTCAGTCCATTTTGTTTCTTCAAAATAAGCAGGATTTGAAGAAATAAGATGGAATAAAAATATGATTCAGAAATTTTGACTTTCATTAAAATAAGAAAAATAACTTTTGTTGTTTTTATTTACATCCAGTTTGTCACAAATATTTACCCCCAAAAAAAAGAAAAACCAAAAACAAAAAAAACAAGATGTGTTTGTGAAACATGAATATGTCCCCAGGCATGGTCATTTTTTTTTCAAAGTTGGTCACAGTTCAAAGTCAAGGTCACAGGTCAAGATTTTTGGTTTGAGTGGGAAGCCCTTGGTCCAAGGAACTTACATGCCAAATATGAAGGCTCTATCATAAACGGTTTGAAAGTTATGAACAATAATATTTTTTTCTTTAAAGTAGGTCATAGGCCAAGGTCACAGGTAAAAAAATTTGGCAGCTCTTGTCACAAAGAACCTACATGCCAAATATGAAGGCTCTATCTTAAACGATTCAAATGTTATAAACAATTCTATTAGCTCTTTTACGCAGATCAAAGGTCAAAGTCACGGTAAAAATTTTTTGCATGAATGTAAAGCTCTTATCATAAGGAACCTACATGTCAAATATGAAGGCCATATCCCAAACAGTTTGAAAGTTACATCCAAAATGTTATTTTTTTCTTTTAAGTAGGTCAAAGGTCAAGATCACAGGTCAAAATTATTTGCATGAAAGTAAAGCTCTTGTTACAAAGAACATACATGTACATGACAAATATCAAAGCTGTATCTCAAACGGTTCAAAAGTTATGACCAATTTTAACTTTTTCTTTTATGTAGGTCAAAGGTCAAGGTCACAGGTCAAAATTTTTTGTGTGAATGTAAAGCTCTTGTCACAAGGAATCTACATTCAAAATATGAAGGCTGTATCTCAAATGATTCAAAAGTTATGACCAAAATGTTATTTTTTCATTTTAAGTAGGTCAAAGGTCAAGGTCACAGGTCAAATTTTTTTGCATGAATGTGAAGCTCTTGTCACAAGGAACCTTCATGTCAAATATGAATACTCTATCTCCAACGGTTCAAAAGTTATGACCGTTAAAGTTTTCCAGGTACAAAACAACAAACAAACAAACCAACAGACAGGGCAAAAACAATATGTCCCTGCTATCGCTATCGGGGACATAAAAAACACCAACAGTGCAGGCCCAGATCAAATGCCACAGCTGTCTGTTCTGGACCTCCACTATTAGCAGGCAGTTCAACACTTTACTTAATGCTAATATTCCATGGTTTCTGATAATTAATTACTTTCATTCAAATACCGGTAGGCCTACGGTAAGTAATCAAGGTAACTTCATAAACAATAAAGACAGTGTTCAATACAGGCGTGGGGTAATCATAATCTGTAATCGTAATCAGCTGTAATCGATTACATATTTTCAAGTAATCTGATGTAATCAGACATTTTTCTGATTACAAGTAATTTAATTTAATCAATTACTTCCATATTTTGGCCTGTAATCATGATTATTTTCTGATTACAATTTGATTACATTTCTGTTAATATACATGTATAAATTGTGAATTTGTGCAAAAATATAAGGATTCTGGACATCAGACCAATTCTTTTACATACTTTTGCTAGCATGTATAGTCATCATAATATCAGTAATTCCTAATAAACTGCAATTAAACATTTCAAACTGTTACCTTTCATAAAAGTTAATGGATGTGCTGAATGTTTTTCAAATCAGTTTATAAAGACTGCACAAGTGCAAATAAAGCGATCATATAGTTGTCTCCCTTTAAAGTGTGTAAGGTATATTGGTTAAAGCTGTGAAGTCATAGTATTTTTATCAACAACCATAATGAGCCTGAGGTATTGGACAGACAAACCTGGTCAAACAGCGCATACTCAGATAAGATAGTCTAGAAGAGCACTTTGATCAGGGTACACACTGTTTGCTTTTTAATTTTTTTATGCATTTTAGGCAATTATAACAAACTTTTCAGATGTCTATTTTTTATATATATTTTAGTTGGGTTTTTTTCACAGGTAAATTGTACAATGTATGAGCATCTATAATTTTCTATTGTTCTGTTGAGTAACCATCTACATTCAGGTGTGAAAAATTACAAAACAGTTGCCAGTCACTGTTTGTCATGTCACTGTGAAAAACAAAATCAACTCAAATTTTGTCTACAGGTTCTTGTTGATAAATTAAGTTTTTAATCACATATTGACCATTGCGATTGATTTACAAACTGAAATCCTAACACTTCACACAGTTCATCTGAAAATATTAATTGCATTTTATTAAATGTGCCCAAATTATGTAGACAGGCTGGGACACTGATCAAACTGCTCCTACATGAAGACTGCTCCTCCATGAGCAGACTGATCTGGGTCTACACTTTTTGTCCAGCCTGTCTGTCTGTGTAGACTGAAAGATGCAACTTTTGAAATCTGATGATGATAAAGTGTAATTCAGATAGGTCATTTTGGCTTCGGTTATGAGAACTAGTGGATTGTTCACAATGGATGCATTTACTATAACAACTCAAAAGTACTGGTAGAACTTGACAAAAGCTAAAAGAGAGCTTACATAAATTTAGTTTTGAATTAAGTTTGTTTGAGATTGTGCTTCATTTTAAACATGTAGTTTAAATGAACATCTATTAATTATTAGTAGTAGTATTTGTTTAACGCAAGTTAAAGTGTCATGCCTGTAGTACTTCTAGATAATACATTGCAAAAGTAATTGTAATTTAATCAATTACATTACAAAAGTAATTGTAATATAATCAATTACATTCATATGATGTTGTAATTGTAATTTAATCAATTACATTTTAGGGCAAAGTAATTGTAATTTAATCAATTACTTTCAGATGTAATTGGCCCCAAGCCTGGTTCAATACGAAAGTGCGAAAAACTCGAGTCATAATTTTCTTTAATCGTAATAAAGACGATTTATACACTAGATTATCGCATCCTTTAATTATGCCTCTGACATTTTTTTCAACAGTCAAATTACCGATAATCCAACTGTGTATACAAGTACATGTATCCGGAAACAAAACAATCAATTAATGTTAAGCAGCCACGAGCTTGATTTAATAACACAAAACACCGCATCTCGCAAACCGCAAGACTGACCTGTCAATCTTCTAGCCGTGACGCTCTGATTGGCTGAGAAGGCAATACAGACGACTGTCCTCGCTATGTAATGCTTGAATAAGCACGGCGGCAATGATTAACCTGAAAGCGGTAGCTAAATTTGGAGATCAACTGGACACCCCGTCATCTTTTGATTTGATTGAGGCCATTTTTACACTTGATTACGGACACTTCAGGCGAAAAACAATTGGCGTAATTAAGAATCCAAGGCAGGAAATGTTAAGTGTACAAAAGCAAAAACAGGCGTAAAAATACGCCGGATTCAGCATTTCTGAGAACTCTGGGGCAGCAAGTTGGACCACAAGTAATTACGATTACCTGTCAAGCGTAACTGCCATGGTCAACTATCTTGGTTGGAGTACCCTAGAGCAGAGACAGGCAGATGTGCGCCTTTTGCCTTTTTTATAAAATCGTTCACGGTTATGTAGCAGTGCCCCTCCCCAAATACATACAACCTGTTGCTAAGGAAAAGTTACGGCACTGCCACTCTTTGGCCTTCCGTCTACTTCACACAACTAGAGATTATTATAAGTACCCGTACTCATTCTTTCCATTGGCTATTGTCCAGTGGAATGCCCTACCTGAAGCTGCTGCATGCTCACCAGACCTGGAATCATTCAAGGTCACAGTTAGTGAGCTGCAGCACTCCAGGCCTTTGATCCATAAGTTGTTGTTTTTAACCTGATTTCAGCTCATCTTCACTATTTTAACCCATCACCTTTTGTCCCCTTCACTATCTGCTTTTAACTTTTCTTTTCCATTGTGTTTGACAGCCCATCTGCCTAGAATGTCCTCGCGGGCGTATGGCAGTATATGAAGATAGATAGGTTCACCTCTCAACCTTTATTACCCGTGATACTTTTGAAAGCCATGCCTTTCTATACCATTCAGGCTTTTCTGAAAACCTGTCGAATTGGCAAACTGCTCCCTTTGAGGGTTCATGGCTACAACCTGGAGCACAAAAGAAGTCATTCTGACCCATAATTTTCTCGTTATAGACCAATAGAAAATTAAAAAAAAAGTCACGTTAAAAAATCATAAGTGAATACACGATCATCTCTATGGCAATCACACTTACGGAAAGCATTGTTTACACGACCACATTTTCAATCACTTGTTGTTGTTGTTGCGAAATAAGTGCCAAACATCTCACCAATTTCAGCCACTGTCTTATCTTTAGAAAATCAATATTTCATTTAATCTCATCAAGCAAATAGGAATACAACAATATTCGGAATTATCACTTCATTATTTATAAATCTTATTTGGTTGGCAAAACTTCACGGAAAACGTAAACAATTACAAAGACATTAACTTGTTTAACTAGGAAGTAACGTTGGCAACCATATTAGATGATCATGTGACCCCCCAAACTCGAATTCTTGCTAGGAAACGAGTATGGCTGGCTAATCGAAGCTGAAAAGATAATCGATTATCAGTCATGTCATTGCGATCGATAATCTATTAGCAATCACTACGGTTTTTGCCATAATTTTACCTGTCTGGCTTTCTGTCTGAGCATGACTCTTACCATATGTTGCACTTTACCACATGTATATTTGAACATAAAGGCCTGAGCAAACAGTGTAGAACCAGATCAGACGACGCATAATGCAGCATCTCATCAGGGTCTGCACTGTTTGCCACTCCATCACGTGAACAAGTCCGTGAAATGAAGACCCCTCTAAACCCCACTTTATATAGAGGAAACTGGGGTTTACGGGGGTATTCATTATTTTTCTTTTTTCTGCTCCAAGACATAGGTTCTGGGTACTCGTTAGAACCGCCTCAATGAGGTGGTTCTAACGAGCACACACAACCTATGTAATGAGCATTTATAAGAAAAATATCAAGGGTTTTCATCAGAAAAGTAGCTGTTATGGAGATGTGAAAAATGCACTATGTCGCACGGGTGTGTTATCGTAATGATCCAGCTATTCTAGGCATAACTAGTAGTAAATTGTACCTATCAAGTAATCAATTAAGTAAAAGCAAATCAGAAATGATAATCATTTTTGTGGAATTTATCGAACGATTAATTGATTATACGATTAATCGTGTCAGCCTTAGAAACCAGAGCGTGATTAAATAATGCAAATAAGGTCAATAAAAGCTTAGGTTTTTAAGAAGTCCAGAGAGCAACCAAAATTGTTACCTCAGGTGGATGGGTCCGCCCCCGCCCATTGGGGCTTGGAGAAATGGATGGGCTGCATGATGCTTCCACGCAGAGCTGAAATCCGGCCGCACACAATTACTGGTAAACGGCTTAGAGGATGTAAGGATTTATGGACATCTCGGCCCCTAACAAACTCGGCCCCTGACAAACTCGGCCCCTAGCAAACTCGGCCCCCATTCAACTCCGTCCTCAAAAACTCAGTCCCTACCAGCATTTAGGTCCTAAAATACAATGTTTTTGTTTCCGAGACTCAATTTGGAAGGTGGATAGGTAGTTTCACAGAAAGTTTGGGCATATTTGTCGTTTTTAATACGAAACCTTATCCACGATAAAAGGTCGCGGAAACCCAAACTGTAATTGGGACGGTGTTGGAATTGAGTGTGGCACCACGAAAACATGCGTATATAATTTTGACTATCTGCAACCACACTTTTATATGGTAAATCTGGGGTTTACAAGGGTTTATATCAATTTACTTTTTTTCTTCTCAAAAACATAAATTGTTGGTTCTTGTAAGAACCGCCTCGTCGATGCCGTTTTTACAAGTACCCGAATCTGTTTGCGCAAAAACATAGATTCGGCTCACATGGTTCTGTGGGGGTTGTTGGTACTTGTTAGAATCGCCCTGTCAATTTGGTTCTAACAAGTACCCAAAAACAATCAAAATCATTGGTATTAATAGAAAAAAGGCTAATGTCTGTGGAATGGTCAAACCATGCAACTGATAATAAAAACAAAACGGTTCAATTTTTGTAACTGCGCAACAGAACATACTACTAGGCAGAGATGTAATTACACGCCAATCAATCAATTAGTTTATTAATTACATCGGAAGGTGAGTGACAGTGGACCCACAGCAGCGTGTCATACACTGGTTCAATCAACGGCATTAGGTTCATTTAACTCATGTGAGATGGGTTACTCATAATTTCAACAAAATGAGTTCAAAAGGTAATTTAGGCATTTGTACATTAAAAATATGTGTAATAGTTTGATAATAAGTCAATTCAATCACATATATATACATATTCAAATTTAAGGGGGCCGAGTTTGTCAGGGGCCGAGTTTGTAGGGGCCGAGTTTGCTAGGGGCCGAGTTTGTCAGGGGCCGAGTTTGTTAGGGGCCGAGATGTCCTGTCACCGATGTAAGCCTGCCCAGGTAAAGTGGTGCGAGTCGGACCGCCCGTGCTTGTAAACCCTATTGGTTTCATTGGGCGACAGGGCTTGAGATGTCATTTCATCTCAATGCCGGGTAAAAGTCCCACAAAATTGGAAGCAACGTCTCCAAAATGACCTATACAGTGTTGATGGGGACGTTAAACAAATAAAACCTCAGTTGGATATATTATATATTGAATTTAAATACAATGTTTTCCCGTGCTTTTTGGTATGTTGGTTGCTTTACGGTATTTGGAGCTTTTCAGTTATTCTATGCACCGGGTCCTGGCCTATAGGAGGTTTTTTCGTGACGTACTTCCGGTTCTAAAAATAGAACGGGAAAAGCCCTGGCCGTCATCTGTCGTATTGCTTCAAAGGCAGTGGGATATATAAAGTGTTAATTACAGCGTAAAACAGTGGAATTCTTTTAAACTTTTGGGGAATTCTAATATAAGATAATGGGAGAAACACCGATATGCTGCCAGATGTGAAATTTCGCATTACGAAAATGATATATTGTACATACGACCCAACATGGTTCTCTCTCTCTCTCTCTCTTAGCGTACCAACAATTAGCGAGCGCAAGCAAATGTAAATTACAGTTTGTTGTTAAATGACGCTACGTCAACCGACATGTAGCGTGTCAACAACGTCGTGTCTACATCAAACCAACTTCAAAGCGATGCATTGAATTTGACATTGCAACGTCGATGAAACGTCACAACGTTTCATTTGGCGATAATACGGCGTTGCTAAATGCTATTTGCCCAGTACTCGGACCCATCAAGACTTAGTGGGATTGGAACATTAAATTCAAAACAAACGGAGAACACCCTTTCAGAGCATAAGAATGTTAAACACTCCTTCGCAAGTGCAAGATTTTACAGTAAAATCTGGTAGATTTGCAGGGTTTTCATTAAGAGGCGGCAGGAGGCCAAAATGACTGCCTCTATTGATTTTCTGGTCGCCTCAAATGTTACTTTTGTTTATTAAACTCTTATGAAATAGTAGAATTTGGCCGCCTCAAACTGGTGACTGGCCTCTTAAGAAAAATTTTAATGAAAACCCTGGATTTGTAGATTGGCTCAACCTGCCAAGCCCTTAGGTCTACATTAACCCATTTGGTACCGGAAATCCCAAAAGGGGTAAGTGACAAACAGTGCAGGCCCAGATCAGACGCCGCAGAACGCAGGGTCTGATCAGGGCCTACACTATTTGCAAAAAGTTCGGCCATTTTCCAAATAAATTTTGAAGAAAACACAACCTGACACCCCTAAATTTTGAAAATGACTCCTGCTATATATAAGGAGGAAGATTCCATTTGGTACAAAAAGGGTTATGGGCTTCTTGGCTACACGGATCAGTCAAACCATCTCAACGGTCATGTGCCATTGTAGTGAGTTGGAGTGGTTGTCGATGGCATGACGTCGAGCCAACGTTGACTCGACGCCCGTCTGTAAGTCCACTCATTGGTTGTTGTTTTTTTTTGACTGTCAGTAGATATAGATAGATAGATAGAAAGTTACTTAAAAACTTATTTCGTGAATAACGGTATCTCAAGTCTTGGACATGGGTCATTCATGAAAAGATTTTCGTCAATTAAAAACGGATTTAGGATAAACGAATTTCGGTAATGAAAGTAAAATATCATTCTTTCCTTCTTGAGGCATTATTTCAATGAAAACGGGTATATTTTCTCTCAAAATGTCTGAATATTGTTAGCATTTTAAGTTCCGCCAATACATTTGAATAGCAATGGTCGTTTCAATTGACGGCCAGTACTTTGCGCATGCGCAAGAATGACATCATAAACGGAATTCCTAAAAACCTATTGCAAACACACCGGTCGCAAACTAGGGTTGTTCGAACATTGTACCTGTTCCCCCACGTCCAGTGTAACCCAGCCAACAGTCATCTCTTGTTAATTCCACTGCTACCGTACAAATTATCAAGTTCTCTTATGGTAGGTAAACAGGAATATAACCGTCGTTTTTTTCATTCTTTTCTCAAATAAGTCATTTTCTTTTTAATTGACAAACAATTAGTTTCGGGAAGTGACTAGTCGCAATATTGTCGTGTAGATGCGGTGCTACTAAGTTCCGAAAATTTACGAAAATTAACTGAATTTTGATTGTTTTTTTGTATTTGTTTTTTTATTATTATTATTATTATTATTATTATTATTATTATTGGTATTCTCTGCCTTCTATTCGCGCATTTCATGTATTCAATGTTATGATATGTGATTTGCAAATAAATAAAGTTGAGTTGAGTTGAGTTGAGGTCAGTATAAAACGCAGCACTTTAGTGCAGCTATACTTGTACTTGTACTGTATAGATTCTGCCTTGCTAGGCACACCTCCTTCTGGAGTCTTCTTTGGGTATTATTTACAGTGGTAGGACAGGTTTAAAATGACGAACTGTTCCCGTCACCCTATACATGTACATCTTTACATCTTTTAAAAGAAATCAGCTTTCATGCTACTGTGTACCACGGTCACCTTTTCCGCCCGGCTTCTTTTTACGTTTCGGAACAAGTTCTAGTAGTCTGTATCGTTCAGTATGTAGCGTGTAACAGAGGCGCTTTGATAATTTTTCAAGTTCCCTACCACATTGGAGCAGGTGCTTGTTTTCCCAAAAGTCAATACACATAGTGGGGTCCAACAAAAGCTGGACGAAAATATCTGTCTCTGGTACGGGAAGACCAAGACCATTGACTGCATCGATAACACTCTCCATGACCAACCTCCTTTTCGGCTGCAAAGCTGAACATTCCATTAAAAAATGGGACATCGTTTCGGGTCCTTGATGGCACAGCAAGCATGTTGGGTCGATCTGGTTCTGGTTGAAGGCTGCCCTGTTAGTTTGCAGAATATATGTCCCCGTCACTAGTTTGAGTTTAATGCTGATACAGGGAATGTCCCTGACAACTCCCGAGTGATGCAGTAACCAATGGGACCTTCCCAGTTGAAATCCATCCACGCAGAGGTGCTTAAGTGAGGAGTAGAGGGAGGCTCTAGTCAGGATTCTTTCTGTCCAGTACTTGTTCACATGCTTAGCAACCATAGACTTCCAACTGTATTTGGTAGGTGGGTCATTTAAAAGTTCCCAGCAGTCTGGTAGGCTGTACTTCACCAACAGTCTTTTAACAGCCACAAACCAGCTATTACTATTCGAGCTCTTCACTGAATACTGCCTGCGAGCTAGATGCTTTTCAGTTGAATCTTCGCTCAGCCTGCAGCTGTTTCCATAGAGAGTGAGGACTCGTTTGTGAATCACGCCCTCGATAGGAATGGCACCAGTCAGGATGTACACTGCCGGGTCCGCGACGGTAATGGGGAGAGACAGCATATGTTTGATAAATTGCTTATGTGTCATAGGGCGCAATAAAAGACTTTTTCATTTTATATGTCTTGGTCTTATTTATATGTCCCACGCAAAGTTTCCTTAATTTCCAATCCGTTTTTTACCTGACACAGTCCCCAAATTTCGGTTAGTTGTAGTAGGATAGCTGGTCAACCGTATACTGTATGTCTACGTAGTTATTATCGGATAGGTAGTGCTTTAGGTGTATTGACCTATTGATCTATTGCATATGGTTTACACATCTATTCACCCGTGTATGCATCGGTGCACTTAGTTATACGCTATCGATGCATATACATCTCCATTTTACATGTCATCTAATAAATACATTTATATACTGTATTTGCAGGTTAGTAATGTCAGCTTTTATTTATCACACGTAAAGGATTATACTGATATTATTTCAAGTCAGGAATAATGTATTTCTGAAGGTTTTTAAAACATTTATTCATTTTCATTGTTGACGTTCTGAAGGTGCCGATGGCAAGGCCAGTAACTCTTGTATGTTACTCTGTTTATAATCTTGAATAGGCACTTAGTTATACGCTATCGATGCATATACATCTCCATTTTACATGTCATCTAATAAATACATTTATATACTGTATTTGCAGGCTTTTGCTTCAATTAGAATCCTTTTAAACGTCAGAGCCTGGTTGGGGCAACAGCATTCAGCCCCAACGTAACCAGAAGCCCTGTAGCAGTGGTGGCCAGTGTACTTTGGGTTTCTGGTCAACTCGTACCTAAGTCAACTCGTACCTTAGTCAACTCGTACCCGAGTTTGGTCAACTCGTACCTTAGTCAACTCGTACCTAAGTCAACTCGTACCTTGGTAAAAATAAAATTTGTTTTGGGGTAAGTTTGGCTTAAGTACACATATATACAGGTCAACTTTATGGTCTATGCAGACTCCTGATCCTTTTCCCGACGACGAAGACGACACATAGTGTGTGCATGGCGACATTACGCACGTGCGCCAAAATGGCGCCTTTCATGTGTATGACCCCCATATCCCTTTAGCCAGACATAATTTATTGGTGCTCGTTAGAAATATCCCTTTGGGGCAGCTCCAACGAGTGCCAACAATCTATGCTCCAGAGGGATGTGATTGGTACATAACACCATGCTCAAAATAAGACAAACTTCATATGTAAATATGTAAATCAAAATAACGAGAAAAATATAATTGTAGAACTTACATTTCATGCTCATTTGCAAATAAAATGTAGTTATACAATTATAATTTGTTCTCATATATGCTCAAAATGTTGGCTAACAAATGTTGCATATTCCTTATTACTGTTACTTTACGATAACACACCCGTGCAATATAGTGCGTTTTTCGCATCTCCATTATGGCAACTTTTTTTACGAAAATCCGTGGTTTTTTTTTTTCTTATTTATACGTCAAATATAGGCTTTGATCTTTAGTTGGAACGACTTCGTTGAGTCTGTTCTAACGAGTACCCTCAACCTATAAGGACTCGCTAGGAGCGGCATCTTCAAGCGACCTGAATATCATAGCATACACATTCTATATAAAACAAATCGTCGATTTTACCTCACAATTTGCATTATTATTATTATTATTATTATTATTATTATTATTATTATTATTGTTATCATCATCAGTAATAACGGCTAAAGAGTATTAACAACTGAAGAATTGTTCCTTATATTTGAAAAGGCGTGTTTTCGTAATGCCGGGATAATTTTCCCCTTTAATTGCAATAAATACATAAATAAATCAAATAAATAAATAAAATGAATAGATAAATAAATTGATCACTAGTCTAAAAATATCTAATAAATTAAATTTGAAGATGATTGATACTATTGGAAATTTCCTATACTCCCCGAAAAAAAAAACGAATTGCATAGGTGTTTAGTTCTGTTGTATTCATGTTCGAGGAGCAACGACTTACAAATGTTTTGCCATCCTTCTACGATAGCTGAAGTGATCTACTAACGTAAAGTGCATTAGCTATACTCGGTCTTCTATTATCACCCCGACATGGGCTCCTGATCGGAATATCGAAATTATACGAGTATTTCCTGGTAATCAATACCCATCTTGTACGCATACCTTATATAGACTGTTTGTACACAAGTACATGTATCCTTTCTTTTTACACGAAACCAAAAATGATATTTATAACCAGTGCAAATATGTGTCTGCATGAATTTCTTACTTGTAAATATGATTGGTAAACGTTCTCAACGGACACGCAGCGCCGCAGCAACGTTGATTCCTTGATGTGTCAACGCTGAATCGACGATGCGTGTGCCACCTGACACCATACTGAAAGCGTGTCCAAACTTATCCCAACCTTAGACAAATTTAACCCAACAATAAGTATACATCTAGCTTGTGGTTATTTCAATGTACACCCCAAGCTCCAGCTCCAAACTCACCCTATCGTGAAGTCCAAGGGCTAGACCCTACCCCGTCAACGTCTATGTCTGCAGACGATGACGAGGTGAGGCCTTGCCGTTGGCCTTTTAGTACGATCAGTTTTTTTTCCGGTACGCTTTCAGATATATACATGTAAAATGTGAATATCATTATATTTACAATTCACAGTTCTTGTTGTGACCGTCAGTTTTTTGTATGCTACTATTGATTATTTTTTCTCATATGCTACTTGTGTGTAGCCTGAGATTTATTGCATAATAAAGTTCTGTTCTGTTCTGTTCTGTTCTGATACTGCAAGGATGCTGTACTTCTTATATATCCAGTAATCGGCAATTCAAAAGAAAATAAGGGCCAGAAAATAATTCACAAAAGATAATTGAGCTTAAATTCCTGCGTGTCATTAAGTTTTGTCAGAACAAAACAGCCGCTCGCCGGCAAAATTAAAGCAATTAAAAACAGTCTTTAATGAAGGACGATTAGATTAAACTAGTACCGATAATCGTTTTTTTTTACACCCACATTAATCGGTACACGATTAACTAAAGTGTTAATTAAATTAACCCAAATGGAATCTTCCATCTTATAAATTTTGAAATTTAGGGGTGTCAGGTTGTGTTTTCTTCAAAATTTACTCGGGAAGTGGCTAAACCTTTTCAAACAGCGTCCGCCCTGATCAGACGACGCCACGTTCTACGGCGTCTGATCTGGGCCTGCAGTGTTTGACAACCCAAATGGAATCTTCCATCTTATATATTTCGAAATTTAGGGATGTCAGGTTGTGTTTTCTTCAAAATTAACTCGGGAAGTGGCTAAACTTTTTCAAACAGAGTTCGCCCTGATCAGACGACGCCACGTTCTGCGGCGTCTGATCTGGGCCTGCAGTGTTTAACAACCCAAATGGAATCTTCCATCTTATATATTTTGAAATTTAGGGGTGTCAGGTTGTGTTTTCTTCAAAATTTATTCGGGAAGTGGCTAAACTGTTTCAAACAGCGTAGGCCCTGATCATACGACGCCGCGTTTTGCGTCTGATCTGGGCCTGCAGTGTTTGACAAGGTACCCCTTTGTGGGTTTCTGGTACTGAATGGGTTAAAAGTGAATAATAATAAAATAATAATAATAATAACACTAATAAAAATAATAATAACTAGAGCAGGTTGATGGCGCGCCATTCCATATCCCCGCGTTCTGCGGCGTCGGATCTGGGCCTGCAATGTTTGACAAGGTATCCCTATGTGGGTTTTTGGTAGTGAATGGGTTAAAAGTGAATAATAATAATAAAATAATAATAATAATAATAACAATAATAAAATAATAATAACTAGAGCAGGTTGATGGCGCGCCATCGCATATCCCCGCGCTGTGAAAACCATGTTACAATAAAAGGACCCAAAGTACTTCTTTCTGGCCTCCGGTGAACTCAAGACATGTCTCGGGGCAAGTAATGACCCATTTCAGCTATTGCTCGGCAACAAAAATAGGGTACCCCACCTACCCCTGGGGTACGAGTTGACCAAAATAGGTACGAGTTGACTAGGGGGTACGAGTTGACCAAAGAACGGGTACGAGTTGACCAAAAACAGGTACGAGTTGACTTAGGTACGAGTTGACTTAGGTACGAGTTGACCAGTTACCGTACTTTGAAGCCAGCCGATGACGATGGAAACAACGTCGATGGTGTGACGGCACGACTACGGTAGCCGTGGAACCTGAAGTGTCGACTTGTGGATCGACCTGATCGTTTTTCGGGACTTCCGGAAGGAATATTTTGTGCACATATATTATCATGTTGAGCTCAGTGTGACGCGCGTGATATTCTTTGGGCCCAGGATACTGATATTCTACTACAATCAACGATGGTGGATGTTCGGTGATATCGCGTGTGGTTACCGCTGTGTACTCGTGATTGTGCTGTGTTGAACATACTGGATGTTCATTATTTTGTGTGTTTATTTTAATTTTGTGCATTCCATTAGGATGGATTGGATATTTTTAATATTTGGATATATTTGTTGAAGGTACGATTTTAATTGCCTTGCCATCACCTTTTGTTTCATTTCTGGTTATTGCCTGTCTGTGAATTGCTCAAGCTGTGTGTCTGTGAACTTCACAATAGCCCTTGTCAATAACATGATTTACCTCCCCTGCAAAGATTTACTCTCCTTGTCTATTGATCGCTTTGTCTACTTCCGGTGCGTATTGATCACCAATATGGCGCGGAACAAAGAGAACAAATACGATAATCACGAATGCCATAAAATGCACTGTCCTTCTGATCGGGACGTCAACTGCCAGGAGGCCTCCTCTGCAGCAGTGAGAATCACCCCCTGCGCAGATAGATAGATAGATAGATAGATAGATAGATAGATAGATAGATAAGATAGATAGATAGATAGATAGATAGATAGTCCGGTTTGGTCACATATTTGCAGCTGCATTTTCTTAAAGATTTTTTTTTTTGTAATTTTACTTTCGTGGGCAACTTGCCGTCCCTTTGAGGAATGAAATTTATGAAGAGGGCACCGTAGGCATAATATTTTGTTTTTTATACAACATCTTTTTTATTTCAAGGTCCCCAAAATAAAATTTGCTCGTGATGTACATGTATACGGGAACAGTAATACCCTGACCCACGCGCTCGGGCTAAGCCATATCAACGTCCATGCAACGTCAAGGCGTTTGAGCAGCATCATATCAATCCCCATGCCACGTTATGACGTTTGAGCAACGTCATATCGACGGCGTTGCAACATCATGACGTTACATCGACGTTGATATGACCTTGCTGCGTATTTTACACCATCCCAAGACGGTCGCTCTTTTGCTGTTTCTTTGGAGTTGTATTTCTATTGTTTCGGTGCTTTGAGACAGCTGAGTTATTTGATTTTTGCATTTTTCATATTCTTCCGTTAGCTATGACCAAAATATTTTAATATAATCTGTGTGTATCAGTATTTAAGATGAAACAGCATTCGTTTGAACTCTGAATAATTTGGGGCATGTGATTTTTGACGGATAAGTGATATATATGCTGAGGATAAATCCGGACCGATTCAATCAAATATTTTACACGTCTATCGGTTAGCAAATTAGTCTTGTCTCTGTTTTCAGTTCATAAACTGTTTGACAGATTATTATTCAGGAAATATACACTTACATCTACATGTACAAAAATGAATTTAACATTCATATGCGATAATTACCGTAACTAAAAAAAAAATGCATGATAAATAAATCGTTGGCGCGCATCCACCCTGCGCACCAAGTACATTTTCAAATAATGCATATCACATTCATAGATGAAAAAAATGCTTTCAGTCCCCGTACGTGTAATATAGACATAAATTTCGTTTATGGGCCATTGTTAATAGATTAATATCTTCGTGGTGTACCGTCATGTGCGCGCTGTGATATACGGATGCTTTAAACCTCAATCTCAGTTAACTTTAAAATAAAGTTTTTTTTGTTTTGTTTTGTTTGATTTGAGGTTCAACCTCCCCGCCAACACTGTAAAGGTCATCCTGGAGACGTTGCTTCCAATTTTGTGGGACTTTTACCCGACATTGAGATGAATTGACATCCCAAGCCCTGTCGCCCTATGAAACCAATAGGGTATATAAGCACGGGCGGTCCGACTCGTGAGCACCGGCTAGCCTGGGCAGGCCTAGATCCTCCAAGCAGTCCACCAGCACCCGTGTGCGGGTCGGATTCAGTTCTGCGTGGAAGCATCATGCAGCCCTTCCAGCCCATATGGGCGGGGTCGACACGCAGAGCTGAAACCGACCGCACACGAGCACTGGCAAACCGCCTAGAGGCTCCAAGCCTGCCCAGGCAAAGCGGTGCGAGTCATTCTCATTCACCCTTTTCCATTTGGCGACAGAGCCCGAGATGTCACCTCAACGCCGGGCAAAAATCCCACAAAATCGTCTCCTAAATGGCCCATAATGTGTTGACGGGAACGTTAAACCTCCAATCAAACAAACAAATCTAAAGTTTATATTAAATTGGTCCATATATTTTCAGTAGGCAGTATAAGATTCCATGTGCGCGAATATGATTCAGATACCCTGTGTCATATGCGCAGTGGGTGAATTCTCGTGCATAGTTTCAGTACGATCTGTTTTTAAATATGTTGAATAATCATATATTTCTGTCAAAATAATGAATTGGAAATGTAATGTATAACTTTATTTATCAGTCAAATAATGAAAAGTATTTTGCGTGGATATATGAGGTGACGAGAAGGACTGAATTCATGTCCGTAGTTGTTTTGTTGGATAATGCTTCTACATCACCAAAGGAAGTGTACAAATCTTGCACATTTAATCGTAAAAATATCCAACATTTTAAAATTACAGATTTTTGACACCTAATAAAAAGTATGCGGTATTTAAAGTCATATGTGCGCATATGACTCATATGCGGTATTAAGGCATACCGCATTTTTACGCTCCGGAAGTGGATAGAAATCAGCATCGCGGACGTTATCGATTTTCAAAACGAAAAAGAGTAGACAAGGGAAATAATTTGCAGGGGCGGATAATTAAGTTATTGAACTGGGCTATATAGCAGAAATGGAATAGTCCAAATCCGATCGTTTCATGGTCTCCGATCGCAGTTCATATACACGTCGCTTGATTTGTTTACATACATGTATTAAACGCAACTTGCTTTCATGTAGACACCTGTTTATCGCTTAACTGTGAATCGATCGAACGTTCTGCCTGTGAGCTGCACACTGAACACACGTGTAGCTTATACCCGATCTACCGATCATTGTGTTGTCTCTGTTTGCATCGTTCGGTTTGTTTACATACATGTACTGAACAGCTGTTCTACTTTTGACAGTTCCAAAAATAGAAACATATGTACATGCACCATCCATTTCATTTATCACCTTTTCCTCATTAATTCATTTCACATCGGGTCGGAGCTGGTTTGTTAAAGTGTGATAATTCATTCCCTAGAATGTAGTGTAGTGTAGACCCAGAATATAATGTCCTTCCCAGTCTAGTTATAATTTTAAGAACCCCGCATCTGTGTCATCTGTGTTAGGAAAACCCATCATTTCCGCCGTCGTGTATTATGTCACGTGACCTCCCGAATATATCCGTAACTTCCCGCCCAGCCCAAAATCCCAGCCCTTTGCGTTATTCGTTGATTCCTGGTTATGCCTGTGTTCTGATTGTTATTAGAATTAAACTCCCGTAAGATTTTGGTCCGCAAATTATTAAATTGAACCCCAGTTTGCGTGAAAATTAAAATTTTCCGGAAAAATGCGGAAGTAGACGAAGCTGCCGTCGGCTTATCGACAGTTTAATGTTATATACCTGAGATAAACTTTATATCGTATACATTCCCTACTGGCCCAATGGTAAAAACGCTGGACTTGTGAGCTGTCGAAGCGGGATCGATTCTCCGCAGTGTCATATATTTTTTTTTCCTTTTCTTTTTTTCGGAAGCTCTTTTATTATCTTGTGCAACGTCTTATTTCCAGATTGTTTTTTTTCCAAAAAGTGCACAATTTAATTGGAAGATGAAAAACACGATGGTATAAAATTTAAAACTTTTCCGGAAAAGTACGGAAGTAGTCGAAGCTGTCGTCCGCTTAGCGAGATTTTGTTGTTATATACCCTTGAAAAACGGTGTTTGTACACGAGCCTCTCTGGCGCAAAGGTTAGAGCGCAGGTTTTGTAGTTTGGCGACTCGAGTTCGAATCTCCGCATAGTCAATTTTTTTTTTGTTTTTGTTTTTTTCTTAGATTTTGCTGAAACATATTTTGTTTATTTGTGCCACTTATTGTTTCCAATTTATTTTTTTTTCCTAAAAGAACTCAATTTATTGGTAAGATGGTATACATGTATGAACTCCATTATATGGTCGTTTTTGCTTTGCATTCCTTATGAAGTATAACAGTCTTGAAACAATTTCAAGAAATTACTTTTCATAAAGGAAGTGAAACACCATCAAACTGTTATGGAATTTTGCGCGAATTTTGCTTGTTTTCGACGTGTGTATTTTTGTTTAAAGAAAAATAAGACATGTAAGTACGCAACGTATCACTTTTGAGTAGGTGCTACGTTATTTTTGTTCATTTCCTTAATCGTTTGCAATGCAGACTAAGAGTAAATTGTTGTAGCATAGGTGCTGAATTAAGTTACTGTACAGTAGGTAGTACGTAATAGTACGGGGCTATAGGTATACTACTGTACAATAGGTAGTACGCCATTAAATAAGTGAAGGAGGAAAACAGGAAGCTAGTTAAAAAAGGCGTGGGTTATTATTCTCACTGAAAAATAATAAAGTGAGTTAGTCTTCTCACAAAGGGACAGACAGAGGACAGAATTGACAGTTTTATGCTTCAGAGAAATGGAAGCAATGTCAGAAAGAGAAAGGAGACTTCTAAAAAGACAACAAACTCAATTAGAAATTGAGAAAGAGAATTTGTTAATAGAAATAGAAAGACAAAACAGAACTATAGAACTGTTAAGGAGGCAAAACGATAGTAAGGAAACGGACATGGACAAGTCACAGGACACGAGTCATAAAGACACAGAAACAAGGCAAACTGGAAGCTCATTAGCAGTAGGTGGAGCTACAGTTGAAACAGAGACACAGAATACAACTAAAGGAACGAAGTCTGCAAGATCTACTCCAACCGATTGGAAAATACTACATTCAACAGAAGGATCCCATGATCATGATAAAAGTACTGAAAAAGGTACTAGGCCAAAAGAATTGAGTGCTTATGATCCCGCTTTCGCTCAGGATTTAGAGGAAAGATACGACAGATTGAAGAGTGCTACTTCATTCGGAAGCGGAAGACACACAACGTAAATAGTAGATTTGAATATTAGCGAAAGATGTAAGAGGTTGACCAAATCTTTAACAGAATCATTAGAACGCACACGTGCGTTAGCAAAATCCAGAGAGGAACAGAAAGAGAAATCTGAAAGGCTGAGAAATGTATTACACAGCACAGCATTTGATAGTGGACCGCGTGCATCAACAGGTGTTAGTGCAGATAAAGAGCACCTGAATCTCACTCCTTACCTCATAAAGAATATGGGTAGTAAAGGGGTAGAGAGTGAAATCTTTAAGCCGCGGGACCCAGATCCTATGAGTGGAAGCTACTTGGGAGATTACGCAACCGTTGAGAAAATCATTCCAAGAATCAGCACTCCAGATCCAACAAGGATAGAATTGCGGGACGCTGATGCCCAAGAAGAAGAAAGAAGCATCACAGAGCGGGGGAAGAAATTAGAGTTTGAAGAACGATTGCTAGATCAATACAATGAAAGAAAATCGGCTGAGGAAAAGAAAAGAAGGTCAAAAGTAAAAGAATTAAGGTTGAGAAAACATGCAAAAGAAGAGGAGAAGAAATGTTCTGAGAGAATCTCGATATTAAAAGAAAGAGAGAGGAAGGCTGAATTACGCTTGAGAGAGAAGCTAAAGGCACAGATAGAATATGAAAAAAGATTGGACCAGCTTGCAAAAGAGGAAGAAGATTTAGTAGTAGAGGAAAGACAATACAGGGATGAAGCTGAAAGACACAGTATACCACAGATTAGACAGGAGCTTCAACCTCAAGTTGAAGAGCAACAGATGGCAGACAGCGAAACAGAACTCAAAAGTAGGGGGCAGCAACTGAAACAACTCGAGCCCGAGTTTCAGCGGAAGAAAGAGGATATTCTATCAAAAGAAAGGGAATGTAGAGACGAAATTTTGAGACATAGTCTACAGATAAAGAGGGAGCTCCAACCCGGAGCTGAAGAGCGACAGATAGCAGAAAGAGATATAGATCTCAACAGGAGAGAGCAGCGTCTAATAGAGCTAGAGGCTGAGCTTCAGCGCAAAGAAGAAATATTTCTTTCAAAAGAAAGGAAATACAATGAAGAACTCAAGATAAAAACTCTGCCAAGTAAAGAAGTTTTCCAACCTCAAGTTGAGGAGAGACAGACGACAGGGAGAGAGCAAGAGCTAAACAGTCGAGAGGAGCATTTGAAACAGCTCGGGGTCGAGCTTCAGGAGAAAGAGGAGAGATTAAGAGAAGCTGCAGAAATTAATGAGCGTCTTCTACCGTACAGGAGGGACTCTCAAAGCCAGGTTTTAGAAGAGCTAGCTCTGAAAGAACAGGAATTGAATAGGCGAGAAGAATATCTAAGGCGCTTAGAGGCAGAGTTGGTACAGAAAGAGGAAGAGATGAGGGCTAAGTTAAACTTGAAGTCAAGAAATATTGTACAGGAAGAAATGAAAGAACAGTCTTGTGAAGGTGACAGCTTGAAAGTGGATCTGAGTAGTGCCGATGCAAAACAAAAGGATGACAGTACTTCTGCTAAGATACAGAGAGAAATATCTCCATTTGTTAAGCCCTACATTAATTTTTTCTCTGGGGCAGAGCCTGTGCCAAAGAACGAAAGCACGTTTGAGGAATGGAAAGTTGAGATATATTGTCTGAGAAAGTCTTGCAATATACCTGAATATGCGGTAAAGCAATCTTTACGCAATTCACCAAAAGGTGACGCCAGAAAAGCTGTTGTCATGCTGGGTGCTGACCCAACAGTAGAACAGGTGATAAAGAAGCTTGAAAGAACTTTTGGAAACGTGGCAAGCGGTCAGTCAGTACTCCAGGAGTTCTTTACCGCTGAACAGAAAGAAAATGAAAGTGTTGCATTATGGGGCATTAGGCTTGAAGAAATTTATCAAAGAGCTGTTGAGAAGGGATTTGCTAGTAATGAGCAGAGGGACAAACAATTAATAGAAAGGTTCTGGAGATCGCTTCGAAGTATTGATCTGCAGAATGCTACTAGTATCTATTACCATTCTGCAACCTCATTCGAAGCTTTAAAGCAGAAAGTAAGAACAGAAGAGTGTGCTATGGTAACTCATATGAGTGCCTTAGCAAAGGGTGCACAGAAAGGAAGGGAAGGGTATTCGAATACTAAAACGTTCGGCAAATCTACTGTGCTACATTCGTCCCCTTCCCTAGAAAAGGGTGAAAAGGCAGGAATACAACACCAACCTGTTCTACAAGATCCTGTCACATATAAAATGGTTAAAGACCTTGCAAAAGAAGTTGAGTCAATGAAAAAGCTTTTGGAACAAGGACCACGGTTTCCATTTTTTGGAAAAAGACAAGGCCAATTCAAAGGAAAGGAAGAAACAGGAAAGAATGGAGAGAAAGGAAAAACAGTGCCAAAGCAAGTTAATGACGACGCAAAGAAGCAGTCGTCAAACAAGTAGGTGTCCTCATTGAAGGGCAAATGGGAGACACTACAGGGATAGAGATAGGCCCTAACAGAGAGTTTATGAATTTGCTTGTGGGCAGAGATAATGTCAGTGATATGTATCGAGGGTATCACAACAAAAGGACTCATCGATACGGGGTCACATATCACTACAATAGCTGAAGAATTTGTCAGATCACTGGATCCAGTCCCGACACTATATGATATAGAAGATCTTGGACTGAAAGTCAATGTTGCTAATGGCGAAACATTGAAGTACTTGGGCTGTGTTGTAGTACGTGCATGTGTTCCACGTTTCGGGGAAGATACTGTTCTTGTGCCCTGTCTAGTTGTCCCTATGACAGAATACAACGAAGAGGTACCTGTTATAGTGGGAACTAACTTAATCAGCCGGGTATATCAGTGCATTGAAGAAAATGCAGATGATTTTCCGACTGAGTGGGCAACAGCTTTTAAAGCGATCAGAAATGATCAAGTGGGGGTTGTCAAGACAACTCGAAAGATCGTATTGCAGCCCAAGGAATCTAAGACAATCACTGGAATAACAAGGAAAATCCGTGATTCGGAAGCAGCACTGACAGAACCACTTGAAGACGGTGTGTCGTCTAAAGTGTTTCTCTGTCCAAGAGTGGTGAGAACTAACAAACCTGGTACAACCGCACGTATACCAGTACGGGTTTGTAACATGTCCGCCAAAGTTGTGACGATTCCAGCTGATGCGCCGATCTGCAATTTGGCTGAAGTAAAAGTGATGAACAGGGATCCAGTGAAGGAAATGACTGAAAACTTCACCGCTGAACATCATCAGCAAGTAGTGACCACAAGCAACTCCGATTTCAATCTTGAAGGCACTGTATTGACGGAAAATCAAAAGGCCGAGGTCCAGTCATTTCTTTCGAAATGGACTCATGTGTTCTCAAAGGGACCTACGGATCTAGGGAGAACAAGTTTGGTCGAACATGAGATTCACCTCGACGACGAACGGCCATTCAAAGAACCTTACAGAAAGATCCCTCCGGCACTGGTGGAAGAGGTCCGAGAGCACCTAAAAGAAATGCTGGAAATAGGTGCTATTCGCGAGTCCACCAGTCCTTTCAGCTCTAATGTCGTGATTGTCAGGAAGAAGGATGGGACGATTCGTTTCTGTATAGATTACAGGAAACTGAATCAGCGTACCGTCAAGGACGCATATCCCATACCTCGCATTGATGACACACTTCATTCACTTGCCGGATCCAAGTATTTCTCCACTTTAGACCTAAAAAGTGGATATTGGCAAGTGGAGCTGAAAGAAGAAGATAAACCGAAGACTGCCTTTCAGGTGGGATCTCTCGGTTTCTTTGAATGTAACCGGATGCCCTTCGGGTTGTGTAATGCGCCGGCAACCTTTCAAAGACTGATGGAAAGATGCATGGGAGAGTTAAATCTCCGTGACTGTCTCATCTATCTTGACGACATCATCATTTTTTCATCAACCTTTGAAGAGCACCTGGAGCGCCTTCAGGCAGTGTTCAAGAATCTTGAACGACACAACCTGAAACTGAAACCGTCCAAGTGTGAGTTCTTCAAAGAACGGGTTACATATCTTGGACACGTGGTTTCAGCAGATGGAATACAGACCGATCCATCAAAGACTGAAGCAGTCAAGGACTGGCCAGTCCCTCAGAACACAAAAGATGTGCGCAAATTCTTAGGTTTCACCGGTTACTACAGGCGCTTCGTCAAGGGGTATGCATCCATTGTTCGACCACTGAACGATTTGCTAGTTGGACACCCAACAAATGCTCATGGCAAGAAGCAAACATCTTCAGACAAAGCCACACCGTTCAAATGGACTGACGAACAGCAACAGAGTTTTGAAACCATTAAGAATCGGCTCATGAACCCTCCTGTACTTGGTTATGCAGATTACCGTTTGCCATTTACACTTCATACAGATGCTTCGGGCACCGGTCTTGGCGCTGCTCTTTACCAGCAACAGAATGGTGCCAACCGAGTGATTGCTTTCGCAAGTCGTAGCCTGAAGCCATCTGAGAAGAATTATCCAGCACATAAACTGGAGTTCTTAGCTTTGAAGTGGGCTGTTACTGAGAAGTTCCATGACTATCTATATGGACTTAAGTTCGAGGCGGTCACAGACAACAATCCCCTCACTTTTGTTCTCACTACAGCCAAATTGGATGCAACTGGTCAGAGGTGGATTGCTGCATTATCCAACTACAACTTTGACCTGAAGTACAGGAGTGGAAAGAAAAATGCCGATGCTGATGGGCTATCCCGAATTCAGGAAGCGGAAGAAACACAAGTTGTGTTTCCAGAGGTGCTGAAAGCAATTTCAGCTGCTTCTCAAATTGTCTCTGAGGAATCTCCTCTTGTAGAAAGTGTATCACTTTCTGACACTACGCCCAGGGATGGTACACCAGAGAGGATACCAGAAGAGACAATTCAGTCGCGTGCACTTTCCGAGAAAGACTGGCGTTTGGCACAGAAGGAAGACCCAACAATAACATTGATAATTCAGCATCTGAAGACAGACGCTAGGAAACCCGCTCCGCAGGTCCTAGCGAATCCTATGTATGATGCTCGGTATGTCAAAAATTGGGACAAACTGTACCTGTGCAACGACATTCTTTACCGGAAGGGGACTGTCAACAACCAGGAATTTCAACAACTGGTTGTACCGCTTGCACTTCGGGATGGTATTTTCAAGGCTCTGCACACCGATCTCGGCCATCAAGGTCGTGACAGGACGACCTCTCTCATTAAACAGAGGTTTTACTGGCCGGGGATCGACAAGTTCGTTGAACATAAGGTGTGGAGCTGTGAGCGATGCACACTTCGGAAAGTCAATCCGGGCATTAGCGCCAAATTGGTCAACATCGAATCCACCATGCCCATGGAGATCGTGTGTATAGACTATCTCAGCTTGGAGAGGTCTAAAGGAGGGATTGAGAACGTGCTTATGATCACGGATCATTTTAGCCGTTATGCTCAGGCCTTTCCCACCACGAACCAGACTGCCAAGACAACTGCCAAGGTTCTGTTTGAAAAGTTCATTGTGCATTATGGCTTCCGAGCCAGACTGCACAGTGATCAGGGTCAAACATTTGAATCTAACGTGATTCGGAAGTTGTGCAAGATCGCTGGCATTGAGAAGTTGCGGACTACACCGTATCACGCCATGGGCAACGGGCAGGTTGAACGTTTCAACCAGACGCTCCTGCAGATGCTAGGCACTCTTCAGGAGTATCAGAAGAGCGATTGGAAAGCGCATGTACCCACTCTTGTACATGCTTACAACGCTACCATGCATAGCTCAACTGGATACTCCCCTTATTTCTTGATGTTCGGTCGACATCCACGTCTGGCCATAGATGCCTTTTTAGGGTTGACGCCAGATACCATGCCAGCAACGGATAAGACCGAATATGCAAAGAAATTGAAGGAGCGCCTGCAGTTTGCTTACCGGACAGCCGAGAACGCAGCCAGGAAGAGTGCCACCAGGCAAAAGGCCTACTATGACCTTAAGGCCAGGCACTCATGTCTCGAGCCAGGAGACCGAGTTCTTGTGAAGAATGTCGGGTTGAGGGGAAAGCGGAAGATCGCTGACCGTTGGGAAAAAGTACCCTATGTGGTAATTTCCCAACCGCTCCCCGATATTCCCGTGTACGAGGTTAAGTCTGAGAAACCTCGTGCAAGGAAGACAAGAATTCTTCACAGAACCCTTCTGCTGCCCTTCTCGAGCATATCTCCTCGTGTTGATAGGATGAGGCCGGTACAGAGCACCGATGGTGGATCGACAAGTGTGCCTGATAGTCAACATTACGTGGTTGACACTCGGCCACCTACGGAGGAACCTCATTCCACTGTGGAAGATTCGGATGGTGGTTATGATGCCAGCATTTCGAGCTGTAGCCAAACAGACGACATTGCCTTAGCTGACACAACTACAAGTGTCAATGGTAGAAATGGCAAGTATGTTGTTCCTGCGAAGCGAAAGCCCGGACAGTCAGACTACAAGCCACACTACACATCTTCTCATGTGCCTTCCGAATCTTCATACAGTGGAAGACGTAGGTTTGGGCCACAACGGGTCCGCAGGAGGCCACAGTGGATGAACCCGACTGTATGGGACTTCAGCCAACCATACACTTTTACTGTTGACAGGGACGACGTCGCATTCTTGTAGAGCAGGTTGGGAAAGCAGTAGAGATGGACAACATCGGGGATGGTTCCACAACCATGGTAGCCAGTGTGTAAATAATTGTACAAATGGGTTTTAATTATCAAATGCCTCATACCATCATTTGTTTTCATTCCCATGATTCCCACTGCTCAGTTCATTTTTACATTTTATCCCATTTGGTAACACTTTAGGCGGACTGAGTCTTAAGGTGTTATATCCTATGTACTATCCTATGAGATAAGTCTATGGGAAGTTATGAATTTACCCTATTCGCACCATTTCTGAATTACAATTAACGAATCATGTGTGGTTTAATTGCAGAAAGAACTGGGTGACGTACAGTGATGTCATGGTGCCAAGGGTAAGTATATTATCAACCATTTTTGTCAATATTATGACATGTCAGCAGTGGATGTCGTACTGTCATCATCATCATCATCATCATCATCATCATCATCATCATCTATCTATCTATTGACATTACATGTGCTAACCTTTAAATTTAATGACATGATATGTTTTCAGATCTAAATGTCGGGACGCCATTTCAGAAAGGGGGGAAATATGTCATAGGGCGCAATAAAAGACTTTTTCATTTTATATGTCTTGGTCTTATTTATATGTCCCACGCAAAGTTTCCTTAATTTCCAATCCTTTTTTTACCTGACACAGTCCCCAAATTTCGGTTAGTTGTAGTAGGATAGCTGGTCAACCGTATACTGTATGTCTACGTAGTTATTATCGGATAGGTAGTGCTTTAGGTGTATTGACCTATTGATCTATTGCATATGGTTTACACATCTATTCACCCGTGTATGCATCGGTGCACTTAGTTATACGCTATCGATGCATATACATCTCCATTTTACATGTCATCTAATAAATACATTTATATACTGTATTTGCAGGTTAGTAATGTCAGCTTTTATTTATCACACGTAAAGGATTATACTGATATTATTTCAAGTCAGGAATAATGTATTTCTGAAGGTTTTTAAAACATTTATTCATTTTCATTGTTGACGTTCTGAAGGTGCCGATGGCAAGGCCAGTAACTCTTGTATGTTACTCTGTTTATAATCTTGAATAGGCACTTAGTTATACGCTATCGATGCATATACATCTCCATTTTACATTTCATCTAATAAATACATTTATATACTGTATTTGCAGACTTTTGCTTCAATTAGAATCCTTTTAAACGTCAGAGCCTGGTTGGGGCAACAGCATTCAGCCCCAACGTAACCAGAAGCCCTGTAGCATATGGGTCTTCTCTAATTTCTCTATCAAGACGGCTTTTGGTAGGACAACCTCCAGGCCGCACACCAACACTGGCAGGACATATATATTCAAGAGATGCATTGATGTTTCGGGGTCAAGCCCATTATGACCATGTAGCCCTGAGCCCATGAGACTGTAGATTGTACGCCTAGATTTCTGGATGTTCTCCCTGACAGCAGTTTCCTGTGTATCTGCAGATCTGAGTATACCCATGTGCATGACTTCCTCTACCACTGGCATTGGAACACCATTCATGGTAACTGAGATATCATCTCCCTTACGTTGGCCTGCATTAAGGAGTATTTGGAGAATGACACTTTTCGCCGGTTGCAGCAGGTACCGTTCCATACAACTGTAGTCCACCCCAATGTTTACCAAACTCTGGAGAGTGCACTTCTTGTCCGCTACTATAGCAACATCATCAGCACAAGTTGGTGCTACACAGGATATCTCGCCGGCGTGGCACCCAAGACAGGGCTGATCCAATCGTACAAGGAGGTCATTTTCATACAGCTTGTAGAGGTCGGTGCTCAAAATGCCACCCTGACGGACACCCTGCAAAATCTGGAATGGCTCCGAGCAGCTGCCGTTCCACTTGACAACGGATTCTGAGTCTTGATGAAGGGAATGGATCAGGGACCATGTCACTCCGTCAATACCGGCATGAAAGAGTTTCCGGAGAAGGCTCCCATGAGAGACCACATCAAAGGCTGATTTAGCATCGAGGAAAGCTATGTACAGTGGTTTACGCATATCATTGTATTCTCGAATAGTCTCTTCCAGGATTAGGGAGCAATTCATCGGTGATGAGTTCCTTGTGAAGCCCCTTTGCATGCTGCTTTGTTGAGCCTCAATCATCGGTTGGATTCTACTCCGCAAGAGTGTCTCAACAATCTTGGTTATGGTCGGAAGGATAGTAATACCTCTGTAGTTCTTCGCCTCTGTAGCCGAACCTTTGTTTTTTGAAGACTGGTGTTAAGGTACCTATTCTCAGGGCCTCTGTGACCCTTCCAGAGCTGAAGATCTTGTTTATGATGCCTGTTATCATACTAAGCAAACTCTCGCCCCCATGTAGGAAATGTTCGATAGTTACTCCGTGGAAGTCAGGTGATTTACCCCTATTAATTCCCTGTATTGCCTCCTGTACTTGCTGTTCCGATACACTTATAGGCGCATTATGGCTGGAGTGCGGATCACACAGATCAATAATTTCTTTCATTTCTTCTGTGATGAGCTGTCTCAAAACTGTCGTTGGTTGCTGGGGTAGCCAGGTCAGAAAAATGCTGCCTCCAAGCGGATAAAATTTCTGGCTCTGTTTTGTGAACAGTTCCACTCACTGCCAGCTCATTAACACAGTATCTGAGTTTTCCTCTTTGTTTGTTGACCAGTCTGTAGAACAATTTCTTATCACTTGACTTAGCGTCTAGCACATCCTGTCTCATTTGTTCCCGGGAGCGAGCAGACTCTATTCTACATAGCCTTCGCAGGTGCATGGCAGCCAATTTCTTGTGGATAACCAAAGGATTGTCGCGCTGATTGGGCCTATCACCATCCTTCCACTGCTTGAAGGCAGACTTTTTATCACGAACTGCCTGCTGAATTTCTGGTGTCCAGGTCTTGAGCTTCGGCTTCCGGGCTCGCTGTACTTTACGAGGACCTGCTGCAGATGAAGCGTCTACCAGGATCCTGTTGAGCTTGCATATCTCGCTATCTAAGTCACCTGAGACTGTTATGTCTAAATTGTTTAAAACACTCTCTGTCACTAACCTCTGATACTGTTCTTTATCCACTTTATCCCAGCGTGACCTGCCAGATAAACTAATAGATTTTGTCTGCGTTGCGACACTTTCCACTTCCAGGTTAGTAGCACAGACTATAGTGTAATGGTCCGAGGTACTTGTATAAAGTAGAAGTGAAACAAAGATCAGGAATTGATACAATTAACTTACTCCACCCATAAAAGACACCAAAGGGAAAGAAATACAAACATTAAGCGACCAGACCATAATGGAAACCTAAACAAAGGAAGGCCATAAGGACAGTTACTTTCCCACAAAATGGCCATATGGCCATCCAAAACCAAAAGACACAAGTGATACACACAGTAAGTAACAAACAAAAACATAAATAAATCGCCACAGAAAACCGCCTTGGAACGGTCAGTGGAAGATTTCCACTGGGGGGCTTAAATCGATTTTACGTGGCCACAATCCTCGCCCTTACTTCCGTCGCGATTTAGACAAATAATTTGTTCAGTCCGCATGAAGGCCTCCTAACTCATCAGTGCAACATCTCCGTGAACACAAAAATCAAAGAACCACAGAGGTGAGACAACGGTGAGGACTCGACAGCAAGAAACCACTGAAATGCTGGAGCAAAAGAAAACCAACAGTTAGACTCCGATGAGCCCGACCAGAGACAGAGCATCAGGCACCAACCAACATTATCTCTCTAATTTTCAATAAGCCTTTACGTTGGAGCCGTCATAGAATCTGAGGCCTGACCCACCGGCGTGCAATTAAAGAGGGAAGCAAAGTTGCCAACCGTGATTGTCGAGTCGAGTCGATCAATGGAGATTATTCTGTCCCCAATGATGCAACTGAACATCATATAGTCAATAGTGCTGACCTCCACTCCATTACGGTCGGTATAGGTCTTTGGTGTTGGTTTTGTTGCCAGGTCATTGTCTTCCATAAATTGTTTGAGACTTCTTAACCTTCTAGAATCACCAGGTATGGTAAGATCCTCATTGAAGTCACCCCCAACGAGGATACCGTGTGAAGATCTATATTTCTGTATTATCTCTTGCAGCTGAGCCAGGCAGTCATCGAAGTCTTCGACATTGTCTTTCAGTCCTTTGCATGGCATGTAGACGGATATTAATAGGATAGGATATTGACTTTGTATCTCGATGCACTGGATTCGGTTTGCTCCATCACCTAGCTGTATGACAAGGTGGTCGATGGACTTATTCCACAAGATTGCCACTCCTCCATATCCTCTGGGCATCTGGACCGGCAGAATAGGGTCTCCCGTGTCAACCGCTTTCCCGACTCCAGTCATTGATTCACACACTGTAGCCAGCTTACTCAATTGACAGTCGAAGTACCAATGTTCTTGGATCATTATTATGTCGACAGCCTTGGACAATTGCTCGACCGCGTACTGAGACGTTTCCATGTTCTTGCAATTGAAGGTAGCTAATTTCAGATTATTTACAGATTTGTTGCTGGGCAGCTCTTTGTGCGTATCAACCGGCGTTACATCCTTCCCCTCCTGGGCCTGGCCCCGCGAAAAAAATGCTGGTTAGCAGCTGGACTGCACCCTGTCTGCCCATGTGCGCTCGGATTGTAATATAATGGTTGCCCCTCCTCTATATGTGCAGATTTAGGCTGCCAAGGTTCTACTTCTGGGACCAACGGGCGGCGCCTGGGAACGTTTGGATTGCCACTGTAATTTGTACTTCTGGATTCTGTCGGGTTCTTATAACCGGACCGTTTCTCCTTCGCCACTCCAGGGTGGCTGCGAATGAAGGCCACATCCGTAGCTGCCTCTTGTCCTGCTGGGTGTACATCTGTTTGACTCTTATAAGACAGTTCACTTTGTTGGGTTTCCGGCTTTATGCCAACTTTAGGGGGGAAACTGTTATTTACTCTTTGAGAGCCACCAGGCCTCAACTGAATAGGTGTGACTGTTTGTGGTTCCTGGCTACTTGTTGTCATACTGTACCCGTTGATAGGACAACTGTTATGGTCACTATGCAAATTATTGTTGGTATTAATTAATGTGGGGCCAAGCCTCAAGTTCTGTGTAGGAAAATAGGCTTGCTGTGGAACCGAGTTTGTTCTGAATGTATTGAAGGAACTATCACTTTCGGGGTTTTGAGAGAAATGCTGGGCATATACATTATCATTATTATTCTGAGTTAGTGGGAAAGACTGTGCGTCTAAGGTACTATGGTGTGTCATCACTGTGTCCAGCTTCACTAGGTCTGTAAACTGCCTCACTACCTTCTGTAGGATGAATTGAGACACCTGATAGTGTATACCCTCAATGAGTTCTGCATGTGCTAGGTGCCCTGGCTGTCTTTCAAAAGGTGCTCCTGAGGGTGCTGATCCCTTGTCAGAACCTCCGGCCTGTTTATTGCTGGGCAGTCCAGTTCCATGATGATAAGTAGGCGCCCCCTCCAAGATGCTGATCTTTCTCTGCAGAGTCCGCACTGTTCTCTCAAGCTCTAAGTTCCGAGCCTCCATTTTCTGTAGATAATCCTCCAGTCTCCTAGCACCACTTTCTTCTTCTTTCCCCTTTGCTTCTTGCTGTTTCAACTCCTCCTCCCACTTCTTCAATCTTGCTTCTTGTTGCCGGAGTTCTCTAAGCTTTACTCCTTGTGTGTCTGATGGGGGTTTCTTGTCCTTTAGTTTAGCTGGGGCTCGAGACTGTATAGTCTGGTCCTTAGTATCTGACCCAAGTATTGTTCCGACAGAGCTCTCACCCGACATCTCACTATCAGCTAGGGGAGGACATTTGTCTGCAGATGATGCATGGGTTCCTTGCTGACGCATTTCTTGTTGACGGTTTGACCTAGGTATGTCGTCTACTCCTAAGTCCTGCTGGTGTACATCGTGATGAAAGCTTAGATTTGGTTCCTCTGAAACCCCCGCCACCAGAATATCATCTGTCAATCTCAGAGCAACTGCGTCACCGATGTGAGAGGAAAGAATCACTTGAGCCTGGGTTGCTGAACATGTTAAGCAAATTTCTCCATCACTTGTCTCATGTGACATGCAGCCGTCATGGCATGTAGCTAAGCAATAATCACACCGGTTTGTAGGATCTTGGATTTGGGTGTGGCACACGTGACACATTACCACGTTTTCTTCATCCAGAATAGCTTCTGCTGCAGACCTTTTACCTCCAGCCCCCGACTCTTCATAGGGCAATGGCAGTTTACTGGGGATCTCCAGAGTCCGCCCAGAGACTTTTGGAGCAAGTATAGGGTCGTCACCCTAGGATGTACTGTCCCGCTTGGGACTTGTTACAGTCTTTTGCAACGTCTCATCTTTGTCAGCCAATGCACATTCCCTACACCTGTAGATAAAGCCTGGTTTCTTGGCTTCCTTAATTTCCATTCTTGTCAAACTACCACAGGAAAAGTGGACGAAATGCTTTCCCAGGTTACAGAAGACACCCTGCGTTCCAACGGTCTGGTCACAATGCATGCATGTCCTATCTATTCCGTTCTCATCTGGGTCATTCTGGCTGACTTGGACACATGCAGCTTGGCGTGAGTTGCCGGGGGAGTTCATTATTATAATATTAGGTTCATGGCTGGGAGTGTAGGGGCCTTAACGCTGGGATGCCCCCTGCCGATCATCCAATAGCTTCTTCATCTGGGTACTTAAGACTTTATTAAAGTTTCTCACACTACCAATGTCTTTGTCCTGCACAGCCTTAAGCATGATTTCGTGTATGATTGGCAAATGTTCTTCAATAAACCAACTAAAGTGTTTACCATTCAGCAGAAGTGTGTTGTTCGTAGGGTATAAATTGAGTGTGAAGCCCTTATCTTGGCCCTCTCTCTGGACACGATAAGTTTGCTGTACCAGGGCCCTACGCATCTTCCATTAGTTTCTGGAAAGTCCTTGAAGAATGATGTGCATGAGAGTCTTAACAATTCGAAGGTGGCTGTGTCCAAAATTACCAGTTACCCCACCCCCTGTTATTTCATAATCAACCATAACTTGTTCGCAGCCCTGCAGTTTTTTCCTTAGAGTTTTGTTTATGTTGAGGGTGTAGTTCCTTTTGGAGACTATTTGGGCCACACAATTCTGGGAAAGTGGATTAAGGAGCTGGCCAGATTGACTACCTATATAAGAAATTGAAGTGTCAGGCTGTGATTCTGTTGAAACCATGGGCGCCGCCATCTTGTTTCCGTTTCCGCGGTTTCCTATATTAAAAGTATAGGAAAATGCAGCCAATAATGAAATCATGGGTAATGCAGCTCATATAGAAAACGGGGTAAAATGCAGCCAATATATAATATATAGTGTAGTATTCACTTTTCAGTTAAAAAATTATCTTATTTTTTCATACATCTGCTCAAAACATAGATTGTGAGAACCGCCTCGGATACGATATGAATATTAAAACTTTAATTAACTGTGAATCACAGCAACATTTTGAAGAAAATATGAACAACTTAGTCAGAAGTGGAGCCAACTCATGACAGATTACGTTGAAGACTAACAATTTACCAGAAATTGGCGGGGGTAAATCAGAACCAGATATTCCATTTGATCAAATATTACTGAGAAATGAAACTTTACCTGGAATTGGTAAATATAAAGAATTGGTAAGTATAAAGAAGGGCAACATGTGGATACTTGGAGACTTCAACTTCCCCAAATTATCCTGGGACTCCGACCATATGGCATCCATCAAACCAGGATGCAGACTACTCTCTGCATATAAAGACTTCCTCTCCTGCTTGAACGATTTTGGTCTTGTTCAGATGGTAAGTAAGCCTACTAGGGGTGATAACATTCTCGACTTGTTCCTGACATCAAATCACACTTTGGTAAACACAATCGAAATCCTTCCAGGCATCTCTGATCATGATATTACTTCTTCAACTGTATGCGTCAAACCAAAATTGAACTGGCAAAAACCGAGACCAGTCCCTTTATTTAGAAAAGCTAATTGGGATGGTTTTAAAACTTTTATGCAGGAAAAATGTTTTGAAATTTTGGGTAGCTTCCAAAAAAGTACAACTGAGGAAATCTGGAATGCTTTCAAAATTATACTAAATTCTGGTATTGAAATATTTGTACCAATTAAAAAGATCAGTAATAAAAGTAGTCTTGTGGCCACTTAAAATCGATTTAAGCCCCCCAGTGGAAATCTTTCCACTGACCGTTCCAAGGCGTTTCTTCTGTGGCCGTTTATTTATGTTGTTGTTTGTTACTTACTGTGTGTATCACTTGTGTCTTTTTATTTTGGATGGCCATATGGCCATTTTGTGGGAAAGTAACTGGCCTTCCTTTGTTTAGGTTTCCATTATGGTCTGGTCGCTTAATGTTTGTGTTTCTTTCCCTTTGGTGTCTTTGATGGGTGGAGTAAGTTAATTGTATCGATTCCTGATCTTTGTTTTACTTCTACTTACCATGGATTACTCAAGAGATTCGAAGACTTATAAGAAAAAAGGATAAATTGTATAAGAAACAAAAGACAGGGACAACAAAAGATAGGTATCACTTCAAGCAGGTCAAACACCTTGTCCAGGGCAAAATGAGACAGGCATACAACAATTATTTGGCAGACGGCATACTTGGGGCGGGTTTAGATGGGGAGGGCAAAAATTCTGGACTTTCACCAAAAAAATTTTTTTCACTTATCAAAAACAGCAGACAAGACTCACGGGACACTGAAAGGTAAAACAGATGGAACACTCCATAGCGAAAATACTGTTAAGGCAAACCTGTTGAATCGCCAGTTCCAATCTGTTTTTTACTCACTTATCCCCACTCAGGCTTGGACAGTTATGTACACAGACAATTCTAAATCTGTTTCAAGAAAATCTACCAGAAAATTTACAACCTCAGTGCCCTTCCATGCCGGAAATCAGTATTGATCTAAATGGCGTTCTAAAACTTTTGGCAAACCTTAAACCGGATGAGGCTGCAGGGCCTGATTCAATCAAACCACTTGTTTTAAAAGAACTGAGGCTAGAAATCGCTCCTGTTTTCTGCCTGCTGTTTGAAAATTTTTTAGAAACTGGTCAACTACCTGCAGATTGTACAAAAGTTCAAGTTTGTCCCCTTTTTGAAAAAGGTGATAAAATTGACCCTGCCAATTATAGGCCTATCTCCTTGACATGCATAGTATGCAATGTGATGGAGCATATAAGTGCATCCAATATTTCCAAACATCTGGCTCAGCACAATGTTCTTTATGAGTTACAACATGGGTTTCGTGAAAAACGCTCCTGCGAAACTCAGCTTATTCAGCTTGTGGAAGATCTTGCAAGGCAGCTGATTTTGGGCAAACCAACCAACTTAGTACTTTTGGACTTCAGTAAAGCCTTCGATAAAGTTAACCATCTAAAATTATTGTATAAACTTTTAAATTTTGGCATAACCGGAAATACACTAAAATGGATTGAATCTTTCTTAATTGGACGTTCTCAAACTGTTGTACTAGATGGGGAGTCTTCAAATGAGGTACCGGTCACCTCTGGGGTGCCCTAGGGGTCAGTCCTGGGCCCGCTCCTCTTTCTACTGCACATAAATGACCTACCGGATTATATGCAGTCACAAGTTAGGCTCTTTGCTGATGATACCGCGGTTTACTTGGCTGTGTCCAGCCCAGCAGATACACAGGTGCTACAGTCTGACCTTGAAAAACTTCAGCATTGGGAGCGAACCTGGGACATGGAGTTTAATCCCAGCAAGTGTCAGGTACTCCATGTCTGTAGATCTAAAACGCCAATTAAGTCCCAATACTTCATGCATGGTCAGGAACTGGAAAGTGTGGACTCAGCCAAGTACCTTGGGGTGACCATCAGCAAAAACCTTAGCTGGAATTCACACATATCAAATATTACAGCCGATGCAAACAGGACCCTCGGCTTCGTCCCAAGAAATGTTAAAAAAAAGTCCGGAAATAAAAACGCTGGCATATAACACTTTGGTTAGGCCACAGGTAGAATATGCCTCGGCCGTTTGGAGCCCCTATACAAAAGAAAATATCAACAAGATTGAAATGTTGAAGCGTAGGGCAGCCCTATTGGTCACAAATGATTCCCCCCTACAGCAGTGTTACAGACATGATGGGTGAGCTTGGATGAGGGTCACTTGAGCTCAGACGCTACAATACGCGCCTTACAATGTTCTATAAAATCGTTTACGGTTTGGTTGCTATACCAGTTCCGCCACAGTTCGAACGCCTTACGACAAACACGCGTCACCACTCTCTGGCTTTCAGTCAGATACTCTGTCTCGTATTATTATTATTATTCATTTTTCCCTATGTCGGTTAATCTTTGGAACAGGCTACCAGCTGGTCTCGTCCTGGTTTCTGATCTTGACTCTTTCAAGTTAAGAAGAAGTAAAATAAAGATCAGGAATCGATACAATTAACTTACTCCACCCATCAAAGACACCAAAGGGAAAGAAACACAAACATTAAGCGACCAGACCATAATGGAAACCAAAACAAAGGAAGGCCATAAGGACAGTTACTTTCCCACAAAATGGCCATGTGGCCATCCAAAATAAAACGACACAAGTGATACACACAGTAAGTAACAAACAACAACATAAATAAATCGCGGGGGGCTTAAATAGATTTTACGTGGCCACAATCCTCGCCCTTACTTCCGTCGCGATTTAGACAAATAATTTGTTCAGTCCGCATGAAGGCCTCCTAACTCATCAGTGCAACATCTCCGTGAACACAAATGATCAAAGAACCACAGAGGTGAGACAACGGTGAGGACTCGACAGCAAGAAACCACTGAAATGCTGGAGCGAAAGAAAACCAACAGTTAGACTCCGATGGGCCCGACCAGCGACAGAGAATCAGGCACCAACCAACATTACCTTGAATTAGATCTCTCTAATTCTCAATAAGCCTTTACGTTGGAACCGTCATAGAATCTGAGGCCTGACCCACCGGCGTGCAATTAAAGAGGGAAGCAAAGTTGCCAACCGTGATTGGGTTAACTACCATGCATGCAGTCTGTTGTATAATATCCATGTTGTACCCAATCTTTTTATATCGAAGAATGATTTTACGAAATTGGGTGCTAAAGTCAATGCGGTTATATATTTTTCTGAATTTATATACTAAGTCACCATAAAATTCGGGTTCCGATAGACCTTGTTGCAAAAGAGATTTAAGTCCAATATTGAATTTTGAAATTAAATCAGAATGGCGTCTATAAAATTTTGAAAAGACTTTGCGTAGTTTATGGTACCGATAATAAAAATAAAAAATGAGTTCCTTTAAGAGCAATGAAAACATTCATAAGAAAGAAGATGGGTCACACTACGTAGTTTCGGCTAATAAAGCCTCATCAGTGACCCTGTAATGATCCGGCAAAGAAAGCCAGAGGAAACATACTGCAATTTTGCTAATTTCGAATAGGCAGTCGATTCAGAGACTGAAAATAAATCAAACTGGGGTCCAAATAATTAAAAACCTGTCTAGAATATGAGTCTAAACCAATAATTTATTTCTGATTTCTCAGAATATTCACGCTGATCTCAAAGGTCCAAAAGTAAAATATAAACTGCACTATGGTTGATGTACGGGGAGACGTTTTACGGCCGCCACACGGCACAACACCAGCTGCAGTGAAGGCAAATAAAAATCAAAAATGAGTTCCTTTAAGAGCAATGAAAACATTCATAAGAAAGAAGATGGGTAATACTACGTAGTTTCGGCTAATAAAGCCTCATCAGTGACCCTGTAATGATCCGGCAAATAAAGCCAGAGGAAACATACTGCAATTTTGCTAATTTCGAATAGGCAGTCGATTCAGAGACTGAAAATAAATCAAACTGGGGTCCAAATAATTAAAAACCTGTCTAGAATATGAGTCTAAACCAATAATTTATTTCTGATTTCTCAGAATATTCACGCTGATCTCAAAGGTCCAAAAGTAAAATATAAACTGCACTATGGTTGATGTACGGGGAGACGTTTTACGGCCGCCACACGGCACAACACCAGCTGCAGTGAAGGCAAATAAAAATCAAAAATGAGTTCCTTTAAGAGCAATGAAAACATTCGTAAGAAAGAAGATGGGTAATACTACGTAGTTTCGGCTAATAAAGCCTCATCAGTGACCCTGTAATGATCCGGCAAAGAAAGCCAGAGGAAACATACTGCAATTTTGCTAATTTCGAATAGGCAGTCGATTCAGAGACTGAAAATAAATCAAACTGGGGTCCAAATAATTAAAAACCTGTCTAGAATATGAGTCTAAACCAATAATTTATTTCTGATTTCTCAGAATATTCACGCTGATCTCAACGCTGATTAAGAAGTTTAGCCGTTAATAATTTATTACGAGTGTTGAAGTCAGTTACATGACTACACACTCTAGCAAATCGAATAAATTGCGAAATATAAACGCCATAGGATGGCGCACGAGGAACATCACCATCCAAAAAGGAAAATTTACAATCTCAAAATCAAAGTCATCGCGTTTATCATAAATTTTGCACGAAACAAATCCATCTACAATAGATAGTTGTAAATCCAAAAACGGGGCCTCGGTATCAGAAGAATTTGCTTTATTTAACTGAAGTTCTGGGGGTAAATCTGACTGATCAAACCATCGAAATAGGTATTATCAATATTTAATAAATCATCTAAATATCTAGAAGTGGAGCTAAAAGCTTCAATAATTTCAGATTGGTTATCAATGGAAAGCGACAACATGAAGTCTCTTTCATAACAATACAAGAATAGATCAGCCACAAGAGGTGCGCAATTCGTACCCATCGGAATGCCCACAATTTGTCTAAATAACTTAGTACCGAATCTAAAATAAATATTGTCAAGTTCGATAAACCACAGGCTCCCTTAAGGTAATACTGTTTTTATCCTGATTTTAAACTCTCCTTACTTACACACAAAATCTTTCATCTATGCTCACCTTTCTTTTATTCTTTTAACTCTGCACTATCACTTTTACTTCTCTTACTAACACACCATGCGCAACCATCCTAATAATACTCGGAAGAGGGTTAAGGATTATATAGAGACAGATAGATAGATAGATAGATATATAGAGATAGATTTACCAGACATTGAAGGGGGTAAAATTGAATCACTTAAAATAATAAAAACAAGAGGTGAAGACTAACTCCTTACCAGAAATTGACGCGGGTAAAGCAGATTATGTCGAAACAAAGTTGCAAACTGATATTATCATTTTAGAATCTAGCAGAATTGACGCAACCCCTGATTCAGAAATCTCTAAATTCTGGAAAAAAGATTTGCAGTTAACTGAAACAGATAAGGAAGATATCATTATCAACAACAACGACAACAACAAAAAATATCTTCTAAACTCATAAATGCTGTTAACATTTTAATAAAGCGAGAATTCGGAAATAAAATTAATGGATTACAGCTCAGCGAGTTAGTGCCAGTTAAACTGCAACATGAAAATAGGTGGGTTATGAAATTTCCGATGGACCCAGTGGGTTTACCAGACTGTCAAATTCACCATACACATAATGATCATTGGGTAGCCACAATTTATCAAAGGGGCAATATTTATTTACTAGATAGTTTAGGGTCGAAACGAAAGGATGAACATATAATACCAGATGGTTTAAAAATTCAACTTTCTCAAATTTATGGTCGGGGAAAAAAATGAAATTTCAGTAAAAATTCATGAAGTAATGAAGCAAAATAATAGCGTTGACTGTGGGCTGTATGCCATAACATTTATAACTTCATTTTGTTTCAGACAGAAATTATGCTTTGAGCTGATATTTGATTCAAATAAACTAAGGGCCCATCTTTTACAATGCTTTGAAAATAACAAAGTTTCTGAATTTCCGCTTACATCTAAAACAATAAGTCGGCGAAGGAAGAAGAAGGGCAAAATAATCAAAATTCAGAATTATTGTATATGCAATTTACCAGAATGTTTTGATGATATGGTTCAGTGTGACAAATGCGAAAATTGGTTTCACAAATTCTGTGCAAAAGCACCATTTGATATATCTATGTTAAATGTTCAATTCCTGTGCAAGGCATGCAAAAATACATCTTAGTGTTTCCGCGCATTGATTTTCAGGGTTTACAGAGGTATTCATTATCTTACTTATTTAAGATAAAAACAAAGATTGTGGGTACTCACCGAGGCGGTTCTAACAAACTCGCCGAGGCGGTTCTAACGAGTTCCACAATCTATGTTTTGAGCAGATAAATGAAAAAATATCAGAACTTTTCTTCTGATATTTTTTTCATTTTATGGGTGTAATAAAATTTTTGTATACACTAAAATATTGATTTAAATTCTTAGTCTCTGTGTATTGTGCCTTTTTTGCTTCTTGCTATAAGGTATTTAGTAATTCTCTTTTGTCTTTAACTTTCCTGATTCTCATGTTATCTTCCATTTCTATTTTCATTATTAATTATAGGCAATAAAATCACATTAATGACTACAGTAAGAACTTAATGCTGCTTTATATCATAGTCAATTTTTCCAAAATTATCTTCTGAAATATCTGCAGAAAATAGAGCTGCACATTACCAAAATTATTAAAGAACTCTCTATTCAGTGATCTTGTTAAACATCACACAGATTAGTACAGATAAGCTTCTGTTTTTCACACATTTAGGGATATGTGTGAATTGTAAACTGCTCATAACCAAGAGGTTTTGTAATGGTGATGCGTGTTTGAGTTTTTCTTCCCACCAACAGCTAAAGTCATACGGAGACGGGACCTCGGTTAAAGACTCATCCGAAAGTCTGGAGAAGCCCGGGATCGATCCTGCTTTGTAATAGTGAAGAATCCAGTATAAATTTATAACTGACCAATGCATTGAGAGATACAAATTAACTCAAATTATACATGTATATTTGTATATATTGTATTTACAACTTTAACCCTTTTGGTACCAAATGGAATCTTCCTTCTTATATACAGCAAGAGTCCATTTAAAAATTCAGGGGTGTCAGGTTGTGTTTTCTTCAAAATTTATTGCAAACAGTGTAGGCCCTGATCAGAGGCCACGTTCTGCGGCGTCTGATCTAGGCCTGCACTGTTTGCCAAATACCCGTTTTGGGGTTTCCGGTACAAATGGGCTAATAAAATCGGGGCTTGAAGAAATACATGTAGATGGGGCTGCATGATGTTTGTTTTTGTTTGATTTGAGGTTTAACGTCCCCGTCAACACTGTAAAGGTAATTTTGGAGACGTTGCTTCAAATTTTGTGGGACTTTTACCCGACATTGAGATGAAATGACATCTCAAGCCCTGTCACCCAATGAAACCAATAGGGTTTATTAGCATGGACGATTAAATCTGACAGCTCATAATTGCTGTGTAAAGGTTTATCCAGCATCATATAATATGACCCCAATTTTTTAAGATCCATAAGGTCAACAGGTCCATTACAATACCACACCCCTGTGACATTTAATAGTGCATTTTTCTCATCTCCAACATGGCTACTTTTCAGATGAAACTCTGTGATATTTTTCTTATTTATACTGCAAACATAGGTTGTTGGTGCTCGTTTGAACCGCCTCATTGAGGCGGTTCTAACGAGTACCCACAACCTTTGTCTTGGAGCAGAAATAAGAAAAAATAATGGATATGCCCGTAAACCTCAGTTTTCCCTATATAAAGTATGATTTAGGGGATGTTCCTTTCACGGACTTGTTCACATGATGAATGTAAAGAACACCCCTGTGACCCAACTTACTACAGAGAAAAATAGGGTCTACAGGGTATACATTATTATAACAAAGATTGTGGGTACTCGTTAGAACATTTTCATTGAGGCAGTTCTAATGAGCACCTTCAATCAATGTATGAAGAAGAACGATACTAGCATAGAAAAGCCTCGGGTTTAGAGCTGTTAAAAATGCGTCTGCTATGTATGATAATAGCCCAGAATCATGATAATGATTTCATACGTTATGCAATAAAACGTTTCCTTACAAAAATCAAAGCACTGAGAGTATTGGTGGGTCGATTGTCTCTGAGTGAAGGTTGAGTGTAGTCCTGAACTGAGAATGGAAATGTTCGTTTAACTTTAAGCAAGCACAGTAGATCTGACCAGACATCGCGTTATGTGGATTCTGTTTGCCGATGTCCAAGTGTACGAGCACAGTCCATCCGGCCCCGCCAAACGGGACTTGTATAAATAGATGGACTGCATGATGCTTCCACGCAGAGCTGAAACCGACCGCACACGAGTACTGGTAAACCGCTTAGAGGATCTAAGCCTGCCCAGGCAAAGCGGTACGAGTCGGACCGTTCATGCTCATAAACCCTATTGGTTTCAATGTGCGACAGATGTCATTTTATCTCAGTGTCGGGTGAAAGTTCCATAAAATTAGAAGTAACGTCTCCAAATGACCTATACAGTGTTGACGGGGACGTTAAACCTCAAATCAAACAAACAAACGAGCACAGTTCAGAATTTTTTTCTTACGCTGCGCTCTGACGTCTTAAGAATGCTATAAACAACAAGTACTTTGATTTTGTTCAGGGTTAGCGGCAGTCAGACGGCCAGTGATAGTCACGCGGACAAAAGCAAGCAACAGATTCTCTGCTTTATAACGTAGACTGTGGGTACCCGTTAAAACGCTTCATTATAAGAAAAGTATTTAGTCAATTTTTTGTCTGAAAAAAAATTGGTAGCATTTTCCGTCAAATTATTTACACGTACTTGTCATTTGTTAATGTGTTTAATTATTTCCCTTCTGTATACGCGTGTATCAATGCATCTTTCTGAATTTCGAGTATTTCACCGGTAATGCTTAACCTCATATGCAACACAATCTGTGCTGAATATTTCATGTCCCAGCTGCAAACAGTGCATATCAATCGATGGCTTCTGATCAGCATCTACATTGTTTGTCATAGTTTCTCCTCTCTCTTTTCTCCTCGCTCAGTCCCACCACTGCATCCCAGCTCCTGAATAACAGTTACCTGTAACAGACCCCCCTCAGCGATATGTTTAAACAACAACAAAATATCATTTTACCTGTTGATGCAGGCCACCACACAGTTGGGAGGGTGCAAACGCAGCCCCCCCCCCCTCCCCCACACCTTTGGAAATTATCTCAGATTCATCCAGTTTTTATCCTCTGCAAAATATCTGAAATTCGCACCCTCAACCCGCCCCTTTTCAGTCTGCGTACAGGCCTGAATCATGTTCAAAACTGTTGCTAGATACATATGGTGAAAAGTGCCGACCCTGATCAGAAGCAATGTACTGTCTATCCGATCTGGGTCTATGCTGTATGTCTAATAACGGTACCACATATAAAGTCTGGGTTACTCATCTTTGCTCTTAAACATGTCAGGGTTCTAAACAGAAGTGCGAAAAGTCTATTTTTACTCAACTTGGCATACTTTATGAATGGAATGTTCTGAAAGACGTCACGTGACAGCTTGTTACCTGAGCAACATGGCATTCTTATACTATTTCGTTTAACCCTCAAATGCCACTAATTAAGCAAACAGTGTAGTCCTTGTGCAGCCTTCTGAGCAGACGCGAAATTCTGCGGCGTCTGCTCTGTGTATTCGGTGTTCACACGATTCCTGTCAAGACTCTAGTGATTTAATATATTTAATGGAGTATATCTAAAAAAAAGTATGAAGATGTTTTTTGTTGTTGTGTTTTTTTTTCATCTATATAAGTTGTTTCTTTAATTGACCAGCGAATAAATCTTCAAAACAAATGTTTAATTAATTTGTCAGCAATTTCCTGTTACTCGAGAATACGATACTGATGTTGTTTTTTTTCTAGTTTGTTGTACCAGCCAGAATATGCAACTGTTTTTGTTTACGGATTGGTCCGTTGTGGCGTGCCTACTGCAGCTTCACATTACGTCGAGACACCTATGCAATAATGTGAATTCAGCTCCGCTTGGCAATCATGCGTGGCAATGAGTCCCAGACATCAAGTTCACAGCTTTCTGAATGAACTTCCAGTCATCACCTGATTAATCAGATAATTAGTGTAGCAATTAAGTCATATTCAGAGCCTAATGATTAAGATGATTTTTTTAGAAAAATGCAAAACATAAACTAGAAATTATTTTATTCAATATGCATATAAATAAATTCTATAAAATAATAATAATAATAATAATAAAATAGGCAAACAAAGTGTTAATATACAGCTTTATAAGCTTTATAACTATTGTGGGCCGAGTTTGCTATGTGCCGAGTTTGTATGGGCCGAGTTTGTTATACAAGTGCCGAGTTGGCTATGTGCCGAGTTGTCCCGCTACCAACCAGACTAAAGCGTTGGTTTCTCTGGTAAACATTGTATAAGATGGTGGCGATAAGTAAGAAAATTTGTTGGCCCAAGGGAAAATAACATTTTATGTCCACAAACACACTGACTTGATCATCATGGACTTCGCCAAGGTCTTTGGCAAGATACCACACAGAAGGCTATTGTACAAATTGGATTACTATGGGATAAGAGGATCCACAATTCAAGTTCATGATGATTTTGCTAAATTTTGATGTATTTGCTACCTTTCTAAAGATTTAAGCACATGCAAATGTTCATATGAAAAACGTCTTTACATACATGTATATTATCTAGTTTGATATTATTGCTCGTGCCTATTCTTTGACTGTCATTTAAAAACTGTCTACCGTCATTATAGATAGTAATGTATATATTGTGTTTGAGGAGAAGAATTAAATAAGCTGATAGCTTCTGTTCTAATCCTGTTTATAATGTAAATTTATATGTTGTATTTTGTATGTTGAACAGAGAAATAAATATGTTTAAACTAACATGAATCCAATGTTCAAAATAGAAGTGAATGCAATGATCAGGAATCGATACAATCAACCCATACCTCACATCAGAGACTCCAAAAAAAACAAAAAACAAAAACACAAACATTAAACTAGACAGTTACTTTCCCACAAAATGGCCATTCAAAACGAAACCATATAAGCGATACACACACACGCAAAGACGAACCAATACAAAAATAAACCGCGACAGTAGAACCGTCCTGGAAAGGTCGGTGAAAATATATATCACTGGGGGTGGGTGGGGGGGCTTAAATCAATTTTACGCGGCCGTAATCCTTGTCCTCACTTCCGTCGCGATATTGACAGATAATTTGTGCAATCCGCATGAAGGTTTCCTAACCCGTCAGTGCAACATCTCCAAGAACACAAAAATCAAACAACCACATAGATGAAATGACTCGACAACAAGGAACAACTGAAATGCTGGAGCAAAAGAAAACCAAGAGTTAGACTCCGATGGGCCCAGCCAGAGACAGAGCAAGTATTTGGTCCTTGATAAAGATCTTATACAAGTATGTGGACAACACTCAATATGCAAAAAAATATATAATGACCTAAAAGTTTTAGTATTAGACTTTTATAATAACGATAAGAGAAAAGTTTGGCAAGTGGTCCGCCACTTCGATAAAGAAAATGGCAATTCCGGTAATATACCACCACTGACTAAAATAAATCATGATGGTCAAAGTACCTACTGTTTTTCAGATGAAGAAAAAACAGGCCTCAATTTCTACTGTAAATGATAGTGGCAGTGATCTTCCATTTTTTTTATTCTAAAACTCAAAATACCTTAATGAATATAAGTTGTACAGCATCACAATAACAAGTCCGTGAAACGAAGACCCCTCTTAACCCCACTTTATACAGACAGAAAAGTGGTGTTTACGGGATATACATTATCTGCCTTATTTTTGCTCAAAAACATAGATTGTGGGTACTCGTTAGAACCGCCTCTTTGAGGCGGTTCAAACGAGCACCATCAATTTATATTGAAAGCAGAAATGATGTTATCATTTTAACCCAAAATGTGTAATTTCTGACACCATGTTGGACGCCATTATTTACACGTACATTTTTTTTCTAATGGAATTAGAAATCTCTAATGTACGAAATAGACATGCTAAATCCTAATAAGGCAACTATCCTGACTCCATTAGAAATAGAAGGTTGAAAATGGTATCGAAGGAAATATCAATACCATAGAAATATTATTTAATAAATCGTTTAGGGAAGGAAAATTTGGAGATATCTGGAAGAGAAATAACGTCACCTCAAACTAGTTATTCAAGAATTTTATAATAAGTTTGTTTTGGCTACAGCAGATAAGGCTGTTAACAATGTGGTCGTTGTTTGACGGCTCCACTATGTTAACACTCGTCAGCAAAAACTTGGTACTAAGGCCTATGAACTGCGAGAGGGCTATAGTTGATGGCCACCTTTTTCATTCAGCCACCGAGTTTGCTGTATGTGTTACAGAAGGCCAATACAAGCTTCCTACATTATATTGGTTACCTAAACTTCATAAAAGACCATACAAAGCACGATTTATTGCAAATTCAAGCTCTTGTACCACCACTGAACTCTCTAAATTATTATATATATATATATATATATATATATATATATAATCTGCATTAAGGAGAACACATGTACTATATTATCTGGAATAGGGTGACCGCAACATTAAGGGGAACAATGCTGGTCCCCCTAATGTTTCAAGCGCAAATATGAGAATACTCAATCCAGATAGTAATAGTTTCTTTCAAGTTTCTGTTAAATAAGGATGGTTTATTAATATTTTAAAGTTTTTAATTACTTGTCCGTTGTGTTTTGGACAAAAAAGGGTCAGTTTTAGACAACCGCTATATATTGTGGAATATTTTATTTTCTTCATTAGGGCGTCCACAGAAAAAGTGCTTATTCTACTGCTTTTTGACTATATATTCACACAAATATGTTTGAATGATGATATTCAATATGAGCATAAAGTTATTTAATATGTTATATCATGGAAAGCCCTTTGTTTAAAAAAGTCGACGTTTCTTGGGCCCTCACGGTTTGAATGCGGCGGGCTGGTCAACGAAAGTACATACCGGTATTTGCCGGACTGGTACCGGATTTATGCAGATCTTGTTTTTTTCCTTCAAGGAATATTTTTTTAACTTATTCTGTGTTGCTATATTTCTAATTTGACAATGAAGCACCCAATTTTAAACCTTCTCTTCAGAGTTTGCTTATCTCCGTCTAATACAGATCGCCAAAGTATCGTTACTGGCAGCGCCATACCGGCAAATACACCGACAAATTTCGGATACGCCATTTTCGAGAAAATACATGCCTGACAACTTCCGAAGTTCCGTTGTAGAACAACAAACAGTAACTGTTTTGTCGATGAAACAGTTGTAGATCTTCTGAATGCGTATGTTTTCTTATTGATAAGGGCAGATAGTCGATTTTCGTAGATTTATCAGGATAGTTGTGGCTTCGGGTCGGTTGATGGGTGGGGGGGGGGGGGGGGGTAATTTGTTGATTTATGCTGCCGTTATCAGGTTATGATCAGACGAAGGTGCAGGGCACAAAATAACTGTAATGGTTCATCCCTAATATTATATAGCCTTGGCTGAAAGATAGTTGGCTAGGATCCATGTCCATGTATTAGGTGAAGGCAGCAGGCAGAGTGTGATTTTTACCCGACATCTTACTGCCCCTGCCCATCAGGGCTTGGAGAAATAGATGGGCTGCACGATGCTTCCACGCAGAGTTGATACCAACCGCACATTAGTACTGGTAATATGCTTAGAAGGTCTAAGCCTGCCCAGGAAAACTGCTGCGAGTCGGGCCCGTCCATGCATATAAACCATATTGGTTTTATTGGGCGGCAGGGATTGAGATGTCATTTCATCTCAATGTCGGGTAAAAGTCCCACAAAACTGGAAGCAACGTCTCCAAAATGACCTAAACTATGTTGGCGGGGACGTTAAACCTCAAATCAAACAAAACCCGACATCTTAATACAGTACACTCGGCGTGTAGTACAACACGTTAGACGATCACATGCACCCATTTAAAGATTTTTTTTTTTATTGTTGTGCACACGTTAATCCGAATAAAAACAAAAAACGTAAATATCAGCATATGAATGTAAAATATAAATGTCCGGAACGCAGAACTCTCATGTATGGGAGTACAGTCGAGTAAGGCTGCCACTATTAATCGGATAATCGATTAATTGATTGATACATTCAAGAAATATGATTATCGATACTGATTTTTCGTAATCGATTATTTTCTTAGTAGAATTTACCAGCCAAAGATGTTTCTTAAATAGCTGGATGAGTGGAAAACAGTGCAGATCCTGGTGAGAAGCCATGTTCTGCGGCGTCTCATCTGGGTCTACACTGTTTGCTCCGGCCTGTCTGGGCAAAACCCTAGAGTGAAGTTCAACACATGGTAAGAGTCATGTTCAGCCAGAAAGCCAGACAGGTAACATTGTGACAAAATCTTCAGTGATTACTAATCGATTATTGATCGGAATGACAAGACTGATAATCGATTATCATTTCAGCTCCGATTAGCCAGCCCTACAGTCGAGTCCATTAACATTGGGTAGCCGTTAATTTTGTGCATCCTGCATTCTAGTTTTAAGTATCTTTATCCCTCATAATTTCTTCCACCACCACCAGCGCATCGGCGTTACGTTTTAACTTAGCCTTGAAAAAATGGAGTTGCACGTGCAGATGTGACAGTTTTGCAGAATTTTTCAATTTTGTCAAATTGTGAAAAGACCGAAAATATCCAAGCCAAACTTTGAAAGACTGAGTTTAAAAATAGGCAAAGGGACAAACATTTTGTATGTAATTTTCCTGCATCTAACAACATTACAGAATATCTAATATACAACTTGTTTGAGTCAACCTTCGTGTTCAATCAGCTCAAAACAGTTATTGTGCGCAGTGTTAGGCGACAGAATTTGTAATTCAGTTTCAAGGGGGTATCCCTTTTCTTAGCATTAATTTTCCTGCCTGTTAAAGCTTCAGAGGCCAGTTTCTATTGCAGTTGGTAGATAGGACAGTATTGCAATCGTTTTGATTGTGAGTTTTTCCACAAAGTCACACATAGCTATCAAAACTTTATGTGCGCAATGTTACCGGACTACACCGTAACTCGGCGTGTTGGTTATTTCGTCGACTGTCACAGGAAAAATCACAGAAGCCAAGCAAACTATTTGCATGCAAAACGCGTGAAACTTTAATGGGTGTGCCTCAGTGCGTAAATTTAACAGAACAGACCTAATTACCGGAACGGACCCATTTCTACCCAGATTCCCTCCTATTTTAGGATATTTTGATAATATACAAATTGCTTACACTGCTGTTAAAGTTAGCTACATTCTGCATGCATCTTTTCATGCAAATTTGGTCGCATTGGGAATATGTTCCAGTACACCATTTAGACTTGACTCAGTGAAGCAGAGAAAAAAGATGTGCCATATTTTCTGGTTCTAGAAATATTACATGGAGTTTAACAGCCCAGTCAACATGGTCATGTAAAGTCCGTTAGTTTACCTATCTACACTTTTCCTGGGCCCACTTACATGTATGCATAAGTGGTTAACAAGTAAAGTGTGCATTCTTTCACCAGAAACTGACAGAGCTGTCCTTTCTTGACTCAGAGGAACAGAGGAAATAGTACTTTCTGAATCTAAGATAATTACTAAGAGTTAACAATGTTAAGGTCATATCAAGCCAGTCACTCTACCTATCCACACTTTTTCTGGGCCAGCTTATGCTAATGCAGTTAACCGGTATTGTTACAATCTGTCGCCAGATTCTGACAACTGCCCTTCTTGGCTCAGCAAAACAAAGAGAATAGCTGTTCTGTTAAAAATATATTTCATGATCCATCCTCCAAACAGATCTACCAAATAGCTAACCTTCTGATCACCAGTCTGATGCGCATCCGACTGAACTACCAAGGCAGACATTGAGTGCACTGATTGACATTATTGTGAACTTAAACCCGTATTTCAAATGGGACAATTCTTTTACGAAAAGGGGCATTCAGAATATAGTTAACAATGACAGCAGTGTAAGTAGACTGTATATTATGGAAATATCCCAAAAATAGGGAGAAACCTGGGTAGAAATGGGTCCTTTCCGGTTCGTTTCGGTAATTAGCATTCCGGTAAATTTATGCACCTGATGTGCGTGAAATCGCTTGGAACGTGGAGCAGTATATGCGAGTCCACACAACAGTGGCATGGAAAGGATTAGCAGTTAGAGCTTGGAAGGGATTAAAAATCAATACTACACAACAACTTTCCAAGTTGACATGAATAAATGTTTCATTGTGATGACCTGTGCAAGAATGAGAAATAGGTTGTGGATACAGATACCACTAGATTGCAAAGGGTCATTTGCAGTATCAGGGTGCAGGTTCCGTACCCAGATATTAAACCTGGTGGCTCAGATGCCCCTTTCACATTGACAGGTAGATACTGACCAGTATAGGGGTGTAAAAATAATAATAATAAAATAAAATTGCGTGAACAAAAGGTACATGTATATTCAGGAGATAGTCATTCCCATAACAAATACATGCCTTATTTTGTGGGGTGGGCCATACTGGGGTGTTTTATGGCCCTTACAATATAATTTCACTCATATTGAGCAGATCGTTAAAGGAGCAGTCTGATCAGGGTCTACATTGTTTGCCAGTCAATCTATACAACTCTTATAATTAATGGTCATGAAAAGAGTTTGTCATCCATCTGCAAGGTTGGCCGGTAAATACCAGTGGCGGGAATTCCCAATGGTATTTACCGGTAATTACCGTCCTGGGAAATACTCCAATTTTCAGCAAAAATGGGAAATACTGGGAAATAGTGGGAAATATGATTTTTTCTTCTTTTATTTTATTGAAAAACACTATTATTATTTGTGTAATTGTATTGAAATAATGAACAATTAGCTGTTTTGCAACATACCATACCCTACATAGGTATAAGTCTTGCAAATTGCAAGCTCTTACTAAACCAGACACATGTAATTAATATGAAGTTTACTTGTAAAATGTATCAGTAACTCATTTTTATTGTATACTGAAAAACATATTATGGGAATCTCTTCAGGAAAGGAGGAGAGACAGTAGGCTTATACTTATGTATAAAGGTCTAAAGGGTGCTGCCAGCAATCCAACAGATGACCTTATATCCCCAATTAGAAATGGCAGGAAGCATCATTCTTTGGCACTTCAGGTGCCCTTGTCAAGAACTGACATCTACAAGGGATCCTTCTTCCTTCAGACAAGTACAGATTGGCCTGCCCTTCCAGATATATTCTCCTGATTAGGAGATTTCATACACTGCAGCAGCATATTGTACTCCTAAGTTATCATGTGCAAACAATCCTTTTAAGAACATTGTTTTACCATATTGATCCCAAGTATTGGGACAGACAGTTCTATCCGAACCATGGAACCCAGATCAGACTGGTCCAGGGCCAACACTGCTTGTCGCCCCATCTGCACCCATGAGTTTGTCATAACATCATAAGCCCTCACAGTGTCTGAATTCTTAGGGCCTTTATGCACTAGTCATTTACGTTGATGGATGGGGGATAGCAGGGCTAATGAGCAGGGTACTTAACCTCTGTGTTCCCCTGCAGTGACTGGTTAATGCAGGGGTTTTGATATTATGAAATATATCCCCAGTGGAATTAACTGTTATAAACAGTGGGGCTGTGACATTCTGGAGGTCCCCACAGTGCAGGACTTCTAGCAGGGCTGTGAAAAGTCTTAGTCCCCGCTATTCCCCGTAGGTGTGTGTGGGGGTGTTGGGCAGTGGTTACAAATGACTGACCATGCATTGTTGCAATATGAATCCCTATTGTGATTACAATGCCAGAGCACATTGTGCCCTTTGCAGGGTTCTCACTAGGATTTTGAAAATTGGAGTAAAAATGCTGTCTCCAGAAAAAGTTGTAGTTTTACCCTACTTTTCTATTGAGACTTTCCAAAAAGTTGGATTCAGGAGTAAATTCAGCCAAATTTGGAGTTAACAAGAAGTACAAAAATTGTAAGTTAATAATTAATTTCTTTAATACATCATTGATTTATCGTAGTGAAGAGACAGTCCTAACCAAACTGTCCAGACTCATATCAAACTGCTAAGGTGATCCTCCTTGTGATGTAAATAAATTCTGAAAAGTTAGATCCTCTGGATTCAGTTGAGATGTTTATATTACAACATCAGCGTATGTTGTGTACCATAACCTCTTCTGGTCCAAAATTGCTGCATGTAGATTTTTTTTTACCCTAATGGTCCTAATCATTCGGACAGATGGTGCAGACCCTGATCAGATTGTTCCAAAGGGAGCATCCTGATCAGTGTCTACATTGTCAGTCACTATGTCTGTTTTGCCCTGATATGTCATGAAAGGATTTTGTCAACGGGCCTCCGTGGCCTAGTGGATAAGAGTGCTGACTCTTAGTCATTAGGTCTCTCACCGCCGTGGGTTCGAGCCTTGCTCGGATCACGTGTGAGAAGCCAAGTTCTGCAACGGAAGGTCAGGTGGTTTTTCTCCGGGTACTCCGGTTTTCGCCCACCTCTGATTAACGATCGGCTCGATATGAGTGAAATAATCTTGAAAGGGCCGTAAAACCCAAACCAAAAAAAAAAAAGGATTTTGTCGGATGAACAGCGGCTAGCCCTGAAGTTGTCCCAATTATGAAGATCCCTATGATAGTACTCTACCCATGTTTTCTCCGCAGGGACTATGTACCAAAATCCCCTTCCCTCGGGCCCCAATCTGCCGCTAGGGTCAAAATTGTACTTGTATTTTATTCTGCTAATCATACCCTTCAATTTGATATGCAACATGACTATGTTTAAAAAATTCTTAAATTTTGACCCTTTGACCCCTCCCTAAGGGCCCCAATCTGACCCCAGAGTCAAACTTTTACTTATATTGTATTCTACTAATCATACTCTTCCATATGATAATATCCCACATGACTATTTTGAAAAATTTCAAATTTGACCCCCTCCTCCCCCGACCCCCCAAGTGTGACCCCGTGGGGCATGACCCAGGGGTCGCAGCCAAAATCCTGTTCAATATGTTTTACATATTTCATTAATAATTACTTATGCAAAGTTTGGTTGCAAAATCTATAAAGTATAATATAAAATTGACTTTGTATTTGAATTTTATTGGTATTTGTCCTTTTGACCCCTCTCGAAGGCCATGAGGGTGGGGCCCAAAGGTAAATGTGCCGTTGCGCGAGCCACTCATGTAAGCAACCTGCACACCAAATTTGGTTGGATTCCAATCAGCGGTTTAGGAGGAGATAGCCGGACAGACGTATGGACAGAAAGAGAGTCAGCCGATAACAATATCTTCGAAAAACGTGGGGATAATTACAAAGTCTGTTTTAATAGATTTTGATACCAAACATTGCAGAAGTAATAATTAGTAGTGTAAAACATATTGAATGTGGCATATCAAAATGAAGGGGATGATTAGTAGAGTGTAATGCAGATAAAATTTTAACCCTAGGGTCAGATTGGGGACCTAAGGGGGGTCAAAAGGTCAAAATTTAAGTTTTTCCGAACATGGTCATGTGGCATATCAAATTGAATGGGAAAACTCATAGAATATTATACAAGTAAAAGTTTGATCCTAGGGGCAGATTCGGGCTCGGGAAGGGGATTTTGGTACAAATGTACTTAGACCATGTGGAGAAAACATTGGGATTTGCAATGGCACACCATCGACTGCATTCTAGTTATCCCCATGCTTTCGTGTAGGGGATATTAAAATCGTCTCAGTCCATTAGTCCGTCAATCTGTTATGCTATCTCTTAAACCATTAGTCAGAATCCAACCAAATTCGGTGTGTAATTATAGCCCCACTATACTGGATTTGCCTCGTCCTTTTGTGATTCCGTAATTCCGTTATTTATGATAACTAAAAAAACGTTTGAGGTATTTTCACGAAACTTCACACAAATGTAAACCACAATAGGACAATGCGTAGAGCGCATGAACCATAACTCTGGATTACCTTCTTTTGGAGTTATTGCCCTTTGAACATATAAAAAATGCAATTTTAACCTTGTTTGCTCCATTACTCAAAAAGCATTTGAGGTATTTTCATGAAACTTAATACAAATGTAAAGCACTATGAGACAATGTGCGGAGTGCATAAATTGTAACTCTGAATTGCCTACTTTTAGAGTTATTGCCCTTTGAACATTGAAAAATTGCAATTTTAACCTTGTTTGCTCCATTACTTAAAAACTGTTTGAGGTATTTCCATGAAACTTAATACAAATGTTAAGCACTATGAGACAATGTGCAGAGCACATACATTGTAACTCTGAATTGCCCTCTTTTGGAGTTATTGCCCTTTGAACATTGAAAAATGTCAATTTTAACCTTTATCCGCGTCATAACTAAAAAAAAGTTTGAGATATTTTCATTACACTTCCCACAAATGTAAAGCACTATGAGACAATGTGCAGAGTGCGTGAACCATAATTCTGGATTGCCTACTTTTAGGGTTATTTCCCTTTAAACATTGAAAAATACCAATTTTAACTTTGTTCGCTCCTTATCTCAGAAACTGTTGGAGATATTTTCATGAAACCTCACACAAATGTTAAGTACCATGAAACGATGAAACGCAGAGCTCCATCACACAAATCTAAAGCACCATGAGACGATGTGCAGAGCACAGGAATTGTAACTCTGGATTGCCTTTTTTCCACCTTTAATTAGAGGTCGAAAGCTGAAAACATTTGTTTTATTGTATTTTTGTCTTTTCCGATAGCGCTGTGTGGGGCTATAGTCAGATCTAGTTAGTTCCTTACATGAGTGGGGTGGGCATCATCACATTTTTTTTTGTCCCACCCCCAGGGGCCTTTGGGAGGGGTCAAAAGGTCAAATACAGTGCACTCCCTTGAAAACACTATAATGTATGTTTGGGATGCATAAAATAGGACTGTGTTATAAGTGAACCGTGTTATAAAGGGATAATTTTATTCAGAAATAATAGTAAAATGACAATTTGGGAGGCAAGACTTGACCGTGTTATAACCAAAACCGTGTTATAAGGAGAGGAGTACTAAAGGGACTGAAGTGTACCAATAAAATTCAATTACAAAGTCTAAGCCTCCTAGCAAAACCTATAACAATAAGCTACATGTACATATATAATTTTGTATTAAACTTTTTGGATTGATTTGGTTCATATTTGGTATGATGGTACATACAGGTCCAAAGTATTCACCAATATCCCCACTCATGCCAATGTCCTCATGGTCAAGGTCATGGACTTAGAAATTTTTAATGATATAGACTCAGGTTAAGGTATTTGTGACAGGTAGAAACTGAACATTTATGATGACATTGGTTCATATTTGGTATCATCATAGATATAGGTCTGAAGTTTGATTTACCAATACCCCCGCCCATGGTCATGTTGTTTTTCTAGGTTGGCCCCTGGTGAGGGCATCTGTGTCGTGGTGACACATTTCAAGTTTTTTTATTAACCTCTTATTTTTCGAAGAAAAACTGGGGATATTGTTATCGCCTCTGTCTGTCCGTTCGCCTGTTGTCCGGGGCTAGGGTTAGGATTGGATAACAATAACAAGAATTCCGCAAAATGCGGCGTCACACCTGCTGGGGCGAAAGCTAAAGGAGCCACAATCATAACGTAGAAATTAAATAAGCTTATTTGTATGAGTGGAAAGGCAATTTTACAAGGAACCTACATGCCAAACTATATAGGCTCTATGTCAAATGGTTAAACCTTGATGATAAAGTAGGTCAAAGGTACAGGGTAATGGTCAAATTATTTGTATGAGTGGAAAAACAATGCCATAAGGAACCTACATGCGAAATATGAAGGCTCTATCTCAAATGGTTAGAAAGGTATGATAAAGTAGGTCACGGGTCAAGGTCACAGGTAAAATTTTTAGTATGAAAGGAAAGGCAATGTCACAAGGAACCTACATGCCAAATATGAAGGCTCGATCTCAAATGGTTAAAAAGTTATGACAAAGTAGGTCAGTGGTCCAGGGTCAAGGTCACAGGTCAAAATTTTTTGTATGAGTGGAAAGGCAATGTCACAAGGAACCTACATGCCAAATATGAAGGCTCTATGTCAAATGGTTAAAAAGTTATGATAAAGTAGATCAAAAGGTCAGGGGTCAAGGTCACTGGTCAAAATTGTTTGCATGAGTGGTATGGGAATGTCACAAGGAACCGACATGCCAAATATGAAGGCTCTACCTCAAATGGTTAAAAAGTTATGATAAGTAGGTCAAAAGGTCAGGGGTCAAGGTCACAGGTCAATTTTTTTGTATGAGTGGGAAGGCAATGTCACAAGGAACCCACATGCCAAATAACAAGGCTCTATCTCAAACGGTTGGAAAGTTATGATAAAGTAGGTCAAAGGTCACAGGTCAAGGTCACAGGTCAAAATTGTTTGTATGAGTGGTATGGGAATGTCACAAGGAACCTACATGCCAAATATGAAGGCTCTACCTCAAATGGTTAAAAAGTTATGGTAAGTAGGTCAAAAGGTCAGGGGTCAAGGTCACAGGTAATTTTTTTTTTTGTACGAGTGGAAAGGCAATGTCACAAGGAACATACATGCCAAATATAAAGGCTCTATCTCAAACGGTTCCACTAAATAATATAATATTTGTCATGGTCACTGGAGCGTAAAATATAGGTCAACGCCACGAGATGAAAGCCCCTGCTTGGTTAGGAGCTTATGAAGATGTTTCATGTAAAGTATGATGGTTATTTAGTCTTGTAGTTGAGTATATAACAAACTTTGACATAAATGTCGAACTTCGACATAAATGTCAAACTTTGACGTAATGGTCGAAGTCACTGGAGCACAAAATATAGGTCAAAGTCACTAGGTCAAGGAGTCTACAAAGTCAGAAGGTCAGGGAGATGTTTCATGTAAGGTTTGATGGTAGATGAGGTTTGTAGTTGACTTAAATAAAAACTTCGACATAAATGTCGAAGTTATGTCGAACTTCGACATAAAGATCAAAGTCACTGGAGCGAAAAATATAGGTCAAAGTCACTAGATCAATTTGCCTACAAAGTCAGAAGGTCTGAGAGATGTTTCATATAAGGTTTGATGGTAGATTAGGTTTGTAGTTGACTTTAATAAAAACTTTGACATAAATGTCGAACTTCGACGTAAATGTGACAGACGGACGCACGGACGGAAAAGTTGATGCCTATGTCGCACCCTGCTACAAGCAGGTGCGACAAAAAATGATTGGGAAATAATAGATTTGTTCCGTAAACAAAAGGTAAAAGAGGTTAGCCCCTAAACCAAACAAAAGAAAATAACAAAAGAAATAGCCCCTAAACCCGAAATGTTAGAACGTCCGTCCATCCGTCCAACTATCTCCTCCTAAACCGTTGATCGGAATCTAAACAAATTTGGTGTGTAGGTTGTTTACATCAGTGGCTCGCGCAATGGCACATTTATTTTTAGCCCTCATATGGCCTTGGAGAGAAGTCAAAAGGTCAAATATCAATAAAATTCAATTACAAAGTCAATTTTATAGATTTTGCTACCAAACTTTGCATAAGTAATTATTAATGAAATATGTAAAACATATTGAATGGGATTTTGGCTGCGACCCCTGGGTCATGCCCCACGAGGTCACCTTTGGGGGTCGGGAGGGCAAATTTTAAATTTTTCAGAATATAGTCATGTGGGATATCAAATCAAAGGGGTTGATTAGTAGAATACAATAGACGTAAAATTTTGACTCTGGGATCAGATTGGGGCCCTTAGGGAGGGGTCAAAAGGTCAAAATTAAAGTTTTTTTTTTCAACATAGTCATGTGGCATATCAAATTGAAGGGTATGATTAGTAGAATATAATACAAGTAAAATTTTGACCTAAATTTAGCGGCAGATTGGGGCCCAGGGGATGGGGATTTTTTTGTAGGGTGTGAGACCCAGGTCCGTACCTCAAAGGTCAAGGTCATACTTAGAGATCAAAGGTCAATATTTTTTGTCTTGTCCGATCAATAACTTTCTTATTCTTGAATGGATGTAAAAATTATTTGGCAGAAATGCTAATCATAATGTGACAGTGTGTCACATGTAAGATCCAGGTTGGTACCTCAAAGGTCAAGGTCTTACTTTGAGATCAAATGTCAAAACAAGGGTCTTTTTGTTGTGTCCGATCAATAACTATCTTATTCCTTGATGGATTTAAAAAGTTACTTGGGAGAAGTGTTAACCATATTATGACAGTTAATCATGCACAAGACCCAGGTTAGTACATCAAAGGTCATGGTCTTACTTTGAGGTTAAATGTCAGGCTGGCTAATCGGAGCTGAGAAGATAATCGATCATCCTTTATGCCATTGTGCTCCATAACCAATTAGTAATCACTGGAGATTTTATCATAATTTAACTAGAATCGCGCAGTCGATGGTGCACCATAGCAAATACCCGCTTTTTCCATTGACAACACAATTAACAAGTTTCAGGTGTGTAACCCAAATAGTTTAGAATATACAGCAAATTCCTAGTTTTTGGCTTTTGACCTTGAGGTCCAGGTCATGCCAAATACAGCATGCAGTACCTTCTACATTCAAAGGGCTATCCATAACCAAAGTTTCAGGAGTGTAACCCAAATATTTGTGAAGATATGGCAAAGTCCTAGTTTTTGACCTTTGACCTTGAGGTCAAGGTCACACCAAAAATAGTCCAGTGCATTCTAAATTCCAAGGACCATCCAATAACCAAGTTTCAGATGTGTAATTCCATCAGTTAGGAAGATACTTCCAAGTCCTACTTTTTGACCTTTGACCTCGCCCATGACCCCAGGGGGTCAGATGAAAATTTCGACACCTTCATGCACATCGGTAGTCCCTAAGCAATGTATGTACCAAGTTTGGTCACCCTAGTTCAAGAAATAAAAAACTAGTTAACATTCACAAGATATTTCTTAGAAATTTGACCTTTGACCTCACCCCGTGACCCCCAGGGGGTCAGATCAAATTTTCGACACCTTCATGCACATCTCCAGTCCCTAAGCAATGCATGTACCAAGTTTGGTCACCCTAGGTCAAGAAATAAAAAACTAGTTAGCATTCACAAGAAACGTGACATACGGAAGGACGGACAGACGGACGGAAGGACGGACTGACTGACGGACGGACACCCGTGACGAAAATAATATACCCGTTTTTTTTCAAAAAGCAGGTATAACTAGCCTGGCTTTCTTCTTAGCATAAATTTTACTATATTTAACCTACACATGAGGACATACAGGCCTGTGCAAACAGTGTAGACCCAGATGAGACATCGCGGAAAGCGGCGTCTCATCAGGGTCTGCATTGTTTGTGATTCTCCCAGCTATTTTATGCAGTATGTTGTGTAGTTAACTGTACTTATTGCATAATCAATTATTTACAGATCAGTAGCAATAATCATTTTTGTGAAATGTATTGATCAATTAATCGATTATCCGGTTAATAGTGTCAGCCTTAGTTAACCCTTTCCCAGTCAGATACGTGTTTTTACGTGTCTGGAGCCCCCCCCCCCCCCCCCCCCCCCTTTGTTCCTAGAACCACCTTCAAACCTGCACTCCCCACCCCTGGATAGCAATGTTTGCATTAGAATAAGTTGGCCTAAAAAAGTGACCTGTTTTTTCGCGCGCCTCCCCACTAATACGTTCTGACGGGGGATTGAAGGGGGGCTATCGCCCCCCTCACATCCGAAAAAAAATGGGTTTTTTGGCCCAGCCGGTCGCTGAAATGAGGTCTGACGGTGTCTGGGGTCAAAAATGCCTCCGAATTGATGCAGCCTGACAAAACATGCTGCAAACAGTGAAAATCCCGGGTGCCAAACTTTATTTGTTGCCTTGCCAGCGGGCTGAATATAAAGATTTAGTCAAAAATTCATGTGAAATAACACTTTTTGTCAACTTTGAGATGCCCCCTCGTTACCATGGCAACAAAGATTTAGTCTAAAATGGTGTCATTTGAAAGGCTACTACCCAGTGAACATTCATGCCAAGTTTGGTGTAAAATGGGCCATCCATGATGAAATAATGGCTTTATGAATTTGCTACCCTAGGCAACTCTGTAAAAAACAGCAAAAATCACAAAGTCCCCATGTGGGAATGGGTTAAATGTAAAATTTTTTTTTTAACATGCCTGGTCAATATATTTCTATTCCTGGATGGCTTTAAAATTACTTGTTATTGTTAACCATAATGTGATGATGTCAAGACCCAGGTTGGTACCTCAAAGGTCAAGGTCATACTTAGAGGTCAAAGGTCAGGAAAGGATCTTTTTGGGTGTTTTGTCAATAAGTGTATTACTCCTGGATGGATTTTAAAATTACATGTACTTAGAAGAAATGTTAACCATCAAAAGATTGCCAATTTAGGGTCAAGGTAACAGGTTATGGTCTTACGACGTGACAGTCGTAACAAAGGAAAGATGCATAGCGTGAAAAAATCCCCGTCTTTGGTGGGATTCGAACCCGGTTCGCTCGGGTAGAAGTCCACTGCTCTTACCCCTGAGCCAAAGAGTCGACTCCCTGATGCAGTTGTCAGAGAGTGGTTATAAACCTAGAATCTATGCATATGGATCTACCAAGGTAGATAATGGAAGGGAGGTAACAAATCCCGGTAGAGCCCCACATCTTACGACGTGACAGTCGTAACAAAGGAAAGATGCATAGCGTGAAAAAATCCCCGTCTTTGGTGGGATTCGAACCCGGTCCGCTCGGGTAGAAGTCCACTGCTCTTACCCCTGAGCCAAAGAGTCGACTCCTTGACGCAGTTGTCAGAGAGTGGTTATAAACCTAGAATCTATGCATGGATCTACCAAGGTAGATAATGGAAGGGAGGTAACACACCCCCTCTTAAGGAAGTCATCATTTATGATGACGTGAAGGATGCCAACTTCTGCACGAAGCCATTTCTGGCATATAAAGTCCGATCCCGGACGAGCCCCAATCTTACGACGTGACAGTCGTAACAAAGGAAAGATGCATAGCGTGAAAAAATCCCCGTCTTTGGTGGGATTCGAACCCGGTCCGCTCGGGTAGAAGTCCACTGCTCTTACCCCTGAGCCAAAGAGTCGACTCCCTGACGCAGTTGTCAGAGAGTGGTTATAAACCTAGAATCTATGCATATGGATCTACCAAGGTAGATAATGGAAGGGAGGTAACAATGGTCACAGTTACTGAACGGAGGCAGGGGATTATGGCCATTCCACAGGCTGCTTTTTTTTTTTTTCATTAAATTTTTTCCTATTGTTCCTTTTTATTTTAGTCCCAAAATAGTGATGAAAAACTGTAAAGAAATGGTAATTTTTCCCCGCTCGCTTCACTCACTCAGACTCAAAATTCTTATCAACTTTTTTTAGCAATCGTGACGTAAAAGACATCTTTTTTTTCAGCAGAATTAAGTGTTAGTGTGAGTGTCGAAGAACCTTTTTAACCTATATTTTTTATCGAACAATCTGTTATTAGCCATTATTTTCTGTAAGACAAACCTATATAAAAACCTATATTTCCAAAGTGGGCCACTAGGAGGCTTGAAAGTCAATTTTATAGATTTTGATACCAAACATTACAGAAGTAATAATTAATGGAATATGTAAAACATATGGAACAGATTTTGGCTCAGACCCCTGGGTCATGCCCAAGGGTTCAGACTTTTGGGGTTGCAGAGCCAAAATGTTTTCGAAATATAGTCATGTGGTATATCAAATTCAAGGGTATGATTAGTGGAATACAGTGCAAGTAAAATTTTGACCCTAGGGTCAGATTGGGGCCCAGGTTTGGGGATGGGGTCAAAAGGTCAAATTTTAATTTTCTTGGAACATAATCATGTGACATTTCAAATTGAAGGGGATGATTAGTAGAATATAATACAAGTTAAATTTTGGGGCCTTGGTTTTTGGTACTTAGCCTGTGAGTGGAAAGCATGGGGATTTGCAATGGCGTTCCAATTTAACCACATTCTAGTTTTCTTTAAAAATAGCTCCTTATGGTGGAAACATTCATATGTGGTGAAATATTTCTAAAATAATGTGTTGTTGCATGGGCTGTTTGGGCTAGTATAGTAAGAATTTCAATATGACCTCCCAGACAGGTTGGGGCCCCGACTTGCCTGAGGGTAAAACTTCATTTTCTTCAAATATAGTCATGTTTCATATCAAATCAAAGTATTAATGGAGAGTAAAAGCTATGGCGGAAAAAATGCAGGCGGGGGGAATGCCCGGGGTCATGATAAGTCAAAAAGTAGGGTTTTAGGTCATATTGTCAAACAACTCATCCAAGGCTAGGTATTTGTGCTAGAATCTTATAAAATCTTGAAACTTTCCCAGAATGAGGGCTGGAGGAACATAATTTTTCAGAATTCTGATGTGACTTCCTTTGGTGGGGGGGGGGGTGCAGTGGGGTGAGCCCCATGGGTCAAAATTACTTTTTGCACAAACATAGTATTATTATTATTTATGCAAAGGTAATGGAGAGTGGAATACAGTGGTGCAAAACTTTGCTGGGAGGCATGTATTTGGGTTACCCAAGGTAAAAAATTTTGGGTCCTTTTATTACATGACATGATTTCCACAGCACAGGGATATCAACTTGCTCTAGTTTAATAAATTCAATGGAACATATTCATGATCTTCTATTTATTATTTTAAATATTTACAGATGAAGACTACAGCTTAGAAGAAGAAATCCCTGAAAGAAAAAAAAAACAACTGGTAAAAAATTTAATCATTTTTGTTGCGCCTGCATGGCGCGATATAGGTGTCAAATTTTCCGTCCGTCAACATTTGCGACCACCCTAACTTCCACCCTGATGTAACAGTCCATTTCTTGAGAACTATTAGAGCTTCCTTAATTATATTTGGTACAAGCTTGCATCTAGGAACTGCGACTTCAACAGAAGCATCCGTATCTGACTTTGACCTATATTTTATTGTTCACTGACTTTGTAAATTATTGCGACCACCCTAACTTTCACCCTAATGTAAAAGTCCATTTCTTGAGAATTATTAGAGCTTCATTAATTATACTTGGTACAAGCTTGAATCTAGGAACTGCAACTTCAACGCAAGTAACCATATCTGACCTTGACCCATATTTCATGGTTCAGTGACTTTGCGCCCCAACAGGCGTGACATAGCCTTCGGCGGAATTCTTGTTTAATCTGTATTTGGGAAAAGTAACATTTCTCACGTTTCTTGTAGAAAAAACAGATTGTCAAGTATGTTTTAATAGTCATTTTATTTTTTCCAATAGAATTTTTACATTTTTGTCACCGCCATTGGCATGATGTCCGGAGTATATTTTTTCAGTTTTTCACTTATGCTTTCAACCTAATTAGGGCCCCGCACTGAAAGTGTGGGTGCCCTATAGTAATCACTCTCTCCGTCCGTCTGTCTGTCTGTCTGTCCGTCCACAAATTTTTTTATCCTCCATAACTTTCTTATTTCCTGGATGGATTTAAATATTACTTGGCATCACTCTGTCCGTCCGTCTGTCTGTCTGTCCGTCTGTCCGTCCACAAATTTTTTTATCCTCCATAACTTTCTTATTCCTGGATGGATTTAAATATTACTTGGCAGAAATGTTAACCATAATGTGATGGAGTGTGCGCGCAAGACTCAGGTCCGTACCTCAAAGGTCAAGGTCATACTTAGAGGTTAAAGGTCAAAAAAGGGTCTTTCCTGTGTCCAATTAATAACTTTGTTATTATTCCTGGATGGATTTAAATATTACTTGGCAGAAATGTTAACCATAATGTGACGAAGTGTCACACGCAAGACCCACAGCCGTACCTCAAAGGTCAAGGTCATACTTAGAGATAAAAGGTCAAAAAAGCGTCTTTTTTATTGTGTCCAATCTATAACTTTCTTATACCTGGATGGATTTAAATATTACTTAGCAGAAATATTAACCATAATGTGACAGTGTGTCACGCGCAAGACCCAGGTCCGTACCTCAAAGGTCAAGGTCAAACTTAGAGGTGAAAGGAAAAAAAAAACGTCTTTTTTAACATCAACATTTTCCTACTCCTCTGATAGCGCTGCCGGGGCCCTAGTCAGTTTCACTGACAGCTCTAGTTCAGAATAAATAAGCTGGTCATCTACAAACTGGTATTCAGAGTGTGTATACTTGTAAAATGTCAAGGTCCGGGGGCATATAGTTTTTAGGTTTGCCGTACATGTAAGGCTGCCACGATTAATCAGATAATCGATTAATTGATTGATAAATTCCAGAAATATTATTATTGATACTGATTTTCCGTAATCAATTATTTTCTTCGTAGAATTTACCAGCTAAAGATGTTTCTTAAATAGCTGGATGAGTGGCAAACAGTGCAGGCCCTGATGAGACACCGCATTCTCATCAGGGTCTACACTGTTTGCTCTGGCCTGTCTGTGCAAAACACTAGAGTGAATTACAACATGTATATGATAAGAGTCATGTGCAGACAGAAAGCGGGACAGGTAAAATTATGACCAAATCTCCAGTGATTACTAATCGATTATTTATCGCAATGGCAAAACTGATAAGCGATTATCATTTCAGCAACGATTAGCCAGCCCAAGGTACGTTGGTACGAATGTACGTCCGTCTGCACGAATGTGTGTACGTACGTTTGTATGAATGTACGTCCGTCTGCACGAATGTGTGTATGTACGTAATTGACCTCAAAATATATATAGGTCAGTGTGACCTATATTTCATGCTAGAGTGACTTTGCCTTATATCTTGAATACTATTTGATGGAGAAATGTCATGCCTGGTTTATTAGCTCCTTGTGACCCAATGATTGATTCAAAAATATAATTACATGTATATTGGTCATTGTGACCTATATTTCATGGATGAGTGATTTTGCCTCATATCTTGAATACTATTTGATGGAAAAATGTCAACCCCGGCTTATTAGTTCCATGTGATCCAATGATTGACCTCAAAATATACCTAGGTCATTGTGACCATATTTCATGGTTCAGTGATTTTGCCTAATATCTTGAATACTATTTGATGGAGAAATGTCATGCCATAGATTATTAGTCCCATGTGACCTGCTGATCAACCTCAAAAGATATCTAGGTCAGTGTGACCTATATTTCATGGTTCAATGACTTTGCCTTTTATTTTGAAAACTATTTGATGAAGAAATGTCATGCCTGTGTTATTAGTTCCATTTACCCCGCTGATCAACCTCCAAATATATCTAGTTTGGTGTGCTTCAGTGATTTTGTCCATTATCTTGAATATTATTTTATGGAGAAATTTCATACCATCTGACCCACTGATTGATCTCGACAAAATATATCTAGGTCAGTGTGACCTATATTGCATGGTTTAGGGAGTTTGCCTGTAATCTTGAATACTATTTGATGGAGGAATGTCATGTCTGGGATAATACTTGAATGCATCCAGATGATTGACCTCAAAATATATCAAGGTAGGTGTGACCTGTATTTTATGGGTCAGTGACTTTGCCTGAAATCTTGAATAATATTTGATGGAGAAACTTCATGTCTGAAGTATCAATTCAATATGACTTGATGAATGCAACAAAGATATATCTAGTTTAGTTTGACACTATTCCAGGTGCGTTATACTGTTCAGTGACGGCTGTTGCTGCAACATAAGTTTTCAGCGTGAGTTTGGCCCCTGTGCGGGGGCATCTGTGTCATACTGACACATGTCTACTTTATATATTATCCTACAGCATTTAGAAGCAGATAGATACAGAATATGGATTTATTGCATTTACAGGGTAAAATGTCATTATTAATATAATGCTTAGCAGAAAATAAAATATATACAAAAAGTCTACCTAATGCAGAATAAATAAGCTGGTCGCCTTAAGACTATCAGAGTATATACTCGTAAAATTTCAAGGGGTCCATCATTTTTGTATATTTTATCCCACATCATTGAGAAGAAAACAGAACACTGATTTAATGCATTTTAGGCAAACAAATACATTATAGACATGATAGATTTGATGCATAGTAGAAAATAAAATATATACGAAAAGTCCACCTAATGCAGAAGAAATAAGCTGGTCGCCTTAAGACTGGTATTCGGAGTATATATACTTGTAGAAATAACTTTATTTTTTTTATATTTATTATAAGGGGCCTAACATTTTTGTAAATTTTATCCTACAGAATTTAGCCGAAAACAGATACAAAATATTACACTGATTTAATGTATTTTAGCATATAAATATATTCTTTGTACATGTTGTACAATGTATGTTGCATGTAGCAAAAAATGTATATACAATAAAGTCCACCTAATGCAGAATAAATAATCTGGTCGCCTAAAGACTGGTATTCGAAGATATATTTTTTAATGTTTGTTCATTGTGGAAGTTTGAAGCCCTACACTGAGATTTGCACAATGTGAGAGCCCTTCAGAATATCTTACTTGGACTCAAGCTCAAGGTCACATTTGATAGTCACCAGTTCTTTTTATGTATGGGGGTTTAACGGCCAGTGTTAACTAAAAGTTTGAGCCAATTATCTATCCACACTTTACCTTGGCAATTTTATCCGTAAGCAATTGACCAGAACAGTGCACATTCTTACACCAGAATTGACAAATGCCCTTCTTGAATCAGCTGATGGGAGAAATGACTGTAGAAAAGATTTCATGATCAATATCCACGAAAGAATGTTCCTGACTGCGGAAGGAATCAACCTACATCTTCCTGATAACCAGTCAGAGGTGGCTTTGGCTGAGCTATTCTTTGAATTTTGTGTTTGTTCCATATCTCCACCCCTTAAAGGATTTTCATCAAACTTGGTCAGTTATCCCCCTCAGAAAGTTCATGTCCAAAGCTAGGTTGGTAAAAAAGCTGAAAATACACATATAGTCTCATGGACAGTGGGAAATACAGGGAAATCCCGGTAAATACTGAGAAATACTGGAAAATGGACATTAATGTAGGTGGGGCCAATTGAGACTGCTTAATATACCCTGCCTGCCTAGGTATATGTATTGTAAAGCAAAATCATTTCATACAGGGCTTGCATTTTACCTTACCTTTACGAAGTACAAGGAGAACTATCGTAGTCACCACGGTCGTCCGCGTTTGCGTTAGCGTGTGCGTGTGCGTTCCCGTCACACTGCGTTAAAGTTTTTCAAATGCTTATATCTAAATAGCCATGCATCACAGAGTACTCATATTTGGAACTTTAGTACCTGGGAGGGTCTTCTAATGTTCCAAGAGAGCAAACCCCTGGATCCATGCCCCGAGGTGGGGCTAGGGGTCAGAATCTAGAACACCTTTATAAAACTGTGTTAAAGTTTTTGAAATGCTTATATCTCAACAGTCACTCATCACAAAGCATTCATATTTACAACTTGGGTACTTGGGAATGTCTTCTGAGAATATGCGGGATTGTCTTCTGAGATTCCAAAAGAACACACCCCTGGGTTCACGAATGGGGGGGGGGGGGGGCTAAAGGTCAAAATCTAGGACACCTAAGTTATTCGTTAAATACATTATCATTATGCTAACAAGTTACAAACTGAATTTGTTATACATCAGCCAACTTTGTGACGTTGGTTTAAGTGTAAAAGGGTGAAGGTCATGGTGACCTACATTTTACAGTCCAGTGATTTTGCCTTATATCTTGAATACTATTTGATGGAGAAATGTTATACCTGGGATATTGGTTCCATGTGACCCCATGATTGACCTCGAAATATATCTAGGTCAATGTGACCTATAGTTCATGATTCTGTGATTTTGCCTTATATATTGAATACTATTTGATGGAGAAATGTTAAACCTGGATTATTACTTCCATGTGACCCAGTGATTCACCTGAAAATATGTCTAGGTCAGTGTGACCTATATTTCATCGTTCAGTGATTTTGCTTATATCTTGAATACTATTTGATGGAGAAATGCTATACCTGGATAATTACTTCCATGTGCCCCTAGGATTTACCTCAAAATCTATCTAGGTCAATGTGACCTATATTTCATCGTTCAGTGATTTTGCCTTATATATGTTGAATACTATTTGATGGAGAAATGTCATACCTGGGATATTAGTTCCATGTGACCCCATGTTTGACCTCAAAATATATCTAGGTAAGTGTGACCTATGGTTCAGTGATTTTGCCTTATATCTTGAATACTGTTTGATGGAGAAACATCATACCTTGGTTATTAGTTCCATGTGACACAGTGATTGACCTCAAATAAATCTAGGTCATTGTGACCTATATTTAATGGTTCACTGATTTTGCCTTATATGTTGAATACTATTTGATGGACAAACATCATACATGTACCTTGGTTATTAGCTCCATGTCAGTGTGACCTATATTGGTTATTAGCTCCATGTCAGTGTGACCTATATTTCTCCCCCATCCCGAAAATGTAGGTCATTGTGACCGATATTTCATGGTTCAGTGTTTTTGCATTATATCTGGAATAGTATTTCATGGAATAATGTCATACCCAGATTGTTAGTTTCACGTCACCCAATGATTGACCCTGAAATATATATAGGTCAGTGTGACCTATATTTCAGGGTTCAGTGACTTTGCTTTAGATCTTGAAAACTATTTGATGAAAAATCTACATACCTAATTATTTGTTCCATGTAACCTGATGATTGACCTCAAAATATTTGTAGGTCAGTGCGACCTATATTTCAATGTTCAGTGATTTTACCTTATATCTTGAACTGCGAAGCAGGCGAGCTACGCTGACATGCGACAGCTCTTGTAGAGTCTACATGCACTTGGTCATGCAGGTCGAATGAAATGTTTTAGGATTTTCCAGACCTTCTGATAATGAATTGTTTGAAAGATTAATAATCTTCATAATTTTATATTTGAAGTAATCAAGTATGTATTGAATTTGTTTTCAAAAGATACTGAAATACTAGTTTTCAGACATCAGCTACTGGTATTTGACTTGACTTGTAAATAAAAATACTTGAGAGAGTACCTGCAGGTTAAGAAATGTATGCCCATTGTATTTTGTTCTTTTAATACCTGTCTTAAACAAAACAAATTTTCACACCGTTCAAAAGTAGGAGTAACTACTTGACAAACTTGCAAACAAACTATTTTTTAAAGTACACATAAAAAAGTTCGGACAACCACAAAAGTTGTTGTAATTCTCCAAACAAATTTAACAATGTGTTTTATCATTTCACAAAAGCATAAAAAAAAACAACAAAAAAAACCACAAAGTTCAAGAAAACATGCCTATACAAATGTAATGAACATTTTACAACCAAAAAATGAAAATTTTCTGATTAAAAATTCCAATATTGTAGTATGTCTGCTGCAATTATAGATCATTCAGTGAGGCAGTTCTATTGAGCACCCACAATCTATATTTTTAGCAGAGATACGGAAAATAGTGTATATCCCTCTTAAACCCCATCTTTATTATATAAAAGTGGTGTTGGAGGGGTCAAAATCATGTGCATATGTTTTTGTGATGCATTTACAGACTGATGGAGCAGTCTGATCTGGGTCTGTCTGTTTGCTCAGGCCTGTCCATCTTAATTTTAGGATCATTATCTATTGCATATGAGTGATTTTAAATAGCATTCCTGCCACTGGTATTTACCTACCAACCTTGGTGCAAAGCCCATAAATGAATCAGGCTGACTCTAGGTCAAGGTCACATTTGAAGATCACGGCTTTGAATTTTGTGTCCATTCCTTATATCTCATTTACCCTAAAATGATTTTCATTTACCTTTGGTCAATTATCCCCCTCAGACAGCTGATGTGCATAAAGCATACATGAATCATGCTGACACAAGGTCAAGATCACATTTAAAGGTCACGAGTTTGAAACTTTGACTTTTATGCCTATTTATTTACCCCTGGCAGGATTTTTAATAAACATTGGTAAAATATCCTCCTCAGTGAGCTGATGTGCAGAACCCATAAATAAAACATGCCAACTCAAGGGCAAGGTCACAGGTGAAGTTTTTCAACTTTGAATTTTATGTCTATTCCATACCTCCCTTACCCCTGGATGGATTTTCCTTTAAACTTTTAAGAAATAATTCCCCTCTGAGCTGGCGTGCAGAACCCATAGATAAACCATGCGGACGCAGGGTCAAGGTCACAGGTAAAGGTCACAAGGTTGAACCTTGATTTTAATGGTGGGGGATTGGGCTGTCCTTCAGACTGCTCCTTGTTGCAAAATTAAAACACTTTTTGCTTGATAACTTAGATTATGTTTGTGGCCCAACTTTGATGAAACTTTTACTACACAATGTCATGGTCTCTTAGATAAGGAAGGTGTAATACTAGCAGAATAAATACCAAGTGCCCATAACACCCATTGATGATAGGTTTCAAATTTCAGTTCAATGATTTATTCATCACATACAGTAGATGGTTGCGTTTACATTTACACCCCTTTTAACAGTTTTGTCAGTCCTATCAAAGTCATGTGTGGCTGATAATGAAACACATGTGCATTGTAACCCCAGATTTTTATGCCCCCGGAATCGAAGATTCAGGGGGGCATATAGTTTTTGGTCTGTCCGTCTGTTTGTCCGTTAATCCGTTTGTCCGTTAATCCGTTTGTCCGTTTGTCTGTTTGTCCGTCTGCAAAAACTTTAACATTGGGCATAACTTTTGAATGGTAAATGATAGAGCCTTTATATTTCACTTGTGCATTCCTTGTCACAAGACCTTTCAAGAGGTACCATAAATTTTGACCTCGTTACCTTGACCTTGACATTTGACCTACTTTTGACCTCCTTTTTAAAAACTTTAACATTGGCCATAACTTTTGATTGGTAAGTGATAGAGCTTTCATATTTCACATGTGGATTCCTTGTCACAAGACCTTTCAATTGGCACTATAATTTCTGACCTCATGACCTTGACCTTGGCATTTGACCTACTTTTTAAAAACTTTAACATTGGCCGTATCTTTTGATTGGTAATTGGTAGGGCTTTCATATTTCACATGTGCATTCCTTGTCACAAGACCTTTCTAATGGTACCGTAATTTTTGACCTCATGACCTTGACCTTGACATTTGACCTACTTTTTAAAAACTTTAACATTGGCCATAACTTTTGATTGGTAAATGGTAGGGCTTCCATATTTCACATGTGCATTCCTTGTCACAAGCCCTTTCTAGTGGTACCATAATTTTTGACCTTGTGACCTTGACCTTGATGTTTGACCTACTTTTTAAAAACTTTAATATAAAGTCCATAACTTTCGATTGGTAAGTGATAGAGCTTTCATATTTCACATGTGTATTCTTTTTCGCAACACCTTTCCATTGGTACCATAATTTTTGACCTTGATACCTTGTGGCCTTGACCATGACATACTTTAGTGATGGGGCTTTCATATTGCACAGGCGCTGTCCTGGGGCATCGGTGTTTCACAAACACATCTTGTTTCCTCTATTACACATCTTCATGGGGCATCCTTTGGTGTCTCTGATTCTCTTGTTTGATATTTGTTTTCTTTTTACAGTTTGATGGTCAGTTGTTGACACAATTCTAATCAGAAGACACTGGAGACAAATGAGAAAAGCAAAGGCTTCTTACCAGGCAAGTCTCTGCTGAACATGAAACATATTTATTTGGGTTTCCTATCCTTTTTTAACTCTCAGGAAATTTCGTCCCGGTAAGCTTTTCTACTACCCCAGGCATCGACGTCCACAAATGTTAAAGTTTTTGCGTTAAAGTTTTTTTAGAAGCTCATCTCGTTTTTATGACCACACGGATTAAGTTCATATTTAGTATGATGATATTTTCTGTTATCGACTTCTTTCCCTGGTGATGTTGTGGGGAGGATTTGGGATTTGATTGTATCAGTTCCTGATCATTACTATTTTTAATTTTTACACATTGGTTTATCACCTGAGGGGTTCAGCAAAAAATGGGAACTGTAAAATAAAAATGTAGGCAGTGATCAGGTATCAAAACATTTGTCAAACAACTCTGATCAGAGTCATCAAAGGGAAAGAAACATGAACATGGAGTAACTAAACACTGTTGAAATCTGATCACAAGCGGGCAGCAGAACGAGTTACTTTCCCACAGAATGGCTACGGTAAAAGGCTATCCAAACTAAAAGGATATAAGCAATACATAAATGCAACATAAATAATCCAGGATAGAAGAACAGCCTTAGAATGGTCAGCAAAATGTATTTCACTGTGTGTTTTAATTTGTTTATATATGGCCATGATTCTCATCCTTGATTCTGTCATGGTCTAAACAAACACATGGTTCAGTCTGCATGAAGTTTGCTAACTCAACAGTGCTATATCGGAGAACAAATATCAGTCAACTACAGAGATGAAACAACAATAAGGACTTGACAGCATGAAATAACATAAATGCTGGAGCCAAAGAAAACTGTTAGAATCTCGTAAGCCTGATCAGAGAAAGTAATTTTTGCTTACTATCTTTTGAAGCTGTGGCCCTTTGAACATTGAAAATAATCATTGAAATTTATTCGCGGAAAGAACAATGCACCTTCACTTTGAATTCCTTTCTTACAATCTTATAGTACTTGTTTGTAAGATGTAAGTGTAATGGCGGGGCATTTCTTACATTGTTACTCTTGTTTTTGTAGGTCACAAGATTTCATGAGTTCCAATGAATTTCTGCCATTGAAAGACCTGAATGTGAGAGGAAAGGACTACAAGAAAATTTGTGTAAAATTGTTCAGAAAAGCCATAAGAGAGAAGCGAGATGCAAAGCCAGAAGAACTAACTATTGCTATGAAAAAGTAAAGGACAAGCAATTTCATATCCAGGCATTGGCTACAATGATAAAATAAAGGAGATGCAATTAAATATCCAGGCATTGGCTAAAAGTAAAGTAGAAGCAATTTAATAGCCAGGCACTGGTTACAATGAAAAAGTAAAGGAGAAGAAACTTAATATCCTGGCAATTATGTTTGACCACAGACTATGGATGATGCATCTTTTGCTGTACAGCTGCACGAGATGAGCTGCAGGACAAAGGAACCATAACTCTGGTGTTCTTACTTTCAGAGGCATTGCCTTTTGACAAATGAAAATAGCCATTTCTATCATTTAGTCTTCTGAAACACTGTATCTCCTGAACCGTTTGATGGATTCTGAAGTAACTTGCTTGGTTACAACACTAGGATGGGGAAAATAGCCATAAGGTTTTGATGACCTTGACCTTAACAATAAAACTATCAAAAACTATAAAAGCTATGGCATTGAAAGTTGATGAGTGCATTGCTAGAAATCTGTAGATGACCTTATTAACTTTTGAAGAAATTCTGAATACTACTTGATGAGTTATGGCCCTTTGTTACTGTAGGCATTTGTACATCACATGCTTTTGGGTCGTATGTGAGAAGCAAAACTTATTTTACATTTGTTTTTAGCTCACCTAACTAATGGTCATGGTGAGCTTTTGTGACAATGAGATGTCCAGCGGCGGCTGATGTCATGTGTAAATTTTCTTGTTAACACCCTTGGGCCACAGTTTTGGTCTAATTATGATCAGATTGGTTAGATCATACTGACAATATCTCTGTCAAGTTGGAATATGGGGCATTTTGAGTCAAAAAGTGGAACAGTAGTTAATACCATAAAAAAACCTTATTAATACTTTAGAGGCCACAGTTTTTGTCCAATCATCCCCAAACATGTGCAGAATTACCATCTCAGTACACTTTGAATAAGGGTCATTTAGGGCTATAAAGCAGATCAGTATGAACAAATCATAGAAAAAACCTTTTAAATACTATACAGGTCACAGTTTGGTCGAATCGTCATCAAAGTTGTCTCAGCAATATCTTGGTCAAGTTCAAATATGGATCATTTCGGGTCAAAAAGTAAGTCAGTGGGTCGTAGCCTAGAAAACCCCTGTGAAAACTCTGGAGCAGATAAATTTGGGCAAATGTTTATCAGACATGCTCAGAATGATCACTTTGAAAATATATCAAGGTCAAATATGGATCATGTCAGGTTAAAAACCTTTGGTCCAATGTTTATCAAACTTGCTCAAAATGATCACCTTGACAACATCTCTGTCAAGGTAGAATATGGATCATGGAAAAAATGACCTTGACCTGAGACCTACTTAAATAAAAATATATTGGTCATAGCTTTTTACAGCCTTCATATTTGGAATGAACGTTCCATGTAATACGGTCTTATCATTGAACAAATAAATTGACCTGTGAATTTGACCTTGGCTTGAACAATATGAAATAGAACCTTCAATTTTTATGCCCCCGCATCATATGATGCCGGGGGCATATAGTTTTTGGGTTTTGCGTACGTGCGTACATGTGTACGTCCGTCTGTACGTGTGTGTGTACGTACGTACGTACATACGTACGTACGTACGTGATCCTGTGACCTCAGGTTAAAGTTTTTGTAACAGGTAGAGCCTGAACTTTTAGAACTCATATTTTCCTAACCATTTGATGGAACTGGTTCATCTTTGGTATGATGATAGATATAGGTCCAAAGTTTTATTAAGCAATACCCCCACCTATGCCTGGGACCTCAAGGTCAAGGTCACAGACTTATAAATTTTCAATGTTAAAGACTCAGGTTAAGGTTTTTGTAACAGGTAGACTTGATCATTTTAGAACTCATATTTTCCAAACCGTTAGATGGAATTTGTTCATATTTGGTATGATTATAGATATAGGTCAAAAGTTTTATTCAGGGATACCCCCACCCATGCCCATGGCCTCAAGGTCAAGGTCATGGACTTAGAAATTTCCCATGTTAAAGACTCCAGTTAAGGTATTTGTACCTGGTAGAACCTGAACTTTTATGATGGCTTTGGTTCATATGATGATAGATATAGGTACAATGTTTTATTCAGCAATACCCCCACCCATGCCTATGACCTCAAGGTCAAGGTCACAGACTTAGACAATTTTAATGTGAAAGATTTAAAAAATCTAAAATTTTCCAAACTATATTATGGATTTGGCTTATGTATGCTATGATGATAGACACAGGTCCAAATATTTATTTGGCAATACCCCCACTCATGCCTATGGCTTCAAGGTCAAGGTCACAGACTTAGACATTTTTAATTAGATATTTTAAGAGTTGATATTTTCCAAATTGTGGGATGGATTGAGTTGATATTTGGTATACCTGTCCTTTTTATTCAGCGATACCCCCACCCATGCCCATGAGCTCAAGGTCAAGGTCACAGACTTAATAAAAAATTTTAATTATCCCCTCGCACAACATAGCTCTAGCGTCTATATTTCTTCACTGATTTCAATATAACTTCACACAATTGTTCCTTATGACAATACCTCGAACGAGTTTGACTTTCAAGGTCAAGGTCACTCTGGCTATTTTTAGAAAATCTTTGTCATCGTCCTGCGCCTGCATTTCTTCACTGGTTTCAAAATAACTTCACACAAATGTTCCTTATGACAATACCTTGAACGAGCTTGACTTTCAAGGTCAAGGTCACTGTGGCTATTTTTAGAAAAACTTTGTCATTGCTCTAGCGCTTACATTTTTTCACCAATTTCAATATTACTTCACACAGATGTTCCTTATGACAATATTTCTAGCAAGTTCCACTTTCAAGGTCAAGGTCACTGTGGGCTATTTTTAGAAAAACTTTGTCATCGCTCTAGCGCTTACATTTCTTCACCGATTTCAATATAATTTCACACAAATGTTCCTTATGACAATATCTCGAGCAATTTCGACTCTCAAGGTCAAGGTCGCTGTGGCTATTTTTAGAAAAACTTTGTCATCGCTCTAGTGACTACATTTCTTCACTGATTTCAATATAACTTCACACAAATGTTCCTTATGACAATACCTCGAGCGAGTTCGACTTTCAAGGTCAAGGTCACTGTGGCTATTTTTAGAAAAACTTTGTCATTGCACTAGCGCTTACATTTTTTCACCAATTTCAATATAACTTCTCACAAATGTTCCTGATGACAAGGTCACACACTTAGAAAATTTTGTTGCAACATGGATTTTCACGGTAAGGCGGGGCCCTTGGCGGGGGCATCTGTGTCGTCTGGACACATTTCTAGTTGTTTTGTTTGTTTGTATTTGGGTTTAAAGTAAGGGAAACAAACACAAACACGACGCAACCAGACAATAATAGAAACTTCAACAGAGGAAGGCCAAAAGGACAGTTGCTTTCCCACAAATTGGCCTAATGACCATCCAAAATAAAAAGACACGAGTAATACATACAATACTTAACAAGCAATAACATAAATAAACCGCCACAGAAGAACCACCTTGGAACGGTCAGTGGAAAGAATTCCACTGGGAGGCTTAAATTGATTTCACACGGCCTTAATCCTCACCCTTACGTCAACACTTGGCCTTGGCCTTGGCAAGCTCATTCGTAAGCAGCTGACTTGTACAGTGCACATTCTTTCGCCAGAAACTGACAAATGCCCTTCTTGAATCAGCTGATGGGAGAAAATGACTGTAGAAAAGGGTAACGGGTCATCCCTAACAAACTCTGCCCCTAGCAAAGTAGGCCCCTACAAACTCGGCACCCAAAATTATATTATATATATAAAACCTCCAATTTAGTCATCTGATCAGGGTCTTTCCGGTCATTGAGCGACACGGTGCCAACTAGTGCCCACAAACTACATATGTATGTTTTTGAGCAGAATTAAGATAAAAAGGGATATGTATACCCCCAGCAAATCTTAACGGTTTGACTGGATAAAAGTGGTGTTAATTGGGTCAAAAAGATAAGTTTTCGTGATGGTGTATTGTGCTAGCAAAGCTTGGCATGTTCTAACGTGTACCCACAATCTATATATTTTTGAGCAGAAATAGCAAAAATATCAAAAATTTTCACCTTAAATTATCAATTTTTGGGTCGGGGGCGTTTAAGGAAAAATAACAGTATATTTGTTTAGGCATGCATGTTTTCATATTCAAACAATAAATGCATAGTACAAAAGAATTATTTTTAGCTCGCCTATACGAAGTACATGGAGAGCTATTGTTGTCACCCCGGATGTGCGCGTTAGCGTAAGCGTTTGCGTTCCCGTTTCCGTCACACTCTGCGGTATAGTTTTTCAAATGCTTATATCTCAACAGTCATGCATCACAGAGCACTCATATTTGGAACTTAAGTACCTGGGAGGGTCTTATAACGTTCCAAGAGATCAGACCCCTGGGTAGCCCGGAGTGGGCCTAGGGGTCAAAATCTAGAACACCTCTGTAAAACTGTGTTAAAGTTTTTGAAATGCTTATATCTCAACAGTCACCCATCACAAAACATTCATAGTTACAACTTGGATACCTGGGAGTGTCTTCTGAGAATACCAGGGAATATCTTCTGAGATTCCAAAAGAACACCCCTGGGATCATGCCTGGGGGGATGAGGCTAGGGGTCAAAATCTAGGACACCTTTGTAATTTGTTATATACATTTCCATTATAGTAACAAGTTTCAAACTTAATTGCTTATACATCAGCCAACTATGAGACATTGGTTCAAGTGTAAAAGGGTCAAGGTCACAGTGACCTATATTTCATGGTCCAGTGATTTTGCTTTATATCTTGAATACTATTTGATGGAGGAATGTCATACCTGGGATATTAGTTCCATATGACCAGTGGATTGACCTCAAAATATATCTAGGTCATTGTGACCTATTGTTCACGGTCCAGTGATTTTGCCTTATATCTTGAATACTATTTGATGGAGAAATGTCATACCTGGGATATTAGTTACATATGACCACACGATTGACCTCAAAATATATCTAGGTCATCGTGACCTATTTTTCACGGTCCAGTGATTTTGCCTTATATCTTGAATACTATTTGATGGAGAAATGTCATACCTGGGGTATTAGTTCCATATGATAACATGATTGGCCTCAAAATATATCTAGGTCATTGTGACCTATATTTCACGGTCCAGTGATTTTGCCTTATATCTTGAATACTATTTAATGGAGAAATGTCATACCTGGGATATTAGTTCCGTGTGACCACATGATTGATCTCAAAATATATCTAGGTCATAGTGACCTATATTTCATGGTTCATTGACTTTGTCTTATATCTTGAATATTATTTGATGGACTATTTTTATACCTAGATTATTAGTTCCATTTTACTTGATGATTGACCTCAAAATATATTTAGGTGAGTGTGACCTATATTTCATGGTTCAGTGATTTTGCCTATTATCTTGAATACTTTTGATGGAGAATTATTATACCTGGATTATTACTTCCATGTGACCTGATGATTGACCTCAAAATAGACCTAGGTCAGTGTGACCTATATTTCATGGTTCAGTGACTTTGCCTTGTATCTTGAATACTATTTAGTGGAGAAACAGCATCTATGCATTATTAGTTCCATGTGACCCGATAATTGACCTCATAATAAGTCTAGGTCAGTGTGACCTATATTTCATGGTTCAGTGATTTTGCCTATTATCTTGATTATTATTTGATGGAGAAACAGTATACCTGGATTATTACTTCCATGTGACTGGATGATTGACCTCAAAAGGTATTAAGGTTATTGTGACCTATATTTCACAGTTCAGTGATTTTACCTTATATTTTGAAAGCACGAAACAGGCGAGCTATGCTGTCATGTGACGGCTCTTGTCATCTCTTAAGTTTATAACTATAAGGTTAAGATAAAAGATACTTCCATTTTCAACTCCCCCCCCCCCCAAACACACAGCACAATTCACAATTTTAGCGATGTGTTTTACCGGTAAGGATTCTATAATTCCTCAAAAATATGTTAAGCTCAAACTGCCTTATAAAACTATAGATCTTCTAAAATGTAATTGTGGAGACAAAAACTGTCTATTATGACCTATTTATAGCTATAAGTGGAGTGTTTGGGGCCGAGATTGCTAGGGGCCGAGTTTGTCAGGGGCCTAGTTTGTTAGGGGCTGAGATGTCCCTAAATCTGGAAAAGATTTCATGATCAATCTCCACGAAGGAATGTTGCCGTCCTTGGCATGTATCAAACCCGCATCCTCCAGATCAACAGTCAGATGTGCATCCGACTGAGCTGCTGAGACCAGCTTCATATTTGGTTTGTAGCTTTTTGTGACAAGGGCTTCCCACTAGAGCTTCAAATTCGGCATGTAGATTACTATTGACAAGGGCATTCTTTGGTACAAGACATTTTGCGATGTGACCTTGACCTGTGACCTACTTTTAAACCACTAGAGATAGAACCTTCATATTTGGCATGTAGGTTTCTTGTTACAAGGTCTTCCCACTCGACAAATTATTTTGACCTGTGATATTGACCTATAGCCTACTTTGTCATAATTTTGATCCGTTGAAATAGAGCAATCATGTTTGGCTCCTTGTACCATTTCATTTGTACAATGAGGATCAGGTGAGCATTATGATATCCACAAAATGGCTTCATTTACGATGATCTATGTCTTGAATGAACACCCCTGTAAACCTCAGTTATCTCTTTATGAATTGGAGCTTAGAGGGGTGTTCGTTTCACAGCTTGTTAACATCATGGCGATCCAGGGCCATTATGACCCTCTTCTATATTTCGTGTTGCACATATCCACGATTCAAGTATATGCAAGTCAAGATAGTTATTAATTATGAACTAAACTAAACATAAAATTAAATATTACAGTTATTAAAGCTTCCAGATAGTTTATCTTTGTGTTTCTGTTTCAATAAATCTCAGTCAAAATTAGTTACACACCCAAACCCATGGTATGTCTCATCTAAATGGCGGGCATTCAAACTTTCACACAACAGAATGTCTGAAGACACTTATTGTCTTGATGCAGCTCAGTTGAACTGCGATTCATAGAACAGCATTTGGTCCCATCCCACTTAAAAGAAGGTAATTAACTGTTGACATTTTCAAAGGAACGACCTTTTTAGCTGGCCTGTACAAAGTACAAGGAGAGCTATTGTTGTCACCTCTGTTGGTCCACATGAGCGTTTGTGTGTGAGTTTGCGTTCCTGTCACACAGTGTTAAAGTTTTTCAAATGCTTATAGTCTCGCATCACTAAGTACTCGTATTTGGAAGTTAAATACCTGGTAGGGTCCAGGCTTGGGACCAATTACATTTGAAAGTAATTGATCAATCCCCCGATGCAGGGTTATAGGAATATGCCTTCGTCTGTCCCTCCATCCATAACACTTTCTTGTCTACTCCATTTGATAGAATTTCATTAAACTTTGGTCAGTTTTTCTCTTTAGTATGAAGATGTGTTGCGTGCAAGGTCCAGGTTCGTACCTCAAAGGTCAAGGACATACTCAGAGGTCAAAGATAAAAAGGGCCTTTTTGTCATGTCCAATCAATAACTTCCTTATTCCTGGATGGATTTAAATATTATTTGGCAGAAATGTTAACCATAATGTGACAGTGTGTCGCGCGCAAGACCCAGCTCCGTACCTCGAAGGTCAAGGTCATACTTAGAGATAAAATGTCAAAAAAGCATCTTTTTATCATGTCCTATCAATAACTTTCTTATTCCTGAATGAATTTAAATATTACTTGTCAGAAATGACAGTGTGTCGCACGCAAAACCCAGGTCGGAACTTCAAAGGTCATACTTAGAGGTGAAAGGTGGAATGTCCGTTCGTAACAGTTATCTGCTGAACCCTTCGATAGAAGTTCACTAAACTTTGGTCAAATATTATTCTCAATGAGACAAAGTGTCGCCACAAGCCCCAGGTCCGTACCTCAAAGGTCATACTTAGAGGTTAAAGGTAAAAAATGTATTCGTCATGAGGCGATGTGTTATACGCAAAATCCAGGTTGGTTCCTGAAATGTCAAGGTCATGCATAGAGGTGGGTCTTTTTGGTGTTTTTTCAATAACTTTCTTACTCCTAGATGGATTTTAAAATTACTTGGCTAAAATGTTAATCATCATAAGATTGCTAATTCAAGATCACGGCGAAGGTCACAGTTTAATGTCATAAGGTTGAGCTTTGTTACTGAAGGGCGGCAGGGGATTATGGCTGTCCCTCAGACTGCATTCTTATTCAATTACAATTACCTGGCTATAAAAATGTAATTGGTGAAATTACAATTATAGTGCAAACAATTTGACATGAGACTGACCTTTATGCAAAGAATAAATAAGCAAATGCTTCAGCCTAATATGTTGGGTTGTGAAAACTCGTGATTTTTCGGCAGCTTGGAATCGCGACCCATGTATTAAATAAGCCAGTACATGACAAGAACTACAAGATGGCTTGAGCGACCAGCAAAGACTCAGATCAGCCTGCGCATTCGAGCAGTCTGATCAGTCTTCGCTGATCGCATGTACTTACTATAGGCTATGATTTATGCCAAGAAATATAAGTAAAAGGTCTTGTCACAGTGGATGGGTGTGCAGATTGATTTGAGTCTCTGCTTGTTGCCCTGGCCTTATTGTAGGTTTTGTCATGCTCCGGCTCATAAATAACAATTTCCACCTTTTCAGAAAATGGTGAAAATAAATATATGTACATGTATTCAATCGGGTGTGAAATTATACTAATAGATAGTTCATAAAGAAATGAAGTTGAAAAAGTGTGACCAGAACCGGATTCGAACTGGTGACCCCTTGCTTACAAAGCAAGTGCTCTACCGACTGAGCTATCCGGGCGCTGATAGCACCTCTTCAACTTCGAAGTTTGAGAAACTTAGTTAACAAACAGCCCTCTGGGTACTCTTGTTGTATATTTTATCCTACAGCATTTAGAAAAAAAGATACAGAACGCGGGTTTAATGAATGTACAGCGTAAAGCTTCATTATTAATATAATGCATAGCAGAAAATAAAAACTATACAAAATGTCCACCTAACACTGAATAATTACGGTGGTCTCCTTATTTTTAGCTCACCAGAGCCGAAGGCTCCGGGGCAGCTTATAGTATAGGCAGTGACCCACCATCTGTTGTCCGTGTCAACATTTTCAAACGACTTCTCCTCTAAAACTGCAGGGCCGATTGAAGGCAAATTTCATGTGGAGCATCCATGGGATGGGGGAACAAAGGTTTGCTCGTAGGGTCCAGGTCACATGACCAAGCTGGCCTCCATGCCCATATAAGGTAAAAACCCTTCAAAAGTCTTCTCCTCCTGAACCAGTGGGCAGATTGTGATGAATCTTGGTATGTAGTATAGGGGACTCTGGACCATCATAGTTTGCTAAAATAATGACCCTTTGATGACCTTGACCCATTTTATGCCAAGTTCAAATTTGGTCACATAGACTTTTGTATGAAAAAAGTCAAAACAGCATTTTTTTTTTAATTATTGCAGCCTGTGACCTGAAATTAAGTAGATGCAGTGGGCAAAATGTGCTAATGAAACTACATTAGTATTCAAGGTCAAGGATATTCCCTGACCTTGGCCCAAGGTTATACAGATATGAAAATTAAAAAAAATGTTTTTCACTGAAATCACTAGGCCATTTGCAATCAAATTTTGTATGAAAGCTTTTCGGAACAAGGAAATGCAATTTAATTAATTTGAGTTTGGTCATATGACCAGGATGGCAGCTATGTCCATATAAGGTAAAACCCTTAAAAAATCTTCTTCTGGAACCAGAGGGCCAATTGTGATGAAACTTGGTATGTAGCATTGGTGACTCGTGGCCCATTATAATTTGCTTAAATGATGACCCTCGGATGACCTTGACCCATTTTATGCCAAGGTCAAATTTGGTCACATGGACTTCTGTATGGGAAAAAGTCAAAACAGCATAATTTTTTTTAATTATTGCAGCCTGTGACCTGAAAATTAGTATATGCAGTGGGCAAAATGTGCAAGTGAAACTACATTAGTTTTCAAGGTCCTTCTCTGACCTTGGTCCAAGGTCATTCAGATATGAAAATTAAAAAAATGTTTTTCTTTGAAACCACCTGCCATTTGCAACCAAATTTTATAAGAAAACTTTTAGGAACAAGGAAATAAAACATAATTAATTTGAGTTTGGTCATGTGACCGTGATGGCTGTTATGCCCATAGAAGGTAGAAACCCTTAAAAATCTTCTCCTTCTATACCAAAAAGCCGATTGTCAATGAAACTTGGTATGTAGAATAAGAAACTTGGGTCCAGCATATTTTGTTCAGATGTAGACCCTCGGATGACCTTGACTCACTTTATACCAAGGTCAAATTAGGTCACATAGACTTTTTTGTGCGATAAACGGTCAAAACCAAGTATTTTCGAAACTATTGTAGACTTTGATCTGAGACTTGGTAGGTGCAGATTGCATCCAGGGACGGGCCAGTTTCTCACACTTGACCTCTGGTGAGAATAGTGGCCCATGGGCCTCTTGTTTTTATACCCCAGCCATTCGAGGAATGGTGGAAAGAGCATATAGTGTTACCCCTGTCCGTCAGTGCGTCCGTTTGTCTCTGAAACTTAAACGCTGTCAATAACTTTCTTATTTCTGGATCAATTTAGAAATAACTTGGTAGAAATATTAACCACCATGAGACGATGTGTTGCGTCCACAAACCCAGGCCCCCACCTACAAGGTCAAGGTCATACTAAGAGGTCAAAGGTCAAAAAAGGGATCCAAAACTTAAACGTTGTCAAGAACTTTCTTGTTTCTGGATCAGTTTAGAAATTACTTGGCAGAAATTTTAAACATCATTTTTTCTTTCTTTCTATTCTTTTTTTTTTCTTTTTAAAAACACAATATCGCCCAGCACAAAGGCTTTGGACTCTGACTCAAAAGGTTGTGAGTTCAAATCCCGGTGAAGTCTTTTGACGACTCTTGTTTCTCAATGGCATTTTTGCGGGGACATCCGTGTCCTATTGACACCTTTTCTAGTTTGTTGAGTTTTACGGCCCTTTTATTGTTTCACTCATATCGAGCTGACCGTTAATCAGAAGTGGGCGAAAACCGGAGTACCCGGACAAAAACCACCTGACCTTCCGTACAGAATGTAGCGTCTCACATGTGACCCGAGCAAGGCTCGAACCTACGGCGGTGAGAGACCTAATGACTAAGAGTCAGCGCTATTATCCACTAGGCCACGGAGGCCCGTTAGGTGGTCTCCTTAAGACTATCGGAATATATATACTTGTAACATTTTAAGGGGTCTTTCATTCTTGTATATTTTATCCCACATCATTTAGAAGAAAATAGATACAGAACACGGATTTAATGCATTTAAGTCATAAAATGCATTATAGATATGATGCATAGTTACTTAGAAAATAATATAATTACAAAAAGTCCACTTAATGCAGAAGAAATAAGCTGGTCGCCTTAAGACTGGTATGCGGATTATATGTACTTGCAAAAATAAGGGGCCCAACATTTTTGTATATTTTATCCTACAACATTTAGAAGAAAATAGATACAGAACACGGATTTAATGCATTTAAGTCATAAAAATACATTATGTGATGCATAGTAGAAAATAAAATATATACACAAAGTCCACCTAATGCAGAAGAAATAAACTGGTCGCCTTAAGACTGGTATTCGGAGTATATATACTTGCAAACATAAGGGGCCCAACATTTTTGTATATTTTATACTACAACATTTAGAAGAAAATAGATACAGAACACGGATTTAATGCATTTAAGTCATAAAAATACATTATAGATATGATGCATAGTAGAAAATAAAATATATACACAAAGTCCACCTAATGCAGAAGAAATAAGCTGGTCGCCTTAAGACTGGTATTCGGAGTATATATACTTGCAAAAATAAGGGGCCCAACATTTTTGTAGATTTTATCCCACAGCATTTAGAAGAAAATAGATACAGAACACGGATTTAATGCATTTAAGTCATAAAAATACATTATAGATATGATGCATAGTAGAAAATAAAATATATACCAAAAGTCCACCTAATGCAGAAGAAATAAGCTTGTCGCCTTAAGACTGGTATTCGGAATATATATACTTGCAAAAATAAGGGGCCCAACATTTTTGTAGATTTTATACTACAACATTTAGAAGAAAATAGATACAGAACACGGATTTAATGCATTTAAGTCATAAAAATACATTATAGATATGATGCATAGTAGAAAATAAAATATATACACAAAGTCCACCTAATGCAGAAGAAATAAGCTGGTCGCCTTAAGACTGGTATTCGGAGTATATATACTTGCAAACATAAGGGGCCCAACATTTTTGTATATTTTATCCTACAACATTTAGAAGAAAACAGATACAATACACAGATTTAATGCATTTAAGTCATAAAAATACATTATAGATATGATGCATAGTAGAAAATAAAATATATACAAAAAGTCCACCTAATGCAGAAGAAATAAGCTGGTCGCCTTAAGACTGGTATTCGGAGTGTATATACTTGCAAACATAAGGGGCCCAACATTTTTGTATATTTTATCCTACAACATTTAGAAAAGAACAGATACAATACACAGATTTAATGCATTTAAGTCATAAAAATACATTATAGATATGATGCATAGTAGAAAATAAAATATATACAAAAAGTCCACCTAATGCAGAAGAAATAAGCTGGTCGCCTTAAGACTGGTATGCGGAGTATATGTACTTGCAAAAATAAGGGGCCCAACATTTTTGTATATTTTATCCTACAACATTTAGAAGAAAATAGATACAGAACACGGATTTAATGCATTTAAGTCATAAAAATACATTATGTGATGCATAGTAGAAAATAAAATATATACACAAAGTCCACCTAATGCAGAAGAAATAAACTGGTCGCCTTAAGACTGGTATTCGGAGTATATATACTTGCAAACATAAGGGGCCCAACATTTTTGTATATTTTATACTACAACATTTAGAAGAAAATAGATACAGAACACGGATTTAATGCATTTAAGTCATAAAAATACATTATAGATATGATGCATAGTAGAAAATAAAATATATACACAAAGTCCACCTAATGCAGAAGAAATAAGCTGGTCGCCTTAAGACTGGTATTCGGAGTATATATACTTGCAAAAATAAGGGGCCCAACATTTTTGTAGATTTTATCCCACAGCATTTAGAAGAAAATAGATACAGAACACGGATTTAATGCATTTAAGTCATAAAAATACATTATAGATATGATGCATAGTAGAAAATAAAATATATACCAAAAGTCCACCTAATGCAGAAGAAATAAGCTTGTCGCCTTAAGACTGGTATTCGGAATATATATACTTGCAAAAATAAGGGGCCCAACATTTTTGTAGATTTTATACTACAACATTTAGAAGAAAATAGATACAGAACACGGATTTAATGCATTTAAGTCATAAAAATACATTATAGATATGATGCATAGTAGAAAATAAAATATATACACAAAGTCCACCTAATGCAGAAGAAATAAGCTGGTCGCCTTAAGACTGGTATTCGGAGTATATATACTTGCAAACATAAGGGGCCCAACATTTTTGTATATTTTATCCTACAACATTTAGAAGAAAACAGATACAATACACAGATTTAATGCATTTAAGTCATAAAAATACATTATAGATATGATGCATAGTAGAAAATAAAATATATACAAAAAGTCCACCTAATGCAGAAGAAATAAGCTGGTCGCCTTAAGACTGGTATTCGGAGTGTATATACTTGCAAACATAAGGGGCCCAACATTTTTGTATATTTTATCCTACAACATTTAGAAGAAAACAGATACAATACACAGATTTAATGCATTTAAGTCATAAAAATACATTATAGATATGATGCATAGTAGAAAATAAAATATATACAAAAAGTCCACCTAATGCAGAAGAAATAAGCTGGTCGCCTTAAGACTGGTATTCGGAGTGTATATACTTGCAAACATAAGGGGCCCAACATTTTTGTATATTTTATCCTACAACATTTAGAAGAAAACAGATACAATTCACGGATTTAATGCATTTAAAACATAAAAATACATTCTTAGTATGTTGCATAGCAAAAAAAGAATACAATAAAGTCCACCTAATGCAGAATAAATAATCTGGTAGCCTATAGACTGGTATTCGAAGAGATATATTTTAAGATTTTCTCATGGGTTTTCACTGAAACTCCATGCCTATTAGAAGCCCTACTCTGAGATTTGCACATTGTGACAGCCCTTCAGAAGATACCACTAGGGCTCGCTCTTGGTGGCTCCGTATCCCCACATCCATAACGTCACATACACAATATCCACCCATCCATCTATTTATTATCACATATACTTTAATCCCCCTAATAATACCCTTACATTTATACCCCCACTATGACAAGATAGAATATATCTTCTTTTGTTCCCCCTAATGTCATTTATATACCGTTCCCCCTAATGTCATTTATATACCGTTCCCCCTAATGTCATTTATATACCGTTCCCCCTAATGTCATTTATATACACAGTTCCCCTTAAGCCAGATTAAGTACTAGTAAAATATTAAGGGGTCCAATATTTTTGTATATTTTTTCCTGCAGAGTTTAGAATAAAAATAGATACAGAACACGGTTTTAATGCATTTAATGCATAAAAATATGTTGTTGGAATGGTGAAAAAGCAGAAAATAAGATATATACAAAAAGTCCACCTAATGCAGAAAAAATAAGCTGGTCGCCCAAAGACAGATATTAGGATTATATATATATATATATATATATATATATATATATATATATATATATATATATATATATATATATATATATATATATATATATATATATATATATATATATATATTAAAAACATGTGACTAAATATTCCAACGCCGTCTCCACGGAGATGTTGCACTGATGAGTTAGGAGGCCTTCATGTGGACTGAACAAAATTATTTGTCTAAATCGCTGCGGAAATAAGGGCGAGGATTGTGGGCCAGTAAAATCGGTTTAAGCCCACCCCCCAGTGGAATTCGTTTCACTGACCGTTCGAATGCGGTTTATTTTTGTTATGGTTTGTCTTTGTGTGTTTGTATTGTTACGAGCCAGGCGTAGCAGAAAGAAAAAGCAAACAAGCCTTTTGGAAAAAAATTAACAAAATTTATTTACAAAGTATATTTAACCTGTAGAAGTAAGAAAATTAAATGCACTTAGCTCTGTTATGAAATATCCTTGAATGAATCTATTTTCCTTGCTCCCACAGAATTCACAGTCAAAAATGAAATATAATATCCTTTAACAATCCAACACAGAATTTAGAAATAAGTTTTCTTGAAAACTCAAACATCAAACTCCAAAGTCTGACTCCAAGAAAAAGTCAAGCTCTTTTATAGACCTAAAGATTTCTCTAGAATGTTCCACAGGGCTGTGGAATAAGATGATGTAATTTTCAAAAAAAAAAAAAAAAAAAAATAATGACAATCTGAACTTTCTGGAAGGTTCCAAAGTACTTTTCCATGTAAACAAGTTGTTTACCAAATAAAATTAATCTGTGGCTCATTTCTTTCAAGAAAATTCTTTATGAAGAATAAACTTGATGTTATTAGGTCACCCAGTGGGGTGAAAGTGGGAATCAGAAAAACAATTCTTATGCATAACAGTATCGCTTGTAAACATTATTTTGTTTTGGATAGCCTTTTTGCCATTTTGTGGGAAAGCAACTGTCCTTTTGGCTTTCCGCTATTGATGTTACCATTAGGGTTTGTTGTTTCATGTTTTTGTTTCTTTCCTTTTGGTGTCTCTGATGGGAGCTGCGGGTTAATTGTATCGATTCCTGATCATTGCCTTCACTTCTATTTTTGTCCTGCAAAATTTATGACAAACACGATGATTTTGATTTTGAAATTGTAAATTTTCCTTTCTTGGTTTGTGATGTTCCTCGTGCGGCATCCTATATTTCGCAATTGATTCGCTTTGCAAGAGTGTCTTGTCATGTAACTGACTTCAACACTCGTAATAATTTGTCAGCTGCTGAACTTCTTAATCAGGGTTTTCAGTATCATAAACTACGCAAAGCATTTTCTAAGTTTTATGGACGTCATTTCGATTTTGTTTCAAAATTCAATTGTGGACTTATCTCTTCTTTAGCAAGGCCTATCGGAACCCGAATTTTATGTTGACTTTGTATATAAATTCAGGAAAAATATATTTGCATTGACTTCAATACCCAATTTCGTAAAATCATTCTTCGATATAAAAGGATTGGGTACAACATACATGCTATACGACAAACTGCATGCATGGAAGTTAATCCAATCACGGTTGATAACTTTGCTTCCCTCTTTAATTGCACGCCGGTAGGCCAGTCCTCAGATTCTATGACGGTTCCAGTGTAAAGGCTTACTTGAAATTAATTTTAATCTTATGTAACGTTGGTTGGTACCTGATTCTCTGTCTCTAAATGGGCTCATCGGAGTCAAACTGTTGATTTTCTTTTGCTCAAGCATTTCAGTATTTTCTTGCTGTCGAGTTCTCACCTGTGGTTGTTTGATTTTTGAATTCTCGGAGATATTGCACTGATGGAGTAGAAAGCCTTCGTCCGGAATGTCTTAATCGCGACGGAAATAAGCGCGAGTGTTGCGGCCGCGTAGAAACGAGTTAAGCACCCCCCCCCCCCCCCTCCAACCAAGTGAAATACTATTCACTGACCGTTCCAAATAGAAGTGGAGGCAATGATCAGGAATCGATACAATTAACCCACAGCTCCCATCAGAGACACCAAAGAGAAAGAAACACAAACATGAAACAACAGACCCTAATGGAAACATCAATAGCGGAAAGCCGAAAGGACAGTTAAGGCGGTTCTTCTGTCGCGGTTTATTTTTGTTATAGTTCGTCTTTGAATGTGTGTATCGCTCACTTTTTTGTTTTGGATAGCCAATTGGCCATTTTATGGGAATGTAACTGTCCTTTTGGCTTTCTGCTGTTGGTGTTTCCATTAGTGTCTAGTTATTTCATGTCTGATTTTCTTTCTCTTTGTTGTCTCTGGTGGGAGGTGTTGATTGATTCTATCGATTTCTGATCATTGTCTTTACATCTATTATTATTGTTGTGCCGTCGGAGGGAGTGTTCAAGTTATTTATAAAGTTTAGTTTCAACATATTTATTTCAAAATATTTCTCTATGACATGTACAAACAATATATAAGCAATAATACTTGCCTGATGATCTTTAAGGAAATTGAACATTGTATACCGTTAAAATGCAAAACGAATGGCTTCTTGTGAACAATTGTCTCTTTATAAAAGGGCACAGGGCTAACTCTATTATTTATCGCCCTTTGTCCCTGACTTTTGGTCCATGTCAGATGCTGGAACATATCGTTTGCTCAGATATCATGGCTCACTTGTATGGCGCAAACGTTTGTCATACAGGCAAGATCATTTAGGAAAAGACACAGAACTTTGCGAAAATTAACTGACAGCTGATATATATGAATGGGAAAGGAAAATGTTGGATGAAGGTGAACAGGTGGATGCAATTATCTTTGATGTTGAGAAGGCTTTTGACACACCCGACCATTTGGTTATGGCATCGGCGAGAACACTCTCAAATGGACTGGTTATAAATTGCTTACAGTGAGTTGTTAATGGTGAAATATCGGAATTTGTTTCAGTTTTGTCTTGTGTACCATAAGGGAACCTTCTTGGACCAATGTTGCTCTGCTTGTGCATTAATGGCATTTCCACTTACATTGACTTTTCGCCTTTCGTCGGAGACTGTGCTTGCTAGCTGATATTTCAGATGCAGAGGAGTCATTGAAACTCATAAGACTATAGATATATAGACTATAGATATATATAAGGATGTTGGGCAAGGAAGTATAGTGTGAGATTTTAATCCGAAATTGAGGCTTTCGAGGGAACGGTCCTCGAAAATATTCTATTGAATACCTTGGCGTGTCAGTCACACGTGACTTGAGATGGAATACATACATGTATACAGAAGACTCTCGATCTAACGACAGCATTTTTTCTCTGTTCAGCTCTCGAACAGTCAACAACGCTCTTATCATGTCTGTCTGTATGAAAGAGTATCGTCTACCTGAGCCACTTGTGGCTTTTCTGAAGTCCTGTCGACTTCATGGGGTGCCTGAGGTAAAAACAGGCCTCCACCATCAGTTTGTAACAGTAAGCCTTCGCTGGGATCTCAGCACTCCAGCTCCAACGAGACCCAGGAAGACACCCAAGCCACAGCAGCCAGCCAAGGAGAGACCGCTACAAGAGACAGCACCACCAGCAACAGTGACCATAGAGGTCTCTCCAGCAGCCCCCATTTCAAGACCAACGACAGCCAGCGCCGAACCAGCGCCCGCGCCGACACTGCAGCGACCTTCACCTCCTGCACCAGCGCCTTCTTCGCCAGAGCCGTCCCAGCCAACACCGCCTGAGCCACCGAAGAAGCAGCGCCGCAAGACCTCGCCGCCCAAGCCAGCCTACCAGCCACTCGCGCCGGACATGGATTTCGTGACGATCGACCAGCATTTCCGGGTACAAGACCACTACGACTGCCGCTATGATGATCATGACATCTACCTGCTTAGCAGGAAGCCTACGGGTCGAACCTACCCGTACGCGACAGAGTGCTATGCCTTCCAACATCGGGAGAATGGCATTCTGTACGTGTCAAGGTCATCGGACGCGGGGGACGACGAGTTCGTCCCCGGAGCTTGGCGGTTCTACAAGCAGCACTTCTGCATGGCTAAGCCGGTAGGAGATGCTGAGGGCTTGTACCAACGCCTGGATCGTTACGCACTCATCCTGCCTGCTGGTTGGGAATAAGACTTGCGACCAGTCTTCTTCCTGGACCGTTAGCCGTGCGTTTTCCTGAATGGAAACCTGCATAGGCATGCCTCATTGGCAGCCTAAGTCCGATGGCCAAAATCGCGCGGCCCCAAGAGAGAGCACCGTTGACCTACTTTCCGCTCTCGAGCACAGTAGAGAAATCGCGATTTGCAGCCGAATTGGCACTGATTACTCTACATGTTTGGCTCAATTTAGACCGGCCTTCAAAATTTCTAAAACTGGCAGTGCTTCACTTTTCCTTGGCAGGGCACAGGCAGTCCAACGCGATTGACTCTTGTTGGACAAACTGCCGCGATTCGCAGCCCAGAAGCACAAAACTTACGTCTCGCTGTGGAGCTATGGAGTTCAGTCCGCTAGACCTTGGCAGACGTAAAATGCCTTAACTTGAACGAACGAACGAACGATCTAACGATAGTATTTGTTCCTAACAAACTGCAGCTAAAGCGGATTTCTCTGCTTAAGGAGTAGTATAATGACTGTTTCCCTATATTACCCCAAGAAACAAATGTTGTGGTCATTTGTTAGAATCGCCTCGCCGTGTGATATCGATGAATCGCCTCATCTTGAGTTAAAATTATCATTATAACGAGTTTTGTCGTTTTTATCATATGACGTCGCATATGAGAATGTAATAACGCCATGTAATAAATTCGATAATCCACTAGTGGATTAAATATGCAAATTAGCTAGATAAGCCCCGTAACGTTACGTGTAAGACGTCCTTAACGACGTCGCGTTTACTAATGTCGGAAAAGTGACATATTTATAAAACTATCGTGCATAAAATGCATTTTAAATGTAATATGATAAATAGAATCTTGCATTCGTGCTCATGTATTATTGAATTTATTAAACTCGTTGAGGAAAAGGGATAAAATGCTCGGCAAAGCCTCGCATTTTATCCCTTTTACTCAACTCGCAATACATGAACACTCATGTAAGATCCTCTATATATCGAATGTCGGTATAAAGAGGATTGACTGCATTAGCAACATGCGTACAAAGGCAAATAGAACATTTAGTTTCCTGTGATGACATCTTTATCAGTATCTTAAGGATGTAAAAGAGGTAGCATATAAAGGACTTGTTCTAGGAATATGGTAGTTGTGTCGAGGACCCCAAGAGACTAGTCCTTCAAGAAGATCGACGACCATGCTCGATAAGTTCTAAGAAAGGTAATCCCTTGGAAGCATGAATTACACTATAGAAATGAAAATTGTAGATGGCTATTACTGTCCCTGTGGCATTTTCATTATAGTGATGCTAATTAATATTCGTGTTCCCTTCCCTTTGATGTCTTGGACGGGCGGTGTGGGTAAATTTTGGTTTCTGATCGTTGCTTTCACTTTTATTTTGTATTGGCAAAGAAAACATGAGAACACCACTCACTTTATTCTAGTTTCATATAGGTAATCCCAGTATTAATGTGAGGATAATGTTATACTCCTCGGTATAAATATTGACTCCATGTTTTTGAAAAACAAAAAAAAAAAAAAAAAAAAACAAAAAAACATTCATAAATCTGTGAAAAAAAAAGTCTTCCAGACAATCGACTGTTTTTCAAAAGCCTAAACGCCTAGAAAGACTTTTAACCAAATAAGGAAAATTGCTATCTTTATTCTTTTTATTATGTCAAATTATATATATTTCGCACGCATGCATGCAAATTTTGTGGTGAAGCAAATACTAATAAAATGAGAAAAATCAGGAGAGGGCTGTCCGCTTCATTAACTTTGAATTCTGGGCTTCGACCGACAGTCTTCTAAAAATGACAAAAAAAAAAAAACTGTTCCGAATGAAACAAAAGTCTTTACAACAGAGAAAAATAAAGCATCTTAAATGCTTTTTGAAATAGAAGTAAAGGCAATGATTAGAAATTGGTACAATTACCCCACATCTCCTTTGAAATAATGACACCTATAGCTTCTTAATACATACAGAATGGACAAAGGGGAGGCGATTCCTGCTAAAGTATTTTTGCCTCCTTTGACAAGAGGGGTCAATTCTTAAAGGAAAGAATTTGCTCCTCTGGAAAAAAGACCCCCCTTTCAATGGGACAAGCCTTATATAAAGCGAACAGGAAGTCCCGAAAAATGTCGGAAAAATCTGCCAGGTGTTCCCATTCCCCTTAAATGCTTATGTTTGATTGCTTCATTATGCATTTGCCCGGTTTGCACAGTTTTGTGTTTAACCATTACTTACAACTGTTATACATTACTGTTAATTCACAACCATGAGCTCAAGTCATAAACCCTTTTGTAAATAATTTTGACATTGAATAACAAACACTCCTGTGTGTAAACTTGGCAATATAATTAGCATATAACATACTAATAATTTATTGAAACTTCTGAAGTAGGAACCAAAACCAACTAAAGGTAATGTAAACAACTTCAAATCCGGCAACCATGCGCAAATCAATTGATCTTTCGAGTACGAGAATTTACGCGTATGCATGTTTAAGGGAAACAACGGGTAATCCCTAAGTTGGGCACTGGCAAACTATGCAGGCCCGGATCAGACGTCACAGAACTTTGCGTCTGATTTATAGGGTCTTCACTGTTTGCATTTTTTTTCAGCCATTCATAACATCAATATTCAAAATCGTCACACACTGGCATCCTTAAATTTTGGAAAGTCTGCATTTTTTTCTTTATAATGTGGAAAATTCCATCCACTGCAGAATTTGTTAATCTGTGCGTATGGATACTGCAGAAAACAGCCAAGACGAAGAGCAAAGATTGGGAAATAATGATCATGTGACTGAGCGAATTCTTCTGATGAAAATATCAATTACTTTTCTTTATGCTGTAAACATGCATTGTGGTGACTGGTTCGAACCGCCTTTTTGAGGTGGTTCTAATGGGTACCCACAATTGTGAGTGCACTTTAAAATCGGTTCACTATAACCGCCTCGTTGAGGTTCTAATAAGTACTCACATAGTATATTTTAGCAGTAATAATATAATGTTATTAATCAAATAATTTCGAGGCCAATACAACTGACCGAGGACCTGTAACTTTGTCAATACGACATTACTTGAATAATGACAATTTTATTAATTGACGCAATTAAAAAAACACATTTATGATTTTTGACCTCCAGTTAATATGGGTTGACCTGGTTTAATACAGGATAGTCAATTAATACATTCGTGTAAACCCCACCTTTCTCTATATTAACGATTGATATCAACATTGGATTTTTTTCGATTATTTTGCTGAGGCCCGCGTTAAACCGAAGCATTGCCGGATAAGTTCATCTATACGCGTGAGTGATTATACCTTAAAACCATGTGCTATCAAAGAAAATTTAGAAGACTTCTGTGGATTCAAAACTTGTTCTTTTTGTTCCTTATCTGTGTGTATATTTCATTACATAATGTTCATGAAAGTATTCTTTCAAAGCAGATCGAGCGAAACATTCGAACTGTCGGCATAATCCGGAATTATTCCGGTATCAATGATGCGCAGTGTTGGCCAGATGGAAAAGCTGAAGCATCTGAATCGCCAGAATTTAATAGGAATTATGACTTTTTGCAGGAGGTAAGTGCAGGCTCAATATTATAGAAAGCATTTCGAAAACACGCCTATACAAATACATAGTAAACCTTACAACCGAAAAAACGAAAATTGTAAGGTGAAAACCTGTGATAATTTTCTTATTTCTGCTCAAAATATAGATTGTTTGTATTCGTTAGAATCGCGGTTCTAACGAGATACCCACAATCTATATTTAAGAGCAGAAATAAGAAAATAAGGTTTACCCCTGTAAACCCCAGTTTTACGATATGAAAGTGGGGTTCAAGGGGGTCAAAACTATATAGGCGTGTTTTCGTTATGAGAATACCAGGTTCGTATCTTTTGATATCAAGTTATCAGGCAAGGCTTCGAGAACGCTTGTAGAATCGCGAGGCTTGACGAAGCCTTGCCTAATAAATTTCATAATTTCAGTGGAGCAGGAAATACAAATATATTTAAAAATTATCTTAGAGTTAGACTATCTGATAACAAATCGCCCACCCCTCGAAATTATACCAATCCGTTCATTAGAATTGGAATGTATCCTAGTATTTCTAAGTGTAATGCTAAAAGGTGCAGGCGTTGTTCGCATTTCTGCACTGCGTCTTCCGTTTCTTCATCTGTAAACAATAGACGCTTTTATGCGGTCAACCTGTCCGAGTTGACGCGTAAAACATAAGGGAATGTAATGATCAGGAATCGATACAATTAACCCACACACACTCCGTATGGATCAATCTGTCGGCAGAATGAGGAATTATTCCGGTATCAGTGATGCGCAGTGTTGGCCAGATGGAAAAGATGGAGTTTCTGAGTCGCCAGAATATAACAGGAATTATGCCTTGTTACAGGAGGTAAGAGCAGGCTCTGTATTATAATAAGAGAATACCTGCCCCGAGGTTATAAACCTTTTTTCATGCTCAACTCAGCTGAGCATGAAACTTGTGGTACTTATACAAATTAAAATACTAAGAAGTTGAGCGATTTTTCTTTCTCAGATAGCAGAGAATGTAATTTGTCCTGCTCACAAATTTTAAAATGCCAACAATTGTTGGCATTGTCAAATTAGTGAGTAGGACAAATTTCATGCTCAGGTGAGTTGAGCATGAAAAAAGCTTTGTAACCTCGGGGCCAGGCTCGTGTCTTTTGATATCATATTTATCCGGCAAGGCTTCGAGAACGCTTGTAGAATCGCGAAGCTTGCCGAGCGATTCTACACGCGTTCTCGAAAGCCTCCGTGGTGTAGTGTTGACGCTACTCGCCTTGTAAACCAGGGGTCACAGGATCGATCCCGGGCTTCTCCAGACTTTCGGATGAGTCTTTAAACCGAGATCCCGTCTACATATGACCTTAGCTGTTGGTGGGACGTAAGCTCGAACACTCACGCTTTCTCCGGCGAAGCCGAGTCTGATAACGATATCAAATGATATGGATCTGGCATTATCCCCTTGTACATTCTTTAGATATGCAATTTACGGTCAGTATCCGGCGTGCAATAATCGTTCAACATATATTTAGAATCTTTCCTGTGATATTTATTTTCATGTAATTGTTCCATTTTTTAAAGTAATAATAACAGTTTTTGACAATTTTCCCATAAGTCTGGTCCATTCATAAAATTTAAATGTCACGTTGACCTGATAAAGCTCACCTGTTCCGAGATAGCATAATCTTTATCAGGTCAAGGTGTTTCAATGAAATTAATACAGTGGGTAACTGATAAATAGAGAATACCAGGTGAGTGTCTTTTGATATCAAGTTAATCAGGCAAGGCTTCGAGAACGCTTGTAGAATCGCGAGGCTTGCCGAGCGATTCTACATGCGTTCTCGAAGCCGATCCTGATAAATTTGATATCAAATGAAACGAATCTGATATTCTCTATTTATCAGTATATCCCCTTGTATACTCTTTAATTAGCAATTTACGAACAGTTATTGATGGTCCCCAGTGCATCCCAGCATTTTGGCGGTCCATATATTTAGTATCAGCTGACCATATTTTTCCTGTGATATTTTTTTTTTCAAGCAATGTTTTACATTTTTCCCAGTAACAATAACATTTTTTGTCATTTTTCCAGTAGTTCGGTTCATTCATAAAAGTGCAATGTCACGTTGACGTGATAAAGCTCTCTTCTCCTGAGATAGGATATCTTTATCAGGTCAAGGCGTTACAATACAATATATTTTTTTTTTTTTGGTTTTGGTTTTACGGCTCTTTCAAGATTATTTCACTCATATCGAGCCGATCGTTAATCAGAGGTGGGCGAAAACCGGAGTACCCGGAGAAAAACCACCTGACCGTCCGTTGCAGAACTTGGCGTCTTACACGTGGCCCGAGCGAGGCTCGAACCTACGGCACAATACAATATATACAGGGGTAAATGATAAAATGTTTTCTTAAGCGGTTTGAAGCATGCCGAAATAATCACTGTTTTCATGTCATTCCTGTGCAGCGTCAAGTTGGCGCTACATAATATGGACTGTTCGCTGTTTCTTTTGCTGTCGCATTTAACCCATATATGACAATGGAACCTCCTACCTAATAAGTTTGGAGTGGTCACTTTCCAATTATAGGGGTGTCAGGTTTGCTTTTGTTTGCGGCAAATTTTACAGAAATGAATGTTTTTTTAAGCAAACAGTGTAGACCCAGATAAGACCCCGCGTTCTGCGGCGTCTGGTATGTGTCTGCACTGTTTGCCAATGTCTAGGAAAAGGGCCACTAGGCAAATATATATATAGGCTAGCTTTGGCCAAAAATTGATATCCAACCAGCGAAAACAAAGGCACACCTGATTACATGCATTTTTCCGAGCAGAAGTTCACAAACTTATAAATCAGCTTTAATACAAACTGGAAGAAGACAAATATGTTACGTTAACAGTCATTTCTTTCCTTCTCTCTTTCTCTTTCTCTCTCTCTCTCTCCCTCTCTGTCTCTCTCTCTCTCTCTCTCTCTCTCTCTCTCTCTCTCTCTCTCTCTCTCTCTCGTCTCTCTCTCTCTCTCTCTCTCTCTCTCTCTCTCTCTCTCTCTCTCTCTTGTATATAAGAAATATCAAATGTTTTTGGTTATACAGTGCTGTCTGAAAGTATTTAGTACTTTGATAGAACCATTCACATATATCTGTCATTTCCACATTGTCACAGGAGATGATTCTCACATAAGCATCGTGCTTACCATCAGATCCTGTATCATATATCTTGTATCATATACCATGTAAATATGAATAATAAATACTGTTTCAACCAACGTTAACACTTTTTGTTTGTTTGTTTGTTTGTTTGATTTGAGGTTCAACGTCCCCGTCAACACTGTAAAGTTCATTTTGGAGACGTTGCTTCCAATTTTGTGGGACTTTTACCCGACATTGAGATGAAATGACATCTCAAGCCCTGTCGCCCAATGAAACCAATAGGGTTTATTAGCATGGACGGTCCGCCTCGCACCGCGGTTCCTGGACAGGCTTAGATCCTCTAAGCGGTTTACCAGTACTAGTATGCGGGCCGGATTCAGTTCTGCGTGGAAACATCATGCAGCCCATATATTTCTTCAAGCCCCCTATGGGCGGGGGCTTAACACTTTTTGTACCAAATGGAATATTCCAACTTATATATAGCATGAGTCTATTTCAAAATTTAGGGGTGTCAGGCTGTGTTTTCTACAAAAACTATTTGGAAATTGGCTGAAAAGTTTGCAAACAGTGTAGGCCCTGATCAGACGCCGCGTTCTGCGGCGCCGCGTTCTGCGGCGTCTGATCTGGGCCTGCACTGTTTGCCAAGGTACCCCTTACTGTTACTGAATGGTTTAAAGGGAAATATATGGCGCTCTTTCAGGAAAAGTACATGTGCGACAGCGAAATCAGAATCAGAATCGCTACTGGTGACTTGTCAAATGACATTCAATCACCAGGGCCTACGAAGCAGGAGGTTTGTCCCTAGCTAAACATAGCTACTTTATCTTTTGCGTCTTCAGCAAATGAAATCACCGAATCTGGCATCACGAAAACACGCCTATATAATTTGACCCCCTTAACCCCACTTTGATATAGTAAAACTGGGGTTTACAGGGGTAAACGTTATTTTTCTTATTTCTATCGAGGCGGTTATAACGAGTACCCACAATCTATATTTTAGAGCAGAAATAAGAAAAATATCGCACTTTTTCATCATAAATTTTTCATTTTTTTCGGCGATAAAGGTGGCAATGTATTTGTATAGGCGTGTTTACGTAATGAATAGAATTCCAATCTTAATTGGCCTGAGGAAAGAAGGATCTGTGTAAATATCAGTTCTTGCTGTGCCAAAGAGCGCTGATTTCTGCAGCTCATTTTCAGGGGGAATAGAGTCATCTGTTGGATGCGGGCAGCACATTTCAGACCTTTGTACAAGCGTATAAGCCCGCTATCTCTTCTCTTTTCTTCAGAGACTCCCATTTCCAGTCATACTTCCAGTTTGAAAGTAGTAATTGCTCTTTACAAATCTAACTGCCCTATTCTGAACTTTTCCAATTTCTTCCTGAAGGACCACTCCCTCGGGATTACAGACACAACTACCATATTCCTTTATATGCAACTTCTTTCACATCCCATCACGAGAGCATGCCTATATGATTTTGACCCCATTGAACCCCACTTTTATACAGTAAAACTGGGGTTTACAGGGGTAAATCTTATTTTTAGCTCACCAGAGCCGAAGGCTCCGGAGGAGCTTATAGGATGGCAGGCCTCCGTCGTCCGTCGTCGTCCATCGTCCGTCGTCGTCCACACCTTCAAACTGCAATATCTCGGCAACCTGCAGGCTGATTTCAAGCAAACTTCATATGTGGTGTACACTGGATGGGGTAACAATAACATAGTATGTTTTGTGAGAATTAGTTGCAAAGTCTGGTTGCCATGGCAACCATTTACCAAAAGCTTGTGCCCTCTCTAGCGCATTCATTTTTGGCCTAATCTTTCTGAAACTGACATATATTGTAGAGATCAAGCCCCCGCCTATAGGGGCTTGAAGAAATATATGGGCTGCATGATGCTTCCACGCAGAGCTGAATCCGGCCCGCACAATAGTACTGGTAAACCGCTTAGAGGATCTAAGCCTGTCCAGGAACCGCGGTGCGAGGCGGACCGTGCATTCTAATGAACCCTAATGGTTTCATTGGGCGACAGGGCTTGAGATGTCATTTCATCTCAATGTCGGGTCAAAGTCCCACAAAATTGGAAGCAACGTCTCCAAAATGACCTTTACAGTGTTGACGGGGACGTTAAACACAAATCAAACAAACAAAATATTGTAGAGATCACAAAAATCAGGAACGGATTCGAAAACCGTCCAGGTCCGATCATTTTTGGTGGAGTTATGACCCCTTTTAGATTTATGACAGCATTCTCCATAGGTTCCCATTGCTAACTATAGTAAAATGCTTGTGACCAGCATAACTCATTCATTTCTGGTTCGATCTTCATGAAACTCTGTAAGAATATTTATCTCTATGAAACCTAGGCCAAGTTTGAAACTGAGTCATATTGGGCCAAAAACTAGGTCAGTAGGTCAAATCTTAGAAAAACCTTGTGTACACTCTAGAAGCAGCATTTTTGATCCAATCTTCATGAAACTTTGTCACAATATTTATCTTTACGAACTTTAGACTTTAATGGAAAATGGGTCATGTTGGATCAAAAACTAGGTCACTAGGTCAGATCTTAGAAAAATCTTGTGTACACTCTAGAAGGCGCATTTTTGATCCAATCTTCATGAAGCTTTGTCAAAATGCTTATCGTTATGAACTTAAGACTGAAATGGAAACTGGGTCATGTTGGGTCAAAAGCCAGGTCACTAGGTCAAATCTTAGAAAAACCTTAGGCACATTTTTGATCCAATCTTCTTGAAACTTTGTCAGAAATTATATCTTTATGAACTTTAAACTGAAATGGAAACTGGATCATGTTGGGTAAAAACAAGGTCACTAGGTCAAATCTTTAGGTCAATTTCATTCAAACTTTATAAGAATGTTGCTTAATTGACCCTCTACCAAAATAGCTAAAATGGTTCCACTTCAATGAACAAAATGGCCACCAGGGCTAAAAATAGACGAATCTTTAAACGACAACTCCACCTGTACCCTTGGGCCAAATTAATTCAAACTTCATAGGAATGTTGCTTAGGTAACCCTCTAATTAAATAGCTAAAACAGTTCTGCTCCCATGAGCAAAATGGCCACCAGAGCTAAAAATAGAAAAATGTCGAAACTTTGTTTCAAACGCAAACCCCTCCTTAACCCTCGGGCCAATTTGATTCAAACTTCACAGGAATGTTGCCCAGATGACTCCCTACCAAAAACGCTAAAATCGTTCTGCTCTAACAAACAAGGTGGCCACCAGAGCAAAAAAATAGAAAAAAATCTTTAAACGACAACTCTTCATGAGATATTGTTTAGGTGACCCTGTACCAAAATAGCTGAAACAGTTATGCTCTGATGAGCAAAATGGCCGTCATAGCTAGTAAGAGAAAAACATCGTAAATTCAAACGCGAACTCGTCCTAAACCCTTGGGCAAATTTGATTCAAACTTCACAGGTTTGGTGACTCCCTACCTAAATAGCTAAAATCCTTCCGCTCTGACTAACAATATGGCCGTCAGAGCTAAAAATAGACAAAATCTTCAAACGACAACTCCTCCTGTACCCAATTTCATTCAATCTTCATAGGAAGTTGCTTAGATGACCCTCTACGAAAATAGCTAAAATGATTTCGCTCTGATGAACAAAATGGTCGCCATTGCTAAAAGTAGAGAACCACTGTAAATTGTGCATCAAACGCAAACTCCTAAACCCTTGGGCCAATTTGATTCAAACTTCACAGGAATGTTACTTTGGTGACCCCCTACCAAAATAGCTAAACTTGTTCCAATCTGATGAACAAGATGGCAGGCAGAGCTAAAATAGAAACAAATCTTCAAACGACAACTCCTCCTGTACCCTTGGGCCAATTTCATTCAAACTTCATAGCAATAAAATTATCCCGCTCCGATGAACAAAATGGCCACCGGAGCTAAAAATAGAAAAATGTAAATTTGCTTCAAACGCGAACTTCTCCTAAATCATAGGGCCAATTTGATTTAAAACTTCACAGGAATGTTGCCCAGGTGACTCGCTACTAAAATAGTTAAAATAATTCCGCTCTGATAAACAAGATGGCCACCAGAGCTAAAAATAGAAAAAATCTTCAAACGACACCTCCTCCTGTATCCTTCGGCCAATTTCATTCAAACTTCATAGGAATGTTGCTTAGATGACCCTCTACCGTAATAGGTAAAACAATTCCGCTCTGATGAACAATATGGCTGCCAGAGCTAAAATTGAAAAACATTGTAAATTTGATTCAAATGCGAACTCTTCCTAAACCCTTTGGTCAATTTGATTCAAACGTCATAGGAATGTTGCCTTGGTGAGTCCTTACCAAAATAGCTCTGATTGACAAGATGGCCACGAGAACTAAAAAATAGAATGTACTAGAGACAGTGACATTCAGGTGAGCGAATCAGGTCCCTCTGGGCCCTCTTGTTTCCTTATATGGTCATGGCCTCCGTCTATGTCATGCAACCTGGATCCCGCGAACAAACTTCTGTTCCCCCATCCCATGGATGCTCAACCTGAAATTTTTTTTGTTTGATTTGAGGTTTAACGTCCCCGTCAACACTCTAAAGGTCATTTTGGAGACGTTGCTTCCAATTTTGTGGGACTTTTACCCGACATTGAGATGAAATGACATCTCAAGCCCTGTCGCCCAATGAAACCAATAGGGTTTATAAGGATGGGCGGTCCGACAGTCGCAATGCTTGGCCTGGGCAGGCTTAGATTCTCTAAGCGCTTTACTAGCACTCGTGTGCGAGTCGGTTTCAGTTCTGCGTGGAAGCATCATGCAGCCCATCTATTTCTTCAAGCCCCGTTGGGTGGGGCCGTCAACATGAAAATTGACTTCAACGGTCCCAGTGGTTTCAGAGGAGATGTTTGAAAATGACAGACGAACAGAAAGACAGACAGACCACCGGACCCATGTCATATAACAATCTCACCGATGAGCCTTTGATTCTTGTTACTACGCCTTGCTTCTGCGTTACTACTCCAATTATCCCCGACCGAATAGGTTGAGGCGATATAGCGGTCAGCCTGGCGTCCGTCCGTAGACACAACCTTAATATCGTCAACACTCCAATCCCCTTTGAGATATATTGATGGTTCTAAGTATAGTTGTACATGAGGTCATGGTTTAGTTGTATATTTTTTTTTTGTTTGTTTTTCTAGTGCACATTCTGTATGTGTAGAATCTTCTGAATGCCATATTGGTTATTGATCGGAAGATTTGCTACATTTCTGGTGGCTATTTTTTTCGCGTTACTACGCCTTCTGATTCGCGTAGCTACGCCTTTTGTTTTGCGTTATTACGCCTTTTTGTATTATTACGCCTTCCTTTAGCGTTACAACGCCTTTTGATTCGCGTAACTACGCCTTTCTATTGCGTTACTACGCCTTATTTCGCGTTACTACGCCTTTTGATTCGCGTTACTATGCCTTTTTTGGCATCAATACGCCTTCCTTTTACGTTACTACACCTTTTTCTGCATTACTTCGCCTTTTGATTCGCGTAACAACGCCTTTCTTTTGTGTTACTACGCCTTCCTTTTGTGTTACTACGCCTTTCTTTTGCGTTACTACGCCTTCTTTCACGTTGCTTCGCCTTTTGATTGGCGTTACTGCGCCTTTTGTTTTGCGTTTCTACGCCTTTTTTAGCGTTATTACGCCTTTTGTTTAGCTTTACTGCGCCGTTACGGTATTTTATTTTCTCTTACATGAGCCTATTAGGCTTTTGTACAAAACACTAGGCACATTTTCATAGCTAACATACAAATTTCCATGGAAGTTTTAGCTTTCAAGTAAAGTGGAATTATTCATGACTCTTGGCTTCTGGCGATCTTCCACCTGCCTAATTACACGTTTTGATTTCAACATATATCGAAATACCTTAAAGAAGATCTTATAATTACTTAATCAATATCATTATTTACTCGTATAATTGGTGTTTAATTTGAGACGTCATCTTGCAAACTTGGCCTTCACTCTGAGTTTATGAAGTTGGTTCTAACATTTTAATGTTGCAATAATCGTGACGGGCCAACGTCCGGCCGACAGCGACACGACCTTTGGCCTACTTTGTGATAACTGTTTAACCAGAGATAGAACCTTCATATTTGGGATGTAGGTTCCTTGGGACAAGGGTTTTCCCCTCATACCAATGATTTGGACGTGTGACCTTAACCTTGACCTGTGACCTACTTTATCATAACCTTTAAACCTTTTGAGATAGAGCCTTCATAGTTTGCATGTATGTTCCTTGTGACAAGGGCTTCCCACCCATACAAAAAATTTGACCTGTGACCTGGACCTGTGATTTGTGACGAGGGCTTCCCTCTTTTTTCATAATTTTTGAACCGTTTGAGATAGAACCTTTATACATGTATTTGCCATGTAGGTCCCTTGTGTCAAGGGCTTCCCACCAATTGAAAAAGTTTGGCCATTGACCTAGACCTGTGTTTTATTTCATCATAACTTTTAAAACTTAAAACTTATGAGACAGAGCCTTCACATTTGACATGTTCGTTCCTTATGACAAGAGCTTCCCACTTATATATTTAACCTATGACCTTGACCAGTCACCTACTTTGTCATTCCTTTTGAACCATTGCAGCTACAGCCTTCATATTAGGCATGTAGGTTTCTTGTGACAAGTGCTTCCACTCTCACTAAACATTTTGATCTGTGACCTACTTTATCTTTAAAACCTTTCGAGAAAGAGTCTTCATATTTTGCGTGTAGTTATGCCCCCAACTTCGAAGAAGTTGTGGGGGCATATTGATTTTGCCCTGTTCGTCCGTCCGTCCTTTCGTCCTTCCGTTCGTCCCGCATTTTTACAGCATAGCATAACTTAAGAACCATGGGTGCTAGGTTTTTGAAATTTCATATATGGATTCCTTATAAAAAATTATTGACCCGTGTTTTTTTTACTCGACAGGATTATGCCCCTTTCTTGAGTTATGCCCCTTTGCAAAAAAATACTTTGAAATCTTGTAAGCAAGATATCTCAAAAAACTGTTTGAGCTTTTGCCCTGAAACTTTACAGGCTGGTTTGGGATGATGACTAGATTAACTGATTAACTTTTGAACAAAATCCGATTTTTTTTCTCGAGTTATGGCCGTTTGAAATTTTTTGCGTTTTAAGCTTGTAAGCAAGATAACTAAAAAACTGTTTCAGCTATTGCCCTGAAACTTTACAGAACGGTTGGGGATGATGAGAAGATGAACTGATTAACTTTTGACAAAAATCCATTTTTTTTCTTGAGTTATGCCCCTTTGAAATTTTGTGTGTTTTAAGCTTTTAAGCAAGAAATCTCAAAAACTGTTTGAGCTATTGCCCTGACACTTTACAGGCTGGTTCAGGATGATGAGTAGATGAACTGATTAACTTTTGAAAAAAATCCGATTTTTTTTTCTTAAGTTATGGCCCTTTGAATTTTTTTGCATTTTAAGCTTGTAAGCGAGATAACTCAACAATTTTTTTAGCTATTGCCCTGAAACTTTACAGAATGGTTGGGGATGATGAGAAGATGAACTGATTAACTTTTGACAAAAATCCATTTTTTTTTCTTGAGTTATGCCCCTTTGAAATTTTGCGCGCTTGAAGCTTGTAAGCAAGATATCTTTAAAACTGTATGAGCTATTGCCCTGAAACTTTACAGGCTGGTTAAGGATGATGAGTAGATGAACTGATTAACTTTTTGAAAAATATCCGAAATTTTTGTCAGTTATGGCCCTTTGAATTTTTTTTGCGTTTTAAGCTTGTAGGCAAGATAACTGAAAAACTGTTTGAGCTGTTGCCCTGAAACTTTACAGAATGGTTGGGGATGATGAGAAGATGAACTGATTAACTTTCGACAAAAATCCAAATTATTTTTGTAAATCTTGTTAGTAAGATATCTCAAAAACTGTTTGAGCTTTTGCCCTGAAACGCTACAGACGGGTTTGCGATGATGAGTAGATGAGCTGATTAACTTTTGAAAAAAAAATCCGAAATGATTTTCTTGAGTTTTGGCCCTTTATAATTTTTTGCGTTTTAAGTTTGTAAGCAAGACAACTAAAAAACTGTTTCAGCTATTGCCCTGAAACGTTACAGAACGGTTGGAGATGATGAGAAGATGAACTGATTAACTTTTGACAAAATCCATTTTTTTTTCTTGAGTTATGCCTCTTTGAAATTTTGTGTGTTTTAAGATTGTAAGCAAGATATCTCAAAAAGTGTTTGAGCTATTGCCCTGAAACTTTACAGGCTGGTTCAGGATGATGAGTAAATGAATTGATTAACTTTTGAAAAAAAATCCGATTTTTTTTCTTGAATTATGGCCCTTTGAAATTTTTTGCATTTTAAGCTTGTAAGCAAGATAACTCAAAATCTGTTTTAGCTATTTGCATGAAACTTCACCGAATGGTTTGGATGATGAGAAGATGAACTGATTAACTTTTGACAAAAATCCGATTTTTTTTCTTGAATGATGGCCCTTTGAAATTTTTTGCATTTTAAGCTTGTAAGCAAGATAACTCAAAATCTGTTTTAGCTATTTGCATGAAACTTCACCGAATGGTTTGGATGATGAGAAGATGAACTGATTAACTTTTGACAAAAATCCATTTTTTTCTTGAGTTATGCCCCTTTGAAATTTTGCGCGCTTGAAGCTTGTAAGCAAGATATCTCAAAAACTGTATGAGCTATTGCCCTGACACTTTACAGGCTGGTTAAGGATGATGAGTAGATGAACTGTTTGACTTTTGAAAAAAAATCCGAAATTTTTTTCTTCAGTTATGGCCCTTTGAAATATTTTTGCGTTTTAAGCTCGTAAGCAAGATAACTGAAAAACTGTTTGAGCTGTTGCCCTGAAACTTTACAGGCTGGTTGGGGATGATGGGAAGATGAACTGATTAACTTTCGACAAAAATCCAATTTATTTTTTCTTGTCAGGATTATGCCCCTTTCTTGAGTTATGCCCCGTTGCAAAAATACTTTGAAATCTTGTAAGCAAGATATCTCAAAAACTGTTTGAGCTTTTGCCCTGAAAACAGATGAACTGATTAACTTTTTAAAAAATCTGAAACTTTTTTCTTGAGTTATGGCCCTTTGAAATTTTTTGCGTTTTAAGCTTGTAAGCAAGATAACTCAAAAACTGTTTGAGCTATTGCCCTATGAGCTATTGCCCTAACTCTTTACAGACTGGTTTGGGATGATGAACAGATGAACTGATTAACTTTTTAAAAAATCTGAAACTTTTTTCTTGAGTTATGGCCCTTTGAAATTTTTTGCGTTTTAAGCTTGTAAGCAAGATAACTCAAAAACTGTTTGAGCTATTGCCCTATGAGCTATTGCCCTAACTCTTTACAGAATGGTTGGGGATGATGAGAAGATGAACAGATTAACTTTTGACAAAAATCCATTTTTTTCTTCTTGAGTTATGCCCCTTTGAAATTTTGCGTGTTTTAAGCTTGCAAGAAAGATATCTGAAAAAAAAAAAATATTTGAGCTATAGCCCTGAAACTATACAGGCTGGTTCAGGATGATGAGTAGATGAACGGATTAACTTTTGAAAAACATCCGAATTTTTTTCCTTCAGTTATGGCCCTTTGAAATTTTTTCTGTTTTTAGCTTGTAAGCAAGATAACTCAAAAACGGTTTGAGCTATTGCCCTGAAACTTTACAGAATGGTTGGGGATGATGAGAAGATGAACTGATTAACTTTTGACAAAAATCCAATATTTTTTCTTGAGTTATGCCCTTTTGAAATTTTGCGCGTTTGAAGCTTGTAAGCAAGATATCTCAAAAACTGTATGAGCTATTGCCCTGAAACTTTACAGGATGGTTCAGGATGATGGGTAGATGAACTGATTAACTTTTGAAACAAATCCATTTTTTTTTTCTTCAGTTATGGCCCTTTGATTTTTTTGCGTTTTAAGCGTGTAAGCAAGATAACTAAACAACTGTTTGAGCTATTACCCTGAAATTTTACAGAATGGTTGGGGATGAAGAGAAGATGAACTGATTAACTTACGACAAAAATCTGATTTTTTTTCTTGTCATGATTATGCCCTTTTCTTGAGTTATGCCCCTTTGCAAATAAATACTTTGAGATCTTGTAAGCAAGATATCTAAAAAATTGTTCGAGTTTTTTCCTCAAAACTTTACAGACTGGTTTTGGGACGATGAGTCGATGAACTGGTTAACTTTTGAAAAAGATCCGAAATTTTTTTCTTGAGTTATGGCCCTTAGAATTATTTTGCGTTTTAAGCTTGTAAGCAAGATAACTCAAAAACTGTTTGAGCTATTGCCCTGAAACTTTACAGAATAGTTGGGGATGATGAGAAGATGAACTGATTAACTTTTGACAAAAATCCATTTTTTTCTTGAGTTATGCCCGTTTGAAAATTTGCTTGTTTTAAGCTTGCTTATCTAAAAATGGTTTGAGCTATTGCCCTGAAACTTTGCAGGCTGGTTCAGGATGATGAGTAGATGAACTGATTAACTTTTGAAAAAAATCCGAAGGATTATTCCCCTGTCTTGAGTTATGCCCTTTTGCAAAATACTTTGAAATCTTGTAAGCAAGATATCTCAAAACTGTTCGAGTTTTTGCCCTGGAACGCTACAGACTGGTTTAGGACGATGATAGATGAGCTGATTAACTTTTGAAAAAAAAAATCCGATTTTTTTTTCTTGAGTTTCCTTTAAATTTTTTGCATTTTAAGCTTGTAAGCAACGGATGAACGGATTAACTTTTGAAAAACATCCGAATTTTTTTCCTTCAGTTATGGCCCTTTGAAATTTTTTCTGTTTTTAGCTTGTAAGCAAGATAACTCAAAAACTGTTTGAGCCATTGCCCTGAAACTTAACAGAATGGTTGGGGATGATGAGAAGATGAACTGATTAACTTTTGACAAAAATCCAATTTTTTTTTCTTGATTTATGCCCCTTAGAAATTTTGTGTGTTTTAAGCTCGTAAGCAAGATACATGTATCTCAAAATCTGTTCCAGCTATATGATGAGTAGATGAACTGATTAACTTAAAAAAAAAACGAAATTTATTTCTTCAGTTATGGCCCTTTGAATTTTTTGTGTTTTAAGCTTGTAAGCAAGATAACTCAAAAACTGTTTGAGCTCTTGCCCTGAAACTTTTCAGAATGGTTTGGGATGATGAGAAGATGAACTGATTAACTTTTGACAAAAAATCATTTTTTTTCTTGAGTTATGCCCCTTTGAAATTTTGCGCGTTTTTAGCTTGTAAGCAAGATATCTCATAAAACTGTTTGAGCTATTGCCCTGAAACTTTACAGGCTCGTTCAGGATGATGAGTAGATGAACTGATTAGGTGAATTGTAATGCACTTGCATTTTTGGGGAACTTAATCCATGCTTGCTTAAGACAGGTTGCTCGCTTAATAGAGGTGGACACTAAGACAGGTTTGACTGTATCTCTAAAACCGTACGAGCTATTGTCCTGTAACTTAAAACACTGGTATGGGGTGATAAATAAATGACCTGATTAACTTCCGTTTTTCATGTGTTATGTTCCTTCTAAAATTTCAGCATTGCACCCAAATAAAAAAAAGATATCTCAATTACTGTTAGGGACAAGCACTGTTAGGGTCAAGCAGTGTTAGGGTCAAGCAGTTGGGGGCATTGTGTTTCATAAACACTGGCTCTAGTTTCCTTGTGACAAGGACTTCCCACTCATGCATTTTTTTACTTGTGACTTTGACCTTGACCTGTGACCAGCTTTATCGATAAAATTGACCTGTGACCAGCTTTATCGATAAAATTGACCTGTGACCAGCTTTATCGATAAAATTGACCTGTGACCAGCTTTTGCGATAAAATTGACCTCGGCCCGGGGACTTGTTTCCATAGATATGAAACATCTTGGACTAAGATGAGCGATCCAGGGCCATCATGACCCTCTTGTATTTTAATGAAATTCGGCTCTTTAGTTTGGTTGCTAAGGCAACTTAGATTTTCCACTGAGTTATAACGGGGAAATTGAAAAAAATGGCATTTACTGCCAAGCCTTTGCAGATATTTTGACAAAACTTCCAAAAATATTCTTTGAGCAATCATCTATCTGTCATGTAACCTCAGAAACTATATGCTTCATGAGGCTGAGACTTTTTGGGCATATTCACCATATTTACCTTCAGGATTTGTGTCTTTTTTATGAAATTCGGCTCTTTAGTTTGGGTGCTATGACAGAGTCTCCACAGACTTGTAAAGGGAAAAATTGAAAATTTGCATTAGCAGGTATTTTGGTAAAACTTTCAAAGATATATTTCTTAGGCCATCTTCTATCTGGCATATGATTTTAGGCCTACTGCTCATTATAAGTGGTTACCATTGGAACCTAAACTTAAACAACAACAAAAAAACAAGAGGGCCCACAGGGCTCTGAATCGCTCACATGAGAATCAGGGCTATAATTTGAACCATCTTGGTAGAGGTCCACCAGATGAAGCTTCATTACAAATGTCAAAGACCTGGACCGTGCTTTTTCAGAGAAAAAGATTTTTAAAGTTTTCAGTAAAAAGGCTATTTTTAACTCCTGTGACCTAGGTCTGCAACGGACCGGAACCATTTGAACAACTTTGAAAGGGGACCACCTAAGGATAATTCCTGTGAAGTTTGGTCAAGATACGATCAGTGCTTGAAGAAATTGTTTAGGGACGGACGCACGCACGCACGACGGACAAAAAATGATCCCAAAAGCTCACCTCGTCACTTCGTGACAGGTGAGCTTAAACAAGAAAAAGACAAAAAAATCTTCTCAAAAGGCGTATAAGACTGAGACTTTATGGAAATATTCACCGTATTTGCCTTTAGAGGTTTTGTGTTTTTGTTATGAAATTTGGTTGGTTGTTGGCAAGTTTAGTGTTTCCACAGACTTACACACATGTATGATGGGGGAAATTGAAAAGAAAATGAAATTTACATCTTTCAAGATATTTTGTCAAACTTTCAATGAAATGTGTCTCAAACAATGTTCTGCCATATGATTTTAGGCCTATTGGTTTCCACAGGTGGCCAGTTGTCTATTGTCGTCCAGACTCATTGTCGCCTGTTGTCTTGCAGCAAAACATTCAAGCGACATCAGACCTCTGAAACCACTAGTCTGATTGGGTCCAAATTTTATCTGCAGCGTCCTTGGGCACAGGGCTTCTCTGAGTTATTAAAATATATGTACATGGCTGCCAGTGGGCAGTGTCCCACCAAGAGCTCTGGTGAGTATAGTGGCCCATGGGCCTCTTGCTCTTATTTCTGCTCTAAAATATAAACTATGGGTACTGGTTAGAACCGCATCAATGTATTTTGAGCAGAAATAAGAAAAATCTTTCATCTTAAATTTTTCGTTTTTTTTTTTTCGGCGGTCAGGTTTACAATGTATTCGTATTGGCGTGTTTTCGTAATACTGAGGGCACTGACAAAGAGTTCGCCGGAGTATTAACATACAATAGATCTTCCGTTAGATACATACATACATACATGGTTCTTCCGTCCCTTCATCTATCGGTCTATTTACCCTCTATTTAAAGTGCAAGAAGCCTTGACTTAGTTTGTTCTTTTTCTAGTTATCTTCTAGTGTTGCCCTCTATTTAAAGTGCAAGAAGCCTCGACTTAGTTTGTTCTTTTCCTAGTTATCTTCTAGTGTGAGTCAAACACCGTTTCGAAATCCAGAATAGTGTCCACCTGTCCTCCTTTGTCCAAAAAGTTTGATCCAATCAATAATAATCGTTGTCCGCTGATTTACACAACTGTGTCTTGTCCTAAATGCATGCTGCCTGTCTGAAAAAAGTTGGTTTTCATACTAGTGATCCAAGATACTTGAACAAACAATTGGTTCAAGTAATTTACATGACAAGTATGTCAGTGTCAGGCAAGCAAGGGCTCTCTTCTTTCTTAAGGAGCGGACAAACTTTTGCAAGAAACCATTCTTTTTAGGATTTTGCCAATATCAAGGAAATCAAACACAGTCTAACCTTGATAACTCGAACACCTTCGGGACCATGAAAATTTGCTCGAAATAGGGGTAGTTCGAGTTATTGAGGGTTATTGATACTGCTAGCTGAGACATAAGTGGGATGACCTAAGGATATAGTTTCGCTTTTTTTTTTTTAAATAAATGCATGCTGTGTTTACTCATTAGAATCGCCTCAATGAGGCGATTCTAATGAGTACACACAACATACACGTTACTGCTAAAATGAAACAAACCTCCATAAACTGACCTAAACATACGGATTTCTGGAGCCGGCCTCGTTGGCTCAGTCGGATGCGCGTCTGACTGGTGATCAGGAGGACGCGGGTTCGACTCCCGCCGGGGTCGGCAACATTCTTTCGTGGAGATCGATCATGAAATCTTTTCTACGGTCATTCTCTCCCTTCTGCTGATTCAAGAAGGGCAGTTGTCAGTTTCTCGCGAAAGAATGTGCACTGTACTGGTTAACCGCTTACGTATAAGCCTGCCCAGGAAAGTGTGGATAGGTTAACTGACCGGCTCAAAAATGACCTAAATAGTGTTGACTGGGCCGTTAAACTCCAATTCAAATAAACAAACAAACGGATTTCTGGAGCTGCAGGGACCCAAGAGTGAGTTCGAATTAGCCATGGTAAACGAATTATCCGTATTCGAATTATCGAAGTTCCACCGTACTTGACACAGTTCGTTTACTAGGATGAAGCTCATCAGACACTAAATGCGCCAGTGCATTCAATGTTCCGAATAGTGTCATTGCCAGTGTACGGACAAGAAATCCCTCAAAACGAAAACACGCCTATACAAAATACATTGTAAACTTTCGCTAGTTGCAGTTGACTACAAATAGAAATTGTAACGTGTTTTGGCTGGTAACATTTGACAGTAAGCAGCCATTCTAACGTTTTGGCGACTGACAGTTGACTGTAAATAGTCATCTACAGTGTTTTGGTTGGTGGCAGTTGACAATAAACACCATTTTAACACTTTTTTTGCGACTGACAGTGGTCTGTAAATAGTCATTTTAACGTTTCTTCGCGAGGGGCAAATAGCTGTAAATAGCTATTTTAAGTTTTTTGGTTAGTTACAGTTGACTGCAACATTTGTGGCTTGTGACAGTTGTCTTCACCATTTCGACGTTTTTGGCTAGTGACAGCTGAATATAAATAGCCATTTTAACATTTTATGTCTGTTTATAGCCATTTGACGTATTTTTTCGGCGGTTTACAGTTGACTGTATGCATACCCTTCCTTTATATAGAGGGCCTTACATGAGCGTTCATGTATTATTGAATTTATTAAACGAGTTGAGGAAAAGGGATAAGATGCTCGGCAAAGCCTCGCATTTTATCACTTTTCCTAAACTCGTTTAATAAGTTCAATAATACATGAACACTCATGTAAGAGCCTCAGTGAAGCTCATCATTTTATCCCTTTTCCTCAACGAGTTTAATAAATTCAATAATACATGAGCACGAATGCAAGATTCTATTTATCATATGGCATTTAAAACGCATTTTATTCACGATTTGTTTACAAAAATGTGAATATTCCGCCATTAGTATACACGACGTTGTTAAGGATGTTACGGGGCGTATCTAACTAATTTGCATATTTAATCCACTAGTGGATTATCGAAAATAATACATAGAGGTTATTATATGGTAAAGGTGTGCCTCTAAGTCATATTGGCACCGGTATGTCATATTGGCCCGAGGGCTTTAGCCCGAGGGCCAATATGACTTTCGGTGCCAATATGACTTAGAGGCACACCTTCACCATATCATAACCTCTTTATTACATCTTTTATATAGCATAGTTATATTGCAACGTGAAGAAATGAAGGCAAAGAGAATATTTACTTTTTAAAGGTTGATGCCGGGAACGTTTCATCGAGTGTGTTGAGGATATATTTTCGGTATTCGCCGAAAAAAAAAATCCTTTTAAATTATATAACTTATTAGTAGCCTACACTTACCATGCTCACGGTAATACAGTAACATAGTAGTGCGCAGCAAATTACGTCACAAGTGACGTCGCAACTGTAAGTTTCAAAACAAAAACAAATCGCCATTTTAAATGCAGACTTTCTGCAGTTCAAATAATAGTTTTTAAGGTATTTTACAGAATGTTTTGTGCTTATTTGAAGACCATTTTAATTTTAAAGGCTCTTAGTGTCATTCATCAAGCTACTGCATAATCGATTCCGTGTGTAGCAGTCGGTCGCGGTGGTTGTTTACGTTAAAATACAAGACAATTTTTGGGGACATTTTTCCCTCCCACAGATTTCTTCCGCACAATTTCCAGCTCCTCATAAGTGAAGGGATCTGTTCGTTTAAGGTTGTTCATTACGCAAACACGCCAATACAAATACATTGCCACCTTTATCGCCGAAAAAAATGATTAATGATGATAAATTGCGATATTTTTCTCATTTCTGTTCCAAATATAGATTGTGGGCACTCGTTAGAACCACAGGAGCTTGACGTATTGCAATATTAAAGGGTTCATCTCTACGTTTCTATGTAATAGAAACGAAGGACGGACACTGTTTCAGAGATCCGTTGATTTTCATGCGGAAATCTCAAAATCTACATATTGCTCCGTTGAAATACAATATTGCCTACGTTATTGAACGAACCGTAAACCTTCCGCCGCCTATAATAGAACTGGTTTGTCATATAATTCACCGTAAAGTGTGTGTTTCTTAAAAATATCCTCCGCGCACAGCTGCTGGTTACGCCGCCATTTTGTTTTCGTTAGGAGAATCGCATTTATTATTTTTTTAGCGTTTTGATTGGTCACCAAGCACGTGACGAATTTTCTTGGGTTGTTTTAGACCAATCAGACAACGCGCATGGACTCACTCCGAGTAAACAAACATGGCGACGTAACCTGCAGCTGTGCGAACGGCAAATTTTAAAGAAAAAGGCGGATTGTCGTGGATTGAAGAGTAGCGAAGTATTATTAGGTGCGGCGGAAATTATATTGCACATTAATTAAATGTTTTAATGTTGCATTTCGACGGAGCAGTATGTATCTGTTGAGATTTTTGAATGAAAATGATCGGACCTCTGAAACAGTGTCCGTCCTTCGTTTCTATTATATAGAAACGTAGGGACAAACCCTTTAAATTTTATTACGTCAAGCTCCTGTGGTTAGAACCGCCTCATCGAGGCGGTTCTATCGAGTACCCACAGTCTATATTTTAGAGCAGAAATAAGAAAAAAAAGGTATACCCCCGGAAACCTATGTTTTACTATATAAAAGTGGGGTTCAAGGGGGTCAAAATTATATAGGCGTGTTTTCGTGATGTGGCAAGACCTTATTGTTTCAAATGTTGGGACATCCCTGCTGTGCTTGTGGGCAATGTCCTTCACAATAGTGAACTTCTTTTAAGAAGTATTTTGTTTTTCATTTTTCATGCTTGCCACGAAATATCAGACTTTTCTCAAAATCCAATGCTATCACTGTCTTCTATCGCTCTGTCTAGGTCCAGAAGTCGGGTTGACATTGCTTCAAGTGATTTTTCTGTGGCCATTTTGAAGCTTATGGAGTACGGCAATAACGTTCTATTGCTATAGTAACAGAGTGGAGCAGTGCCAATTTGGAAAGGCAGTGCCAAAATCTATATGATATGGATTTTGGCCCTGTCACGTGACTGTGCCATCAATATAGCGAAAAATGAGCCTGTATTGAAAGATTCTAATGTAATTTTCCTATAGTAGGTATGTAATAAATGGCGTTATTTCACTCTCAGATGCGACGTCATATGATAAATTAGTATAATACATTGGTTGACAAACTTTTTGTTTTTACATCTCTGCTCTTTTTTCACATGTTCAAGGGCCCATTCGAATTTCTTGGAAACTACAAGAATCCCTGTTTTATCCAAAAGTCATCTTGGAATAAAGAGCAACTGAGATGTCTGCCATATTTCTTCATCATCGGCTTTCCTAAGTGTGGAACTACGGATCTATGGGATAGAATCGGGCTTCATCCGGAAATCGTCGCGAGGCACAAGAAAGAGTCACATTTTCTGGACGATAAAAGATTTTGTAAGTGAACAAAATGACGGGTCAGGTCGTAGTTTTTTTGTTGTTTTTTTTTTAATACGGAAAGAATAAAGTAAAACAATATTATTAAGTATATTATTAAGTATTAAGTATATTATTAAGTATATTAAGACCACCTTTGGGACTGTTCAAAAGTGGTCTTAAAGACCACTTTTGAACAGTCCCAAAGGTGATCCCTGACCAGAGGACATTGTAGGCAGAAAACACAAAGAAAAATTAAGTGTACCCTTCAAGTTAAGGTGTAACTGTACCAAATTTAGTGACACAGAGGCCTTTCTGATATTCAATCTTCATCAATGTGTCTCAACCCCAAAGTTATGAAACCGAAACGGATAATTGGCAAGACCCGGCAAACACAGCATATCCCCCTCCGAGCACACACCGACCGACGTAGCTCATGAGACAGGTCAACTGGGGGCATCAGGCAAGAGACGCCCAACCGCGGAGTTATAGGCGTTCCCCACCGAGCCAACATCAGCAAACATGGGCCATGCTCCACGAAAGTCCCGGGCATCAGAAAGGAGATGTCCAAAGTAGCGAGACTTGCAAATTTTAAAATATAACAAAAAGTTGCAACCAAATCCGCTAAGATACATGTCTCACCTGACAAGTTAGTGTTAGTAAATAAGCTTTTTATAGCAGAATTAGTCCTAATTTTAGGTGGTCTTAATAGCGGAATTTTACTGTAAATGGGTGTACAATCAAGAGAGACATTTATGAACTTAAAGTTGTTTCCTTTCCGAATAAGATAGGCGTAGAGACCATCACGTATATTACGCATGTACGTAATGAAAATTTTTTGCTATTTATAGGAAACCACAGAAATGTATATCCCACTGTTCACTTTACAAAGATATTCATTTATTTTATACTTAGCAGTGAAATCAATGTATATCTGAAACAAATAAAAATGATATCAACCACAAGTGAAATGATATCGTATCATTTCACATATGACTGATACCATTTATATCATTTCACTGTAGCGTGCCGGAACTACTTTTTTGTTTACGTTATGGTCGAAAAAAGGGTTAATTGTCCTTTTATTTACTAAGAATAATAATTCCTTATGTCGTTAGAATATATTTTGACGTTTGAAGACAGAAGAGTGACATTAAAACTGAATGAACAGGCGCCATATTTGACAACAGCAGCGCTGTGATTTTTGCCGACACACATCTCGGTCACAATTTAAATGCTCCCTTTAAGATTAAGGCTTAGCTGTCTTGTTACAAATGGTCCACAAGGCGTACCAGTTCACTGAATGGCTCAGTAAGAGTTTGTGCGAGGAAATATGGGCTCAAATCAGCGTGTTTTGTGTGTGTGTGTTTTTTTCCAACGTGAAAAACCGCCCGCGACTGACTGCTACACATGGAATCGATTATACAGTGGCTGGGTGCATGCCACGTAGAGCCTTCAATAATAAAATGAACTTCAAAAAAGCACAACGCATTCAGTAACATACCTTGAAAAGCATTCTTTGGAACTAGAAATGCTGAATCCAAAATGGCGATTTGTTTTTGCTTTGAAACTGACAGTTGTGACGTCATGTAGCCAGGTCAAAATCGTGACGTCACCGCCTCGGGTCGATCAATACCGTAAGTGTCCCAATAAATTATAAAATAAAAAGAACATTAACTTTTTATCGACGGATACCAAAAATATTTCATCTCGTGTGTTGAAAACATCCGAATTTTCACTCGTGCTTCGCACTCGTGAAAATTATGATGTTTTCAACACACTCGATGAAATATTTTTGTTATCCACCTCAAAAAAGTAAATATCCTCTATTTATCATATGACGTCGTTGATAAGCAGTGGATAACGTCATGTAATAACAAGAGCTGTCGCCAGACAGCATAGCTCGCCTGTTTCGCGACTTCAAGATATAAGGAAAAATTTATGAACCATGAAATATAGGTCACACCTTGATATATTTGAGATCAATAATCAGGTCACATGGAACATATATTCGAGATAGTACATTTCAGGATCAAATTGTATCTGAATTATAAGGCAAAATCATTGAACCATGAAAATAGGTCACAAGGACCTAGATAAATTTCCATGTCAATCATCGGGTCACATGGAACAAATTATCCAGGTGAGACATTTCTCGATCAAATAGTATTCAAGATAATAGGAAAAATCACTGAACCATGAAATATAGGACACACTGACCTAGATATAATTCAAGCTCAATCATGGGGTCACATGGAATAAATAATCCAGGTATGACATTTCTCCATCAAATAGTGTTCAAGATAATAGGCAAAATCACTGAACCAAGAAATATAGGTCACACTGACCTGGATATATTTTGCGGTCAATTATAGAGTCACATGGAACTAATAGGCAAAATCACTGAACCATGAAATTTAGGTCATACTGACCAAGATATAATTTGAGGTCAATAATGGGGTCACATGCAACTAATAACCCAGGTATAACATTTCTCCATCAAATAGTATTCAAGATAATAGACAAAATCACTGGACCGTGAAATGTAGGTCACCATGACCTAGATATATTTTGCGGTCAATTATTGGGTCACATGGAACTAATAATCCAGGTATGACATTTCTCCATCAAAAAGTATTCTAGATAATAGGCAAAATCGCTGAACCATGATATATAGGTCACAGTGACCTAGATATATTTTGAGGTCAATAATGGGGTCACATGCATTTAATAACCCAGGTATAACATTTCTCCATCAAATAGTATTCAAGATAATAGACAAAATCACTGGACCGTGAAATGTAGGTCACCATGACCTAGATATATTTTGGGGTCAATTAGTGGGTCATATGGAATTAATAATCCAGGTATGACATTTCTCCATCAAATAGTATTCGAGATAATAGGCAAAATCGCTGAACCATGAAATATAGGTCACATTGACCTAGATATATTTTGAGGTCAATCGTGGGGTCACATGGAACTAATATCCCAGGTATGACATTTCTCCAACAAATAGACTTCAAGATATAAGGCAAAATCACTGGACCGTGAAATGTAGGTCACCATGACCTTCACCCTTTTACACTTGAACCAATGTCACTTGATTGGCTGATGTATAACCAATTGTGTCTATAACTCGTTAGTATAATGGAAAGGTATACAACAAATTACAAAGGTGTCCTAGATTTTGACCCCCAGCCCCACCCCATCCCCAATCCCAGGCATGAACCCAGGGGTGTGTTGTCTTGGAATCTCAGAAGACACTCCCAGGTATACAAGTTGTAAATATGAATGCTTTGTGATGAGTGACTGTTGAGATATAAGCATTTCAAAAACTTTAACACAGAATTACAAAGGTGTTCTAGATTTTGACCCCTAGCCCAACCCCGGGGCATGAACTCAGGGGTCTGTTCTCTTTGAACATCAGAGGACCCTCCCAGGTACTTAAGTTCCAAATATGAGTGGTCTGTGATGAGTGACTGTTGAGATATAAGCATTTGAAAAACTTTAACGCAGTGTGACGGGAACGCAAACGCAAACGCAAACGCAAACGCACACGCGCACGCCATCCGAGGTGACAACAATAGCTCTCCTTGTACTTCGTACAGGCGAGCTAAAAAAACGTATGACCACACGTGTAATAACTCTTTTGCGGGATTAAGTAACGGCATGGCGACGTCCATGTCAACAATACATTTTTGTGGAAAAAATGTCAATTTTAAAGGCGATAAAATCCAATTTAAAGTGGTCAAATGATAAACAGGATCTTACACTCGTGGTAATTTCATATGAAATTTATGAAACTTGCGGTAGGGTCGTTTCATAAATTTCAAATGAAATGACCACTCGTGTAAGATCCTCTATTTCACGGACTTGTTCACGTGGTATAAAGAATATAGTAATCTTATATGGGTGTGAGGGGTGGTTGGAAAAATGCGCCCCGAGGGTCACTGTCCGGCATTACAAGGCTTGCCGAGTGATGCCGGACAGTGATCCCGAGGGACGGATTTTTTCTATCCACCCTCACACCCATGTAGGATTCTTTTTCTTGCATACTTTCCAGCGTGGAATTTTAAAACTGCAGTCACTTCGGTTGCCGACGTCCGCCATAGTGTGATGACACTTCAGTGATGTTTAGTGAAGTCACGTAATGAGCTGTGGCGTCAGCCTTAACGAAGGTGCATACGAGATCGTATTCAACCAGTGCATTTATCAAACACGCGAGAATATTCAATTTTGGATAAGAACACCAGGGTTAGAACAGAATTTTTATCCCAAGCTAAAACTATGGATTTCCTTATCTGATGTGCAAAATACGAGTTTTCTAACGTAAGGGGCAACACATGCATTTTGAAGGAATAACCCCATCCACTCCACAGAGCATACATTTCTGAGCAACAGATACTTTATAAAACTATACCCTCAGACCAGCCAACTGTGAATATTTTCGCAAACCTGTAGAACATTTGAATTTGTTTATTTCAGTAGAACATGGCCGTTGGACATTCCAAACCTATTTGGATTACTTCGTTCCATCTGCAAAGGAAATATCAAAGAGCTATGTTTTGGACCAAACCTCATTTCAAGGACGGTACCATCACTTAATCACAGGTCAGAACAATTTAACCCCGCCCCCGCCCATCGGGGCTTGAAGAAATAAATGGGCTGCGTGATGCTTCCCGGGACGCAGAGCTGAAACCGTCCGCACACTAGTACTGCTAAACCGCTTAGAGGATCTAAGCCTGTCCAGGAACCGAGGTGCGAGTCGGCCCGTCCATGCATATAAACCCTATTGGCTTCATTGGGCGACAGGGCTTGAGATGTCATTTCATCTCAATGTCGGATAAAAGTCCCACAAAATTGGAAGCAACGTCTCCAAAATGACCTTTACAGTGTTGACGGGGACGTTAAACCTCAAATCAAACAAACAAACCATACCACTCTCTATTTTTGTACTTTTCTAGGCCCCTTTATTGTTTGTGTAGCCTAAGCAGCGCATGCTCTGGTGCAGCAAAGAAAGTCCCATGTTTAAACCCTTATACTGCTGGTCATGACAAACCCCTACATTTGCAAACAGTGTAGATCCAGATCAGATGGCTTCTTCAGAAGCCATCTGATCAGGATCTACACTGTTTGACATTCAGTTTGTGAATTTGTAGGAATAAAATACACCAAGTAAACTGATTGGTTCAAAGTCAGAAAAAGGTGTGGCTAACTTCGTTATTCAGTGGGATAAGGGTTAAGTCGCCGCAGTGCTACTGGTAGACTGGGATCCATTAATGCTTCAAGCGGACAGCAGATGCACAGACTGATCTGAGGCTTGACTGGCCGCTCATGTTATAAAGTAGTTTCTAAGGGCGCGGCTATTATTTTGTTTTATGTATTTAGATGCTGAGATACGAGCTTGGTTTCCGGCCCCAGCCCATCGTGGCTTAAAGAAATATATGGGCTGCATGATGCTTCCACGTAGAGCTGAAACCGTCCGCACACTAGTACTGGTAAACCGCTTTGAGGATCTAAGCCTGTCCAGGAACCGCGGTCGAGTCGGTCCGTCCATGCTTATAAACCCTATTGGTTTCATTGGGTGACAGGGCTTGAGATATCATTTCATCTCAATGTCGGGTAAAAGTTCCACAAAATTGGAAGCAACGTCTCCAAAATGGCCTATACAGTGTTGACGGGAACGTTAATCCTCAAATCAAACAAAATTATTGAGGCAGCTCTGATTCTTCAGTTAGCATGTTCTTCTATAAAAACAAAATGCGTTTTTATAGCTTTGTAATTACCTTTCAATCGTTTGCCTACTAATTCAATCAGTAGTCCCCCAAAATCGGAGGCAACGTAGTATTGACGGGGACATAAAACATCAACGCAGACAAATACCCCAGTCAGTTGCCTGCGAATTGCAAATACACCTGAAAGATTTGTCACGATCTAAACATATTTGCAACTTACTCCCACTTTAAACTACAAGTGGATAAACAGATTATCTGAAATATTCTTAATGAAGATAAATCTGTGTTAGTCTGTTTGTAAATGTGCAGCGTTTGCTTAGTCAGTATAGTTTCAATATTACCTGAAACGAGCAGAACCATAGAAAATGGCTACTTATGCTGTGTTGTGCCGTGTGGCGGCCGTAAACGTCTCCCCGTACATCATCATAGTGCAGATTATATTTTCTGGTCCCTTGTGATCATTGAGTTCATTTTGAACCATTTTGAATATAGAGTTCTACTTAAAGTGAATGACCACCTTTATAACATAATAACTTCATTTGCAAGAAAAAGTTACTGTAATGATTCATCTCTGACTTTTATTACCAATCGAAACCTGCTAGGGTAATTAAATCAACATTTAATGGTTTCAGTGAAGCCTTCTGGCAGCGGCCATATTTTCTCCAAGGTAATCCAAATGTATCCCAGAAATCCACCTGTTTGCTAAAATCCTGATCTCATGGAGACTGTAGAAGCTCCATGTCTCTCTATGCAGCTACTAAAGGAGAAGTGATTAGGCTCTCTAATCACATTGAATTCTCAAAAATCCTTTGAATAGGCTGTCAGTTCAGCATCTTACATAAGGCTTCATTATGTCTTTGGACGAAAATAAAGACTTTGAAGACAGTTTTCCTGAGTTTGGTGTTCAGGGCTATCAGTATGAGCCCGAGTTCACAGAAGAGGAGTTTTTGTAGGTAAAATGGGGATTTACAAGGACATATATATATATATTCTTATAATTTCTCCAAAACATAAATTATGGGTGCTCAAAGGAATCGCCTCATTGAGACATTTCTAACCAGTAACCACAATCTATGCTTTAAAAATATCACAAAATACCATGTGAAATGCAATGAAATATTACCTAAACTTGTCAAGGCGTGTTAATGTAAAGATTGGTTAAATGATAATGATATGCATTAATTTATCCCTTTGGTACCATATGGAAACTTCCTCTTTATATATAGCAGGAGTTCACTTCAAAATTTAGGGGTGTCAGGTTGTGTTTTCATCAAAATTTATTTGGAAAATGACTGGACTTTTAGCAAACAGTGGAGGCCCTGATCAGACGCCGCATTCTGCGGCATCTGATCTGGGCATGCAATGTTTGCCAGGGTACCCGTTTTGGGGTTTCTGGTACTAAATGGGTTATTGAAGAAAAGATAAGTAATCAACAAGCCTTCAAGTCCACTTGAAAACAGCTATCTTCAAAATGTTTAGCACAAACAATGTTATAATTTGCATAAACAAATGTCTTGATGTTGAGATTCTCTGTTCAAAGATTATGAATCCATTTTTCACATAACTCTCTATTTTTCTTAGGGTCAGATATAGCAAAACAGCTAATTCCTTGTCCTCTTATCACTGTGCAGTATTTGGCCTTACAAGAAGGCATTTTCATTTTAATGTTCACTTTCTTCTCTAAAATCCTCAGCTGCTAAAATACCAAGATTTGTTAGCTGCAGTTGCCGTGAGGTCACCCCAGGAGATATAATCTGTAAACATGTCTGACACCCTATCAGCACTTTTAATGAGCCATAACAGTTAATTAGAGGAACAGTTTAGATGAAGAATGTGATTTTATCATTCCTCAATGGTGTTACTATAAAATGGATCTGAAAAAAAATAGTGGTCATTCGCTTTAAGCCGGTGCTAGAGGGCGTGGCCGGTGTTGCGCATTTCAGTACGGTCATGAACAGACTCAATATAACCGAGTCTCCTGTTGTCGTTTGTTTTGTGTATTCTTTGCTGCCAGGGGATCTAACTTTTCAGAGTTTAGTTATGATCCACGACACGAGGAAGCCTGTTTTTCGCCATTTGCGAACAACTAATATGCAAATTTTATTTGCTTGAATCGCCGCATTGAGACACCAACAACCTATATTTTTAACAAACTGTACACCTCTGTTAACCACACTCATTCCTACTTTTGTTCTATTCGTGATTGTTGTGTTAATTGTATAAAATACAACATCAAATGCAAGAGTTGGTTTAAACATACTTAATTCAGAAACGTTTACAATACAAACTAATTTTACTCGTCATATAATGTATAAAAGTGAAGCTGAGAAGTTAAAGTAGGATAGCCATTCTCCACACCTTTTAGGTGAAGCTGCTGTAAACACCGCCGCTGTCAATGACTTGTGGCGCCATCTACCGGAGAATCAAGGTTGCAGCGAGCCCAGATTTACCAATGCCGACTATCTTAAACATTTACAACCACAGATAAAGCTTATTATGCTTCTAAGAGATCCCGTTGAAAGGTAAGATTTTACATATTCGGTATTTGCCAGATACACTATTGCTATTAAGACCACCTAAAATTAAGACCCAATCTGCTTTTAAAAGCCTATTGAGAATGTTCATGTTATGCTTTCTTTGTGTTTCTACACTTAGTGTCTGCTGTTAAGAGACCACCTTTCAGACCACTTTTGAACAGTATCAAAGGTGGTCTTAATATAGGAATTAGCTGTACATGCGTCAGTTATCTAATTAGGATAACACGCCCATGTGGTGCAGTGCATTCTTTCATATCCCCAAAATGGTAAATTTACGACAATTTCTGATATTTTACTTATTAATGCTCTAAGCACAGGTCGTGGATACTCGTTCTAAAGAGTACCCGCAATCTGTGTCTTGGAGCCGGGATAAGAATATAAGAATCTTATATGTGTGTGAGGGGTGGATGGAAAAATCCGTCCCGAGGGACACTGTCCGGCATCACGAGGCTTGCCGAGTGATGCCGGACAGTGATCCCGAGGGACGGATTTTTCTATCCACCCCTCACACCCATATTGGATTCTTTTTCTTGCATACCTTCCATTTCTATTGCGAATTTTCAATGCTGCTGTCACTTCGGTTTCCGACGTCCGCCATTTTGTGATGACACAACAGGAATGTTTAGTGACGTCACGCATGACGACGCCGCGCATGAGGTTGTAATCAACCAGTGCATTTATCAAACACGCGATTATATTCGATTTGGGGTCGGAACACCAGGGTCAGAACATAAATTTCTATCCCAGGGTAAAATCACGGATTTCCTTGTCTGGTGTGCAAGAAAAATAATATATACCCCTGTAAACTCCAGTTTTCTCTTTATAAAGTGGGATGTAGAGGGATGTTCATTTCACGGACTTGTTCACGTGATGTAACAAATTACGAAAACACGCCATTTCTTTCTACTTATACAGCGATCGGTCACATTTGACCATTTGGCCTATAGAAAATACAGTGTAAATTTTACCGCCGAATAAACAAAAAAATTAATATGAACCCCAGTTTTACTATATAAAAGTGGGGTTTAAGGGGGACAAAATTATATTGGCATGTTTTCGTGATGATTTTCAAAATAGAAAGAAGACGCTACACAGTACAAGCCAAGAATAAAAGAACATAGCCAAACGAAAAGAAAATGAAAACTTTTTTTGTTGTTGTTGTTTTTTTCGTTTTGTTTTCTTGCATATGTACGGAACCCGGGAAGGGACATGATTTTTTTATTTTATAAGTTGTGCGCACAAGATGATATCTAGTGCGGACAAGATATTATCTTGTTCGAACAACATATTATCTTGTGTGCACAAGATATTATCGTGTGCGGACAACATATTATCTTGTGCAGAGAAGATATTATCTTGTCCGCACAAGATATTAAGCTGTGTGAACAAGATATTATCTTGTCCGCACAAGATAATATCTTGTCTGCACAACATAGATCTTGTGCGGACAAAATATTATTTTGTTCCCACAACTTAAAATCTTGTGCGCACAAGATATTATATGTTCCGCACAAGATATATCTTGTGCGCACAAGTTAATATGTTGTGCGAACAAGATAATATCTTGTCCGCACAAGATAATATCTTGTTCGCACAACTTCCCAAGATCTATGTTGTGCAAACAAGATAATATGTTGTGCGCACAAGATAATATGTTGTGTGCACAAGATAATATGTTGTCCGCACAAGATAAATTATGTTGTCCGCACAAGATAATATCTTGTGCGCGCACAACATATTATCTTGTCCGCACAAGATAATATCTTGTTCGCACAACTTAATATCTTGTTCGCACAACATATTAAAAAAAATCATGTCCCTTCCCGTCGCAAAGTCGTGGGATTTTCATGCTCGTATAAATGAGCAATGTCGCAAAAACAAAAATATAAAAAATAAAGAACAAGAATAAAAAAAAAGAAAAACGTGGACAAATGTACACAAAGCGATACGTGTAGCGGCAACCATTTTTAACACAACTTATAAATAACGAGAAACTGTTAAGAAATGACCGCCTTGCGACAATCTGTAGGAGACCTACACGGGTAGCGAGCTCCGAATTTTGTGAAATATCAACCCTCTCCCGCGACTTCAATACAATAAATCTATACAATCACAACAACAGATTGGTCAGCATAGAGGAAGCATAAAACAAAGACACATACAGAAAAAAAAGAAAATTCTATTGTCCAAAGCCACAAAGCTAAAAAGCATATAAAGATTGTTATTCATTTTCGTAGAACGGTCGGAAGCAATGACTACTGAGCGGCTTTAATTGATTACAAATTCGCCTATCTGACAGTGTGTGTGTGTGTGTGTGTGTGTGTGTGTGTGTGTGTGTGTGTGTGTGTGTGTGTGTGTTTTGCAGCACGCGTATAGTAGTCGCAGATGGAGCTATCGTTTGCCTTGGGCTATTCTCTAAACAAAACTACGAAGTGTTTGGCTATTCGATCACTTTGCAAAAGCCCTACGGAATCTTCATGTGGACTGAGCGAATTTGACAAATATTGACAACAGCTGAGCTACCCCGCCCTGTCCATCTTATTTGTGACTACTATATTAAATATTCAGTTTGCCTCCCTACCTACCTGTAGCTACATATTAGAGAAATGCATTCAGTAAATACGAAACCCTCGATTTCGTTACTAATTGTGTGATCTTCGTGTTTGACGGCACCATGAAAACACGCCTATATCATTTTGACCCCCTTGAACCCAACTTTTATATAGTAAAACTGGGATTTACCGGGGCACACGCTTTTCTTATGAGGCAGTTCTAACGTGTACCCACAATCTATATTTTGAGCAGAAATAAGAAAAAATATCAGCTTTCAATTTTTCTGTATGTTGAGCGGACAAGAAATTAAGTAACGTCGAATTGTATTGGCTCGAATTTGGTTTTACGCAGCTTACAGCGGTCGCCGCTTTCTGCAAAATAGTACAGTTTCTAACAAAACAACTGGCGAAGTGCATTAGAATGGGGATGTTTTTATTTGGTCCACTTGCAAAAGCTCTACGGAATCTTCATGTGGACTGAGCGAATTTGACAAATATTGACAACAGCTGAGCTACCCCACCATGTCCGTCTTATCTGTGACTACTACTGATACTAAATATTCAGTTTGCATCCCTACCTACATGTACATGTAGCTACATAATTAGAGAAATGGCGTCTGTAAACACGAAACACTCGATTTCTTTACTAATTGTGTGATCTTCGTTTTTGACGACATCACGAAAACACACTTATATTATTTTGACCCCCTTGCACCCCACTTTTATATAGTAAAACTGGGGATTTGCAGGGATATACCTTATTTTTCTTTTTTCTGCCCTTAAATATACATTGTGGGTACTCGTTAGAACCCCCTCGATGAGGTGAGGCGGTTCTAACGTGTACCCACAATCTATATTTTGAGCAGAAATAAGAAAAATATCACATTTTTTTCATCTTAAAATTTTCCTTTTTCCGGGGATAAAATTTACAATGCATTTGTATAGGCGTGTTTTCGTAATGGCAATCTCGAGTTTACGTTCAGGTTGTGGTCCGACTATCTCTACTTGTCCGAGTATTTTGACTACACCGCCAGTCCTGAGAGGTTTCATATCAACGTCATAACAGCCATACGCCAGTATGAAGACTGCCGAAAGTACCACACTGCACGGGGTTGTGCGTATAACGTATCTGTGGACAGCATACAGGTGAGTACAGATGAATGAGTGAGTGTTTGAGTTTGACGTCCCACCAACAGCTAAGGTCATACGGGGACGGGACCTCAGTTTTTATACTCATCCGAAAGTCTGGAGAAGCCCGGGATCGATCCTGCGACCCCTGGTTTACAAGGCGAGTAGCGTAACCACTAAACCACGGAGGCTTCTGACAACATGCAGGTAACCGTAAAACCTCAAATAATGGCCAGCTCGGTTTAACAACTACTTCTCTTAATCTACCACAATAATATTGCCCCTAAGCATTTTACTGTATGTGTAACCTCTGCTGAGAAGCCACCTCTTTCTTCCATCAATCAGACACTTTGCTAGACTGAGTTCCCTCTATTAGACACCCAGACCATACTTACATCATGAAAACTCGCCCATATAATTTTAACCGCCTTGAATCCCACTTTTATATTGTGAAACTGGGGTTTGCAGGGGTAAACCTTTTTCTTCTTATTTCTGCCCTAAAATATAGATTGTGGGTACTCGTTAGATGAGGCGGTTCTAACGAGTACCGATAATTTATATTTTGAGCAGAAATAAGAAAATTATCGCAATTGTGTTAGCTTAAAATGTTTGTTTGTTCGGCATTATCGTTTACAATGTATTTGCACAGGCGTATTTTCGTAACGGAGCATTTTGCTGTATGTGTAACCTCTTCTGAAAAGCCACCTTTGTCGCACAGCCAGCAGACACTTTACTAAACTGAACTGCCTCTATTAGACAGTCAGACCTTACCCAATAGCAAAAACATCGGTTGTAAAAATAGAAATTTCTTTTCTGGAATGTAGACCTCAAAATTTCCGTTGTGATATATGCATTTTTTTTTTGGTTTTGGTTTTACGGCTCTTTCAAGATTATTTCACTCATATCGAGCCCATTGTGAATCAGAGGTGGGCGAAAACCTGGTACCCGGAGAAAAAGCACCTGACCTTCCGTTTCAGAACTTGGCATCTCACATGTGACCGTGATATATGTATAAAAACAATTTATCATATTGGATTAAATATGCAAATTAGTTAGATACGTTCCGTAACGTTACACGTACGACGTCCTTAACGATGTCGCGTTTGGTAATGGCGGAATACTGACATTTTTGTAAAACAATCGTGAATAAAATTCCTTTTTAATGTCATATGATAAAGAAAATCTTGCATTTATGCTCATATATTATTGGATTTATGAAACTCGTTGAGGAAAAAGGATAAAATGCTCGGCAAAGCCTCGCATTTTATCCATTTTCGTTTAAGAAATCCAATAATTTATGAACACCCATGTAAGATCCTTTATGTAATATATAAGCGAATGTAAAGGAAAATAAATGATGGAGAGATGTCAGTTCATGATTTATTATTCTTTCGTACAAACATGTTCAGTTGACTTCTGTAATCAATGATTTTGTTTCTGTCTATATCTATCCATACACCATCTCCGAAATTCCCTCTGCTGAAACGCCATGTTCATGAAAAAAGGAACAAACAATAAGGTATACAAGTTGGTTTCTTCAAAAAGAATCCAAAGGAACGGTCTGCTGCTTTCTAGTCAGCAGAATTCAAAGACATTACGAAAACACGCCTATGCAAATACATTGTAAATTCTACCGTCGAACAAAACGAAATTTTTAGAGGAAAAATTGTGATATTTTTCTTATTTCTGCTCAAAATATAGATTGTGGGTACTCGTTAGAACCGCCTCTATAATGTTTACCCCTGTAAACCCCAGTTTTTCTATATAAAAGTGGAATTCAAGGGGGTCAAAATGATAAAGGCGTGTTTTCGTGATGGAAGTGAAAGTAAAGTGTTTTGTTTTACTACGCAAATACTATAATAACATTGTAAAATATTACAGACCTACATCTATACTTTTCATGTACATTGTTTTTCGCTGCAAAAATTCACTGTAATAATCATAAATAATAGTACAAAATAATCAAATAGTTTCAACTGGGTTGCTCCTCAAAGTCAATCACACATGTACAGTTTGGAAAATAGACGGACTACATTCACTTTCAAACTTGATAGCTGTATTTGATCCATTTACCATACTGAATGATCAAAATTTTAAAGCTATAACTGAATTTCATTTTATTTATTTATTTATTTATTTATTTATTTATTTATTTATTTATTTATTTATTTATTTATTGTGTTACGGCCCTGTCTAATTATCTCTCTTATTTCGAGCCGATCGTTAATCAGAGGAGGAAAAAAAACACGGAGAAAAACCACCCGACCTTCCGTTGCAGAACTTGCCGTCTTGGTGTTTGTGTTTCTTTCCCTTTGGTGTCTTTGATGGGTGGAGTAAGTTAATTGTATCGATTCCTGATCTTTGTTTTACTTCTACTTTACATGTGGCCCGAGCGAGGCTCGAACCACAGGGTTGAGAGACCTTACGATAAAGAGTCAGCAGTCTAACCCAGCAGGCCACGGAGGCCCGTGATGCAAAATTGGGCAAACACATCATGCAAAGGAAATATTAATCAGAGCTGTCTACTGAGTTTGCCTAAATGGGTGCTTGTCCATAATGCCAGAAAAGTTTCATGCCACATTGTCACCAGTTGGGAACATGTTAGGAGAACAGAGATAGGTTGATATAGTCTCAGAATCTTAGATGTTAGAAATGTACAAACATGAACATTGCTTGTAACTGTCACGCCTCTTGCCAACGCTCGTATATGTAGAAAAAGGCAAAATAAACTAGAGAAAGTGTTAAGGGGTCACGAATACAATCGGCAGGTGCCACCCCGTTCTGCTTTTATTTGTTTGATTTATTTTCTAATTAGAAGCAGACTGCTCTTTTCGAGGTCATCACGTTAACACGCCTATATTATTCTGACGGCCTTGAACCTCACTTTTAACATTTAAACTGGGGTTTACTACGGAACCCGGGAAGGGACATGATTTTTTATTTTTATTATGTTGTGCGAACAAGATAATATCTTGAGCGGACAAGATATTATCTTGTTCGGACAACATATTATCTTGTGCGGACAAGATATTATCTTGTGCGGACAAGATATGATCTTGTTCGCACAACATATTATCTTGTCCACACAAGATATTATCTTGTTCGCACAACATATTATCTTGTTTGCACAACATAGATCTTGGGAAGTTGTGCGGACAAGATATTATCTTGTGCGGACAAGATACTATCTTGTGCGGACAAGATAATATCTTGTGCGGACAAGATAATATCTTGTGCGCACAAGATCTATGTTGTGCAGACAAGATATTATCTTGTGCGGACAAGATAATATCTTGTTCGCACAACTTAATATCTTGTGCGGACAAGATAATATCTTGTCTGAACAAGATAATATGTTGTCTGCACAAGATAATATCTTGTTCGGACAAGATATTATGTTGTGCGGACAAGATATTATCTTGTGCGGACAAGATAATATCTTGTGCGCACAACTTATAAAATAAAAAAAAATCATGTCCCTTCCCGGGTTCCGTAGTTTACAGGGTTAAACCTTATTTGTCTTATTTTTGTTCTAAAATATAAAGTGTGGGTATTCGTTTGATCCAAGTGCCCACGATCTATGGTAAAAGAAAAGCAGAAATGAAAAACAATGACCGTTTTTACATAAGATAAATGTCGAAAGCATTACACTATTTTGTGTGTCACCCTGATGCTTGTCTTCCAGACTCGCCTCAGAATGGGGATGTATGTTACACATATAAAGGACTGGTTGAGGGTGTTTCCCAGGAATCAGATTCTTGTTCTTAAAACAGAAGATTACAACAGAAATATAAGATCCACTGTACTTTCTGTGTTTGACTTTCTCATTCTTCGTAAGTATTGCAACCCTTGTCCTCAGTGTTGACCACGAAACCTCACCCCGGCCCTACCTTCGAAAACAGTGTAGATCCAGACCGGATGACTTCCGTAGAAGCCATCCAATCAGATTTCCACTGTATGTCATTTTGTGAATAAAATAATCAAATATCACAATTTTTCATCTAAAAATTAAGTCTTTTCGGTGGTAAAATTTACAATATATATGTATAGGCCTGTTTTCATAATGCATTGAACTCGAAACCTTATCCCATCCCTTACCTTCGAAAACAGTGTAGATCCAGATCGGGTGACTTCTGAAGAAGCCCCCCGATCAGCATTTCCATTGTATGCCATTCAATTAGGAAAACTTGACCGTGTGAAATAATGACATCCAACATGGTGTCAGAAATGACAAATATTAGGTTAAAATTGTAACATCTTTCTTATTTCTGTTTTTAACATAGATTGTGGGTGCTGGTTAGGACCGCCTTAATGAGGCAATTCTAACGAGTACCCACAATCTATGTGTTTGAGCAAAAATAAGGCAGACACTGTTTACCCCTTACACCCCAATTTTCCCTATATAAAGTGGGGTTTAGAGGGGTTATAGATTAATAGTTTAAGAAGTCAATTTTTTTTTTTTCATCATAAATAAAGAGATCAAAGCGACGCGATCAAAATATTTTTTTTTCTAACACAGCGCGTCTACATTTGTATATAGGCAACGAAAAGGAATTGTGATTTATTTTGCAATAAATTATTCGACAGAAAGATATAGATTATATCCTTTGACGTTAGTTTATCACATTACAAAGGTGTATGTGTGTGATACAGCAAAAATATTGGAGTGAATTCGTCTAACAATGGCGAAAATTTGAGAGAAAGTGAAGGTAATAACAAAACTGTCGACTTTTAGTGTATCAGAATACTAATAGATCAGCTCTAGTGAGTGATCTTGAGTAATAATTCACAGTTTGTCGGTCAATTAATATTCGACATATCATTCGCGCTACGCGCTCGTTATTTGATCTACTTTACAACTGACCTATAAACTATTATTTTGTTCAACAAATCACTACTAGAGAAGATCTATTTCTTGATTTCTACACAATTAGTTATATGGACTCGTTTATAAAAAAAAAAACATAGAGACTAAAAATACAGACATGACATTTCATGGTAATTTTGGGAGTGGACAATACTTTTCGGGTCCATTTGAAACAAAGCAATAACGTTGATTCTGCATACAAGGACAACAGACACAAGGATGTAACTCAAGAAGCATGCTTTCTTGGCCAGACTATGTAATTGGGACCAATTGGGCCTCGCCAGTAACTCACACATTACTGTTGAAGGCCATGGTCCCAAAATAATTAAATACTATAGACTGCACTATGACTACTTTTTTATTTTATACTTTGTTTGTTTGTTTGATTTGAGGTTTAATGTCCCCGTCGGTCATTTTAGAGGCGCTGCTTCCAGTTTTGTGGGAATTTTACCCGACATTGAGATGAAATTACATCTCAATTTTAACAATAATGTTATTTTCACATTGTGAAAATAATTACGATATTTTCACATTGTGCAAAAAATGACCCTTTTTACAGTAGCAGGCCGTGCTACATTTTTTGGGACGCTTTACGTAAAAAATAGAAAGAAAATTTACCGTTTTGATAAAAACCAAAAAAAAAAAAAAATCATCTCGTGGGTTGAAAACATCAGGGCCATGCTCCGCACGCGTGAAATATTTGACGTTTTCAACACACTCGATGAAATCTTTTTGCTTATCGCCTAAAACAGTACATATATTTCAAAACATGCCATGAAAAAGTGTTAAAACGTCATTGTATGTATTTTCATTCTAGCACGGCCACCAGAGTCGGTTCTACGGCAGATGTGTTCCTTATCACACAGCAATGTACAGGACAAACACTATACTATGCTTCCACATACAAGGAACATTCTATATCTGTTTTATAAAACATTCAACGAAGAGCTGGCAGAATTGCTTGGAGAAGACAGATTCATTTGGAGCTGAATATATAGAGGATATTTACTTTTTGAGGTGGATACCAAACATATTTCATCGAGTGTGTTGAAAAATTCAAATTTTCACGAATGCGAAGCACGAGTGAAAATTCGGATGTTTCAACACACACGATGAAATATTTTTGGTATCCGCCGATAAAAAGGAAATTTTTTCTTTTTATTTTATACTTGTATGCGGATATTGACGGTAACTGATCAATCGTATCTACGTCACAATTTCGTTTAAATCAAGCCATGGCTATTTTAGTAATGTTAGTATAAGTGACGTAACGCTGTTCTATATTTTTCGGTGTGAAAGGTTTAATTTAACACCGCTATTTTGCGAAACGTTATTGTGTCATCTGTGATGATATACTAGGTTTTAACACAGACTGAACAACATATTATAATATAATTATAGTAATTATAGTAACTACAGAATCTATGGATTGGAACGGAACCACAACATCACCAAAACACGCCTGTATAATTTTGACCCCATTGAAACCATTTTATATAGTAAAACTGAGGTTTACAGGGGTAATCCTTATTTTTCTTATTTCTGCTCAAAAATATAGATTGTGGGTACTCGTTAGAACCGCCTCGATGAGGCGGTTCCAACGAGTCCCCACAATCTATATTTTGAGCAGCAATAAGTTCGAGGCGGTTCTTACGAGTACCCACAATCTATATTTTAGAGCAGAAATAAGAAAAATATCACAATTTTCATCTAAAATGTTTGATTTTTCGGATGATGAGTTTACAATATATTAGTATAGGCCTGTTGTCGTAATGAATTAGTTATTTAGTTTAGTACAGATATACTTGTAATTTTCTCTGTTGAAACTTTTCCTGTGGTTAACCCTTATCCTGCTGTTTTCGACAACCCCTATCTTTGCAAACTGTGTGGATCCAGATCAGAGGCTATCTGATCAGGATCTACATTATTTGACATTCAGTTTATGAATTTGTAGGAATAAATTACATCAAGTAATCTGATTGGTTCAAAGTCAGAAATGGGTGTGGCTAAATTGAATATTCAGCAGGATAAGGGATAAGTAGCAAATACTAAGAAAAATAGGCAATGTCAAACAGTATCATATCATGGTCAGTTATTATGAAATTTTTGAAAATTCGTCTCACGCCATTCAAAACAGAAATACCCAGCGACACGAGGGCACACACAACAATAAAGCACCACGTGTATCAGAACGCTATTACAAAAGCACGCCTATACAAATACATTGTAAACTTTACCGCTGAAAAAAAATGAAAATTTGAAGATGAAAAATTGTGATGTTTTTTCTTATTTCTGCTCAAAATATAGATTGTAGGTACTCGTTAGAACCGCCTCATCGAGGCGGTTCTAACGAGTACCCACAATCTATATATTCGAGCAGAAATAAGAAAAATAAGGTTTACTCCTGTAAATCCCAGTTTTACAATATAAAAGTGGGGTTCGTGGAGGTCAAAATTATATAGGCTTGTACTCGTGTTGCTGTGCCAAACAACATAAGACAAAATATGCAGCAGAACGATCTCCTCCAGCCTACAACGCCGGAGGTTATGAACAGTCTTCCCCGCCCCCACTTCCGACAGTTGCATTGCCCAAAGTCCTGCGATTTCAAATTGCATCACAAAAACACACGTATATAACTGTAACCCCTTAAAACCCCACATTTACATAGTAACCTTTGGTTTACAGGGATATCAATTTTTTATTGCCTCCCTACTTCGAAGAAGTTGTGGGGACATTATGCTTTTTCTTTGTTTGTCCATCCATCCGTCCGTCCGTCATTACTTTTGGACCATGCATGCTATGTTTTTGATTTCATATATCGAATCCCTATGAAGTTGACCCGTGTTTTATTCTTATCAGGGTGATGCCCCTTTCTTGAGGTATGCCCTTTGCAAAAATGCAATGAAATCTTGTACGTAAGAATCTAAAATGCAATTGAGCTGTTATGTTGAAACTTAATCTGCTGGTAAAGGATGATAAGTAGTTAAACTGATTTAACTTTTGAAAAAAAAAATCCAAAAATGTTTTCTTGAGTTATGTCCCTTTGACACTTTGAGCATTTAAAGCTTGTAAGCAAGATACTTATCTCTAAAACAATTTGAGTTATTGCCTTGATTGAAACTTTACAGACTGATTTGGGATGATAAGTAGATGAACTGGTCAACTTTTGAAAAAATCCGAAATTTTTTGCGTGAGTTGTTACCCTCTGAAAAAAAAAAATAGCACTTTAAGTTTGTAAGCAAAATATCTCTTAAACCATTTGAGCTGTTGCCTTGAAACTATACAGACTTATGTGGGATGATTATTAGAAAATACACCGATTTTGTTCTTGAGATATGACCCTTTGGAAATTTGCGAACTGTTAGTAAAATATTTCTAAAACCATTTGAGCTATTGCCTTGAAACTTACCAGACTGATTGGAGATGACCAGTAGATGAAATGATCAACTTTTGAAAAAAAAAAAAAAAACAAAAAAAAAACGATTTTGTTTCTTGAGTTATGGCCATTTGAAAATTTCAGAATTTTAAGTTTGAAAGCAAACTGTCTCTGAAACTATTTGAGCTGCTGTCTTGAAAATTTTGCAGGCTGATAGGGAATGATGACCAGATCAACTTTTGAAAAAGTCTGAAATTTTCTTCTTGAGTTAAGGCCCTTTGAACAATTTGTCATTTTTAACCTTGTAAGCAAGTTATCTCGAAAACAGTTTGAGATATTCCCTTAAAACTTGACAGGCTGATAGGGAATGAAGAGTTGTTGACCTGATTAATTTATGAAAAAATGTGAAATTTTCTTTCTGAGTTATGGCTCGTTGAAAAAATCGGCATTTTAACCTTATAAGCACGATGGCTCAAAACCTGTTCAAGTTATTGCCTTCAAACTATACAGACATACAGGGGAAGATGCGTGGATAATCTGATCAACCTGGAAGAAAATCTGGGGCCGGTGTTTCAAAACTAACGATGTCGTTAGTTATCGTATTGTTAAATCGTTGATTTATTACGGCAAATATGCTAATATTTGTGCTGAAGCTGTAAGTAAAATAACTTCGAAACCATTTGTACTATTGTCTTGAAACCTGAAAGGCTAATAGGGGATGATGAGTCAATGACCTGATCACGTTTTGAAAAAACAAACATCTACAATTTCTTCTCGAGTTATTGCCCTTTGAAAGTTTGGTCATTTTAAATGTGTAAGCATAATAACTTCATACTGTTTGTGCCATTGTCTTGAAACCTAAAAGGCTAATAGGGGATGATGAGTAAATGATCTGAAAATGTTTTGAAAAAAAAATCTAAATTTTCTTCTTGCGTTATTGCCGTTTGAATAATTCATCACTTGAATCTTGTAAGCAGGATGTCTTGAAAATTGTTTAAGATATTACCTTTAAACTTTGCAAGCTGATATGGAATGATGAGTAAATGGCCTGGGTAACTTTTGTAAAAAAATCTGAAAATGATTTCATGGGTTAAGGCTCTTTGAACAATTCCATGTTTTTATCTTGTAGGAAAGTTATGTCAAAACTGTTAAAGCTATTGCCTTGAAACTTGAAAGGCTGATAGGGGAAAATGACCAGATTACCTGATTAACTTTTGAAAAAAAGTCTGAAAATGTTTCCTCAGTTATGGCCCTATGTAAAATTTCGGCATTTAGGGACAAGCATATCGTTGGGGTCACAGTGTTTACAAACCCGATTTCTATTTCTTGCTTTTTCTGCTCAAAATAATAGATTGTGTGTAAACGTTAGAAGCATCTCGCTGAGGTGGTTCACACGAGTTCCCACAATCTATGTTTTGAGCAGAACTGTGAACAATTTCAGAATTTTTCATATGAAAATTTTCATTTTTATGCTGGTAAAATTTTTAATATATTTGAATAGGCGTCTTTACATAATGAACTGCATGAAGAAATCTTAGCTCAACAATGTGTCATAACAACACTATACAGAATAAAGCAGGCCCCCGCCCATCGTGGCTAGAAGAAAAAAATGGGCAACATGATGCTTCCACGCAGAGCTGAATCCGACCGCACACGAGTACTGGTAAACCGCTTAGAGGATCTAAGCCTGCCCTGGCAAAGCGGTGCGAGTAGGACCGTCCATGCTTATAAACCCTATTGATTTCATTGGGCGGTAGGGCTTGAGACGGCATTTCATCTCAGTGTCGGGTAAAAGTCCCACAAAATTGGAAGCAAGGTCTCCAAAATGGTCTATACAGTGTTGACGGGGGCGTTAAACCTTAAATCAAACAAACAAACAAATACAGAATAAAGCAAGGACTCGTATATACCAATAAAGACGGCACTCATGAATTAAGTTTTTACACAAGCTCCTTTCTACCCATTACATGAACACACCTATACAAATGCATTGTAAACTTAACCGCCTAATAAACGAACATTTTAAGATGAAACAGTGTGATAATTTTCTTATGTCTGCGACAAAATATAGATTGTAGGTGCTCGTTAGAACCGCCTCATCGAGGGGGTTCTAACGGGTACCCGCAATCTATATTTTAGAGCAAAAATAAGAAAAATAAGGTTTACCCCTATAACCCCAGTTTTACTATATAAAAATGGGTTTCAAGGGGGTCGAAATTATATAGGCATGTTTTCGTGATGCCCAGAATACGGGTTGTTGCAATAGTTAGGGTACCAAATCAAAGTACACTCAGTGGAGCGCATTGATGATGAAGTCAATGCCTGAGTTGCCAAAGCTAGTCCAGCATTTGGCCGACTACATGATAATATTTGGGATCGAAGTGGTTATACGGCTTGACACAACGCTAAAAGTCTGCAGAGCTGAGGTGCAACCAACACTATTATATGCATGCGAAACTTGGGACAGTTTACCAACGGCACGCCATAAGACTGAACCACTTCAATACAAGCTGTCTTAGAAATATTGTAAAGGTTAAGTGGCAAGACAGAATTCCAGGCACATAAGTCCTGAAACTAGCAGGGCTGCAGAGTGTGCATACTCTTCTGAAACTGGCACAGATAAGATGGACAGGCCATGTTACCAGGATGCCAAAGAAAATACTCCATGGAGAACTAGAAATGAGCAAACGGTCCCATGGTGGCCAGAAGAAGGAATACAAGGTCCCCTTCAAAGCCTCCCTCACCATGAAAACACGCCTATGGTCGGCACTCTTCTAACAATGCCGAAGGGTTGTGACAATGTTATTTTATCACATGACGTCGCGTCTGAGAGTGTAATAACGCCATGTAATATTTTCGATATTCCACTAGTGGATTAAATATGCAAATTAGCTAGATACGTCCCGTAACGTTACATGTGCGACGGTCTTAACAACGTCGCGTTTACTAATGGCGGAATATTGACATTTTTGTAAACAAATCGTGAATAAAATTCATTTTAAATGCCATATGATAAATAGAATCTTGCATTCGTGCTCATGTATTATTGAATTTATTAAACTCGTTGAAAAAAAAGTATAAAATGCTCGGCAAAGCCTCGCATTTTATCCCTTTTCCTCAACTTGTTTAATAAATTCAATAATACATGACAACTCATGTAAGATCCTCTATGAAACAACAAAATTATTGTCGATCGTTCGTGTGTTAGAATCGAAATAGCCCTTGTGTGTGAATTGTTGAGTAATAAATCTCAATTTTTCGGTCGGTAGTAAGTAGACAAATCACTCGCGATGATCTACTTTACAACTGACCTCCAAACAGTGATTTAGCACTCAACAATTTACTGCCAGAGCTGAATGCTCTGTTTCTTTATCAACATCTACATTGTAGTGTGCGATAAACACCAAGTTCATTATTTGGAAAGTAAACTTTATAGTAAACTTGTAACATTTCTAAAATGAGCAGTCAACAAGGCTTAAGGTAATATAGAACTGAAGGCCATGATCAGGAATCAATACAATTAACCCAGACCTCTCAGTAGTGGCACCAAAGGGAAAGAAACACAGACATGAAAAAACTAGAACCTAATGGAAACATCAATAGCGGAAAGCCAAAAGGACAGTTACTTTCCCACAAAATGGTCAATTGGCTATCCTAAACAAAACAATACAAGCGAAACACACGCTCAAAAGATAAACCATAACAAAAACAAACCACGGCAGAAGAACGCAATCCTCGCCCTTACTTCCGTCGCGATTTAAAGAAAAAAATTGTTCAGTCCGCATGAAGGCATCCTAACTCATCAGTGCAACATCTCCGAGAACCCCAAAATCAAACAACCACAGAGATGAAACAACGGTGAGGACTAGACAGCAAGAAACCACTGAAATGCTGGAGAAAAAGAAAACCAACGGTTAGACTCCGACGGGCCAGACCAGAGACAGAGCACCAGGCATCAACGAACATCACTTAAAATTAAATTCTCTAATTCTCAATAAGGCTTTGCGCTGGAACAGTCATAGAATCTGAGTCCTGACCCACCAGCGTGCAATTTAAGAGGGAAGCAAACTTGTCAACCGTAATTGGGTTAACTATCATGCATGCACATTTACAAATTTTTATCTCCACTTCTGTAATGCAATGAAAAAACGTAGCTTCCTTTGCTGGGGAAAACAACCGTAACCGACTATTATCAGTTACCCCCTGTATATATTGCAATGAAACGCATTGACCTGATAAAGATATGTTATCTCAGGACAAGTGAGCTTCCTTTGTTTAGGTTTCCATTATGGTCTGGTCGCTTAATATTTGTATTTCTTTGCCTTTGGTGTCTTTTATGGGTGGAGTAAGTTAATTGTATCAATTCCTGATCTTTGTTTTACTTCTACTTTATCACGTCAACGTGACATTGCACTTTTATGAATCAACCGGACTACTGGAAAAATGGCAAAAATGTTATTGTTACTGGGAAAAATGTAAATATTGCTTGAAAAATAAATATCATAGGAAAATATAGTTAGCTGATACTAAATATATCGATCCCCAGAATGCTGGGGCGCACTGAGGACCATCAATACCTGATCGTTAATTGCTAATTTACGAAGGATTGACTGATAAATATAATACCAAATTCGTATCATTTGATATCAAATTTATCGGGCTCGGCTAAGAGAACGCATGTAGAATCGCTCGGCAAGTCTCGCTCTTCTACATGCGTTCTCGAAGCATTGCCTGATACACTTGATATCAAAAGACACTCACCTGATATTCTCTCTTTATAAGTTCGAAACAACAATGAATGTTACACTGAAACAAATTTAATTTCGTTTGTTTGATTTGCGGTTAAACGTCACCGTCAACACAATTTAGGTCACTTTGTAGACATTACTTCCAATTTTGTGGGACTTTCACCTCAAACTGAGACGAAATGATATCTCTGCCCTGCCGTCTAATGAAACCGATAGGGTTTATAAGCATGGGCTCGCAACACTTTGCCTTGGCAGTCTCAGGAGGTCTTCATGCGGACTGAACAATTTATTTGTCTAGATCGCGACGGAAGTAAGGGCGAGGTGTGACCACGTAAATCGATTTAAGCCCCCACCACCCTCTCAGTGGAATTCGTTTCACTGACCGTTTCAAGGCGATTCTTCTGTCGCGGTTTACTCTTGTTATGGCTTGTCATTTAGTGTGTGTATCGCTATTTTTATTTTGTTTTGGATAGCCAACTGGCAATTTTGTGGGAAACTAACTGTTCTTTTGGCTTTCCGCTATTGATGTTTCCATTAGGTCTAGTTGTTTCATGTTCGTGTTTCTATCCCTTTTGTGTCTCTGATGGGAGTTGTGGGTTAATTGTATCGATTCCTGATCATTGCTTCTATTTAGACCCTCTAAGCGGTTCAACAGTACTTATGTGCTCTGCGTGGAAGTACCCTGTAGCCCAGTTTATATCTCCAAGCCCCGATGGGCAGGGGCCAAAAATGTTAGTATGTACCACTTATGGCCTGCCAATATTATATGTAAACTCTTACTTTTCATATCGGGAAAGGAATGCAATCAGCCTGTTGCTTGCATTTCAATCCCATTTATATGTCATTGTATGTACATGTATATTAGATTTATTGTTTGCATTTCAACTAATTTATTCGGTATAAATATGTTTTAATCAACCGTAATTCAGGTATTACCACGAATGGAATATAGTTTATCATTTTTGTTAGTACAAAATTAACCAAGAATTTGACAGTGATATCACGTTGGTTTGTGTGACATGAAAACTTTGTGCATAAGTCTTTGTTATCTATCCAGGAAGAAACTGAATACGGAAGTGCCCTACATTAAGCATGCCCCGTCGTCGGTCAAAGATCGCTGGATATTATTGGTGGATATTGAGTACGAAAACATTAATTTTAAGATTGGCTTACGAAGCTGTCACGTTTTTGCGCAGAAATGTCACTTTCCAAGGGAAACCTTTCAGCAGTGCTCGGCACAACCTCGTGATGACTAAGAGTGTTCCCGAGAATTGTTTCCTGGTCGCACCGACAAGTCAGTTTTATTTTGTTTTTGTTTTCCCTGTGTTTACATCATCTGCACCCGCGCGACGTTCCTCACGTGAACAAGTCCGTGAAATGAACACCCCTAAATAAAAATAAAAAATGAGTCTCTTTAAGAGCAATGAAAACATTCATAAGAAAGAAGATGGGTCATACTACGTAGTTTCGGCTAATAAAGCCTCATCAGTGACCCTGTAATGATCCGGCAAAGAAAGCCAGAGGAAACATACTGCAATTTTGCGAATTACGAATAGGCAGTCGATTCAAAGACTGATATTAATCAAAATGGGGTCCAAATAATTAAAAACTTGTCTAGAATATGAGTCCAAACCAATAATTTATTTCCGATTTCTCAGAATATTCACGTTGATCTTAAAGGACTAAAAGTAAAATATAAACTGCACTATGGTTGATGTACGGGGAGACGTTTTACGGCCGCCACACGGCACAACACCAGCTGCAGTGAAAGCAAATAAAAATCAAAAATGAGTCTCTTTAAGAGCAATGAAAACCTTCATAAGAAAGAAGATGGGTCATACTACGTAGTTTCGGCTAATAAAGCCTCATCAGTGACCCTGTAATGATCCGGCAAAGAAAGCCAGAGGAAACATACTGCAATTTTGCGAATTACGAATAGGCAGTCGATTCAAAGACTGATATTAATCAAAATGGGGTCCAAATAATTAAAAACTTGTCTAGAATATGAGTCCAAACCAATAATTTATTTCCGATTTCAGAGAATATTCACGTTGATCTTAAAGGACTAAAAGTAAAATATAAACTGCACTATGGTTGATGTTCGGGGAGACGTTTTACGGCCGCCACACGGCACAACACCAGCTGCAGTGAAAGCAAATAAAAATCAAAAATGAGTCTCTTTAAGAGCAATGAAAACATTCATAAGAAAGAAGATGGGTCATACTACGTAGTTTCGGCTAATAAAGCCTCATCAGTGACCCTGTAATGATCCGGCAAAGAAAGCCAGAGGAAACATACTGCAATTTTGCGAATTACGAATAGGCAGTCGATTCAAAGACTGATATTAATCAAAATGGGGTCCAAATAATTAAAAACTTGTCTAGAATATGAGTCCAAACCAATAATTTATTTCCGATTTCTCAGAATATTCACGTTGATCTTAAAGCCCCACTTTATATAGTGAAAATGGGGTTTACGGGGGTATACAATATTTTTCAGCTTATTTCTGCTCCAAGACATAGGTTTCAGGATACTCGTTAGAATCGCCTCAATGGGGCGTTTCTTACGGGTATCGACAATCTAGGTTTGCAGTATAAATAAGAAAGAAATCACGGATTTTCATCAGAAAAGTAGGCATTCTGGAGATGTGAAAAATGCACTATGTCGCACGGTGTTTATCGTGATGTTTGTTTTTAGCTGTAAAAGTCTAAAATTAGAATCAGAAGAAATAAATAGAGGATCTTATATGAGTGGTCAATAAAATGCTAAGCAAAGCCTCGCATTTTATCCCAAGTATTATTGAATTTATTAAACTCGTTGAGGAAAAGGGATAAAATGCGAGGCTTTGCCCAGCATTTTATCCCTTTTCCTCAACGAGCTTAATAAATTCAATAATACTTGGGATAAAATGCGAGGCTTTGCTTAGCATTTTATCCCTTTACCTCAACGAGTTTAATAAATTCAATAATACTTGAGCACGAAAGCAAGATTCTGTTTATCATATGACATTTAAAACGCATTTAATTCACGATTGGTTACAAAAATGTCAACATTCCGCTATTAGTAAACGTTTGGTCTTTAAGGACGTCGTACATGTAACGTTACGGGACGTATCTACCTAATTTACATATTTAATCCACAAGTGGATTATCGAAAATATTACATGGCGATATTACACCCTCAGACGCGACGTCATATGATATAGAATTTTACATGAGTGTTCATGTTTTATTGAATTTATTAAACGAGTTGAGGATAAGAGATAAAATGCAAGGCTTAGCCGAGCATTTTATGCCTTTTCCGCAATGCGTTTTATAAATCCAGTACTATATGAGCACGAATGCAATGTTCTATTTATCATACGACATTAAAAACGCATTTAATTCCCGATAGATGTATAGAATGTCAACAGTCCGCCATCAGTAAACGAGAAACGTTACGTGGCACAACTTACTAATTGCATTATTTATTCCACTAGTATATTACCGAATTTGGGCCTCGGTAGCTTAGTCTAATGCGCGTCTGACTGGTGATCAGGTGGACGCGGGTTCGATACCTGCCGGGGTCGGCAACATTCTTTCGTGAAGATTGATCATGAAATCTTTTCTACGGTCATTCTCTCCCTCTCGCTGATTCAAGAAGGGCAGTAGCCAGTTAAGATCTTATTGTATAACGTTCCGTACGTTAGGTAGTTTTTGTCAGCAGACGACATTTGTACATATTCCTTATTTTGTTGATATCACATGCAAATTGTCTCATTTAGCATGAGATGTAAAGTCCTGTTTTCTTGGCAAAATAAGAAAAAGTAACAACAGTATTTCTCCATGCTAGGCAAATTCCTTCGTATTTGCTGAGACACGTGAGAAGCTTTTTGGTTGAGCTACTAAATAGCGGATCTTAAATGAGCGTTCGTGTATTATTGAATTTATTTAACGAGTTGAGGAAAAGGGATAAAATGCGAGGCTTCGCCGAGCATTTTATCTCTTTTCCTCGACGAGTTTAATATATTCAATAATACATGATCACGAATGCAAGATTCTATTTATCATATGACATTTAAAACGCATTTTATTCACGATTGTTAACAAAAATGTCAATATTCCTCCGTTTGTAAACGTCGATGAAGTTTCAATTAAATGGTATAAATGTTATTACACGTCGCACGTATAACGATACGGGACGTATCTAGCTAATTTGCATATTTAATCCACTAGTGGATTATCGAAAATATTACATGGCGTTATTACACGCTCAGACGCAACGTCATATGATAATATAATTTTTTTCAGTAAAACTATCACTGTTTAAAAGAGATAGTCCGAGAAACAATTTTCACAGTGGCCACATGTGATACGTACAGTTGTGATACGCACAGTTCGGGTATTATTTTCTATGTGTACTCTAGTTTTAGACCACTTTTGACTACCGGTTGACTCGATAGATAGAGGATCTTACATGAGTGATCATCTTTACCGAGCTTTTTATCCTTTTTCCTCAACGAGTTGAAGAGATTCAATAATACATGAACACGAATGCAAGATTCTATTTATCATATGACATTTAAAGCGCATTTTATCCACGATTGTTTACAAAATGTCAATATTCCGCCGTCAGTAAACGCGACGTCGTTAAGGATGTCGCACATGTAACGTTACGGGACGTATCTAGCTAATTTGCATATTTAATCCACTAGTGGATTATCGAAAATATTATACGGCGTTATTACACTCTCAGACGCGACGTCATATGATAAAAGTTAAATAAACCTGAAAGGACCGTAAAACCGAAAAGGTACACACGTTTGAGCAGAGTATTGTCCTGAACAGAACGATAACAAGTCCTTGTAATGAACACCCCCCAGCAATCCACTTTATATGTATATATGTAAAAATGGATACGGGCCTCCGTGGCCTAGTGGTTTAGAGCGCTGACGCTTGATCATAAGGTATCTGACCGCTGTGGTTCGAGCCTAGCTCGGGTCATATGTGAGACACCAAGTTCTGCAACGGAAGGTCAGGTGGTTTTTCTCCGGGTATCCCGGTTTTCGCCCACCTCTGATTAACGATCGGCTCGGTATGAGTGAAATAATCTTGAAAGGGCCGTCAAACCATTACAAAAAAAAAATAATGTAAAAATGGTATTTACCGGGGTATTCATTATTTACTTGATTTCTGTTCTTAGATATAGGTTATGGGTACTCGTTAGAACCGCCTCAGTGAGGCGGTTCTGACGAGCAACAATAACCTATGTTTGGAGTACAAATAAAGAAAAAATCACACATTTTCATCTGAAAACTCACCGTTTTGGTGATAAGAAAGAATTCTCTATGTCACACAGGTTTGTTATCATAATGACACATACATCTTTACAACACGAATGTTTCAATTAAATGGTATAAACGTTAGCCGTTACAGACGGGTTTTGCTATTGTGGTTTTTAGGTTTGCTGGAACTAAATAAGCTTGCACACGAGAAGATGGCCCTTAGCACCGTCAAATTTATGTTCTGCCAATGCGCATGCGTAGCCTAAAATAGGACAAGACAACTTGCATGAAGTTACATCAAGATCGCCTTAGCTTGCCTGTGAGCAACAAAGGATCAGGCGAGCCTGCGCAGACTCGCCTGATCCTTTGCTGATTGCTTAAGATTCCAAGAACTGGCTTAAATTAACAAAAGGCGTCTGACCCGGGTAAAACCTGCCTGATGGCTACATGTATAAGCTAAGTCAGAAGACACAGGTAGATCAAAATCTGCTAACGTCTGTTTGGTTTGGAGTTGACCTGCCCAGTCAACACTATTTAGGTCATATCGAGCGTATCACTTTTCCTATCCACACAGTTCATGAACAGGCTCATACCTAAGCGTTTAACCAGTATAGTGCACCTACTTTCGCCAGAAACTGACAACTGCCCTTTTTGAATCAGCGGAAGGGAAACGATGGCCGTAGAAAAAAACATGATCAATCTCCATGAAAACAATGTTGCCGACCCGGAGGGTATCGATCCCGCGACCTTCTGATCACAAGTCATACGCGCATCCAACTGAGCTACCGAGGCCGGGCCGGACAGTGTCGGTGTTGCGTCACTTTTGGTATAATTAAAAACGCCCGTCGTACGGCGAAGGCTCTTTAAAGACTGGTCAGAACTGAAAAAGTGTTCGCGCTGTCCGCACATAATGACCAGTTTTGCCGCGCACGATTTTCCAAAAAATCGTTAGGGTAAAAGTGGAATAAAAATAAAGCATATTCATTCGACAATTGACAATACGATTGTCCGGCTGGGACATTTTTTGTTATTATGGCATTTGTTCTAGAATCTATAGAGATATTGATGGGGTCAGGACTGACCAGAATTAATGCAAGCGATGACAAATATAAGCCACGTCATACGAAAATCTGTTTTTGTCATTTATGAACACAAAAGGTGCAGGTCAGCCTGTGCATCCCATTATGAAAACACGCCTATACAAATACATTGTAAACTTTACCACTGCAAAAAAAAAAAAAAAAAAAAAAAAAACACGAAAATTTTAAGATGAAACAGTATGATATTTTTCTCATTTCTGCTCAAAATATAGATTGTGGGTACACTTTAGAACCGCCTCGATGAGGCGGTTCTAACGAGTCCTGTTCTTATTTCTGCTCAAAATATAGATTGTGGGTACACGTTAGAACCGCCTCATCGACAACGGTTTGAGTCGAATCGATTATAAAACAAAGCGGAGTTGTCATTTTATTTATTTATTTTTAAGCAACCTTCTTATGAAGTTTCAATGAAATCACAACAAAGTTATTCGGTGACTTAACAGAGGATATTAACAGACTGACTAAATTAGCATGGACTTTGCCAAGGACTTTGACAAGGTACCACACAGAATGCTATTGTACAAAAACGAATATTGCAGGAAAAGATGATCGTTTAGCTCATGTCTCTCGGGGCGCATACAAAAAATGTAGTTGATGGCCAAGCGTCCGATCAAGTCCCTGTTTTATATATCTGGTGACCCAAAACATTCGGCACTTGGCCCCGTCGTTTTAGCTCACTAGAGCCGAAGGCTCCGGGGGAGCTTAATGGATATGCAGTTGTCGGTCGTCGCCCGCGTCTGCGTCTGTGTCTGCGTCTGCGTCCGGCAACACTTTCAAACCACATCTGAAGCCATTGGACCGATTGGGCTCAACTTTTTATGTAGCATCTTTGGGCTTGGGGATTGAACGTTTTTTGTTTGGTTTTTCACTAAGTTAAATTAAGCTCATAAGTTTGGTTGCTATGGCAACTTAGAGTTTCCATAGACTTATAATGGGGAAAATTGAAAAATGGCATTAACTGTCATGCCTTTGCAGATATTTGACAAAACTTTCATAGATATGTTCCTAAAGCAATCTATTATCAGCCATGTGATTTTAGGTCTACTGCATATTTTTAGCTCACCTGGGCCGAAGGCTCCAGGGGAGCTTATAGTATAGTGTGTCGTCCATCGTCCGTCCGTCCGTCCACACCTTTGACCAGTTATATCTCTGCAACATGCAGGCTGATCTCAACCATTTCTCATCTGTAGCTTGCCTCTGGTGGGGCATTGATGACATAAGATTTTTTTTGCGAAACCTGAACGAAAACTTGGGTTGCTTTGGCAACCACAAGGTCCCATACACTTACAATGGGAAATGACCGCATCAACGTAGCGCCCTCAGTTTTGATCGGATCTTTCTGAAACCTATATGTAAGGTGGCTGGTGATAAAAACTCGGACGAGTTCGAAAACCGGCCAAGTTGGCCCATAAATCATAGAGTTACGTCCCTGTGATTGCTGAAAATGCCTATTTTTTACCTTGTCATCACCGTAGGCCCTTCAGTTTTGATTGGATCTTACTGAAACTTACATACAAGTAAGATAGGGTTAAAACTCGGATAAGTTCGAAAACTAGCAATGTCGGTCGATTACTTACGGATCTATGTCCTTTACTTTGCTGTAAATGCTTATTCTTACCTTCTCATCATCGTAGCCCCATCAGTTTTGATCGGATCTTCTTGAGCATTACAACAAAGTTAGTCAGGGATTAAAGCTCGGATGAGTCGAAAACTGGCGAGGTCGGCCTATATATCATAGAGTAACGTCCCGATGATAGCTGAAAATGCCTATTTTTTTATCTTGTCTTCACTGTAGCCCCTTCAGCTCCATTCATATGTTCTTGAAACTTACATGTAAGTAAGTAAGGGATAAAAATCTCCGCAGAGTTTAAAAACTGGTGAGGTTGGCCTATATTTCAGAGAGTTATGTCTCCCTTGATTTCAGAAAATGCATGTTTTTGACATTGTTATCATCGTAGTCCCTTCAGTTTTTATCGGATCTTCTAGAAACTAACCTTTAAGTAAGTCAGAGATAAAAGCTTGGATGAGTTCGAAAACTGATGAGGTCAGCCTATTTATCAGAGAGTTACGTCCCTTTGATTGCAGCAAATCTCATTTGTCATCAACGTAACTCCTTCTGATTTCATCATGTCATCTTGAAAATTGAAAACAAGTCGGATAAACGCTCGGATGGGTTTGAAAACTAGCGATATCGGTTAATTACTCACAGAGTTATGTCCCCTCCTTTGCTGAAAATGCTTATATTTGACCTTGTCATCATCGTATCCCCTTCCGTTTTGATCGGATCTTCATGAAGCGTACATATAAGCATGGATAACACCGGCGAGGTCGGCTTATTTATTTATCATAGAGTTACTTTATTCTGGTTGCAGAAAATGCCTGTTTTTGACATTGTCATCACCGTAGCCTCTTCAGTTTTGATCGAGTCTTCTTGAAACTTACATGTAAGTAGGTCAGGGATAAAAGTTGGGATTAGTTCAAAAACTGGTGAGGTCGGCGTTTTTACCATAGAGTTATGTCCATTTGATTGCTGAAAATGCCCATTTTTGACATTTTCATCATCATAAGTCCCTAAGTTTTGAACGGACCTTCCTGAAACTTACATATAAGCTCTATGAGGCTGAGACTATTTGAAAATATTCACAATATTTGCCTCATAAGGTTTTGTGTTTTTATGAAATTCGGCTCTTAAGTTTGGTTGCTATGGCAGCTTACAGTTTCCATAGACTTATAATGGGGAAAATTTAAAAAAAAAGGCATAAACTGCCAAGCCCTTGCAGATATTTTGGCAAAACTATCATAGAAATGTTCCTTAAGCAATCTACTATCTGCCACATGATTTTAGACCTCCTGTCTATTTGATTGGTTGCCATGGAAACCAAAATGCAAAAAAAAAACAGAAACAAAATGCTTGAGAAATCATTTCCTCAGAAATCATATGCTCTATGAGGCTGAGACTTTATGAAAATATTCACCATAAGTGCCTAAACAGGTTTGTGTTTTATATGAAATTAAGCTCTTTAGTTTAATTGCATTTTCGCAAGCCAGGGGTACTACGTTTGTGGACTTAGTACCTTGGCTTGCGAAGATGGTTTAATTAAATTGTGACAACTTAGAGTTTCCATTGAATTATAATGGGGAGATTGAAAAAAAAAATGAATTTACTGTCAAGCCTTGGCAGATATTTTGGAGAAAAACAACAACCTTTCATAGAAATATTCTTTAAACAATCGCATATCTGTCATATCTGTCACCTGACTTGTCAGGTGAGACATGTATCTTAGCGGATTTGGTTGCCTGCCCCGTTTTGTTATATTTTAAAATTGTGCAAGTCTCGCTAATTTTGGCATCTCTTTCCTGATGCCCGGGACTTCCGTGGAGTGTGGGCCATGTTTGCTGATGCATGTTTGCTGATGTTGGCTCAGTGGGGGATGCCTATTAGTCCTGATATAGGCGTCTCTTGCCTGATACCTCCAGTTGACCTGTCTCATGATCTGCGTCGGTCGGTGTGTGCTCGGAGGGGGATGTGCTGTGTTTGCCGGGACTTGTCCAACATCCGTTTCGGTTTCAGAACTTTGGGGTTGAGACACACTGATGAAGATTAAATATCAGAAAGGCATCTGTGTCACTAAATTTGGTATAGTTTCTCCATAATCTGCTGAAATGTGTTGGTTACTATTGGAAACCGAGTTAAAAGAAATAAAAAGTAAGTAAAAAATCGTCTTCTCGGAAACCATGTGATCTCTGAGGCTGAGACTGTATGGAAATATTCACCAAATTTGCCTTAACATGTTTTGTGTTTTTTAAGAAATTTGGCTCTTTAATTTGGTAAGAGTTTCAATAGACTTTTAATGGGGAAAACTGAAAAATGACATTTACGCCTTTCAAGATATTTGTCACGTTTTCATAGAAAAATTCCTTAAACAATGTTCTATCTGCCATATGATGTTTGGCCTATTGGTGCCACAGATGGGAAATTGTCTATTAACATTTGTTGTCTTGAAACAACACATTTACGCGACAACCATCAGGCTGATTGGATCTAAATTTTATCTGTAACATCCTTGGGCACAGGACTTCCAATGTTTATTTAAATACATGGCTGCCAGTGGGCATCCCCACCCCCTTCTGAGTTCTTGTGAGCATATTGTTTTTGTTTTTAGTATTGTTTTGTTTTTAGTATTCATAAATGACCCCCCCCCCCGATAATATCAGGTCATCTGTTCGTTTGTTTGCTGATGATTGTGTACTGTATAGAAACATATACTCTTCTTCTGACTTTCTTATTTGACAAGATGAACTGGACCGACTAACACAGTGGGGGGGCCGATTGGCAGATGAAATTCAATATAACCAAATATTCGATGAGGGTGTCACGGCACCTTCCGGCAGATTAAGGTTGCTCATTCATTACACCACCATACTTTGGAGCTGTTTCAATCTGCCATATATCACTATCACTGAAGTTCTTGATTGGGGTCATCATATTTCATTCAGAGATTACATCAAAAGCAACTAGGACTTTAGGGTTTCTAATGCGTAATTTGGCTTTTGCACCGACGCAGACAAAGAATGTGGCATATAAAACATGTGTTCGCCCTCAACTTGAATATGCATTAACCATTTGGAATCCCCATGTTAAAACTCAGATTCAGCAGGTTGAAAAAGTTCAGAGGACAGAAGCTCGATAACCATATGTATTTATTTGGTGTACATGTTAATAATCTGAACTATCTGATCTATATAAATGATAACGAAACTTACAGCTATATTATGTTTTACTGACTGTTCCAAAAAAAAAAAAAAAAAAGTGAAGGCAATGATCAGGAATCGATACAATTAACCCATAACTCCCATCAGAGAAACCAAAGGTAAAGAAACACAAACATTAAACAACTAGAACCTAATGGAAACGTTAAAAGTGGAAAGCCAAAAGGACAGTTACTTTCACACAAAATGGCCAATTGGCTATCCGAAAGAAAAATTCCAAGCGATACACACACTCGAAGACAAACCATACCAAAAATAAACCGCGACAGAAACCTCGCCTTGGAACGGTCAGTCAAAAGAATTACACTGGGCTGTTCTTTTGTTGCGGTTTATGTTTGTTAGAGTTTGTCTTTCCATGTATGCATTGCTTATATCTTTTTAGTTTGGATAGCCGTTTCGGAATTTTGTGGAAAGTAACTGTGCCTTTGGTTTTTGATGTTTTCATTAGGGTTTGATGGGAGCTGTGGGTTAATTGTATCGATTCCTGATCATTGCCTTCACGTCTATTTTACTTATATAGGTTCGTGTTTCCTTGTTTTGGTCTCTCTGATGGGAGGTGTTGGGTATTTGTATCGATTCATGACCATTGCCTTTACTTCCACTTCATTAGATGATGATGTTTTCGAGTTTAACGTCGCACCAACCCTATTTGTTGGTCATAAGCGTCAATCGGTTAATGATAAAAAACTATGTAGGATTATGAGGCTATTTAAAGTTAAAAAAGTAAAATTGATAATGTATAAATATCTGAAACAAAATTAAATCTTATGAAAAAGTCCAATTTCTTTTAAGAATAAAATAATATTATAAACAGGTACATCTTGAAACAAATGTTGCAACGTATCAGCCTTGAAAAGTAGAAGTAAAACAAAGATCAGGAATCGATACAATTAACTTAGTCCTCCCATCAAAGACACCAAAGGGAAAGAACACAAACATGAAGCGACCAGACCATAATGGAAACCTAAACAGAGGCCACAAGGACAGTTACTTTCCCACAAAATGGCCAAATGGCCATCCAAAATAAAAAGACACAAGTGATACACACAGTAGGTAACAAACAACAACATAAATAAACCGCCACAGAAGAACCGCCTTGGAACAGTCAATGGAAAGAATTCCACTTGGGGGCCTAAATCGATTTTGCATGTCCATAATCCTCGCCCTTACCTCTGTCGCGGTATACACTAATTTTGTTTAGTCCGCATGAAGGCTTCCTAACTCATCAGTGTAACATCTCCGAGAACATACAAATAAAAAAACTACAGAGATGAAACAAGGTTGGGGACTCGACAGCATACAACAACAGAATCGCTGGAGCAAAAGAAAACCAACAGTTAGACTCCGAGAGGCCCGACCAAAGACTATATGAAGTATAAGTTGCGGGACTGTGAAAAGTCTACACAATCAATTAAGATATGCTTAATAGTGATTGTCTGATCACATCCTATACAAGAAGGCTGATCATCACAATTAAAAATATAAGGATGGGTAACTCTAGTAAGGCCAATGCGCAGTTGCGTTAATACTACATCCTCTTTCCTGGAAAACTGTGGAGGAGAGCATTTTGTTCTAACGACAGGTTTAATGGCATGAAGTTTGTTGTTTATTGCACGGATCCATCCGCCTTGTCATTTCGACAAGATGTATCCGTTGATAAATGGTTTAAAACAGACGGGTCAAGATTTAGCGAATCTTTTGCTTTCTTGTCAGAATATTCATTGCCGACAATGCCAATATGGCTCAGAAGCTAACAAAACAAGATTTGGTGTGTTTTAGAAATTTCATGATGTTTTTCGATCAATTTTTGAATTTGAGGATATTTAGATGATGAATGGTCTAAAGCCTTAAGCACAGAAAGTGAATCAGAAAATATAATTGCTTTTTGAATTGTTGAAGAACTGATAAAATCTAAAGCTAGGTCTATTGCTTTGACTTAAGCTGTAAAAATAGATGAACCATCTGGAAGACGCAATGTTTGGTGCCTATCTTAGAAACATACGCACAACCAACTTTTTCTCCTTCTTTGGAACCATCAGTATAGACTTGCTGATAATCATCATAACGTGACTGCAGTACTTGAAAGTTTTGATTAAGTAGTATTGGATTTGAATCGGATTTTTACCATCGTGTAAGTCAAACACAATAGAAGATTTTTTTAATACACCAAGATGGAACTTCGGCAGTCTCATGTTTTTGAATATTTTTAAGGTTGAGACCTGAATTTTCTAGGAGTGGTAAAATACGTTATCCAAAAGGTTTGATTGCTGTGGGTTTAGTTTCATACTTATTTACAAATTCAGGTGGAAATGAAATTTTGAATTCCGGATTAGATGGATTAGCAGCAAAGAAGAAGTAAAACAAAGATCGGGAATTGATACAATTAACTTACTCCATCCATAAAAGACACCAAAGGGAAAGAAATACAAACATTAAGCGACCAGACCATAATGGAAACCTAATCAAAGGAAGGCCATATGGACAGTTACTTTCCCACAAAATGGCCATATGGCCATCCAAAATTAAAAGATACAAGTGATACACACAGTAAGTAACAAACAACAACATAAATAAATCGCCACAGAAGAGCCGCCTTGGAACGGTCAGTGGAAGATTTCCACTGGGGGGCTTAAATCGATTTTACGTGGCCACAATCCTCGCCCTTACTTCCGTCACGATTTAGACAAATAATTTGTTCAGTCCGCATGAAGGCCTCCTAACTCATCAGTGCAACATCTCCGTGAACACAGAAATCAAAGAACCACAGAGGTGAGACAACGGTGAGGACTCGACAGCAAGAAACCACTGAAATGCTGGAGCAAAAGAAAACCAACAGTTAGACTCCGATGAGCCCGACCAGAGACAGAGCATCAGGCACCAACCAACATTATCTCTTTAATTTTCAATAAGCCTTTACGTTGGAGCCGTCATAGAATCTGAGGCCTGACCCACCGGCGTGCAATTAAAGAGGGAAGCAAAGTTGCCAACCGTGATTGGCATACTGAAGAGAAAGTTTCGCGAAGTTAAAGATGGTTCACCTGCTTCTACATAAAGGCTTAATACGGGAGAAGTACGGAAGGCTCCCATAGCCAGACGAAGGCCTTGGTGATGGATAGTATCCAAAGATTTTAAATAAGACTTTCTGGCAGAACCATAAACAGCGGACCCATAATCTAATTTAGATCTTATTAAAGACCGGTAAAGATGTAATAAAGTATACGATCTGTTCCACAATTTGTATGAGCTAAACCTTTCAAAAGATACAAAGCGTTAAGATATTTAATATGGGTTATAAAAGATAACTTTTGATCAAATATGACCCCAAGAAATTTGGCTTCTTCAACAACAGGAATTAGTGATCCATGTAAAAATAGGGAAGGATGTTCGTGTTTCTTCCGTAGCTTACAAAAATGAACACACTACGTTTTCGACTTGGAGAACTTGAAACCATTTTTATCAGTCCATTCTTCTATTCTTTTTAAATTTTGTTGTAACTTTCTTTCAATTGTTTTCATATTCTTTGAACGATAACATATACAAAAACCATCAACATACATGTACAATGTACAATCTGTTTTGTCGTCCAAACATTGTACAATGTTATTTATTTTGATGTTAAATAGCGTAGTTGAGAGAATACTATCTTGTGGGACACTCTGCTCTTGTTCATAAAGATCTGACAGGGTAGATTCCACACGTACTTGAAATGCGCGCTCACCTATAAAGCTTTGAATAAAACTTGGAAGTTTTCCCCTTAAGCCGAAGTTATGGAGATCTTTTAATATTCCATAACGCCATGTGGTATCATATGCTATCTCCAAGTCGAAAAAGATAGTTACTACGTGTTCTTTGTTAATAAAAGCATTACGTATAAATGTTACTAGTCTTATCGAATTGTCGTTAGTACTACGTTCCCAACGAAAACCTGACTGACATTCTGAAATGAGGCCGTTGGACTCTAAGTACCAAACTAATCCCTTATTTATCATTCTCTCCATTGTTTTACACAAGCAACTTGTAAAAGCAATCGGTCGATAATTCATAGGTTCTGCATGATCTTTCCCTGATTTTGGAATTGGTACAACTGTAGTTAAACGCCAGCTCTCAGGACAGATCCCCGTTTCCCAAATATTATTAAAGATATCAAAAAGTGTTGAAAGAACTTTTTGGCAGATGCTTAAGTATCTGATATTTATTGATAATGAATTTCATCGGGGCCGGTTGCTGTATCATGTGATATTTCAATGGCTTCAACTAGTTCGGATATGTTAAAAGGTTTGTTGTATTCTTCGTGATTGAGGAATTTGAAGTTTAGATTTCTTTTCCCTTGGTCCTTTTGAAATTTCAAAAAGTGTCAGAATAATTTCGCAATGATTAATTTCTCAAGAATGTGCTACCAAGAGTATCTGAAATATCTTTTTTAGTTGAATCTTTTGTGTCAAAACCAGTATTTAAATGTGTAAAATTTGGGGACTTTTCCTGAAATTTTTCGTACCATATCCATAACCTTTTTAATGAGCGTTTTGTAGTTCGATTTTTGAAATATATTCCCTGCACGACTTCCTTTTGAAGCTCGGATTGTTCGCCGAGCTTTAGCTCTAAAAACTTTAACGTTGTTTGGTTTTTCCATCGTTGGACTTTCGCAGAACTTATTTAAAGCCTGTTTGCATTTTTGATAGCTTCTTCACAGTCATTATTAACCCAAGGCTTGCTTTTCTTAGTATTTGTGGAGGTCTTTGGAATGCATTGTTCTGATATTTTAATAAGTGAATCTGTGAAATCAGAGACAATGTCAGATAATTTATTAAAGTGATCAACTGATAACGCTTCTTCACAAAAATTATGGAAAAATTCCCAGTCGGCTTAATTCATTTTCCATTTCTGGTTACAGTTCTCATCAATTTCGTTTACGCTCTCAATTAGAACAGGGAAGTGATCACTTCCGCATTGATCATCATAGACAGACCAGACCAGTCATAGTCTAAAATAAGATATGAGTGACACAAAGAAAGATCTAAAGAAGACAAATGACCTGTCGCAGCGTGAAGGTAAGTAAAAGATTTATCATTCTTCAAGCAAAGATCGTTCTTTGCAATAAAATCTTCGATAAGTGCCCCTCTGTTGTTTTTATCTTAACACCCCCATAGAATGTTGTGACCATTGAAGTCACCAACTAAATTATATGGCGATGGAAATTGACTCAGCAATGAATCAAGATGTTCGGGTTTTAAAGAAAATGAGGTTGGAATATATAGAGAACAAACTGTTTGTTGTTTCTTTATCCAGAGAAACCGACACTGCTACAGCTTGTAGTTCTGTTTTCAATTTGATCCCTCTTTGTCGTAAACAAGCTTTAACAATAATTGAACTGCCACCAGATGGTCTGTTACCATCAGAATAGATATAGTTATATGTATACTATTGAACCCCTTAATATCGATGTTGTCATCAGTTTTATAAAAGTTTCTTGCAAACAAAACACCGATGGGTTTAATAAAGAAATAAGTAATAAGAGTTCATTATAGTTTGATTTAAGACCTCGACAATTCCATTGTATTATTTTGTGTTTTCAATCCATTTTACATAGAGCTTTTTATAAGACTAGACATTATTTTGGAGGTATAAGTGGTGATAACGATCTGTTATTATCACTTAGTGGTGTTTGAGACCTCGACTTGTTATGACTACTTCGTGGTGTCGGAGTTTCAGAAAACTCCATATTACTGTCACTCAAACATCCGAATCTATTTAGATATTCTAAATTGACTCTTTCGATTTTACGTTGTCTGTCCGTTGTTACTTGTTTTTGACTTTATTGTTGTCGACCAGAGTCGAATTTCTCTTTTACATGCGGCGCTGGCTTCGGTACGGTCGTTGTCGACCGATCCGGGGCAACCTGGATTGCGCCATTTGACAAAGTGGTTGACCTTTGTGGTGCTGGAGTAGATTTACTCCATGCACCAGATTTTTTTCAGTTTGGCAATGTAATATTCAGCAGTCTGCGTTGCACACTTTGTTATTTGTACACCAGCACCCTTTGTGATGCTGGCGTAACTTGTGGTTGGTGTTGTGTATCGCACTTCAATTTTCCGCGCTTCCGGAAAAGTTATCGACCTTTTGGAATTTGACAGTGAGTATTGTTTTTCCTTTTTTTTCCATGCCGGACAATCTCGAGAGAAAACAGCATGTTTGCCACCACAATTGACGCATTTGGCCTCATTCTTACAGTTTTGATGCATATTAACATGTTTTCCTTCACCACAGTTTGGACACAGTTGTTTCTTCTGACATCTGCTTTCGTGGTGGCCAAATACCTGACAATGGTAACATCGGAGAGGGTTTGGTACATACACCTCTACGTTAACAGAAAAATATCTACAGTGACTTTAAATTCTATTTCATTAGAGAAGGTTTCATTAACAACGGACTCTCAGTTCTTGTTTTCTTCGATCTTGAGAAAGCTGGAAGTATTGCCCACCTGAGTCCCACTGTGGACTAAATTATTAATTTCATGTCTGACTGCCATCAAAAAGCATGTGGTTAATTATTCGACGATGTCGAAAAATCTGTTTTGTTCTATCAAACATTTGAATGAGGTTTCAAATTTATCAAACGCTTGACGTTTTCGGGCTTTTAGTCTGTCTACGCACGGTTTTTCCGCGCTTTAGTCTATACTACATCATAATCGTATAAAAGAAAACACTTAATGATTTAATTGAATGGTCATTCCATAGTGAAAATTCTCTCTATCTTACAAATAATGTAAGAAATATTTTTCTCATCTTGTAATTCCTACCTCTGTCTCTGGTCAGGCCCATCGGAGTCCAACTGTTGGTTTTCTTTTGCTCCAGCATTTCAGTGGTTTCTTGCTGTCGAGTCCTCACCGCTGTTTCATCTATGTGGTTGTTTGATTGTTTGTGTTCACGGAGATTATTTGTCTAAATAGCGACGGAAGTAAGGGCGAGGATTGTGGCCACGTTAAATCAATTTAAGCCCCCCCCCCCCCACCCCCAGTGGAATTCGTTTCCGCTGACCGTTCCAATGCGGTTCTTCTGTCGCGGTTTATTTTTGTTATGGTTTGTCTTTGGGTGTTTGTGTCGCTTATGTTATTTACTTTTTGGATAGCCAATTGGCCATTTTGTGAGAAAGTTTGGCTTTCCGCTGTTGGTGTTTCCATTAGGGTCTGTTGTTTCATGTTTGTTTGTCTTTCCCTTTGGTGTCTCAGATGGGAGCTGTGGGTTAATTGTATCGATTCCTGATCATTGCATCCACCTCTATTTCGATGGTTTGATCAGTCATATTGACCCTCCAGAAATTCAGTTAAATAAAGCGAATTCTTATGATACCAAAGCCCCGCTTTTGGATTTACATCCATCCGTTGTAGATGGGATAGTTCATGCCACATTTATGGTAAACTCGATGATTTTGATTTTGAGATTCTATTTTGTTCTTTCTTGTGGCGGCTTACGGTGTTTATGTATCGCAAATTAATCGATTTGACAGAGTCTAGTCAAGTAAATGACTTCAACCCAAGTAATAAATTATCAATAGTTGAACTTCTCCCTGATGGAAGGGGTGGGATAATTGTATCGAGACCTGATCATTGCCTTTACATCTTTTTCTTAATGTGTGCAATGTGGGCCTTATTTGCTGATGTTGGCTCGGTGGGGGACGCCTATAAGTCCTAGGGTAGGCGTCTCTTGCCTGATGCCTGCAGATGACCTGTCTCATGAGCTACGTTGGTCGGTATATGCGCGGAGGGGGGTGTTGTGTTTTTGCCGGGTCTTGTCCATCATCCGTTTCGGTTTCAGAACTTCGGGGTTGAGACACACTGATGACGATTAAATATCAGAAAGGCCTCTGCGTCACTAAATTTGGTATAGTTACGCCTTAATCTTAATCAGGTATATCGGTATCATTATGTCTCCCCCTCCAAAGGTTTCGGGAAATATATTGTTTTCAGTCTGACTGTCACGTTTTTGTCACTTAAAATCAATTAAAGCCCCCTAGTGGAATTCGTTTCACTAACCGTTCCAAGGCGGTTCTTCTGTTGTGGATTATTTTTGTTATGGTTTGTCTTTGAGTGTGTGTATCGCTTATATTATTTTGTTTGGATAGCCAATTGGCCATTTTGTGGGAAAGTAACTGTCTTTTTTGGCTTTCCACTATTGATATTACCATTAGGGTCTAGTTGTTACATGTTTGTGTTTCCTTCCCTTTGGTGTCTCTGATGTGTGGCGTGATTAATTGTATCGACCCCCGATCATTGCCTTCACTTCTTTTTTGCTCTATAACTTGAAAACTGTTTAATGTAAAGCACTATAAGTCGACGTGCACATATAAGGAACCGTAACTCTGACTTCCCCAACTTAGGAGTTATTTTCCTTTGAATCTTTTTAAAGAGCCACTTCAACCTTGTTTCCTTGTGAGCACACCTCCTCTTATAGTTTTAGGCCCGCCCTTTTGAAACGTTATACCCATTTTAATACCGTTCTGAATATCGGTCTGAAGATGTGCATGTGGTTTTGTCATAATCCCGAAAATATTTTTTTCTTTTAACTTTTGACTTTTTGCATGGTTTAGTGTCAGTACAGTAGGTACCTCGTGAACACACCTCCTTCTACAGATTTATACCGATCCTCCTGAAACTTCAAGGGTGTCGTAATCATGGTATGGAGATATGCATGTGCTATTTACAGAAGCTTGATTTTTTTTCACGTTTTTCACATCTTAAACTTTGTTTTTTTATGCTTTAATACTCCGAGGGCCCGACCAGAGACAGAGCATCGGGTAGCAACAAAAATTACATAAAATTAAATTTTAATTCAAAGTAAGCCTTTACACTCGAACTGTCATAGAATCTAAGACCTGACCCACCGGCTGCAGTTAAAGGGAGAAACAAGATAACAACAGTGATTAGGTTCACTACCATATGTGCAAAATTCTGGCTCCGATAGACCTTGTTGCAGAAGAGATTTAAGTTCAATTTTAAATTTTTAATTAAGAAAAGGCTTAACTGACTTCAACAGTCGTAATAAATTGTTAACTGCTAAACTTCTTAATCAGGGTTATCGGTATCATAAACTACGCAAAGCCTTTTCAAAATGTTTTAGACGTCATTCCGATTTAATTTCAAAATACAATGTTGGACTTAAATCTCATCTGCAACAACTTCTATCGGAACCCGAAGTTTATAATGACTTAGTATATAATTTCAGAAAAAAAAATATTTGCAATGACTTCAGCACCCACTTTTTTTAAACCATTCTTCGATATAAAAAAATTGGGTACAACGTAAATGTTATATGACAGACTGCATGCATGGTCGTGAACCCAATCACGGTTGACAACGTGTCTTCCCTCTTTAATTAAACGCCGGTGGGTCAGGTCTCATATTCTACGCCGGTTCCAGCGTAAAGGCTTAATGAATTTAATTTTATGTAATGTTGGTTGGTGCCTGATGCTCTGTCTCTGATCAGACCGATCGAAGTATAACTTTCTTATGCTACAGCATTTCAATAGGTTCTTGTTGTCGAGTTCTCACGGTTGTTTCATCTCTGTGGTTGTTTGATTTTTGTGTTCACGGAGATTTTGCACTGATAAGTTAGGAGACCTTTATACTGACTGAACAAACTATTTGTCTAAATCGCGACGGAAGTAAGGGCGAGGATTGCAGCTGCGTAAAATCGATTTAAGCGCCATAGTGGAATTCGTTTCATTGACCGTTCCAAGGCGGTTCTTCTGCCGCGGTTTATTTTTGTTATGGTTTGTCTTTGAGTGTGTGTTTCGATTACAATATTTTGTTATGGATAACCAGGTGGAAACTTTGAGTGTGCGTTTCGATTATATTATTTTGTTTTGGATAACCAGTTGGCAATTTTGTGGGAAAGTAACTGTCCTTTTGGCTTTCCGCTTTTCATGTTTCCATTAGGGTTGAGTTATTTCACGTTTATGTTTCTTTCTTTTGGTGTCACAGCTGGGATTTGTGGATTAAGTGTATCGATTCCTGATCATTGCCGTCACTTCTATTTTGGACTTCGTATATAAATTCAGAAAAAAACAACATATAATTGCAATAACTTGAGCACCCAATTTCGTAAAAGCATTCTTCGATAAAAACAAAAAAAGATTGGGTACACCATAAATGTTATACAGCATACTGCATGCATTGTAGACAACCAAATCACGGTTGAAAACTTTGCTTCCCCCTTTAATGGCACGCCGGTTGGCCAGGCCTCGCTTCCAGCGTACAGGCTTACTGAGAATTAGAATTAATTTTTATACATGTAATGTTGGTTGGTGCCTGATGCTCTGTGGGAGATGTTGCCCTGATGAGTTAGAAAGCATTCAAACAAGTTGTAGGTATTCCGATGGGCACCACGTGGGTCTGATCTGTTTTTGTTTTGTTATGAGAGAGACTTCATGATGTCCCTTTCTGCTGATAACCAGTCTGAAATCATGGAAGTTTTAAGCTCCACTTCTCGATATTTGGATGATTTATTAAATAGTGATCATATATACTTATTTCGGTGGTTTGATCAGTCAAATTTACCCCCCCCCCCCCCCCCAGAAATTCAGTTAAATATAGTAAATTGTTCTGATACCAAGGCTCTGTTTTTGGATTTACATCTGTCTATTGTAAATGGGGTTGTTTCGTGCAAAATTTATGATAAACGCGATGATTTTGAGTTTGCTATTGTAAATTTTCCTTTTTTTTTTTGGATGGTGATGTTCCTCGTGCGCCATCCTATGGCGATTATATTTCGCAATTAATTCGAATTGCCAGAGTGTGTAGTCATGTAACTGACTTCAACACTCGTAATAAATTGTTAACGGCTAAACTTCTTAATCAGGGTTATTGGTACCATAAACTACGCAAAGCCTTTTAAAAAATATAGTCGTCATTCTGATTTAATTTCAAAAATCAATATTGGACTTATAGGCGTAAAGGTTTATGTTGGTTGGTACCTGATGCTCTGTCTCTGGCTGGGCCCATCGGAGTCCAACTTGGTTTCTTTTTCTTCAGCATTTCAGTGGTTCTTGCTGTCGAGTCCTCACCGTTGTTTCATCTCTGTGGTTGTTCGATGTTTGTGTTCACGGAGATGTTGCACTGATGAGTTAGGAGGCCTTTGTTCGGACTGAACAAATTATTTGTTTTAATCGCGACGGAAGTAAGGGCGAATACTGTGGCCACGTAAAATCGTGTTAAGCCCCCCCCCCCCCCCCCCAGTGGAATTCGTTTCCGCTGACCGTTCCACGGCGGTTCTGCTGTCGCGGTTTATTTTTGTTATGGTTTGTCCTTGGGTGTCTGTTTTGCTTGTATTGTTATATTTTGGATAGCCTATTTGCCATTTTGTGGGAAAGTAACTATCCTTTTGGCTTTCCGCTATTGATGTTTCCATTAGGGTATGTTGTTTCATGTTTGTGTTTCTTACCCTTTGGTGTCTCTGGTGGTAGCTGCGGGTTAATTGTATCGATTCCTGATCATTGCCTCCACTTCTATTTTTCATGTGGACTGAACAAATTATTGGCCGTAATCGCGACGTAAGTAAGGGCGAGGATTGCGGCCGTGTAAACCTAAGGACGTCTTTACGTCACCTTATACTAGGTATTTAAGAATTTCACAAGACGTTCGTTTTGGTTCCAGCAGCCGCTAACAATGTCGTCGTTGGTTGACAGTTTCACTATGTTAATACTCTTCAACAAGAGCTTAGTAGTACTAAGATCTATGAATTGCAGACTTTGAAATTCAGAAACATATATAACCGCAATGACTTCAGCACACAATTTCGTGAAGTCATTCTTAGATATAAAAATATTGGGTACAACATAAATGTTATACGACAGACTGCATGTATGGTAGTTAACCCAATCACGATAAGAAACTTTGCTTCCCTCTTTAATTGCACGCCGGTGAGTCAGGCCTGAGATTCTATGACGGTCCCAGTGTAAAGGCTTATTGAGAATTAGAGAGATCTAATTCAAGGTAATAGTGGTTGGTGCCTGAACGGTCGTTTCCGGTGACCATTCCAATGCGGTTCTTCTGTCGCGGTTTATTTTTGTTATTGTTTGTCTTTGTGTGTTTGTTGCGTTTATATAATTTTATTTTGGATAGCCTATTGGCCATTTTGTGGGAAAGTAACTGTCCTTTTGGCTTTCCGCTACTGATGTTTCCATTTTGGTATGTTGTTTCATGTTTATGTTTCTTTCCCTCTGTTGTCTCTGATGGGAGCTGTGGGTTGATTGTATCGATTCCTGATCATTGCCTCCACTTCTATTTTGGTTGTAGAGAGGACTGTAGTTGATGACCACACAACGGTTGACAACTTTGCTTCCCTCTTTTATTGCACGCCGGTGGGCCGGGCTTCGGAGTCTATGACAGTTCCAGGGTAAAGGCTTACTTATGTAATATTTGATAGTACCGGATGTTCTGTATTTTGTTGGGCCCGACAGAGTTTAACTGTGGGTTTGTTTTGCTCCATCATTTCAGTTGGTTCTTGCTGTCGAGTACTCACCTTTTGTTTCGTCTCTGTGGTTGTTTGATTTATGTGTTCTCGGAGATGTTGCACTGATGAGTGAGGAAGCCTTTATGCGGACTTAACAAATTATTGATTTACATCGACACGGAAGACAGTGCGAGAATTGTTGTCACGTAAAATTGATTTAAAATAGAAGTGAAGGCAATGATAAGTAAGCGATGCAGTTAACCCACAGCTCCCATCAAAGGGGAAGAAACACAAACATTAAATAACTAGACCCTAATATAAACATTAATAGCGGGATGACAAAAGGACAGTTATTTTCCCACACGATGGCCAATTGGCTATACAAAACAAAATTATATACGCGATACAAACACTCAAAGAAATAAACCGCGACAGAAGAACCGCATTGGAACGGTCAGCTAAAAGAATTTCACTGGGACATTTTATTTCTGAAAATAAATAATAATAAAAACAAGAGGACCAAGCTAGCTTGGTCCTGTATCGCTCACCTGAGCGAACAGATTCAGTTTAAGGAAGTGCCAACCTTTACTGAAGGCTTTATGGGAGGACATGGTGATGACAGGGTAAGCATTTTCTGAAAATCAAGTAGAATTTAACTCTATGATAAACAGGCTGACCTCACCGGTTTTCAAACTCATTCAAGCTTTTATTCCTGACTTGCTAAGAAGATCCGATCTAAACTGAAGTGGCTATGGTGATGACAAGTTCAAAAACAAGAGTTTTCAAACTCCTCCAAGCTTTCTGCCTGACTTCCTTGTTTGTAAGTTTCATGAAGATCCGTTCAAAACTAAAGGGGCAGCAGTGATAACAATGTCGAAAATAGGCATTTTCAGCAATCAAAGGCACGTCACTCTATGATAAATGTGCCGACTTGGCCAGTTTTCAAACTCACCTGAGGTTTTATTGCCAGCCACCTTACATGTACGTTTCAGAAAGATCCGATCAGACTTGGCCAGTATTTAAACTCATCCAAGATTTTATTCCCAGCCACCTCACGTATAAGTTTCAGAAAGATCCGATCAAAACTGAAGGGGCTACGGTGATGACAAGGTCAAAATTTGGCATTTTTAGCAATCAAAGGGATGTTACTCTAAAATAAATGAGCCGACTTGGCCAGTTTTCGAACTCATCCAAGGTTTCATCCCCAGCCACCTTACATATAAGTTTCAGAAAAATCCGATCAAAACTGAAGGGGCTACGGTAATGACAAGGTCAAAAATCAACATTTTCAGCCATCAAAGGGACAGAACTCTATGATAAATGGGCTGACTTGGCCTGTTTTCGAACTCATCCAAGATTTTATCCCCAGCCACCTTACATATAAGTTTCAGAAAGATCCGATCAAAACTGAAGGGGCTATGGTGATGACAAGGTCAAAAATCGGCATTTTCAGCAATCAAAGGGACGTAAATCAATGATAAATGGGCCAACTTGGCCGGTATTCAAACTCATCCTAGGTTTTATCTCCAGTCACCTTACATATAGGTTTCAGAAAGATTCGATCAAAACTGAAGGGGCTACTGTGATGACAAGGTAAAAAATCGACATTTTCAGCCATCAAAGGGACATAACTATATAGTTAATGGGGCAACTTGGCCGGTTTTCGAACGCATCCGAGGTTTTATCCCCAGCCACCTTACATATAAGTTTCAGAAAGATCCGATCAAAACTGAAGGGGCTACAGTGTTGACAAGGTCAAAAATCAACATTTTCAGCAATCAAAGGGACCTAACTCTTTGATAAATAGGCCACCTTTGCCGGTATGCGAACTCATCTGAGGCTTTATCCCCAGCCACCTTGCATATAAGTTTCAGAAAGATCCGATCAAAACTCAAAGGGCTACGGTGATGACAAGATCAAAAATCGGCATTTTCAGCAATCAAAGGGACGTTACTCTGTGATAAATGGACCAACTTGGCTGGTTTTCGAACTCATCCGAGATTTTATCCCCAGCCACTTTACATATAAGTTTCAGAAAGATTCGATCAAAACTGAAAAGGCTACAGTGATGACAAGGTCAAAAATCAGCATTTTCAGCAATCAAAGGGACGTTACTCTACGATAAAAGGGCCAACTTGGTCGGTTTTCGAACTCATCCGAGATTTTATCCACAGCCACCTTACATATAAGTTTCAGAAAGATCTGATCAAAACTGAAGGGGCTACGGTGATGACAAGGTCAAAAATCGGCATTTTCAGCAATCAAAGGGACGTAACTCTATGATAAACTAGCGGACTAGGCCGGTTTTCGAACTCACCCGTGGTTTTATCCCCCGCCACATAACATATAAGTTTCAGAAAGATCCGATCAAAACTGAAGGGGCTACGGTGATGACAAGGTCGAAAATGGGCATTTTCAGCAATCAAAGGGACGTAACTCTATGATAAATGGGCCGACTTGGCCGGTTTTCGAACTCATCCGAGTTTTTATCCCCAGTCACCTTACATATAAGTTTCAGAAAGATCCGATCAAAACTGAAGGCGCTACGGTGATGACAAGCATTTTCCCATAGTAAGTCTATGGGACCTTGTGGTTGCCATAGGAACCAAAGTTTTAGAGCGATTTCAAAAAAAAGTTGATGTCATCAATGCCCCACCAGAGGCATACTACAGGTGAGAAATGATTGAGATCAGCCTGCAGGATACTGAGATATAGCTGCTCAAAAGTGTGGACGGACGACGGACGGACGACGGACGACGGACGACGGACGACGGAGGACCCACTATACTATAAGCTCCCCTGGAGCCTTCGGCCCAGGTGAGCTAAAAATCACTTGCACTAAAAATTACCGTAGGTAAACGATTAAATCAAAAACTGACTCCCATTGTATAATAATTATTGAACTTAATGATTCATCTTCATTTGTATTGTACCGTATTATGTTATACAAAGAAATAAACGCTTAAACCAAATCAAAACCGTCCCAAATGTTTGTTAAATGTAGTTAGAATCCGAGGTTATTTCGCAAAATCTACAGTTTGCACTAACTCTGCTGAAGTAACGCCCAAATCCAGTTAAGAAAGTGATTACTCTACAGTGGGGAGGGGACGATTTTTTCCGCATCACGCTTTCATTTAGTTTGGTCACACTAGACAGGTTCGATTTAATTTCAAAATTCAATACTGGACTTAAACCAGTGCTTCAGCTGAAGTGCACGACCCGCCGGATGCTTTTAGCTTTATGAGTGTTACCATATAATATGTATGGCGGTGATTTTGGTCATGTGACCTGGACCTAAAACGGTTCCCCCAATAAATGCGCCTTATCGTTAGGAGCAAAAATATATCTTATACTTTAGTACTGTATTCTGAATCATTTGCAGGATGAAATGCATTCTCACTTTTCCAATACGTAAGCATATGTGTCAAAGTTTGACCTAGGCACAAAGAAGGTCATGGTCAACCCAGGGTCACCATTTTAGCAATTTATGATGGGCCTACGTCCAAGATGCTATTTATCACGTTTCGTGGAAATCTGCCCAGTGGTTCTGGAGAAGACTATTTTTGAAGGGTTTTAACCATATATGGCTTGGCGGCGATTTTGGTCATTTGACCTGGACCCCATGAGCAAATTTTGGTTTCCCCATCCCATAGAGGCTCCATATGAAATTTGACTTCAATCGGCCCAACGGTTTCCGAGGAGAAGCAGTTCGAAAATTTTCACATTTTTTCGCCTCGGCGAAGCTATACTAAATGGAATGTAATATTTTGCAAATTCATTGGTTAGATCTCATTGATATCTATCAGTATGCCAAAAAATGTTTAAATATTCCAAGCGGTTAAGTCACTATCACCAATTTTCACAAACGGGTTACGGACGGTCAGACAGACAGACCATATACGGCTTGGCGGCCATTTTGGTCATGTGACCTGGACCCAATGAGCAATTTTTGGTTTCCCCCATCCCATAGAGGCTCCATATGAAATTTGACTTCAACCGGCCCAACGGTTTCCGAGTAGAAGCAGTTCGAAAATCTTCACATTTTTCGACTCGGCGAGGCTATACTAAATGGAATGTAATATTTCGCAAGTTCATTGGTTAGATCTCATTGATATCTATAAGTATGCAAAAAATTGTTTAAATATTCCAAGCGGTAAAGTTACTATCACCAATTTTCACAAACGGGTTACGGACGGACAGACAGACTGACAGAATGACACGGTGATTTAAGGGCACTCTTAGAAAATCAACAGACTTCATTCGGTCGCTTTTTCTGCGTGTCGTGCAATCTCTATCGGAACCCGAATTTTATGGTGACTTAATATATACATTCAGAAAAATATGTAACCGCAATGACTTCAACACCCAATTTCGTAAAATCATTCTTCGATATAAAAAGATTGGGTACAACATAAATGTTATACGACAGACTGCATGCATGGCTGTTAACCCAATCACGGTTGACAACTTTGCTTCCCTCTTAAATTGCACGCCGGTGGGTCAGGCCTCAGATTCTATGACGGTTCCAACGTGGCTTATGGTTTGTTGGTACCTGATGCTCTGTCTCTGATCGGGCGCATTGGAGTCCAACTGTTTGTTTTCGTTTGCTCCAGCATTTCTTTTGTTTCTTGCTGTCGAGTCCTCACCGTTGTTTCATCTCTGTGGTTGTTTGATTTTTGTATTCACGGAGATGTTGCACTGATGAGTTAGGTGGCCTTCATGCGGACTGAACACATTATAGGTCTCAATCGCGACGGAAGTAAAGGCGAGGCTTGTAGCCACGTAAAATCGATTTAAGCCCCCCAGTGGAGTTCGTTTCCGCTGACCGTTCGAAGGCGGTTCTTATGTCCCTTTTTTATGGTTTGTCTTTAGGTGTTTGTGTCGCTTATATTATTTTATTTTGGATAGCCTTTTGGCCATTTTGTGGGAAAGTGACTGTCCCCTTGGCTTTCCGATGTTGGTGTTTCCATTGGGGTCTGTTGCTTCATATTTGTGTTTCTATCCCTTTGGTGTCTCTGATGGGAGCTGTGGGTTAATTGCTTTGATTCCTGAACATTGCCTCTACTTCTGTTTTGCACTGTTTGCTCTAGGTAATGCGACCATACCAGAGCACCACTCTAGGCTGGCTTTGATTTGATTGATTGAAATGATATTTAACGTCCCCGTCAACATTACTGAGGTCATTTTGGAGACGTTGCTTCCAATTTTTGGGGACTTTTACCCGACATTGGGATGAAATGACATCTCAAGCCCTGCCACCCAATGAAACCAAAAGGCTTAATATATGTATTTGACTGACTCAAATCACTTTACCTGGGTAGGCTTAGTCCTTCTAAGCGGTTGACCAGTACTCATGTGGGGTCAGCTTCAGCTCTGCTTTTTAGCTCACCTGAGCCGAAGGCTCATGGGAGGTATTAGTATACCACGAGCCGGCGTCCGTCGTCCGTCGTCCGTCGTCCACACTTTCAAAGCAGTATATCTCTGGAACCAGTGGGCCGGCCTTGATCAAATTTCATATGAACAATCATCAGGTAGGGAGAAAGGCTGTATTAGGTCTTCGTGCAGATCGGATGAGAACTCTGGTTGCCACAGCAACAAAGAGCTCCCATAGGCTTAACATAGGAAAAAGCTTGTCATCACTCTAGCTCCGTCAATTTTTTTCTGATCGACTTTATTCTTGCAGATAACGAGGACAGGCATGAAATCTCGATCAAGTTCGATTTTGGGCTGAATCGGATTATTCACTCATGAGTTACGTGCCCTTGAGCGTTGAAAAAATTGCCTATTGACTTAACATGGGGAGAATGTTGTCATCACCGTAGCTGCTTCAATTATTTTCAGATTGGCTTTATTCTTGCAGATAACCAGCACAGCCATGAAATCTCGGTTAAGTTCGATAACTGGCAGAATCGGATCATTCACTTAGGAGTTACCTGCCCTTGTGTGTTTTTGCATTAGGGTTAATGGGAATTTCAAAAATGTATATCTTAAAGACTACTTGGCCAACTTTGATCAATTTCATGTGTCGCATTATTGGGCGAGTGGAAAGGCTTCATTAGGTTTTCAGGCAGATCTGAGTGGAACTATGGTTGCCATGGCAACATCTAGCTCCCATAGACTTCACATAGGAAAAAGCTTGTCATCACTCTAGCTCCGTCAATTTTTTTCTGATCGAATTCATTCTTGCAGATAACAGTACAGGCATAAAATCTCGGTCAAGTTCGATTTTGGGCCGAATCAGATAATTCACTCAAGAGTTACGTCCCCTTGAGCGCCCGAAAAATTGCCTATCGACTTAACATGGGGAAAATGTTGTCATCACTGTAGCTGCTTCAATTTTGTTCGGATTGGCTTCATTCTTACAGATAACCAGCACAGCCATGAAATCTCGGTCAAGTTCGATAATTGGCAGAATCGGATCATACACTTAGGAGTTACCTGCCCTTGTGCATTTTTGCATAAGGGTTAATGTGAATTTCAAAAATGTATATCTTGAAGACTACTTGGCCGACTTTGATCAAATTTCATGTGTAACATTATTGGGCAAGTGGAAAGACTGCATAAGGTTTTCATGCAGATCTGAGTGGAACTCTGGTTACCATGGCAACATATAGCTCCCATAGACTTAACATAGGAAAAAGCTTGTCATCACTCTAGCTCCGTCAATTTTTTTCTGATCGACTTCATTCTTGCAGATAACAAGGACAGGCATAAAATCTCGGTTAAGTTCGATTTTGGGCAGAATCGGAATATTGACCTCGGAGTTACGTGACTTGAGCGACAAAAAATTTGCCCATAGACTTAACATAGGGAAAATGTTGTGACTACGATAGCGACTTGAATTTTTTTCAAATCAGCTTCAAACTTGAAGGTAACGAGGACAGACATAAAATCACGGTTAAGTTCGATTTTGGGCCGAATCGGATTATTTGCCTTGGAGTTACCTGCCCTTCAGCATGAAAAAATACGTTGTGACCACGATAGCAACTTTATTTTTATTCAGATCAGCTTCAAACTTGCAGGTAACGAGGACAGGCATAAAATCCCGGTTAAGTTCGATTTTGGGCCGAATCGGAATATTGACCTCGGAGTTACGTGACCTTGAGCGACAAAAAATTTGCCCATAGACTTAACATAGGGAAAATGTTGTGAACACGATAGCGACTTGAATTTTTTTCAGATCAGCTTCAAACTTGCAGGTAACGAGGACAGACATAAAATCTCGGTTAAGTTAGATTTTGGGCCGAATCGGATTATTGGCCTTGGAGTTACCTGCCCTTGAGCATAAAAAATACGTTGTGACCACGATAGCAACTTTATTTTTATTCAGATCATCTTCAAACTTGCAGGTAACGTGGACAGGCATAAAATCTCAGTTAAGTTCGAATCGGAATATTGACCTCCGAGTTACATGACCTTGAGCGACAAAAAATTTGCCCATAGACTTTACATAGGGAAAATGTTGTGACTACGATAGCGACTTGAATTTTTTTCAGATCAGCTTCAAACTTGCAGGTAACGAGGACAGACATAAAATCTCGGTTAAGTTCGATTTTGGGCCGAATCGGATTATTTGCCTTGGAGTTACCTGCCCTTCAGCATAAAAAATACGTTGTGACCACGATAGCAACTTTATTTTCATTCATATCAGCTTCAAACTTGCAGGTAACGAGGACAGGCATAAAATCTCGGTTAAGTTCAATTTTGGGCCGAATCGGAATATTGACCTCGGAGTTACGTGACCTTGAGCGACAAAAAATTTGCCCATAGACTTAATTAGGGAAAATGTTGCGACTACGATAGCGACTTGAATTTTTTTCAGATCAGCTTCAAACTTGCAGGTAACGAGGACAGGCATAAAATCTCGGTTAAGTTCAATTTTGGGCCGAATCGGAATATTGAGCTCGGAGTTACGTGACCTTGAGAGACAAAAAAATTTGCCCATAGACTTAACGTAGGGAGAATGTTGTGACAGAAATAGCGACTTGAATTTTTAGCTCACCTGAGCCAAAGGCTCCAGTGAGCTGATAGTATACCAAGGCTCCGGAGTCCGTCGTCTGTCGTCCGTCCATCCGTCGTCCACACTTTCAATGAAGCATATCTCAGAAGGCAGTCGACCAATCATGTTTAAATTTTATGTGTAGCACCATTGGGCAAGGGGAAAGGCTGCATTAGGTTTTGGAGCTAGTCTGGTTCATTTGTTCCTTCATTCTTCTTTCTCTCCATATAGAGATAATAGACCAATGTTAAATTTTTAATCAAAGATTTCTCAGGAACTATAAAAGCTAGAAGCATCAAATTTGGTATTCAATAGAATAATGATGACTTATTTTGTGTAGAGACATTGGGCTTTCTCAGCTTATTTGTTCATCTGTTCTTTCATTCTTCTTTCTCTCCATTTTGACCAATGTTAAATTTTCGTCAAAGATTTCTCAGGAACTATAGAAGCTAGAAGTCTCAAACTTGGAATGCAATGCAATAATGATGACTTATATCCTGTAAGGGTCAATGGGCTGGATTCTATTAGCAGATTTAGTAGTCAAGTCTGTGAATTGTTAAAACTAAAGTTCCTCAGGTGAGCGGTTTAGGCTCATTGAGCCTCTTGTTCTCCAAGCCCCGACGGGCGGGGGCCTCTAAAGTCTGGTCACCCCTTTATCGTGCATTCTTTGCAGTTCTTCTTTCACTTTATTCATTAATGGGAAAGACACTGTGGGGCACTAAAAGGAAATAGGGTTAAGCGCCGCTTTTAAGCGTGAAAGTATACCCCCAGTCGGTTTTACATAAACCTTTAAAAGTTTCAAAAATCTATGTAGTGTTCGGTCGCATGAACAGACAAAACATCAATAATTGATACTATAGCAGGCCGCCCAAGAAGCGCTAGTGACAATCCCCTAACACATGTACAACCTGAGCACTGACACAACGTTTTTTCCCGAAGTACACTGAAACATTCCGAGCACATCAAATTTTTATTTTCCGGGGCCATACAGCATCTTACTAGATTTCATCAGCATTGTCAAACGTTCGAATCCCATGTCTGAAATGACTGTGACGTCTGAACCACAGTGTATCATATACATGAAAACGACGCTGCACTTTTGACATTGCAGATCCATGTCTACACATCCGCTGAATCGAGGCCAGTTCCTAGGCCGTCATTTGATTCATGGCCCTCTACCGAACCAAGAAACCCAATATTGTCTTCGGAATCACGATCCTCGTAGACCTCATTGACTGCAATGTCCTCCCTAGTGCCCTTTGCCCTTGCACTTCTGGCATTTAGAGTCCGTTGTTGGACATTTGGCGTTTGGACGAATGTCATCTCAACAACGATTACAGTTTTGTTTGGCTAGCGTTTTTTTTTTTTTTTTTTTTAGTCACCTCCTATATATATATTGCATTGCAACGCATTGACCTGATAAAGATATGTTATCTCAGGACAAGTAAGCTTTATCTTGTCAACATGACATTGCACTTTTATGAATGAACCGGACCACTGAAAAAAATGACAAAAATGTTATTGCTACTGAGAAAAATGGAAAAATTACATGGAAAAAATATCATAGGAAAAATATGGTCAGCTGATACTAAATATATCGACCGCCAGAATGCTTGGCCGCACTGAGGACCATCAATAACTAATCGTAAATTGCTAATTTAAGAGTTTACAAGGGGATAAACTGATAAATAGAATACCAGATCCGTATCATTTGATATCAAGTTTATCAGGCTCGGCTTCGAGAATGAATGTAGAATCGCTCGGCAAGTCTCGCGATTCTACAAGCGGTCTCGAAGCCTTGCCTGATAAACTTGACATCAAAAGGCACTCCCCTGGTATTCTAAATCACAACTGCACTGTCCCAGTTCATAGAATTTTTTCTCTTGTTTTCCTACCACAGCGTCCAAAGAAGAAGTTTCAATATTTGTCCCCTGACAACGGTTTGTTGCGCTTTCTGTTTTGTGCTGCTTTGCTTGTGTGGGGACTTTTCAAGTGTCAACTCCGCCTCCAGCTGGAGCTTTTCTGAGACCTTTTGGTCCCGCAATCCGTCTACTAGTCTATCCCTAATAATTTTGTCATGCAGTTCCCCGAATAAACAATACTCTGCCAGTTTGTACAGGTTTGTCTCGAGGGGCTCCACGTTTTCACCTTCACACTGGACTCGCTGGTTTAACTGCACCCTTTCATATATAACATTCCGCTTTGGAATGAAAAAAAAAAAAAAAAAAAAAAACAACAACAAAAAACAACCAACAGCAAAAACAAGAACCAACATTGAACATGTTTATTATTCTTTCTTTTCTGCGGTTATCTGAACGGTGTCCCGAATGTCACCTGCTTCACTCTACATATAACTTGAATTTCGTCTTTTATTTTACAGATTACCGCCGTGATATGACTGAAATATTTTTAAAAGCGACGTTAACGACGAATTCACACACGCACACATTATTTTACAGAAGTACCAGAACAATTTTCGCATCCTTGTGCCTTTAGAAAGTTAAACTGTTCTGGGTGTGAAAACTGAAAAGTAGTATTTGCCAAAATAAAATGTCCTTTTATAGTTCACAATTTAACTACCGCTGCCACCATTTTATGTCATTTATATAAATATGGGTTCAATAACTGAACTATAGATTTATGAATATACATTTATTTACAAATATTTACAAGTGTACAGCATGAAACCCAGAAACAAGCTGAAGGAGCTCTCAAAGGTATCAAAGAAGCATGTAGACCTTATCAATTGAGCCCCGCCAAGCGAATTTGTGTCTTCGAGCATTCCGTCATGACAAATTTTAACTGCGCATGGCCAGCCATTCAGAGGGGCCATGGATATGGCTTTCTGTCTGAAGGTTCCTCTTGATTCACTGCTTGTATGAGCGAGCAGCGAAGGTACTGGCGAGACTGCGCGGATGCGCAGGCTCGTCTGAACCTTCGCTGCTCGCATAGGCGATAAGTACCAAAATCGCTTGATGGGAGCCAATTAGAGTGTGTTCTAGATATAACACGCGTTGAAGAAAGTCAAAATCTCAACTCATGTCAAGTCAAAGCATTTAATTATCATTTGTTGTTTTTGTTTGATCCAATCGATCACCGTCATGCATTATGCTGTCTTCTTTGATTGCACACCGGTGGATCGATTAGACTCAATGATGACTTTGGCTTAAAGCTATTTATTAGCTGGTCGGAGCCTCAATGTTTATGTCTTTTGTTTGGTCCAACGGGGCTCAACTGTTTGTTTTCTTTTGCTCCAGTGTTCCAGTGGCGTTGCATCGGTTGGTTGAGCGCGTTTATTTATTTATTTTTTGTTTGTTTTGTTTATTTATTTAAATATACAATTAACTAAAACAATTATTCTACCTTGCGGTCCTCTAAACTATAAGTATATATACATACATGTATATACAATAAGAATAAACAACGCATGGTTCATTCAAAACATGAGCTAAAAGGAGCATTGTCATGAGATCATTGCCAATATTTAAGATAATACCAGAAAAATTTAAATGGTTAAATAAACATGTTGCTTAATTGAGTCTAAGACACATCATTAATCACAGTGAACTTAGCGTTAAAAATATGAAGAGCACATAAAACGATTTCCCAATCTACATAACATATGATGCAATAAAAGTCGATACGATATTGTAAACATATCACAATAGCAGTGCTATACTACTAAGCAAATAATAAGTATTTAAAATAATGTGTAAGAGTCATATGTATAAAAGTTAATGTATTGACCTAAGGTACTGTTTAAAAGATGAATGTGAACCCGCAGCTTTGACTGTTTGGGTTAGAGCATTCCATAGTCTTGGTGCTGAACAGCACAACGAGCCATCGTAAAGCGCTGTTCGTGCTTTCGGTACGTACAGTGAGCCATTTTGTGATGACCTCAAGTTTAGAGGATGTGTCTCAGACATAGGTTTCAAGAGTTCTGTAATATATTCCGGGGATAAATTATTTAAGGCCCGGTATATCAATATGTTCTATAAAAGGGTTATCCTTTGGAAGCAAGGAATACACCACAGAACTGAAAAATATGGAGTGTACATGTTTTCTGGGCCAGACTAGCTAGTTTCGGCCAATTAGGCCTCATCAGTGACCCTTAGGTATTTTCAAAATTCCACAATAAAATCAATGATCCCAAAGGACAAGAAAATATAATCTACACTATGATGTAGGGCAGGGAGACGTTTTACAACTTTATTTATTATAATTTAGTCTGTCAGGTACTGAAAGATATCATAGTCTATTCATTTTATCTGATGGAGTGCCATGATATGCATGCAAGATGATTCGAGCTGCGCGTTTTTTTGCAATTTTGCTAGGCGCTCAATGTTTGTTCCAGAAGCCGATCCCCAGGTTACAGAGCCGTAATCAATGTAAGGGAGAAAATGTACCCCTGATAATAAACTTTTTGAACATTTGCCGGCACATATGCTGCTAATTGACGCAAAAACGATATTTTTTATGAAATCACGGAGCTAGGTGGTCTATATGAGCGGTCCACATAAGGTTTTCGTCAATATAAATTCCAAAGGGCTTCTGCTTAGTGACGGATTGGATGGTCGCGTCGTGTCGAGTCCTCATCCTTGTGTCACCTTAGCTATAATTGTGATTTTTTTTACCGAATTGATTAACTGATGAGTTACAAAGCCTTCACGCGGGCCAAACAAATAATTGGTTAAACCATATTGAAAGTGAGGGTGAGGGTTTGGATCCTGTAAAGTTCATTTTTTCTGACCGTTCCAAGTCGGTGATTTTGCTGTGGTTCCGTCATGTTTGGTGCTGGTGGTTCTGATTCTTTTCCTAATCATATATGTTGTGACGTTGTTGATTCTGAGTCTTCGCTCTTCTTGGTTGTTAATTTCAGTTACGTTTGTCCCTCAAGTTTACTGTTTGTCATGTTGGTGATTATGATTCTTGCCCCGATTATCTATATTGTTCCTTTTTAGTTAGTTTTATATATTCCAAGTCAAAACGTGTTTGGGAAAGAGCTGACTCTGTTTACCTGTTGTCCGTTTTAATCACTGTCGTCACTCAATGTTTCGACTTCTTTTCCCTAGTGATATTGTGGGAAGAATTTGGGATCTGATTGTATCAGTTCTTGATCGTTTCTCTTTTTAATTATTACAGATGACGTTATCCAATCAGACGTCGCGTTACATTCGAAGTTTCAGAAAGACTGAAAAACCATAAAGAATAGCTAGCCATGATATCCCAGCAAATTCTGTACTGTGCCTGACTTGTTGGAGAGTTTGAAATTTAATACGGTCAAAATGATTATTATTAGCTCGTCTGGTCTGTTTAAAAAACAAAAAAAAAAAAAAAAAAAAATATCGGTGAAACCGATGAAGGCTCCCCGAAGATGCAATAGTCGGAACGGGAAACATTATCCTAGTTAAAGAGCGGTATACTGTGTGTACTCAGTGTACTTCAAAATGGAGTATAACAAAACCTGTCGGTGGACAGATTAGCTTGCCTGATGGCTCTGTCATACAAACATCAGTAACACAAAAGTCGGAATAAATGAAAGGAAGTGTCTTCAGATACGATACCATACCCCCAAGGTCCTGGGTGGTAGTTTTGCTATATTAATTGGGTAAAACTGTTCAATACAAATTATTGAAAACTTATTCTCGTAGACAGAGGCAATCCTCATAGGACTGTTTCTAGGTATAGTTCTGTATTAGGTGCCTTTACATGAATACAAAATATCAGACGGGTTCGAAAATGGATCTGATCCTATCCCCTTGACTGTTAAAAAAGGTCATTTTGACCATCTGCCAAGACTAGCTTCTTTCACGTTGATCCAATTTATGTGCAACTATAATGTAGATGGATGACTTGCGATTTTACACCCTTTTTAGCAGTATTTCAGTCATATCAGAATGATAAGAGGTTGATAATGAAATGCTATGTGCAATGTAACTCCGTTTACAGTTGGAAAGATGTCTGCCTCCAGCAAGTTTTTTTCTAAATATAGCCGCAGTGACCTTGACCTTGAGCCCAGTACCCCGAAAGTCAAACTTGCAGGAGATATTATAATACCCAACATTTGTGTGAAGTTACATTAAAATCAATCAGCAAATAAAGATGCTAGAGCGATGACATTTTTTTCAAAAAATAGCCGCAGTGACCTTGACATTGAGCCCAGGACCCTGAAAGTCAAACTTGTTCGAGATATTATCATACCAAGTCTTTATTTGAAATTATGTCAAAATCCATCAATAAATGTAGGCCCTAGACCGATGACAAAGGTTTTTCTAAAAGTAGCCATAGTGATCCTGACAGTCGAACTTGCTCGAGACATTATTATACCCAACATTTGTGTGAAGTTATATTAAACCCCATCAGCAAATGACGACGCTAGAGGGATGAGAAAGTTTTTTCTAAAAATAGCCACAATGACCTTGACCTTGAGCCAAGCACCCTGAAAGTCAAACTTGCTCGAGCTATTATCATACATAACATTCGTGTGACATTATATTAAAATTCATCAATAAATGTAGGCACTAGAGCGATTACAAAGTTTTTTTTTCTAAAAGTTTTTTTTTAAATATAGCGCAGTGACCTTGACCTTGATTCCAGGACCCTGAAAGTTGAACTTACTCGAGATATTATCATACTCAACATTTGTGTGAAATTATATTAAAATCCATCAATAAATGTAGGCACTAGAGCGAAAACAATGTTTTTTTCTAAAAATAGTCACAGTGACCTTGACCTTGAGCCCAGGACCTGAAAGTCGAACATGCTCAAGATATTATCATACCCAACATTTGTGTGAAGTTATATTAAAATCCATCAATAAATGTAGGCACCAGAGTGATGACAAAGTTTTTCTAAAAATAGCAACAGTGGCCTCACACTGCAGCTTTAAACAAAGTACCATAACTCTGTACCCTATATATTCATGCAGAATTCATCAAAGGGCCATAACTGTTGGAAAAATCATCGAACCAAAACACGCAGGTGAAATGCGCATCCACCTTCGATACTTAATATTCCCATGAAGTTTTATTGAAATCCGACCAGTAGTTTGTGAGAATTCGCGTGGACAAGAGCGGGACGGACGCACGGACGAAGTGGCGAGTATATGCTCCCCCGAAATTCTTCGGGGAGCATAAAAAAGGTCGAGCTATTGTCGTCACTCCGGCGCCTAATTGCTCGTTGTCGTCGTTCCGAAGAAAAACTTACCCTTGGGTATAACTTCGAAATTATCTGAAGTAGCCTCAAGAACGTCAAACGCATACTCACCATCACAAGAGCTACATTCTTACCATAACTGCAACATTATGTTCTTATTATCACACTATGCACTGTTTAAAATATGCTATTGAGGTACATTCATGTTCATTATAATATAAATGAAAACCTTTAAGTCCTTGTTCGATTCAGAGAAATGAGCAGACGAGCGTAGCATCCATTTGCGGTACTCCTGTTTTATATAGAAAAAGGCAATCCACCTGGAATTGAAAATGCAAGCCGTATCCCCTTGTAAACTCGTAAATCCAATGCTAGAAAACAAATCGGTACAGCTGTGTGTCTTTGTCGGACTAGCCGCATTTCAGCAGTCGAATAACTGTTGATGTTTTTCTTATCTTTTACAGAAAACATCACTTGAAATCTCATGCTGACAATTTGCATAAAATTTCAAATCCTTTTTCCTGGGAAAAAAAGGATATGTTATTGTATCGTCTGCTGTAAAAAATACCCAGCATGCAGAGCCTTAAAACAACATGTAGAACCCGATGTTTTCGGCGCCCCGCCCATAGGGGCTTAGAGAAATACATGTAGATTGGGTTGCATTGTGCTTCAACGCAGAGATGAATTTGACGGAACTTGAGTGCTGGTAAACCGCTAAGCCTGCCAAAGAAACGTTGTGCTAGTCGGACCGCTTCTTAAACCTTACCACTTTCTTTGGGCGGTATGGCTTGAGATGCCATTTCATCTCAAAATCGGATATAATCCCACGAAGGCGGAAGCAATGGCTCCAAAATGACTCGAATAGTGTTGTCGGGGGCTTAAGTAAAGCAAAATTGGGGTATAATTGCATGAAAACTTGTCATGGTGGGGGAAGGGGTGGGAATCGGCGGTTTAACGGTTGGAACTTTCGTATCACGGCGACGCGTAAGCGGAACCGTAAAACGGACTTTGCGACCGTAAAATCGACTATTCACCTCCCTAAATGGCAATTTTTCAATACAGTTATTTCCATTCTAATGAACTTATTGGGTTTTAAAGTTAAATATTAACCTATTTTATACAAGACAGCAAACGATGTGAGATGTGTAAAACCAAACTCCCGGCCTAGGAAAATCATGATTTTTGGAAACCATCAAATCGTCCCACTCGGCTGAACAAGATGGCTGCAAAGGTTTAAAATAAAAAAAAAAAACATTTTTCAGCCTTAATCACACACTAAAATGGAAACAATTTCAGAGGATTGATCCGTGGGTGACCCTTTGCCAAAATTGCTCATAATCCTTTCGCACCGCTGAACCATTATGCAAACACGCCTATACAAATACATTGCCACTTTTATCGCCGAAAACATTTAAGATTAAAAATTGTGATATTTTTCTTATTTCTGCTCAAAATATAGATTGTGGGCACTCGTTAGAACCGCCTCATCGAGGCGGTTCTAACGAGTACCCACAATCTATATTTTAGGCAGAAATAAGAAAAATAAGGTATACCCCCTGAAACCCCAGTTTTACTATATAAAAGTGGGGTTCAAGGGGGTCAAACTTAAATGGGCGTGCTTTCGTGATGATAATAGCCATCAGAACTGAAAAAATGCAACACTTAAAATGACTTATACTCCTAAATAGATTGATTTTGAAAAAAAATCACATAAATTTTCCTCTGGTCACTGTCAACTGTCAACCAACCTTGCTCACACACCCCATTCCACCTTATAACCTACCATTTCATTTGTATAATATTGATGTGTAGGTCGATCCCTGGCCATAATCCAGGGCCAGTTTTAACATTTTACTGTGTAATGTTTGGTTTTCTAATCTCTATCAGTTATATACAATTCATGCCGCTTTGATCATCGCTAGCAAACCATTTCGAAAACACGCCTATACAAATACATAGTAAACTTAACCACATAAACAACAAAACAAAAAAAAAGAAAATTTTAAGATGAAAAATTGTGATACTTTTCTTATTTCTGCTCAAAATATAGATTGTGGGCACTCGTTAGAACCGCCTCATCGAGGCGCTTCTAACGAGTACCCACAATCTATATTTTAGTGCAGAAATAAGAAAAATAAGGTATACCCCCTGAAACCCCAGTTTTACTATATAAAAGTGGGGTTCAAGGGGGTCAAAATTGTATAGGCGTGTTTTCGTGATGATAATAGCCACCAAAACTGAAAAAAATGCAACACTTAAAATGACTTATACTCCTAAATAGATTGATTTTGAAATAATTTCACAGAAATTTTCCTCTGGTCACTGTCAACTGTCAACCAACCTTGCTCACACACCCCATTCCACCTTATAACCTAGCATTTCATTTGTATAACATTGATGTGTAGTTCGATCCATGGCCATTATCCAGGGCCATTTTTTTTATATTTTACTGTGTAATGTTGGTTGGTTTATATCTCTGCCAGTTATACGCAGTTCATGCCGCTTTGATCATCGCTAGCAAACCATTACGAAAACACGCCTATACAAAAACATGGTACAGTGGCGATAACGTTCGACCTACCCGTTTTTGCGTTTAGGGTCCGTTTTGAAACCGTTGCACAACGTTTGCGTTTAGACAACGGTTCGAGCGTTTCATATCGTTTTGACCAATCAAAAGTCAAGGCGAATCGTTTCAGACAAACGGTAAATTTGCGCATGCGCTCTGAAAAGATCAAAACGCTATTGAAAACGCTTTCCCGTTTTGGCCAATAGTATGACCGTTTGAAACCGTTTTATGACTGAGCCAATCGAATTTATGCATTTAGCGCGCATGCGCAATCGCTTTTGTTTACTTAAATACATGTGCATGTTTATTTACGATTATCTTCAACAGCTTAACATATATGTTCACTACAATCGCGTCATTTAAAATTAAAGTTATATTTGAGCAAAAAATGAATATTCTGTAAGTGCATGTATGCCATTGCTTAAATAATGACATGATCATTGACTTTAAATACGGAGCACAAAGAACAATCTTAACTAAACTATGCATATATAAAGAACAATCGAGAATGACATGGATAATACCTCAGCTTAATGCATGATAAATTTTCAGACAATACGTTCATCCTAAAAATCTTTATGGATTTTTTTCTATAAACAAAAGAACCAAAAAAAAAAAAAGAAAGAAAGAACAACAAACAAATAAGTGTATCGAAGATTTAACCCATATATGCCTAGCGGCCCTTTTGTGGGACATTGGCAAATAGTGCAGACCCAGATCAGACGCCACAAAACGCGACGTCTGACCTGGTTCTACACTGTTTGCTGAAAGTGCAAACATTATTGCAAAATGTGTCGCTAATAAAAAAACCCTGGCAGCCCAATAATTGGAAATGGACCAATCCAAACTTACTAAGTGGGAGATTCCATCTTTGTCCAATACGGGTTAAGAAAATGCATTAGCTGAGAAATGTTATTTGTTTGTTTAAATGTGAAGGAAATATTTGTGCCACACTGAGGCCAAAATTATTAGAATCCCTGTATATTCTGGCAATTACAGATGACCGTATTTCCCAAGACATTAGGGTCATATAATAGTATTGGCGAGATTTGTCACTGACAACACTTCACTTACGTTGCCATGCAACGCCAGGTAATGTGTTTACACGCGTGTGTAATATCTGCTTTCCGGAAACTGTTATACATTAGTCGATATTTGTTATATGTTAATTCAGAATTTCTAAATTATTCATCATCACCTCAACAAAAAATCCGTTAAATAAACACTCCAACATGTCCAACTACATCCATCATTATCTCAAGAGCATTGAATGTCGGTTTTTGTTTGAACCGATTTGTTGAAGCGGTTTTAACAAGCACCCTACAGGTCATGCATAAAGATAACAAGTTCGTGGCCCCTCTAATCCCCACAGTATATAGAGCACATTGGGTTTACGAGGTATTCCTTTTTTCCTTATTTTTCCTCCAAAACATAGATTACGGTTACTCCTTAAAACTGTCTGGACAGGGTGGTTCTAATGAGCATTTTTTTTTAGAAAATGGGATTTACGGGGAATTCATTATTTTTTTTAATATTTTTGTTCTAAAACATAAATTGCGGATACTCGTTAAAACCGTATTACCAAGGTGGTTCTAATGAGCAGTCATAAATCTATAAATATGACAGAATTCAAAAAAAAAAAAAAAAAAAAAACATTTTCATCTTAGAAACGTTAGTTTTATAGACATTTAGCACACGGGAGCGTAATCATAATGGTTTGATGCAGATATAAGCGCGAATGATAATTATTCTTTTTTTATTATTTTTATTTTTCATCTGAATATTATGGAAGAATGCAGCTTGTCTCGTGCCTCTATTTTCCTAAAGCGAATTATGAAATAGAACGCGTTAATCAGTATTTGTTAATTAATACCCCTGCAACCCAACTTTTTTGAAAAACAATGTACACGGCGGTTAAAACGAGCTTTGTTGAATCTATGTTCCGAGCATAAAATTGATCAGTTTTCACTCGAAACTAAGAATAACTATTTTGGAGATTTCATCTTTAACGGTACTTTACGCCGGAAAACACGCCGATTCAAATATATTGAAAGTTTTGTCAACAAAAATTGAAAATTTTCTGACAAAATATCCGATATCTTGCATTTTTCTGCTCTAAACATGGATTGCTGATCTTCACCGAACGTGAACCTAAACATAGATTGCTGGTCCTCGTTAGAACCGCTTCGAGCAGAAATAGGATACCGTTAACCCCAGTTGTACTTTATGAAAATGGGGTTCAAGGGGGTCAACATTATATATACACTTTTCATGATGATCTTAAGAAAATAATCTGACATTGGCGATTTATCCAAATCGCGGCTGTTAACCTGTGTGCGTTTGTGTGTTCGCGCGCATGCATGCGTGCGTGCGTGCGTGCGTGCGTGTATGTGTGTGTGTGTGTGTGTGTGTGTGTGTGTGTGTGTGTGTGTGTGTGTGTGTGTGTGTGTGAAAAACGGTGGCGGATATTCATGAGTGTAAACCCAAATTTTGCGCTTAAGGAAGGTTTACGTGGGTGTTTGTTGCATGAAGTAATATAACAGACTAAAATATCCCTTATGACCATGCTCATGACATACATGAGAAGATAAAAAGGAAAGAAACATAACCATCAGGTTAACAAGTCCGTGAAATGAAGATCCCCACTAGACCCCACTTTATCAAGAAAAAAAACTGGGGTTGATGGGGGAATTCATTATTATTATTATTATTATTATTATTGTCTGCTGACATGCCGGTATACCTTTTCCAAAATCTTAGCAACCACAGAAGTCACATACCTGTATCGTAGGTGACCTAGCGTCCATACGACGTCTAGTCCAGCCCCACCCATTGGGGCTTGAAGAAATAGATGGCTGCATGATGCTTCCACGCAAAGCTGAAACCAACCGCACGTGAGTACTAAGCGTGCCCAGGAAAAGTGGTGCGAGTTGGACCGTCCATGCATATAAACCATATTGGATTTATTAGGCGACAGGGCTTGAGAAGTCATATCAATGTCGGGTATAAGTCCCACAATATCGGAACAACGTCTCCAAAATGACCTACACAGTGTTGACGGGGGCGTAAAACCCCAAATCAAACAAACAAATAAACGACGTCTAGTCGGCGTCGCATGGGCGTCGATGCAACATCTTGTTTTGACGCTCGTGCGACGTTTACTTGCTGGGATTTGGTAGCTTCTAACAGGTAGTTCGCCTACATGTAGCGTGAGAACTTGTATTGTATAAGACAATGCCTCATCCAGTAATTCACTTTTATGCTATTCTTCACTTATTTGTCTGTCTATATATGTTTTATCATGATGAGCTGCTTAAGCGAATAAAATTTGATTGATTGATTGATTGATTGATTAATTGATTGATTGATTGATTATCTTTCTTATTTCTGTTCAAAGACGACGGTACGGTCCCGCCCATCGGGGCTTGAAGAAATATATGGGCTGCATGATGCTTCCACGAGGATCTGAATCCGACCCACACACGAGTACTGGTAAACTGCTTAGAGGATCTAAGCCTGCCCAGGCAAAGCGGTGTGAGTGTCGGACCGTCCATGCTTATAAACCTTATTGGTTTCATTGGGCGGCAGGGCTTGAGATGTCATTTCATCTCAATGTCGGGTAAAAGTCCCACAAAATTGGGAGCAACGTCTTTAAAATGACCTTTACAGTGTTGATGGGGACGTTAAAGCTCAAATCAAACAAACAAATCAAAGACGTCGGTCGTGGGTGCACATTGGCACCGCCTCAATGAACCAGTTCGGACGAGCACCATCAGCATATCGTTTGAATATTGATCGAGTAATTGTTTTCTTATTTCTGTTCAAAGACATCGGTCGTGGGTACTCATTAGCACCGCCTCAATGAACCGGTTCGAACGAGCACCATCAGCCTATCTTTTGAATATGCATAAGAACAGTACCACAGATGTTCATCAGTAAACATGCTAAAAATGCCATATGTCACACAGATGTTTGATCGTAATGAAAGATGAAGACAAATGATTTTATTTGCTTCTGATGCAACTGCCGGGTGATAAAGTAACAAGTGCGTTTTATGGAAATAACAAAACTCTTTATATAAACAATTTTCTTGGTTAACATTATATACATTGCTATAATATTTCTCCTCAAAAGCGTGGATTGTGGGTACTCGTTAGATCCGCCTCCATTGAATGGTTGTAACGAGCACAGACATTATATGTTTGGTCCCATTACTGTAATATATGCGAGTATTATCGATTTCATGCTCAGCATAATTGAGCATGAAACATATTTATTACTTAGGGGCCAGAATATATGAAAGAAGCAATTTCATCCCACGAGTATGTTTGGTAAGTGTATCCAAATTAGCAATAAATAAAATAATACCACAGAAAAAGTAAACGCTCAGTTTTTCGAAATAGAAGAAAGAATCAAGGTAACGACGTTGGTTTGTTATACTGTGACGCGGCAAAGTACGTAGTTCGACTCTTCATTCTGTGTACATGTCAATTCGCTCTATGCTTGAAGAAATATATGGGCTGCATGGTGCTTCCACGCAGAGCTGAATCCAGCCCGCATACTACTACTGGTAAACCGCATGGAGGATCTAAGCCTGTCCAGGAACCGCAGTGCGAGGCGGACCGTCCGCGCTAATAAACCCTATTGGTTTCATTTGGCGACAGGGCTTGAGATGTCATTTCAACTCATTGTCGGGTAAAAGTCCCACAAAATTGGAAGCAACGTCTCCAAAATGACATTTACAGTGTTGCCGGGGACGTTAAACCTCAACAAACAAACAATGCACATCTTACGTAATCCGGTTTCAAAGACTATCCTAGTCCAAGCTGTTAAGCTATTTTCGATTTTTGCCCGCAATCAACTTTTTGGAAAATATAACGCTGCAGGGCATGCGCTGGACATACGCTACATAACGTATGGCATTCCCGGATTTTGTTTTCTGTCGGATTCAGTTATAATAATTTTATTTTTTTTTTTTTTTTTGGGGGGGGGGGTTGGTTTTACGGCCCTTTCAAGATTATTTCACTCATTATCGAGCCGATCGTTAATCAGAGGTGGGCGAAAACCGGAGTTCCGGAGAAAAACCACCTGACCTTCCGTTGCAGAACTTGGCGTCTCACACGTGGCCCGAGCGAGGCTCGAACCTACGGCGGTGAGAGACCTAATGACTAAGCGTCTGCGCTCTTATCCAATTGGCCACGGAGGCCCGTATAATAATAATAATAATAATAATAATGACACTCATCATCATCCAACGCTGGTGTGGATGTACATGTATATGGAAATAGTGTAGACCATAATTGGGAGAAATAGTGACAAGTGAAGATAATAAAAAAAAAAAACATGTAAGGAAATAACACACACACACGGTCGCGCACTTTATATTGTAAATTGGAATTTACAGAAATATACATTATTTTTTCATTTTTCTGCCCATAAACGTAGTTTGTGGCCACTCGTTAGATCTGTCTCACTGGGGCGGTTGTAACGAACACCTACAATCTAAATTTGGATTGAGATGAAAATATTACTTTTCATCTGAAAACTACGTTCTAATGATGTGACAGTTGAAATTTTAGCACTCGGGTGACAATAAAATTTGCCGCGACAAATAAATAAATATAAATAAATAAATAAATAAAACATTTAGTACAACGGAAAAACCACTTTATCGAAATCGGACAACACAAATACCGACATTTCCCTGTAGGTTTCTTTTGCCGTGACGCGTCCCAGTATGTACCTGTCATACCGCTGCTAACCTAATGCCCTGCAGGTAACCGCACATCTTCTGAATACCGCCCCGTGTAATCCGATATCAAAGAGCTGCCTTGTTCAATATACAGTTTCCTCATCAATACGTTTGTGGGAAGAATAAGCAGGAAATAACCATAGTAAATGTTGTTGAGTTGAATAATATAATAATGCATGATAAAATCAAAATACACCATGTTTTAATAATATTTTTAAACTACACAACACCCCACGTGTGTGTGTGTGAGGGGGGGGGGGGAGGGTGTTAAATCATTCGCATATGCAACTCGCAGTGGTAAACATATATGTCGTACGTATCATCGTCATCATCATCATTATCATCATCATCATCATCATCATCATCATGTGTGACCACCGTCATCATCATCAACATCATCATCATCATCATATATGACGTACGCATCATCATCATCATCATCATCATCATCATCATCATCATCACATATATACAAATTCTACTAGGGAACCATTGGTTACACATGTGGTCGGTCTCGGTGACCCGGTCTGATGATCACAGAGCAGTGGGTTCTATCCCCGATGGGCCCAGTAAACTTCTTTCGTGGTGATTGATCCTGAAATATCCCTCGCTTCCACCGATTCTAAAGGGCAAGATGCAACTTTCTGGTAATATAATGTGTAATGTGCTTATCAAATGGTGTTGGTCCAGGAAACAATAAGTGGCTTAGAAACTGACTGGCCGGCTCGATATGACCTTAATATAGCTGACTGGACGGTAACAGCGAAGCATGCGAAAGCCTAGGAATACGCAATCTGATATTAGTTTTCCCTTAAACAAACTGGAACACTTGCTTTATGCAGGCCTCGCAAGCATGGTCTGATGCGCGTCTGACTGGTGATCAGGGTTTGCGAGTTCGGTACCTGCCGGCCGGGCAACATTAATTCGTGGGTCTGTAGCAGTCTGACGCGCGTCTGACTGGTGATCAGGGGTTGCGAGTTCGGTACCTGCCGGCCGGGCAACATCAATTCGAGGGTCTGTAGCAGTCTGATGCGCGTCTGACTGGTTATCACAGGTTGCGAGTTCGGTACCTGCCGACCGGGCAACATTAATTCGTGGGTCTGTAGCACAGTCTGATGCGCATCTGACTGGTGATCAGATGTCGCGGTTTCGGTACCCGCTGGTCGGGCAACATTAATTCGTGGATCTGTCGCACAGTCTGGTGTGCGTCTTGCTGGTGATCAGGAGTCGCGGGTTGGTACCTGCCGGTCGGACAACGTTAATTCGGGGACCTGTAGTACAGTCTGATGTACGTCTGACTGTTGATCAGGTGTCGCGGGTTCGGTAGCTTCCGGTCGGACAACGTTAATTTGGGGACCTGTAGTACAGTCTGATATACGTCTAACTGTTGATCAGGTGTCGCGGGTTCGGTAGCTGTCGGTCGGGCGACATTAATTCGAGGATCTGTAGCTCAGTCTGATGCGCGTCTAGCTGGTGATCAGGGGTCGCAAGTTCTGCCAGCCGGGCCACATTCTTACTCCTTTTCCAAAAACATAGATTGTGGGCACTCGTTAGAACCGTCTGACTGATGCAGTTTTACCAGAACCTGAAATCTCTGGAAAATGTGACAATTTTGCATCCTAAAAGTGTTAGTGGACATAATCCGACCGGTTGACATAGTGAATGAAACAAAAAAAAAAAAAAAAAAAAAACGGACGGTTTTCCGACGATAAAAAACAATTATATTTGTTTGATATTTTATCAAACATTGTGTTTGGTGTTCGGTAACGTGTACCCACAATCTATGTTTTAATTTCTTAATTAGCAAAAATAAAGAAAATATTGTAGATCCCTGTAACGCCCAACCTTTATCTCAACGATGTATAGGATGCATTTTCCACAAAAACAACGCACAAACCGTGTTGAGGCTCCACGTTAGATCCGCCTCTATGAACAGCACGAGAATTATCATATGTCATACACGGTGAAGAGAGAGTGTGTGTGGGGTGGGGTGGGGGTTTGGGGTGGGGGTTGGGTAGAAGGTAGTTGATGACAATTTAGGATAAACGTCTTCATTTCTCCGAAAAAAATGTTGTGGATATTAATAGGTTTTGCCTCACCGAGGCAATTCAAATCACTACCCCTCAATCTCACATTTAAATAAAGTTCTGCATGTCAGAATGCAATATATGTATACGAGTCGAAATAAACGTAATAGTAGACTCGGTTTTACTGAGTCTGTTCGTGACCAGTACTGATTTGTTTGTTTGATTTGAGGTTTAACGTCCCCGTCAACACTGTAAATGTCATTTTGGAGACGTTGCTTCCAATTTTGTGGGACTTTTACCCGACATTGAGATGAAATGACATCCCAAGCCCTGTCGCCCAATGAAACAAATAGTGTTTATTAGCATGGGCGGTCCGCCTCGCACCGTGGTTCCTGGACAGGCTTAGATCCTCTAGGTGGTTTACCGGTACTAGTGTGCGGACCGGATTCAGCTCTGCGTGGAAGCATCATGCAGCCCATATATTTCTTCAATGACCAGTACTGAAATGTGAAAAACCGCTTACAGGATCTATGCCTGACCAGCCAAAGTGGTTCGAGGCTGGCCGTCTCTACATATAAACCATTTTTGTTTGTTTGGGCGACAGGGCTTGAGATGTCATTTCATCTCAATGTATGGTAAAAAAACACACACACAGGCTCAAAATTGGAATCATTGCCTCAAAAATAAAATAGTGTTTAAGGTGGCGTAAATTCAAAATATCAGAATTTTCACGAGTGCGAAGCCTGAGTGAAAATTCTGATGTTTTAGACAAAATTTGTCTGGCATTTATGAAAAAAGATATTGAAAAAGTAGTCCGGGCTGCCCCTGTGAAGATTTCGCGATCATATTTATTGTTCACAATATGAACATACCGTGTTTTCACGACATCATGAAAACAAGCCTATATTATTTTGAGCCCTTAAACCAAACCTTTATATAATATAACTGGAATTTACATGGGTGTACATCATCGCGTGAAAAAGACCGTGAAATGAACACCCCTTAAACCTCACTTTATATCGAGAAAATGGGGGTGAACGAAGGTATACATTATTTTTTTTCTTATTTCTGCTGCAAGACATATGTTGTGGGTACTCGTTATAACCTTCGCATTGAGGCGGTTCTAACGAGCACCCATAACCTATATTAGCAGCATAAAAATATCACGGATTTTCATTAGAAAAGTAGCCATTTTAAAGATCTGAAAAAAAAATCCACTATGTCGCACGTTTGTGTTATTGGGATATTTCTTCTTAATTCTGCTTATAACATAGATGGTGGTTACTCGTTAGAACCGCCTCACCGACGCGACTCTAACGAGTTCTCACAATCTATGCTTTGAGCAGAAATATGAAAATATAACACTTTTCTTAGATTTTTGGTAAAATTTTCAAAATACGAAAGTGCGTGTTTTTGTAATGAGATGAAGCGATGATTTTTATTTGTTTCAGATATAAATTGATTTCGCGGCTTAGTATATTATAAAATTATAAATGAAATATTTTCACCGCCGAAATATAAAAAAAGAAAAAATATTAACGTGTGTCTGATTCTGACAGTTCAAATACAATTTATTTTTGTTCCATTACGTAAACAAGCCTAATCAAATAAATTGAAAACTTCTACTCTACAACAAAATTGTAAATTTTGGGATAAAAGTTCTGATATTTTTGTCCAAATTTCTACTCGAAACATAGATTGTGGATACTCGTTAGCACCGCCTTGGCGATTCGGGTTTAACGTTTACCGACAGTCAATATTTGAGTAGAAATAATGTAAAATAATTAACCCTGTCAAGTCAAGTTTTTCAATGCAAATGAGTCAAATTTATAAAGGCGTGTTTTCGTGATGATTGAAGAAGACATCTGTCATCGAATGTTAATTTGAGATGACGGATAATTATTGAGATCACATATACTGAAAAATCATTGTATAAATTTATTTATTTATTTTTTTTTTTGTTTCCTTAAATATAGTGGCCGTACGTAATGGATGAGAACAATAAATTCTCTCACAAAAAGCATTCGGAAACTATAGAAAACAGAGTCTTCTCGGTTAATGTTTTGTCCATGTATTAAAGGTTCTTATGTAGTTTGTTTTTCACCGGCAAGCATTGAACCCGCGAATCTGGATCAACAGTTAAACGCGCATCCGACTGAGCTACAGAATCCGGAAACATTTTCTTTCTGTCAAACACAATTTCCTGTTTATTGCAGGAGAGCCTCTTCACCTTAAAATCATTTCGCTATTATTTTTTATCTATTTTCGGTTTCATAATAAAAATAATCAAAATAATAATAAACAATGATAATAAAAATAATTATTATTATTATTTATTTTTATTTTTATTTTAATTCATTATTATTAATTATCATTATTGTTATTATCATTAAAGTGAGTCTGCGGGATTTTTATTGGTTAACGAAAAAGAACATATGAAACCAGAAACGGTTTCCATGACAGCGTTTTCCGAACGCTAATGTGATTGGTTGATATACGAAACGCTTGAAACGTTTCAGAAACGATGATCTGATTGGCTGAAAATGTAAACGATCGTTTAAGCGTGGTCTAAACGCTGCGTTTTCAAATCGTTGAAAAGAGTTTCGCATCCGTTTCCGTGGACAACAAAAACTAAATCGCCACTGTAAACTTTACCACATAAACAACAAAACGAAAAAAAAAAAAAAAAAAAAAAAAAAAACGAAAATTTTAAGATGAACAATTGTGATACTTTTCTTATTTCCGCCCACAATATAGATTGTTGGCACTCGTTAGAACCGCCTCATCGAGGCGGTTCAAACGAGTACCCACAATCTATATTTTAGAGCAGAAATAAGAAAATAAGGTTTACCCTTGTAAACCCCAGTTTTACTATATAAAAGTGGGGTTCAAGGGGGTCAAAATTATGGGCGTGTTCTCATGATGATTCCGATAGCAAACTCGTGCGCTTAAAAGGCTTCTTTCTTATCTCTAGACCTAATTTTTTTTTTTCAGATGAAAATGTTTGATTTTTTTTCTTATTTCTAGTCCAAATATAGATTGTGAGTGTTCGTTAGAACCACCTCAATGAGGCGGTTCTAACGAGTACCCACAATCTATGTTTTGAGCAAAACTAAGGAAAATAATGAATGGCCTCATAAACCCCACTTTTCTCTGACAGTGAGGTTTAGAAGGGAGATCATTTCAGGGACTTGTTAACCTGGCGGAACAGAGAAGATCAGGGATGGTTCGTTTACCGCGGCTAAGTCGAACTCACTCGTGAGTGCCTATAGAATTTGCTACCCCATCATGTTACCAAGTCGGTTTAATGCATATCCCTCCAAAACCCACTTTATATGGAGAAAACTTGGGTTTACAGGGGTATGCATTCTTTTGCTTACATCTGCTATAAGACAGGTGTTAGGTATTCGCTAGAATCGCCTCAATGAGGCGGTTCTAACATGCACCTACAGCCCATGTTCGGAGTATGAAAAAGACAATTACCACAGTTTTTTTTTTTTTTGTCGGAAGAGTATCCATTTTGGAGAAATGAAAGAATGCACGCGGGTGAGTTATCATAGCATCATGAAAACACGCCCATATAATTTTGAAGCCCTTGAACCCCGCTTTTATAAAGTAAAACTGGGGTTTACAGTGGTATATCTTATGAGACGGTTCTTATGAGTACCCACAATCTATATTTTGAGCAGAAATAAGAAAAATAACACAATTTTTCATTATGAAATTTTCTTTTTTTTTTTTCGGCGGTAAAGTTTACAATGCAGTTGTATAGGTGTGTTTTCGTAATGACGCCAAGCTCAAGATATCCTTATTTAGGAAACGTTTTCTGGTTTATCTAGAAAACGGTGTTCATTGAATTGTTTGTACACATAGGAAAAGTCGCCCCCCGCCCATCGGGGCTTGAAGAAATCGATGGGCTGCATGATGCTTCTACGCAAAGCTAAAACTGACCGCACGCCAGTACTGGTAAACCGCTTAGAAGATCTAAGCCTGCCCAGGCAAAGCGGTACGAGTCGGACCGTCCATTATTATAAACCCTATTGGTTTTATTGGGCAACAGGGCTTGAGATGTCATTTCATCTCAATGTCGGGTAAAAGTCGCTCAAAATTGGAAGCGACGTTTCCAAAATGACCTATACAGTGTTGACGGGGACGTTTAACCTCAATTCTTGCATAAATACCTATGCGCATGGCTGTTTGAAGCCATTGTCATATGGACCGAAAGCCGTGCTCAAACAGCAAAACCCATGTTCGAATCATGAAATTCGCGTGCTGTTTGAACATAGATTTTGAGCTTTTGATATCACAAGACGGGCCTTGCTTTTTTTACGTTACGTTGAGTGACGAAACGTTATCGCCCTGAACGTAGCGTTTTAGAGTTCTATGATGACGTCATTGCATGTCAACGTCATTGTAAACAACATTCTGAACTGGCCGCCATTTTTGTTTGCCTATCGCATTTGAAGAGTTTATATGGAATTTATATGGAGCTTTTGGGCGTTTTCGTCAAAATTTGCTGTCGGATTCGTAAGTTATGCAAGAACAACGATCATCCATGGTTATTTCATTGCATTAACATTTGCCGGATCCCTCGGAAGATATTTGAACATTCGGCCTAGCGGCCTCATGTTCAAACAGCTTCCTCGGGATCCGGCAAATGTTAATGCATGAAAAACCATGGTTGATCCCTATAATGAAACTAGCAAAAATCTAGAAAACGGTGTTCATTGAATTGTCTGTACACATAAGAATCGCCACAACGAGGCAATTCTATTGAGTACACTCAACATTACTTTAATAAACATTTAAACATTCTCTAGGCGAATTGAGCAGGCGACAAATTGATCATCGAATACTTTTCTAAATGGTCCATGAAAACAGATTTTGACATTTCATGCAAAACTGTATCCAATGGAGACAATTTGCATGGAATGCCAAAGCATGTTTTCTGTGTAAAATAAGAAAATCTTCTGCCAATAGCATGCAGAGCTATTATGGAAAGTTGAAGAAATACAGTAAAATTCCGCTATAAAGACCACCTGACATTAAAAAATAGAAGTGAAAGCAATGATCAGGAATCGATTCAATCAACCCACAGCTCCCATCAGAGACACCAAAGGGAAAGAAGCACAAATATGAAACAACAGACCTAATGGAAACGCCAATAGCGGAAAGCCAAAAGGACAGTTACCTTCCCTCAAAATGACCAATAGGCTATCCAAAATAAAATAATAAAAGCATCACAAACACCCAAAGACAAACCATAACAAAAATAAACCGCGACAGCAGAACCGCCTTGGAACGGTCAGTGGAAACGAATTCCACTGAGGGGCTTAAATCGATTTTACGTGGCCACTGTATAAATCTGCTTTTAAAAGTTTGCTGAGAAGGTTTTTGTTATTATTTCGTTGTGTTTTCATCACCGAGTGTCTCCATATAAGAGACCTCCTTAGGAACTGTTGGAAAGGGGTCTTTAAGACCACTTTTGAACAGTCCCAAAGGTGGTCCTTAATATACGAATTTCTCTGCATACCATCACGTGAACAAGTCAGTAAAACGAACACTCCCTAAACACCACTTTATACACAGAAAACTGGGGTTTACGGGGGGTTTAAATTATTGTTCTTATTTCTGCTCAAAGACATAGGCTGTGGGTACTCGTTAGAACCGCCTCAATGAGGCGGTTCTAACGAGCACCCACAACCTATGTTTGCAGCAGAAATAAAAAAAAAATATTACAGATTTTCGCCAGAAATATAGCCATTTTGGAGATGTGCAGAAATGCACTATGTCGCATGGGTGTGTTATCGTAATGCCAAGTTATCCAGATTATGCCTCATTAGATCGAACTGCCCCAATCTCGAACACAAATTCATGGTCCGTAGTCGAGCTGTTGAAGTTCCATTGTAGCTTATAATCATTTCGATAACTCGCCCGTATGACATAGTGCATTTTTCACATCTCCAAAATGGCTACTTTTCTGGCGAAAATCGGTGTTTTTTTTATATTTTTGCAGCACACATAGGTTGTCGGTGCTCGTTAGAACCGCCTCAATGACTGCTTCATTGAGGTGGTTCTAACGAGCACCCACAGCCTATGTTTGCAGCATAAATAAAAAAAAATATTACAGATGTTCGCCAGAAAAGTAGCCATTTTGGAGATGTGCAAAAATGCACTATGTCGCATGGGTGTGTTATCGTAATGACAAGTTCTCCATATTATGCCTCATTAGATCGAACTGCCCCAATCTCGAACACAATTTCATGGTCCGTAGTCGAGCTGTTGAAGTTCAATTGTAGCTTATAATCATTTCGATAACTCGCCCGTACGACATAGTGCATTTTTCACATCTCCAAAATGGCTATACTTTTCTGGCGAAAATCTGTACTATTTTTTTTCATTTTTTGCTGCACACATAGGTTGTGGGTGCTCGTTAGAACCTCCTCATTGAGGTGGTTCTAACGAGTACCCACAACCCATGTCTTGGAGCAGAAATAAGAAAAATAATAAATACCCCCGTAAAACCCAGTTTTCTCTATACAAAGTAGGGTTTACTGGGGTCTACTTATTACGGAATTGTTCACGTGATGACAATTTCATGGTCCGAATTCGAGCTGTTGAAGTTCCGTTGTAGCATATAATTACGAAAACACACCCCTGCGACAAAGTGCATTTATATATCAGCTCCAAAATGCTACCTTTTTATGAAAATCCGTGATACCTTTTTCTTATTCATCACGTGAACAAATCCCGTGACGTGGACACCCCCTAAACCACACTTGATATAGAGAAAACTGGGGTTTACGGGAGTATACATTATTGTTCGTTTGTTTGTTCTAAGACCTATGTCGTGGATACTCGTTAGAACCTGAACCGCCTCAACGAGGCGATTCTAACGAGCACTTACACCCTTTGTTTGCAGTAAAAATAAGAAAAAAATATCACGGATTTTTATCCGAAAACTAGCCATTCCGGAGATGTGAAAAGATGCACTATGTCGCACGGGTGTGTTATCGTAATGTTTACCGCAAACATAGGTCATGGGAGCCCGTTAGAACCGCCTCATCGATGCGGTTCTAACGAGTGCTCACAATCTACGTCTAAGAGCAGAAATAAGAAAAAAATAATATATACCCGTGCATGTTTCCATATAAAGTGGGGTTTAGGGTTGAAAATTTTACGGACTTGTTTACATTATGTAAACGAAACATTGTCACACATTGCTTTGCCAGTTGAACGTTTGCCCAATTTCCCGAAAGAAAAGATCATTGAGGGGCTTGAAAAATGTTTTCAGTTTAGTAAGTGTGGTCTTATTAATATTTTGAAGAGTGTCAGTGTCTGTGCTTCCTGTCCTTCGTCCTCTTCTTCTATCATAACAAGCCACCAAAGTAGTATTTCGTATTGATCGTACACAGTAAAATCCTTTTTCTTCTATGTAAACGAAATTCTGTCTCTCTATCACATGCTCAAATCCGAGGAATGTTTCAATGTCGTGCAATACTCGAAAGGGATCGGTTTTGAAATCATCGTTATTTATAATCATGATTTGACTCCTGTTAAATACTTGATAGTATCGCTTTATTCCTGCATTGTAAATAGAATGCTTAATTGCAAAACAATTTCGATTCACACCCGCGTTTTTTGGATACATGGCACAACGTTCAAATTGATTACCATATCGTGTCGCATTCTTCTTTATGAAGCTGAAATGTGACAGAGCTCTCTCTATTGGATCGCGAACGAGCACAATAAGCCGCATATTTGGGTTCATTTTATATATTTTAACGGGTGCGTTAAAATCTTGAAAGTAATCGGGAGACTTTTCCACAGTTATCTGACCGCTGTAGGAACAAGGCATCTGTTTCTTGTACCAGTCATAACCTTTTCTGTAATTGCTGGTAAAAAAGTGGAGCTCGTATGCTGGTTCCCGGTATATTCTAATCCTTGGGTGCATAAACATAAATTCGAGCAGTTCCTGTGTTCCACATTTGAAATTTCCGATAATTAAACACTGGGGTAAGCGTTGCTCGCATTTGTCATGACTTAGACCTATTGTTTTCTCCCCCTGTTCATGTATTTCTTTCAACCGAACCTGAACCTCATCCTCCGAATATACAACAGTGTAATAGCTTTTCACACTCTGCACGTTGTCAATTGTCGTTTTATTACTGATCACATGCATTGTATCTGCTTGTCCAGCCTTCAAATTACCAACGGTGATTAGTGTTCGATACTGTGTGTCTCTCAGAGTCAGTACTACCGTGGCCAGCCCGACTGAATATAACATTACTACAGCACCAAGAATATGAATATATTTCTTTCTTCTTCTCGGGAATATGAAGGGTCTCATCCTTTTATGCTTAGTGCTAAATTTATGTAGCGACAGTTCTCTGCAATAACAAATTACAGTCGAACTTCGATGGCTCGAACACCGATGACTCGTTTACCATGGTTGAGTCGAACCCATTTTTGAGCCCTAGGGAATTCCTCTGTATAAGAAAAAGTGTGAGATAATTAAGGAAATTTTCGACTTTTATCTTGCAAATGTATGCTGGGTGTACTCATTAGAATCGCCTCAATGAGGCGATTCTAATGAGTACACACAGCATACATTTATGTTACAGAACACCGAAAAGAAGTCCAAAAATACCCCCGTTATGTTTTCTGGAAGTATGCAACAGTGGCTCGAACTTCGGCTGTCTCGAACAAATTTCCATTGTCCCAAAGGGGTTCTAGCCATCGAAGTTCGACTGTATTACGATAAAACACCCGTGTGGCATAGTGCATTTTTTCACATCTCCAAACTGACCACTTTTCTGGTGAAAATCCTTGATATTTTTCTTATAAATCCTCAAAAGATAGGTTGAGGGTGCTCGTTAGAACCGCCTCAGTGAGGCGGTTCTAACGAGTACCCACAACCTATGCCTTGGGGCAGAAATAAGAAAAATAATGTATACCCCCGTAAACCACAGTTTTCTCTATATAAACTGGGGTTAAGGGGGTTTTCATTTCACGGACATGTTCACGTGATGTGGGCCGGGTATCCACATTACCCCCAGCGAAGATCCAATACGAAAACACGCCTATACAAATTCATTGTAAATTTTTCTGCCGAAGACAAAAAACAACGAACATGTTAAGATAACATTACGATAACACACCCGTGCGACATAGTGCATTTTTCACATCTCCGAAATGGCTAATTTTCTGATGAAAATCCGTGATATTTTGCTTATAAATACTGCAAACATAGGTTGTGGGTGCTCGTCAGAACCACCTCAATGAGGCGGTTCTGACGAGTACTCACAACCTATGTCTTGGAGCGAAAATAAGAGAAATAATGTATACCCCCGTAAACCCCAGTTTTCTCTATATAAAGTGGGGTATAGGGGGTCTTCCTTTCGCGGACTTGTTCACGTGATAAAACATTGAGACGTGTTTCTAATTTCTGCTCGAAATATAGATTGTGGGTACACGTTAGAACCGCAGCATCGAGGCGGTTCTAACGAGTATCCACAATGTATATTTTAGAGGCGGTTTTACAGTGTACCCACAATCTATATTTTGAGCAGAGATAAGAAAAATAAGGTTTACCGCTGTACACCCCAGTTTTACTATATAAAAGTGGGGTTCAAGTGTATCAAAATGCTATAGACGTGTTTTCGCGATGATTGTGACACAGTGCATTCTCAAAAAAAGTTATTTTCTGGTGAAAAGATTTTATATTTTTCTTACTTTTGCCCGAAACATAGATATTTGGTGCTCGTTAGATCCAATTCAACGAGATGGTTTTAACGCGTACCCACAACCTATGTCGTAGAGCAAAATAAGAAAAGTAAAGATATCCCCGGAAACCCCAGTTTTCTCCATACAAAATGGGGTTTAATGGGGTGTTTATTTCACGGACTTATTGATGGGATGCTCTGATCAGCCTGCGTAGGCAGAGTCTTCACTGGATACACTGTCTAAGAGACCTTTTCGTTTCTCGCTTCCCGCGTGACAGCAGTCGGAAAGACAAATCCCATAAAATGGCCAATTGACTACCCCAAACAAAACAAAAAATACAAGCAATTTACATACTCAAAGACAAACGATAACAAAAATAAACCACGACTGAAGAATTAAGAATTTTTTTTTTTTTTTTTTTGCATTGACAATTGATTATATAGAGGATCTTACATGAGTGTTCATGTATTATTGAATTTATTAAACGAGTTGAGGAAAAGGGATAAAATGTGAGGCTTTGCCGAGCATTTTATGTCTTTTCCTCAACGAGTTTAATAAATTCAAAGCATTTTATCCTCAACGAGTTTAATAAATTCCTTTTCCTCAACGAGTTTAATAAATTCAATAATAAATGAGCACGAATGCAAGATTCTATTTATCATTTGACATTTAAAACGCATTTCATTCACGATTGTTTACAAAAATGTCAGTATTCCGCCATTAGTAAACGCGACGTCGTTAAGGACGTCGTACATGTAACGTTACGGAACGTATCTAGATAATTTGCATATTTAATCCACTAGTGGATTATCGAAAAATAATACATGGCGTTATTACACTCTCAGACGCGACGCGATGTCATATGATAAAAACGGTAATATGACACGCAAGAAAATAAATCATGCTTTATGGTGCCTTTTTTTTTTTTTTTTTTTTTTTTGCGTCAACATCTTACCGTATTATTTCAAATGATATTTTAGCTAGCGTTTCAGGCGAGACTAAGGTTTGCCTGTTTTTGCACCCTTTATGTTTTCAGAAAAAAAAAATGGCTATTTAGTTGATAATGTTTTATGGAATCAACATAAATTAGGAATAAGAAGATACTTTGGGTCACGTGCTAGCGGTAGCTTTGCCTTTTAAAGAAAAACGTCTTTTCTGTATTTTAAAATAAGGTCTTTGTTTAGAAGGTACTGGTAGTTTAAGATACCTCAATCCTGTTCAACTAAAAATTCCCGTGATAGGAGATTGCCATTAATATAAAAAGATAATTTCTCCGTGTAGTCGAGGGAGAACAGAAAAAAAAACATTAAGCTTTACGATGGAATGTCTAAATTGTCAGGAAAGCCGACAAAAGTAGTAGATGAACTCATCACGTGAACAAGTCCGTGAAATGAAGAACCCACTATACCCCACATTATATAGATAAAACGGGGGTTTAGGGGGTATACATTATTTTCCTTATTTCTGCTCCAAGACATAGGTTGTGGGTACTCGTTAGAACCGCCTCAATGAGGCGGTGCTAACGAATACCCAAAACCTTTGTTATGTGTGTAAATAAGAAAAATATCATAAATTTTCATCAGAAAATTATCTTTTTTGATGTATGAAAAAATGCACTATATCACACGGATGTGTTATCGTAATGTGTTTGGCGGTTAGTCTTGACTACTGAAGTTTCTCCCTCCCCTCCTTAGTTAGCAGGCGAGGGTTATCAGCTGTTGCTGGATTGTTGGTAGTGAAGTCAGTGGCACGCCAATAATGACTTAAGGCCTTCATTAAATGATTTGAGTCAGAGCACGACAAAACCTACAATAAGACATGTGCGCCCAGTGAAGACTCCGATCAGCCTGCGCATCCGCGCAGTCTGATCAGAGTCTTCATTGTGCGCTCTAAGGATAGTTTACTGCTTAGTGCCCACTGCTCCTTCATGCAACATGAGAAGTCTTTTGTTAGACTGTATGGATGCACAGATTGATCTGTTCTGCGCTGGGCGCACATGTACGTTGTAGGAAATGATGTGCCCCAGCTCATATATTGTGACACTTGTGTGCAAAAATGTAGTCAATTATTCGCTCTGAAAGTTAGTGACGTTGACTTTGTGATTCGCGTCGTACGCAATTGATATTGCACATGTTGTGCAAATTGTGGATGGACTGTTCGCCAGCCAAGTCAAAACAGTTCAATGTAGATGTTGTGCAATTTGTGGATGAACTATTCGCCAGCCATTTCAAGACAGTTCAATGTAGATGTTGTGCAATTTGTGGATGAACTGTTCGCCAGCCAAGTCAAGACAGTTCAATGTAGATGTTGTGCAACCGGGATGAACTGTTCGCCAGCCACGTCAGGACAGTTCTATGTAGATATTGTGCAATTTGTGGCTGAACTGTTCGCCAGCCAAGTCAAGACAGTTCAATGTAGATGTTGTGCAATTTGTGGATGAACTGTTCGCCAGCCAAGTCAAGACAGTTCAATGTAGATGTTGTGCAATTTGTGACTGAACTGTTCGCCATTCAAGTCAAGACAGTTCAATGTAGATGTTGTGCAATTTGTGGATGAACTATTCGCCAGCCATTTCAAGACAGTTCAATGTAGATGTTGTGCAATTTGTGGATGAACTGTTCGCCAGCTAAGTCAAGACAGTTCAATGTAGATGTTGTGCAATTTGTGGATGAACTGTCGCCAGCTAAGTCAAGACAGTTCAATGTAGATGTTGTGCAATTTGTGGATGAACTGTTCGCCAGCTAAGTCAAGACAGTTCAATGTAGATGTTGTGCAATTTGTGGATGAACTGTTCGCCAGCCAAGTCAAGACAGTTCAATGTAGATGTTGTGCAATTTGTTGATGAACAGTTCGTCAGCCAAGTCAAGACAGTTCAATGTAGATGTTGTGCAATTTGTTGATGAACAGTTCGCCAGCCAAGTCAAGACAGTTCAATGTAGATGTTGTGCAATTTGTGGATGAACAGTTCGCCAGCCAAGTCAAGACAGTTCAATGTAGATGTTGTGCAATTTGTGGATGAACAGTTCGCCAGCCAAGTCAAGACAGTTCAATGTAGATGTTGTGCAATTTGTGGATGAACAGTTCGCCAGCCAAGTCAAGACAGTTCAATGTATTTAGTTACTTAACATGTTTGTTTGTTTCTCTTTTCCTAGAATCTTCCATTCAGACAGGAAGCCGGACTTGGTCAGACCTTCATTATTGAGCTCCGCCAAGCGAATTCGTGTCTTCGAGCATTCCGTCATGACAAATTTTAACTGCGCATGCCCAGCCATTCAGAGGGGCCAGGGATATGGCTTTCTGTCTGAAGGTTCCTCTTGATTCACTGCTTGTATGAGCGAGCAGCAAAGGTTCTGGCGAGACTGCGCGGATGCGCAGGCTCGCCTGAACCTTCGCTGCTCGCATAGGCGATAAGTACCAAAATCGCTTGACGGGGCCCATATAATACCTAGACCAAGTGGGATAAAATAGGAAATGTTTGCTTATATATATGCTACTGTGATAATTTTAAATACCTTATATGTAATTGAATAATATAAAGAATTCAAATCTAATTAGAATTTCCTTTGTGATTGTGTCCCACATTCGGAAATCTACAAGTAGGATAGTCACACTTCGCTGTCCCGGCAACATCAATATTTGGCCAGTGCATGGCAAAGCACATATGTTACAATGGTGGCAAAAGTGGGATAAAGACTTCCGGTTGTGAGGAAATCTAATGTCACATTATATGACATTTTAGACATCTTCTTCAGTGCCTCTAGGGTTTCATTTTTGCATTCATAGTTTTTTTGACTTGAGAAGAAGGGATTCGTTTGTGGGTTTGGGATTACCTTTATAAATGTGTTAAACGCAACGCCTTGAAACATTGTTTTTCATAATTAAGTTGTTTTCCTAGGGTGTATCATTACGTGATCATGTCCGTGATATGAATACCCCCTGAACCCCACTTTAGATGGAGACAACTGCGGTTTTAGGAGGCATTCATTATCTTTCTTATTTCTGTTTCAAGACATATGTTGTGGGTACTTGTTAGAATCGCTTCAATGAGGCGATTCTAACGAGCACCCGCAACCTATGTTTGCAGTAGAAATAAGAAAAATATCACGGATTTTCGTAAAAAAAAAAAAATATTTTGGAGATGCATTATGTCGCACGGGTGTGTTTTCGTAATGTTCAGTTTATATATGATCCCTCAGTAAGTTCAAGTAGTCGTTAATTCAGTGTGCTTAAGTCGTGCGTGGCGGAATGATGGCAACAGTGTTTCCTTAGTTGAAACACAAATGGTTGCGCATCTGAGTAGGAAAAACTAAGTTTTTGTGGTACAGGTTGTCCAAAATTGTTCATAATTTTCTTACCACTTTAACTCTGATAGTTTGAAGTTATATAACTGATAAATAGAAGTGGAGGCAATGATCAGGAATCGATACAATTAACCCACAGCTCCCATCAGAGACAACAAAGGGAAAGAAACACAAACATGAAACAACAGACCCCAATGGAAACATCAACAGCGGAAAGTCAAAATGACAGTTACTTTCCCACAAAATGGCCTATAGGCTATCCAAAATAAAATAATATAAGCGACACAAACACCCAAAACAAACCATGACAAAAATAAACCGCGACAGAAGAACCGCCTTGGAACGGTCAGCGGAACCGAATTCCACTGGAGGTGGGGGTGGGTGGGGGGGGGGGGGGGGCTTTAATCGATTTTACGTGGCCACAATCCTCGCCCTTAACTCCGTCGCGATATAGACAAATAATTTGTTCAGTCCGTATGAAGCCAAATGGGTTCTGACGTAGGTTATGATGCCGTTATTACGAAATATGCCTATACAAATACATTGTAAACGTTACCTCGGAAAAATCGATTTTTTATTTAGATGGAAAATTGATTTATATTTCTTATTTCTGCTCAAAATATTGATTGTAGGTACTCTTTAGAACCGCCTCGGCGAGGCGGTTCTCACGAGTACCCACAATCTATATTTCAGAGCAGAAATAAGAAAAAAAAAGTTTTACTACATAAAAGTGGGGCAATTATATAGGCGTGTTTTGTGATGCACGTGAATCATATATCACGTTACGTGTAATATTAAGGTCACAGAGGTAGTTCAAGTTACCGTTAATGTGTTTGTATTGGAGTTTAATGGCCCAGTCAACACTACTGTAGGTCATTTTTGTGCCGGGTCAGTTAACCTATCCGCACTATTCCTGGGCAGGCTTATACGTAAGCGGTTAACCAGTACAGTGCACATTCTTTCGCCAGAAACTGACAACTGCCCTTTTCAAAACAGCGGAAGGGAGAGAATGACCGTAGAAAAGATTTCATGATCAATCTCCACGAAAGAATGTTGCCGACCCCGGCAGGTATCGAACCTGCGTCCTGATCACCAGTCAGACGCGCATCCGACTGAGCTACCGGGACCGGCACCGTTAATGTGTTAGTGAATATCGTGAAATAATACCCAGTTTCTTTTCTTCAAGTTAACTGAAGAGAAAGTTAAATAAGTTAAGTTTGGTGCATACTGAACATTGGTTGAAAGCGCTATGTTAGTGAGGGTCTAGCTGTTGGTCTTATTTTACTCCAACATTTCAGTGGTTTCTTGCTGTCAAGTCCTCGCCGTTGTTTCATCTCTGTGGTTGATTGATTTTTGTGTCCACTGAGATGTTGCACTGATGAATTAAAAGGCCTTCATGCGGACAAAATAAATTAGTTGTCTAAATCGCGACGGAAGTAAGGGCGAGGATTGTGACCACGTAAAATCAATCTATAAATTTATTTTATGATATCCCTTAATATTTTGCATATAGATATATCTACAAATCAAATTATAGATATCTATAACTGAAATTAATGATATCTATATTTCAGTTTATAGATATCTAAAATATAAAGAATTATTGATATCTAAAAATAAGTTATATAATTATATTGATATCTCATAAACCATCCGATTTATGGATATCAATTAGATTAGTTTGTATAAGTTGAGGTTTTACACCCCCTCAACACTTTTTATGTAATTTTTGAGACACTGCTTCCAATTTTATGGGACTTTTACCCGACATTGAGATGAAATGACTTCTTAAGCCCTGCGTGACAAAACAAACCTAAAGGATTTAGGACGATCCCACTGGCCCCACTTTGCCGTGGCTAAGTGCTATACTCGTTTGCGGTCGGATTCAACTCTGCGAGGAAACATGAGGCAACCAAATCTATTGCTCCAAGCCTCTTTTTGGCTGGGGTCGCTAAATAATAAGAACTAGGGTGTCTAAAATAGACTGTGGTACATTTTTGTAGATGATAGGTCATTTCGCCACATGGTAGAGCTCTTGATTAGTGTTGCGGTTTGGTTTGTTGAAACCTGAAACATAGATATATCCTTTGGGTCTTATGGCTTCAAGTATCCTCCTTACAGTCAATAACTACGGTGACAGTCTGACTCGCACCACTTTGCCAGTGCAGGCATACAGATCATCTTGGTGGTTTACCGGTATTAATGTGCTGTCGGTTTCAGCTCTGCATGGAAACACCAGGCAGCCCAGTCTATCTCTCCAAGCCCCACTGGGCGGCCGCCGCTCAATAATTAGAACTTGGGTGTCTAATTATAGAGTGTGGTACATTTTTTGTAAATGAAAGGGTAGCTCTTGATGAGTTGTGCTGTTTGTTTCATTTGTCAGCATATGTATCATTTGGTCCTTATGGCTTCAAGTATGCATCTTACAGGCAATTACTCTGGTCACATCTCATTGTGGGGTGGGGGTACTCTGAATTTTGCCAGCTACGAAGGTTGGGCTCCGTCACCTGATGGTGACACAAAAGACTGACAATGTCGGCCCCCGCCCATAGGGGTTTGAAGAAATATATGAGCTGCATGATACTTCCACGCAGAGCTGAATCCGGACCGCACACTAGTACTGGTAAACCGCTTAGAGGATCTAAGCCTGTCCAGGAACCGCGGTGCGAGGCGGACCGTCCATGCTAATAAACCCTATTGGTTTCATTGGGCGACAGGGCTTGAGATGTCATTTCATCTCAATGTCGGGTAAAAGTCCCACAAAATTGAAAGCAACGTCTCCGAAATGACCTAAATAATGTTGACGGGGACGTTAAACAACATTTCAATCAATCAAATCAAAACCAGCCTACAGAGTGGTGCTCTGGTATGGTCGCATTACCCAAAGCAAAAAGTGTCATTTCATCTCAATGTCGGGTAAAAGTCCCAAAAAATTAGAAGCAACGTCTCCAAAATGACCTTTACAGTGTTGACGGGGACATTAAACCTCAAATCAAACAAACAAAGGCTGACAATGTACCCCCAAAAATTCCAGCCCATGTAAGAAGGAAAATTCAGAATATGTCCCTCCCCTGGGAGTCACATGAGTTCTGAAACCCGAAACTGGGCAGATATGAAACACGACACATTTTATGACATCGTTGAAGTACTTTGTTTTATTGATTAGAAGACCCATATGTGCAAGCGCGGCAAAAAGTCTACGACTTGATTCTGAAAAGCGGCCGTGATTGTACATTATGATAACACACCCATGCGACAGAGTGCTTTTTTTCACATCTCCAAAATGGCTACTTTTCAGATGAAAATCCGTGATATTTTTCTTATTTTTACTCAAAACATAGGTTGTGGGTGCTCGTTAGAACCGCCTCATTGAGGCGGTTCTAACGAGAACCCACAACCTATGTCTCGGAGCAGACATAAGAAAAATAATGTATACCCCCTAAAACCCAGTTTTCTCTATAACCAAGTATATTTTGAAAGAGGAAAATATATTTATTTCCTCTTTATTTTGGTCATATTTTAATAATTTACGGTATTTTTTACGATTTTCTTGGTCATTTTTTCAAAAATCTTGGGCACAGAATTTCTAAAACACATAAAAACCAAGTTCAATGTTCAAATATACAAGACTGATTTTCATTATCGTTGGGCATTATCCAACGCACTCGTGTTTTTGGGATTGATCCCGAAAAAAATCTACAGACATCAACACAGTTGCAAATGATGTAAACAATTTTTGGGATCTATCCCAAAGTTTTTTTTATTTTTTTTTCCAATTTTAAATAGATTATCATTTTGGGATCAATCCCAGAAAATAATTTCTTAACAGATTTATAAAAGAAGTGAAATTTTTTTTTGGATCAATCCCAAAATTTATATATTTCTTACATGTTAAATATATCGTGGTTTTGGGATTGATCCCGAAAATAATTCTACACACAATTGGAAATGTTGTAAATGTTTTTGGGATCTATCCCAAAGTTCTCTTGTTATTTTTTTCTCGCATGTAAATTAAATAAAATTATAATTTTGGGATCAATCCCAGAAAATAATTCTGAACAGACTTACAATTGGAATCAATCCCAAAGTGTTCTAATTTTTTGTTTGACCTTACCGGATGAAACTTCTAACACTTATTTACCATCACACGTGCTACATTCTGACCAAGGGCCATAACTCTGTTGTCATTATTGGCTGAATTATCTCCCCTTGAAATTTGGCAAAAATTTTAACCTTGATCATAACTTCAAAAGTATTTGACCCAGCCCGATGAAATTTCACACACTTATTTACCAACACAAGGGCTACATTCTGACTAAGGGCCATAACACTGATGTCATTTTTGGCTGAATTATCTCCCCTTGAAATTTCACAAACAATTTAACCTAGATCATAACTTCAAAAGAATTTAACCTAGCCCAATGAAACTTCACACACGTATTCATCATCACAGGGGCTGCATTCTGACCACGGGCCATAACTCTGTTGTCATTTTTGGCTGAATTATCTCCCTTGTAATTTCATAAAAACTTTAACCTTGATCATCACTTCAACAGTATTTGATCTAGCCATATGAAACCTCACACACTTATTCAGCATCACAAGGGTTACATTCTGACGAAGAGTCATAACTCTGTTATCATTTTTGACTGAATTATTTCCCCTTAGAATTTGGCAAAAACTTTAACCTTGATCATAAATTCAAAAGTATTTGACCTAGCCCCATGAAACTTCACACACTTGTTCACCATCACACGTGCTACATTCTGACCAAGGGCCATAACTCTGTTGTCATTTTTGGCTGAATTATCTCCCCTTGAAATTTGGCAAAAATGTTAACCTTGATCATAACTTCAAAAGTATTTGACCTAGCCCCATGAAATAACACACACTTATTCACCAACACAAGGGCTACATTCTGACCAAGGACCATAACTCTGATGTCATTTTGGCTGAATTATCTCCCCTTGAAATTTCACAAAAATTTTAACCCAGATCATAACTTCAAAAGTATTTGACCTAGCCCAATGAAACTTCACACACGTATTCATCATCACAGGGGTTACATTCTGACCACGGGCCATAACTCTGTTGTCATTTTTGGCTGAATTATCTCCCTTGAAATTTCACAAAAATTTTAACCTTGATCATAACTACAAAAGTATTTGACCTAGCCCTACGAAACGTCACACACGTATTCAGCATCACAAGGGTTACATTCTTACCAAGGGTCATAACTCTGTTATCATTTTTGGCTGAATTATCTCCCCTTAAAATTTGGCAAAAACTTTAACCTTGATCATAACTTCAAAAATATTTGACCTAGCCCCATGAAACTTCGCCCACTTGTTCACCATCACAAGGGCTACATTCTGACCAAGGGCCATAAGTCTGTTTTCATTTTTGGCGGAATTATGTCCCCTTGCAATTTCACAAAAACCTTAACAATGATCATTACTTCAAAAGTATTTGACCTAGCCCCATGAAATCTTCACAAACTTATTCATCATCACAAGGACTACATTCTGACCGAGGGCCATAACTCTGTTGTCACTTTTGGCTGAATTACCTCCCCTTTAAATTTTGCAAAAACTCAGAAATTGGCTCCCACGGGGTGGGGGGGGGGGCATTGGTCACCTTTATTTACAGCTCTTGTTTTTTGTAGTTTTAGTATTCTACGTATATGGGGGAAATGTCGTCGAATTAGAAAACTCTTGAGGATTTTGATGCAAAGCATTAGATATAGATCATGCTCTATCCAATCTGAAGATTGGACATACAGGTTAAAATCTTTTTCCTAGCTAAACAATTGTAAACGCGCCCCGCCAATCAAGGCTTGGAGAAATAGATTGGGGCGCATTGTTCTTCCAAGCAGAGCTAAAAGTGATGGAAAAGTACTGGTAAACCGCTAAGGTCTGTGCCTGTCCAGTAGAAGTGGTGTGAGTCGAACCGCTCCTTAAACCATGACGGCTTCTATGGCGGTGGGGCTTGAGATGTCATTTCATCTCAAGGTCTGATAAAAATCACTTAAATTCGGAAACAATAGTTCCGAAATGACCTAAAGAGCGTTGACGTAAAACCACAACACGAACAAACAAGAGGGCTTTGGGAACTGTTAGGTCTTTGGTCTGAGGAGTGCATGACACTTTCGGAATTTTGATCCTAAGATTGGGTGGGAGTTGCAATTGAGAACTTATATAGTGGCGTATCTTTAAACAAGAGGGCACAATGGCCCTATATCGCTCACCTGTGTACCAGAAAATCATTAGTGTAGGAGACCACTTGACATTGCTACACTAAATATCTAAGCTCTGGGCCTTATGGCTTCGGAGAAGATTTTTGAAGCTTATTATAAGTCTAAAGGAGCTAAGGGGCCCTGGGGTGTGGCCCATTTGGACCCCATAGCAGGATCTATGTAGGTGACTATTTTATGTTGCTAGATACTAAATATCTAAGCTCTGTGCTTCACAGTTTCAGAGAGGATATTTTTTAAGTTTTTCTCCATTATGAGTCTATGGGAGCTAAGGGGGTCCCAGGGCGTGGTCCATTTGGACCCCAGGGACATGATTGGCAGGAGTTATGTAGGGACCACTTGTCATTGTTACATGCTAAATATCTAAGCTCTGGGCCCTGTGGTTTTTGAGAAGACGATTTTTGAAGCCTTTTTATCCATTATGAGTCGGTGGGAGCTAAGGGGCCTCGGGGCGTGGCCCATTTGGACCCAAGGGACATGATTGGCAGGATTTATGTAGGTGACCACTTGCCGTTGCTACATGCTAAATATCTATGCTCTTGGCCATGTAGTTTCAGAGAAGAAAATTTTTGAAGCTTTTTTCCATTATGAGTCTTTGGAAGCTAAGGGGCCCCGGGGTGTGGCACATTTGGACGCCAGGGGTATGATTGGCAGGATTTATGTAGGCAACCACTTACCGTTGCTACATGCTAAATATCTATGTTCTGGGCCCTGTGGTTTCAGAGAAGATTTTTGAAGCTTTATTCCATTATGAGTCTCTGGGAGCTAAGGGGCCTCGGGACGTGGCCTATTTGGACCCCAGGGGCACGATTGTCAGGATTTATGTAGGTGGCCACTTGCCGTTGCTACATGCTAAACATCTAAGCTCTGGGCCCTGTGGTTTCAGAGAAGAAGATTTTTGAAGCTTTTTTTTCATTATGAGTCTATGAGAGCTAAGGGGGCCCATTTGGACCCCAGGGGCGTGATTGGCAGGTTTTTTGTAGGTGACCATTTACCGTTGCTAGATGCTTAATATCTAAGGTCTGGGACCTGTGGTTCCAGAGAAGAAGATTTTTTTTTTCCATTATGAGTCTATGGGAGCTAAGGGGCCCCGGGGCGTGGTCCATTTGGATCCCAGGGGCATGATTGACAGGATTTATGTAGGTGACCACTTGCCGTTGCTACATGCTAAATAACTAAGCTCTGGGCCCTGTGGTTTCAGACAAGAAGATTTTTGAAGCTTTTTTCCATTATGTGTCTATGGGAGCTAAGGGGCCCCGGGGCGTGGCCCATTTGGACCCCAGGGGCATGATTGAAAGGATTTATGTAGGTGACCACTTGCCGTTGCTACATGCTAAATATCTAAGCTCTGGACCCTATTGTTTCAGAGAAGATGATTTTTGAAGCTTTTTTTTCCATTATGAGTCTATGGGAGCTAAGGGGCCCCGGGGCGTGGCCCATTTGGACCCCAGGGGCATGAATGACAGGAATTATGTAGGTGACCATTTGCCGTTGCTACATGCTAAATATCTAAACTCTGGGCCCTATGGTTTTCCATTATGAGTCTATGGGGCTAAGGGGCCCTGGGGTGTTGCCAATTTGGACCCCAGGGACATGATTGGCAGAAGTTATGTAGGTGACCACTTGACATTGTTACAAGCTAACTATCTAAGCTCTGGGTCCTGTGGTTTCAGAGAAGAAGATTTTTAAAAATTTTCCCCATTATAAGTCTATGGGAGCTTTATGTTGCCATGGTAACCAGAATTCCAATCGGATCAACCCAAAAACCTTATGCAGCCTTTCCCACTACCTGATGATGTTTCACATGCAATTTGATCAAGATTGGCGACGGGGTATTAGAGATATACTTATTTGAAATTGTTTACGGACGCACGCACACACGGACGCACGGACGCACGCGCGACGGACGACGGACAAAATGTGATCACAAAAGCTCACCTTGTCACTACATGACAGGTGAGCTACAAATCGATATAGATTGTGGATACCTGATTGAATCGTCATAATAAGGATGCTTTAACCATTTAATATCTGATTAAAGCATGTGCAATGAGCAAAAGAGCAAAACCAAATTGGAATCATCAAACATGAACATGTCCTAGTCTCCATTTTCATGCAACGTTTCTGAATGATTTAAATGGTAGTATACATATAAGAAAGCATATATTTCTTGCCCATATCATACGAACGCAAACCAATACATTTTTACCATCTGCTCCTTTAAGTACCCGCGTGGGATACCTAACCGTGGTCATCAGAATGTTTGGCTTGTTGCATGTGTTCAATATATCAGTTTTAATAATAACTCATCAAATGAACAATGTGTCCCGGCATGAATTGAAGTAAATGTTTTGACATAATGACTTCGACCTTGCCGTCCGACTTTACACTGCTCTATACTTTTCAGACAATGTCATACTCTGTTTAACCTAGTCACTAATGGCGCCTCGGGTAAGTTGAACTCTGACACATTTATACTCCCGCCACAACAGGCACGGTTCCGTAATTTCACTTTCCCATCCCTTTGACGTCATACCAAATCATGTCACTGTACAGTAATCATTGACAAAAATGCCAGTCCAATCCTTCGCTGCATCAACCAACAGTACAGCATGTTACGCCAAATGCGGCAACAACGCATTAAGTATTATCTTCTCCATTGTTGATGAGACAGAGTGCTACAAAATAGAAAGACATTACTTTTACTTCGGTGTATCTTTGTTCAGTTTATAAGAGTATTTACCAACATTATGGGTTTTACCAAGAGCAGACTGGATTTTACATATGCATATAGAAGAACTACCTAACATACTGTGAATTATATAATTTCAATTAGCATATTTTTGAAACAGTGTTTTCCTGACAATATGAATGGTGTTACGTTGTCGCAATGTTGCTTAGCAACTATAAACTAGCGACTCGTATCCTAGCTGTTGAATCAGCCCGTCAGAATTGAAAATAAGACATTGAATATATGTAAGACAAATGAAGATGCCTTGAATATGTTTGAAGCATTAATAATGACAATCCTAGTTTTTCTTTGTTTGTTTGTTTGTGTTTGGGTTTTTGTCGAGGTTTTACGTCCCCATTACCACTATTTAGGTCATTTTTAGAAACGCGTTGGAACCGTTACAAGACATCACGTTTCCTGGGCAGCGCAGACTTAAGTCGTTTTCCTCTTACCAGTGATAAAGTTTGGTCAATTTGCTTTGAAACCTTGTTAGCCCCATTGAGGCTACAATTTCGTTTCAATCACTAGAATATTTAACTAGATTATCTCATGGACAAATACGAATATGGGTAATATCGGTTCAAAAGCCAAGTCACTAGGTCAGATTGATGTAAAATCTTGTTCAGCATTTAGAAGCCACAGTTTTGCTTACTTTCATTAAAATAGAAATGAAGGCAATGCTCAAGAATCGATACAATTAATCCACAGCTCCCATCAGGGCCACCAAAGGGAAAGAAACACAAACATGAAACAACAGACCCTAATGGAAACATCATTGGCGGAAAGCCAAAAGGACAGAAACATTTGTCTTGTTAATATCTTGGTCTAGTCCGACTACAGGTAATGTCGAGTCCGAAAAATGAGCCACCTAATTAAATTGCTTTCAAAACTTGTTCACCCTCCAAGGACCACAGCTTCAATCGTCATGAAGCTATGTAAGAATACCTGCCAGATGATATTTTGGTACATTTTTAGTACAGTGATGCGGTTCTAACGAGCAACTCCGGTTTTGCCCATCTCTGACTGGTGATCGGCTAGAAATACGTGTTTTGTTTGTTTGATTTGAGGTTTAAGGTCTCCGTCAACACTGTATAGGTTATTTTTGAGACGCTGCTTCCAGTTTTGTGGGACGTTTACCCGAAATTTGGATGACATGACATCTCAAGCCCTGTCGCCCAATGAAACCAATATGGTTTATAAGCATTCTCGCACCGCTTTGACCGGACAGGCTTCGATCCTCTAAGCGGTTTACAAGTACTCGTGTGCTCTCTGTTTCAGCCATGGGCTACCATGCAATCAGAAATATCAGAAATATCCACTGTTTTGTCCTTTTTCCATATAAATGTCAAAGTGACCAACAACTTTTTGGGAGAACCGCCCAAAGATCATTTCTGCCAAGTATAGTCATAATCTGTTCTGTGGTTTATGAGGAAATTACGTTTAAAGGAATGGTGGACGGACGGACGGACGCACGGTTGGGTACTTCAATGCTAAAACAAGAGGACCAAGCTGGTCCTGTATCGCTCACCTGAGCTAACAGATTCAAGGTTTCAGGAAGTGCCCACCTTTACTGAAGGATTTATTGGAGGACAAGGTGATGACATGGTAAGCATTTTCTGCAATCAAGTAGAATGTAACTCTATGATAAATCAGCTGACCTCACCGTTTTCAAACTCATTTAAGCTTTTTTCCCTGGCTTGTTTATTTGTAACTTTCAAGAAGATCGACAAAACTGAAGGGACTATGGTGATGCCAAGGTTAACTGCTGCAATCAAAGGGATATTACTCTATGATAAACTGGCAAACCTCACGAGTTTTCAAACTCCTCCGAGCTTTTCTGTCTGACTTTCTTGTTTGTAAGTTTCATGAAAATCCTATCAAAACTGAAGGGGCACCAGTGATGACAAGGTCGAAAATAGGCATTTTCAGCCAAGATGGGGACATAACTGACTGGCATTGCTAGTTTTCAAACTTTTCTGAGCTTTTATCTCTAACTTACTAACATATAAATTTCAAGAAGATCCGATGAAAACTGAAGGACTTTTGGTAAAACAAAAAGAGGCATTTTTCTGCAATCCAAGGGATGTAACTATATAATAATAGGCTGACCGCATCAGTTCACGAACTCATGCATTTTATCCCCGACTTACTAACATGTAAGTTTCAAGAAGATCAAATAAATTTGAAGGAGCTGTCAAAAAAAGGCATTTTCTGTAATTAAGGGGGACAAATTGTCTTGAAATATAGGTTGATCACACCATTTTTTTTTTTAATTCTGCCGAGATTTTATTCCTTACTTACTTACATATAAGTTTCAAGACGATCCCATGAAATCTGAAGGGGGCTAGGGTGATAACAAGGTCAAAAATAGGCATTTTCAGCAGAAAAAGGGATGTAATTCTATGATAGATAAGCCAACTCTAGTTTTCGATCTCATCTAAGCTTTAATCCTTGACTTACTTGCATGTAAGTTTCAAGAAGATCCGATCAAAACTGAAGGGGCTACGTGATGACAAGGTAAACACTAAGCATTTTCAGCAAAGTAGTGGACATAACTCATAACGGACATTGTTAATTTTCGAACCTATCCAAGCTTTTTGCCCCAACTTATTTGTATGTAAGTTTCAGGAAGATCTGATCAAAACTGAAGAGGCTCGTTGATGACAAGGTCACAAATGGGCCGACTGGGCCAGTTTTCGAACTCATCCGAGTTTTTATCTCCATCGACCTTAAATATAAGTTTCAGATAGATCTGATCAACACCTAAGAGCTACGTTGATGACAAGGTAAAAAATCTGCATTTTCAGCAAATAAAGGTAGGTAACTCTATGATAAATACGCCGAATTGGCTTGTATTCGAACTCATCCGAGGTTTTATTTCCAGCCACCTTACATATAAGTTTCAGAAATATCCGATCAAAACTGAAGGGGATAAGGTGATGACAATGTCAAAGTTTGGCATTTTCAGCAATCAAAGGGGCGTTACACTACGATAAATGAGCCGACTAGGCCGGTTTTCGACCTCATCTTAGATTTCATCCCCAGCCACCTTACATATAAGTTTCAGAAAGATCCGATCAACCATGAAGAGGCTACGGTGATGACAAGGTCAAAAATCGACATTTTTCAGCAATCAAAGGGACATAACTCTACTATAAATGGGCCGACTAGGCAGGTTTTCGACCTCATCTGAGATTTCATCCCCAGCCACCTTACAAATAAGTTTCAGAAAGATCCGATCAAAACTGAAGAGGCTACGGTGATGACAAAGTCAAAAATCGACATTTTTCAGCAATCAAAGGGACATAACTCTACTATAAATGGGCCGACTAGGCCGGTTTTCGACCTCATCTGAGCTTTCATCCGCAGCCACCTTACATCTAAGTTTCAGAAAGATCCGATCAAAACTGAAGGGGCTACGTTGATGACAAGGAAAAGAATCAGTATTTTCAGCAATCAAAGGGACATAACTCTACTTTAAATGGGCCGACTTGGCCGGTTTTCGACCTCATCTGAGCTTTCATCCCCAGCCACTTAACATATAAGTTTCAGAGAGGACCGATCAAAACTGATAGGGCTACGGTGAAGACAAGGTCAAAAATCGTCATTTTCAGCAATCAAAGGGACGTTACACTTTGATAAATGGGCCGACTTAGCTGGATTTCGAATACATCCGTTGTTTTATCGACAGCTAACTTACAGATGAGTTTCAGAAAGATCTGATCAAAACTGAAGGGGCTACGGTGTTGACAAGGTCAAAAATCGGCATTTTCAGCAATGAAAGGGACGTTACTCTATGAGAAATGGACCAACTTGGCCGATTTTCGAACTCGTCCGAGGTTTTATCCCCAGCCACCTTACATAGAAGTTTCAGAAAGATCCGTTAAAAACTGAAGGCGCCACGGTAATGACAAGCATTTTCCCATTGTAAGTCTATGGGACCTTGTGGTTGCCATAGCAACCAAAGTTTTCGTGCGATTTCGAATAAAACCTTATGACATCAATGCCCCACTTGAGGCATGCTACATATATGAAATGATTGAGATCAGCCTGCAGGCTGCAGAGATAGAGCTGCTCAAAAGTGTGGATGGACGGACGGACGACGGACGGACGATGGAGGACCCACAATACAAAAAGCTCGCCTGGAGCCTTCGGCCTAAAAATAACCCAACAAGGCACAAAAATACCCCTTAACTACCCAAGAAAGCAATGAATCTTGTTAGCTTCTTTTTGGACACTAACGGAATAAATGGCAAATACTCAACAACGTCCTACCCAACTAGTGCCCATTCATGTGCCCGGACGGGCGGACGGACGACGACGACGGACGGCGAGCGATCATAATAGCTCCCCCGGAGCCTTCGGCTCAGGTAAGCTTTAAGCCAGTGGGCCCCGGCGCGGGGCATATGTTGGCCATATGTTGAATAATCTTGGGAGATGTTCACTAGATGGAACTTCATACCAAACGTCAAACATCTGGGCCTTCTGGTTTCAGAGAAGGAGATTTTTAAACGTTTTCCCTATATAAGCCTATGCAAAATCTGTGGCCCCTAGGGCGGCAGCATTTTCGGCCCCAGGGCTATAATTTGAACAATCTTGATAGAGGTCCACTCGACTAAGCTTCATACCAAATATCAAACACCAAGTAGGCTTTCTGGTTTCAGTCAAGAAGATTTTTTAAGGTTTTCCCAATATAAGGCTATGTAAAACCCGGCACGGGGCATTTTTTTGCACCAGGGCTATAACTTGAACACTTTTGGTAGGGGTCCACTAGATGAAGCTTCATACCAAATATCAAATATCTTGGCTTTCTCGTTTCAGACAAGAAGAATTTTAAAGGTTTTCCCAATATAAGCCTAAGTAAAACCCTAGGGCCCTGGACGGAGGCATTTTTTGGCACCAGGGCTATAATTTGAACAATCTTTGTAGAGGTCCACTAACTAAAGCTTTAAACCAAATATCAAATTTTTAAACCTATGTTAAACCAGTATTGTTTTTGTTTTTTTTCTATTTTCCCCTTTTCGTTGCCATGGCAACCAGAGTTCTGCATGGCATGGAATTCTTTGAACAACTTTGAGAGAGGACCACCCAAAGATCACTTCTGCCAAGTTTGGACAGAATTTGTTCAGTGCTTTAGGATGAGATGTTGTTTAAAGAAATAGTGAACGGACGGACATACGGACGAGCGACGACGACGACGGACGGTGACCGATCACAATAGCTCCCCCGGAGCCTTCGGCCCAGGTGAGCTAAAAAGTTACATGAACAACAGGTCATACTTTCGCTTTCTTCCTTTAATTAAAGACTGAACCTTTCTTTGAGTTAGCAAGGTTGTGCCGTCTCCGTTACCATACAATAGAATGGGTCAATGTAGAGCAGGTGTATGTAAGTTGGGGTTATTTCATCCAAAGTTCTGTCCCATTTTTCGATACCCCGATGTTCATCAAAATCCAGCGCTGTTGAAACCCAATTACGAAAACACGCCTACTTTATGAAATTTTAAGATGAAAAATTGTGATATTTTACTTTTTCTTCTCAAAAGTGAGGCGGTTATATATAACGAGTACCCACAGTCTTTATTTTACAACAGAAATGAAAAGGTATACCACTGTAAGCCCAAGTTTTTCAATATAAAAGTGGGGTTTAAGGTGTCAAAATCATAAAGGCTTGTTTTCGTGATGCCTATTGATGTATCTAAAGTTGCCGTATTCGACGTTATAAGCTGCACTTCGCACTTTCTGTTCAACCTGTCTTCTGTATCATGTGTATTGTGGCCAAAATCTTTTTATCATGCTAAAACACCCACGTGCTAAACAAATTGTGTCTTTCATATCTCTAAAACTAGCATTTTTCAGTTCAAAAAAACATTATGGGTGCTTGATGTTTTGAGCAAAGAATATGGATAACTAGAAAGGTTTTCAAAGAAAAACAATGTCCAATCACCACAAATATATCTTAAACAGGCATTTGACTGTAATAACTAGGTTAAGGTCACCAAAATGTAAGGTACAAACAAGCCATGGCAAAACAAAAAAGAGTTTTCTGGAGCCAGTGACCTAAACAAAAACAGTAATTAAAAAGGTAAGATCATCAAAATTTAATCAAAGTTGGTAGATTGTAATTCAATATATTGTACAAAGCTTGACCAACATTTATCAATTCTTAAACGATATATAAGGACAGAAAAGCCATGTTTTGACCCAAAAAGATAAAAGTTTCGTGAGCGTCTAACCTTGCAATTAAGGTCAAGGTCACCAAAATCTGAACAAGTCTTTGGTAGGTTGCAAAAATATGTTGTACCAAGTTCGGCCAAATTTCATCAATTCTTTAATGTATGAGACAGGCTGCAGACAAGCCAAAATCGTCAGTTTCTGTGGGTCTGTGCAATTGAAAATAATATCAAAGTCACCAAAATCTAACCAAATATTTTGTAGGTTGCAATAATATATTGTACAAAGTTTTACCAAATGCTCATCCATTCCTTTATGATATAGGGCGCAGACAAGCCAAAATTGACAAGTTTGGGGGTATGTGCCCTTGACAATTGGGCAAAGGTCACCAAAATCTAATCACACCTTTGGTAGATTGCAATGGTATATTGTACCAAGTTTGTCAAAATTTAATTGCATCGTTCATGAGACAGGGTGTAAACAGGCCAAAACTGAGTTATTTGGGGCACATGCCCTTGCACATAAGGTCTTATCATATCTTTAATAGGTTGCAATAATATATTAGTCCATATTTCACGCATTTGTTCATGATAAAGGATGCAGATAAGCCAAAACACAATCTTTGGAGGGCTGTGTCCTTGAAAATTAGGTAAAGATCACCAACATCTTATCAAATCTTTGGTGGGTTGCAATGATATACCGCACCTAGTATGACCAAATTCCATCCATTCGTTCATAGGGCAAGCCAAAATAGACTTTTTTTTGCGGAGGGTGGGGGTGCCCTTGAAAGTAAGGTCAAGGTTATGAAAAATCCAATCACATTGGATTGGTTGCAATGATACATTGCATACCAAGCTTGACCAAACTTCACCCGTTCGTCCATGAGACATGGCGCGGACAAGCTAAACATCAATCTTTAGGGGCCTGTGCCCTTCAAAAAGGGTCAAGGGCATCCAAATCTAGTAAAATCTGCTGTATATTGTAATTAATTATTGTACCAATTTTGACCAAATTTAATCAATTCATTCATCAGATAGAGTGCAGACAAAAAATAACAAGAGTACCGCAAGCGGGGCATTATACGCCCGTGGCAATTAGTAAGATGGCGCTTATATATACTGACTGTTGTACAAGTTTGGGTTTGTGGAATGTAACTAAGGAACAATATGTGCTCCATATATTCTTACCTGGCACTATTAATAATCCTCAATGGCTCAAACTACCTGTCTCCAACAGATTGTTATCGTCAGTAATATTTGGTGGACTATAACCTCAAAATAATAGAGGCACAACTCTGGCAATAAGTGTCGGACTGTAACCTTGAAATAATATGCACTGCTCCACATCATAGACTAACTATACATAAAGTTTCAGCTTCATCAGATGTAAATTATGTGAGGTATTATCCGGAAACACAATATGTTTAGAAAAATATGTGAAAGGGTAGTATTTGATGTACTGTAACCTCAAAAAATATGCACTGTTCCACATCATGGCCTTACTATATGTAAAGTTTCAGCTTCATCAGATGTACAATAAGTTGAGTCAACCAGAAATGGAATGATCCGAAAAGTCTGTGATAGGGTTGTAAATCTGGTAATATTTGGCAGACAGTAACCTCAAAATAATATGCACTGTTCCATATCATGGTCTTACTGTATGTAAAGTTACAACATCATCGAATCTAAAATGTAGGAGGAGTTATCCGGAAAGTTTACATAGTTTTTCAAAGGGGCTTAACTCTATTATTATTTGGTGGACCATAACCTCTAAACAATATGGGCAGCCCTTCATCGTTGTTTAATTATATAATTATGAAGTTTCAGCTAAATCGGCGTTAAATTGTAGGAGGAGTCATCCAGAAACGAAAATTTTACCAAAAAAATCAAAGGGGCATAACTCAATTATTATTTGGTGGACCATTACCTCGAAACAATATGCGCTGGTCCACATCATGGTCTAACTATGTATGAAGTTTCAGCTTGATCTGATGTTAACTGTAGGAGTTATCTGGAAACGAAAAGTTTACAAAAGATTTCAAAGGGGCATAACTCTATTATTATTTGGTGCACAATAATCTCGAAACAATGTGTGCTGTCTCACATTATGGTCTAACTATATATGAAGTTTCAGCTTGATCGGATTTAACTGTGGGAGGAGTTATCTGAAACGAAAAGTTTACAAAAAAAAATCTAAGGGACACAGCTCTATTATTATTGGGTGGATCTTAACCTCGAAACATTATGCGCTGCCCCACATCATGTTCTAACTATGTATGAAGTCTCATCTTGATTGGATGTAAACTGTAGGTGGAGTTATCCGGAAATGAAAAATTTTCAAAAAAAATCAAAGGGGCATAACTCTATTAATATTTGGTGGATCATAACCTCGAAACAATATGCGCTGCTCAACATCATGGTCTAACTATTGATGAAGTTTCAGCTTGATCATATGTAAACTGTAGGAGGAGTTATCCGGAAACGAAAAGGTTACAAAAGATTTCAAAGGCGCATAACTCTATTATTATTTAGTGCATCATAACCTCGAAACAATATGCGCCGCCCCTAACATGGTCTAACTATATATGAAGTTTCAGCTTGATCGGATGAAAACTGTAGGAGGAGTTATACTGATCTGAATGGTTCTGACATATATCGCCTTTTATGAAGTGGAGGGATGGAGCTTGGACCGGGCACATCCCAGGGACTCCAAGTTTGGTGTCACTGAATACGTCTTTTCATAAGAAACAAGAATATATATGGTTTTGGGGTGGGGATCTGAATGGTTTCTGAGATATATCGCCTTTTATGAAGTGGATGGGTGGGGCACCCTGGGATACCCTAGGTTCGTATCACTGAATGCCTCGTATCATAAGGAACAATAATATATGGTTATTGGGTGGGGATCGAAACGATTTCTGAGAAACTGGGCCTTTTATAAAGTGGAGGGGGTGGGGCATGGCCTGAGCACATCCCAGGGGACCTAAATGTTTGTGTCACTCTTATCTGAAAGGTTTCTTGGCTACATCGCCTTTTATGGAGTAGAGGTGCGGGGCATGGCCCCTGCGCATGCCGGGTGACCCTAGATTGAAATCACTGAATGCCTCTTATCATAAGGAACAAGAATATATATGGTTATGGGGTGGGGGTCTAAACGGTTTCTGAGATACTGGACATTTTATGAAGTGATGGGGGTGGGGCATGGCCTGGGCACATCCCAGGGGACCCAAATGTATGTGTCACTGAATGCGTCTTATCTGAAAGGTGTCTGAGCTATATCGCCTTTTATGAAGTGGTGGGGTGAGGCATGGTCCCTGCTCACCCCTAGGTTGAAATGCGTCTTATCATAAGGTACAAGAATATATATGGTTTAGGGGTGGGAATCTGAACGGTTTCTGAGATAGTGGGCCTTTTATTGGGTGGAGGGATGGGGCAAGGCCCAGACAAATCCCAGGGCACCCCCAGGCTGGTGTCACTGAATGTGTCTTATCATAAGAATCAAGAGTATATATGGTTTTGGGGTGGGGATCTGGATGGTTTCTGAGATATATCGCCTTTATGAAGTGGAGGGTTGGGGCATGGCCACTGCGCACCCTGGGAGACCCTTAGGTTGGTATCACTGAATGCGTCTTATCATAAGGATCGAGAATGTTTATGGTTTAGGGGTGGTGATCTCAACGAGTTCTGATACATTGGGTCTTTTATAAAGTGGAGGGGTGGGGGCATGGCCCGGGCACATCTCAGGGGACCCCCATTTTGGTGTCACTGAATGCATCTTATCATAAAAAAACAAGAATATATATGGTTTAGGGGTGGGGATCTGAATTGATTCTGCGATATATGGCCTTTTATGCACTGGAGGAGGTGGGGCATGGCCCCGGCACACCCTGGGGGACCCCCAGGTTGGCATTAAAGCATGTGGCTAAAAGAAGTTCACTCAAGGAATATAATAAAAGTTTTGTCAAAATATTTGTAAAGGTTTGGCAGTGATGCCATTTCTCTATTTCCTCCATTATAAGTCTATAGAAACTCTAAGTTGCCATAGCAACCAAACTAATGAGCCGATTTTCGTTGCAAGAGGGCCATGATGCCCCTGAATCGATCACCTGAATCCAAGATGTTTCAAAGCTTATGAAAATGAAGGATTCATTGCCTTAAGGAGATGTGGACCAAAGACTTTTTTCTTTGGAGGCTATTTTACAATGTAGTGGAATTTGAAGGTTTTCTATTATTAGCTCTGGTGTCCGTTTTGTTTAACAGAGCGGAACAGTTTAGGCAATTTTGAAAGAGGGTCACTCAAGGAACATTCCTTGGAAATTATTTTCAAATCGGGCCATTTGCCTAGGAGGAAATGTCATTTAAAGGTTTTTCTATTTTTAGCTCTGGCGGCCATTTTGTTTAACGGAGTGGAACGATTTATGCAATTTATAAAGAGGGTCACTCAAAGAACATTCCAATGAAATTATTTTCAAATAGGGCAATTTGCCTAGGAGGAGATGTCATTTAAAGGGTTTTTTTTATATTTTTAGCTCTGGTGGCCATTTTGATTAACTAAGTGGAACAATTTAGGTAATTTTGAAAGAGAGTCACTCAAGGAACATTCCTGTGAAATTATTTTCAAATCAGGCCATTTGCCTAGGAGGAGATGTCATTTAAATGTTTTTTTTCTATTTTAGCTCTGGCGGCCATTTTGTTTAAAGGGGCAGAACGAGTTTGGCAATTTTGAAAGAGGGTCCTTCAAGGAACATTCCTGTGAAATTCTTTTCAAATCGGGTCATTTGCCTAGGAGGAGATGTCATTAAAAGGTTTTTCTATTTTTAGCTCTGGTGGCCATTTTATTTAACGGAGTGTAACGATGTAGGCAATTTTGAAAGCGGGTAACTCAAGGAACAATCCTGTGAAATTATTTTCAAATTGGGCCATTTGCCTAGGAGGTGATGTCATTGACAGGTTTTCTATTTTAAGCTTTGGTGGCCATTTTGTTTAACGGAGCAGAACGATTTAGGCAATTTTGAAAGAGGGTCACTCTAGGGACATTCCTGTGAAATTCTTTTCAAATCGGGCCATTTGCCAAGGAGGAGATGTCATTTAAAGGTTTTATATTTTTAGCTCTGGCGGCCATTATATTTAATGGAGTGGAACGGTTTAAACAATTTTGAAGAGGGTCACACAAGGAACATTCCTGTGAAATTATTTTCAAATGGGGCCATGTGCCTAGGAGGAGATGTCATTTAAATGTTTTTTGTTGTTGTTTTTTTTTATTTTTAGCTCTGGCGGCCATTTTATTTAACGGATCGGAACGATTTAGGCAATTTTGAAAGAGGGTCACTCAAGGAACATTCCTGTTAAATTCTTTTCAAATCGGGTCATTTGCCTAGGAGGAGATGTCATTTAAAGGTTTTTCTATTTCTAGCGTTGGTGGCCATTTTATTTAACGGAGTGTAACGATGTAGGCAATTTTGAAAGAGGGTCACTCAAGAAACATTCCTGTGAAATTATTTTCAAATCGGGCCATTTGCCTAGGAGGAGATGTCATTGACAGGTTTTCTATTTTTAGCTCTGGCGGCCATTTTGTTTAACGGAGCAGAACGATTTAGGCAATTTTGAAAGAGGGTCACTCAAGGAAAATTCCTTTGAAATTCGTTTCAAATCAGGCCATTTGCCTAGGAGGAGATGTCATTTAAAGGTTTTTTCTATTTTTAGCTCTAGCGGCCATCTTTTTCAATGGAGGGGAACGATTTAAACAATTTTGAAAGAGCGTCACTCAAGGAACATTCCTGTGAAATTATTTTCAAATAGGGCAATTTGCCTAGGAGGAGATGTCATTTAAAGGTTTTTATATTTTTAACTCTGGCGGCCATTTTATTTAACGGAGCGGAACGATTAGGCAATTATGAAAGAGGGTCACTGAAGGAACATTCTTTCTCTTTCTCTTTCTTTCTCCTATTACTGCTACTCGCTCACATCTGAACATTACGAGCAGGATTTCCTGGGTGGTAACCAGTACTTTTTTATTTTATTTTTAAGCAATGTGGATGAAGTGTCTTGCTCAAGGACACAACACTTTAGTCAGCGTGAGGCTCGAACCCGCAACCTCTCGATCACAAATCCGATGCGCTACCACTGCACCAAAGCGCATTCCTGTGAAATTATTTTTAAATCGGGCCATTTGCCTAGGAGGAGATGTTATTGAAAGGTTTTTTATATTTTTAGCTCTGGCGGCCATTTTGTTTAACGGAGCAGAACGATTTAGGCAATTTTGAAAGAGGGTCACTCAAGGAACTTTCCTGAGAAATTCTTTTCAAATCGGGCCATTTGCCTAGGAGGAGATGTCATTTAAGGTTTTCTGTTTTTAGCTCTGGCGGCCATTTTATTTAACGGAGCAGAACGATTTAGGCAATTTTGAAAGAGAGTCACTCTAGGAACATTCCTGTGAAATTCTTTTCAAATCGGGCCATTTGCCTAGGAGGAGATGTCATTAAGAGGTTTTTCTATTTTTTAGCTCTGGCGGCCATTTTGTTTAACGGAGCGGAATGATTTAGGCAATTTTGAAATGGGGTCATCCAAGTAACATTCCTGTGAAATTATATCAAAATCCATTCACTGGTTTAGGAGATGTCGTTTGAAGAAAAAGTTTACGCACGCACGGACGCACGCACGCATGCACACACGCACGACGGACGACGGACAAAAAGTGATCCCAAAAGCTTACCTCGTCACTACATGACAGATGCGCTTAAAACACAAACTTTCAATTCCCCAGCCAAAGGATGCTACAGATGAAATTTGGGCTGAATTGGCAGATGTCGTTTGAAAGTGTTGATAACAGACGACGACGCAGACGACGGCGGACAACTGCCTATACGCTCCCCGGAGCCTTCGGCTCTGGTGAGCTAAAATGGTTGCATTTGGAAACAAAGAACACATTTGTAAAGTGACAATTACTAAAATAGAATTTGTATGAAATTCAGGTGAGATTTATTTATATCTGCGCTATTCTTCTGTGACATGGCTGTGCTCATGTGCTGAAACATTTGCAAACAGTGAACATCAGATTAGAGACAGCAGAATGTGGTATGTGATCTGGGCCTACACTGCTCAGCGCAGGAATTTAAGGGTCAGTACACAGTCCCTGTTCAGGACCATTTTCTAAGCCTTCACTCAAATAGAATCGACCTTCAATGGCTCTAACTCCTTTGGGACCACTAAAATCTGTTCGAGACAAATAGTTAGAGCCATCGAGGGTTACTTCCAGGAGACATAACGGGGATAATTTTGGATTTCGTTTCGCTGTTCTATGATATAAATGTATGCTGTATGTACTCATTAGAATCGCCTAACTGAAGCGATTCTAATGAGTAAACACAGCATACATTTGCAAGCTAAAAGACGAAAATATCCTAAAATTTTCATCACTATTTCTTAACTTAAAAAAATCCCTAGAGACTCAAGAACAGGTTCGACTCAGCCGTAATAAACGAACCATTGATGTTTGAGCCATCAAAGTTCTACTGTACAATGGAGCGACCAGTGCTGTCAGTACTTTGATTAACTGTGCTGTTATTGATGTCCACGAAATTGAAACAAGAAATTCAGTGTTAGACATACTTAGCAAATATTGTGGAACCTGATCGGTCTGTCCTGGATGAACCTGCGTTGCCAGTGAAAAAGTCTGGGACCAGCTCTGTAAAATAAAGGCGATTATAATACTCTGGTTACACACACACTCCCTCTACAATCACCAACCCTTACTCTGCTGTTCACGACTGCCCCTACCTTTCCAAACGGTGTAGACCAAGATCAGAAACGCCATCTGATCAGGATCTACATGTACATTGTTTGGCATTCAGTTTGTTAATTATATCAAATAATCTGATTGGTTCAAAGTCATAAATAAATGTGGCTAAATTAAAGGTATAAATTTGTGTTTAAGCTTGTACAGGTATACACAGCTGTTTCTCACGACTAATAAGGTAGGGTAAACAGAATTAGAGAAAATTTTAGCAGCTGATTGAGTTATAAACGAGCCGCTGTTGTATAGTAGGATGCTCATAGCATCAAAACAAGAAAAAAGAATATCTCTGCATAGAATGCCAAAATATTCTAACGGATTAAAAATATTCAGAGCTTGCATGATTTCATATCTCGACCGGTATATATGGGTTTGAGATAAAATGCATGTTCTTTCAGGTAGGCTTTCTGTTCAAATGGTTTTGTTGCAATCTTGTTCCAAAGAGACACATAGCGCTTAAACAACATTGTCACGCCGTCAATGCAACGTAATAACATTGCATCGATGCTGGTATGATGTATGTCTGCTGGGTATCATTCATCAATGTCGATGCAACGTTTCTTTACAATTGCATGTCAAAGGAATTTTGTAATTTGTGTATATACAGTCAGGCATTTCAGGCTTTTAGAGGTTGATTTTGTGTCTTGAATTTAGGGTTTTAGGTTTGAATTTCCTCCTGTTTGAATTGACTTTTCCTGCTGAATTAATTTATTTAACCACGCCCATTTCTGACTATCAGTCAAGAAAATAACTTGACATGATGCAGTCAGTCAGTTCACAAACTGCATTAGTGTAGATCCTGATCAGATGGGTTCTTTAGAAGCCATCTGCATCACAAACGGTGTAGATTCAGAAGCTTGACCTGGATCAACACTGTTTGCAAAAATATGGTGTTGGTGTTGAAGAGGTTAAGGAATAAGTCTGCAAAATCAGGCATTTCAGGCATGGAAGAGCGAGTTCAGAATCAAGGTTTTACATCCTCGTCCACACTGTTTAAGTCATTTTCTTGTGATTTGGGATCAATTATTCCATTTTTGAATTTTGAAAATATTTGAGGATTGACCTAAACTAGCTAGCCTGGACCAGAAATACTTGTACGCTGTATACTTTTCAGTTCTGTTGTGTACAATCCTTGCTTCCAAAGGATAACCTTTTCATAGAAAATTTTATATATGGGGATGGTCCGGCCTGGGCAGACTCAGACCTAAGTGGTTTAACAGTACTTGTGTGATGTCGGTTTCAGCTCTGCCTGGAAGCACCATGCAGTCCAATCTACATGTATTTCTCCAAGTCCCGATAAACGGGAGCCCCTTATAAGATTTGAATTAAAATATATGGAACATATGGAAATTACTACCGTAAGCAAAATAGTTATATGTCAGGACGGCCAATGTCTGGAAAAAGTTTCCGTTTGCTCAGCCATTGTGTATTATTTAAATATTCTGTGGGTCAGGCAATGCTTCACCAGTTTTTGTATACTGGTGGACTCTTCCATTGCTATATGTTGGACAACTTCACTTGTCATACAAGGGGTGCAAGGCCTATTTTTACGTTCTTATTCTACTCTGCTAGCAAACAGTGCAGGCCCTAATCAGACACCCTTTTCTGTGGCGTCTGATCTGGGTCTGCACTGTTTGCAAGGGTACCCTTTAGGGATACCTAAGGAACTCTGTTACTTTGCATAGTCAGACAGCATTGCCTGTTTTGTCAATATGTCAAGAGAACCAAAACATAATATAACATTCTAGTAAGATCAAGTTACAATAGAATTTAATCAAAAACCTACAACATTAACAATGTTTGAACTTCATTTTATAAAAAATGAATTTGACATTAATTTTGACAGAAAATGCTGCTGTTTAGGACTATCAGTGCTTTGTTTACATTTACTATCCCCAGCCAATCGTAAGGCAGCTGTGCTAGTAATAGAAGTACCGTGCAGAATGTTGTCTAATTTCCGATTTACTCCAGAAGCGACTATGATCATAGCAACTAATGAGGTTGATATGTAACAATGAATTTAATTTTTCTGTTGTTCATGAAAGTATGAACGCAGCGGGTCGCGTGCAAAGTAAATGAACCCCGAAGGAGTTCATGTAAACTTTGCTAGCGACCCGCTGTCGTGCATACTTTAATGAAAGCAGAAAAAAATATGTTTTTTTTTTTTATTTACATTATTTGACCTTCATAACTGGGCGAAAAAATGCTTATAGGGCAAACTTTTAAAGCTGAAAAACATTAACAAGCTGTGTTTTCTACAAAGAGCGGAAAAGCGTTGACGTCACCAACACCCATAGAGAACCAGTGTTTAGACGTCACTGAAAATCACGCGACTCGATGCGTTCATGGAAGTATGAACTACATTGTTTTCTATAGGTTTACATTATACTTTACACTGAACCGGTCCCGATAGCTCAGTTGGTAGAGTGCCCGCCCGGGGAACGGGAGGTCACGGGTTCGATCCCGGGCCGCGACATACCAAAGTCGTTAAGAATACTGCTCCTCGCTTGGTACTCAGATTTATGGGGTAGAGCTAGGACTGGTCGACGTAGTGTCAGGATGTGTCTGGGACATGATACTTCAGTGAGGCAGCACTATAAAAGAGCGCATTGAGGTCCTTGTCGCAACCAGACACCGTCGTGATATGACTGAAAAATTGTTGAAAGCGACGTTAAACCCGAATTCACACACAATACTTTACACTGGAAATGTAAATATTTTGAGATAATTGAAAGATAGTTTTCCTTATCTCTCCATAAACCTATGTTATGGTTATTCATTAGGACCACCTCAATGACCTCACCAAGGCGGTTCCAATGAATACTAAATACATACGATTGTTATGGAGAATTAGCAAAAACTGTCCTTCTGTTATCACAAAATACCAAGATTATCTGTTGAATGGTGAATGGTGAATGAGTATTTGGTGTTGGAGTCATTAAGATTTTTACTTTATTTCAATTTGGGTGTATGTTTTATGCTCCCGCCATCAGCATGATGCTGGGGCCATATTTATTTTTGTTTTGTTTTCCATACACAAGTTTGTGTGTGTATGTGTGTGTGTGTGGGGGGGGGGGGGGGGGGGGGGAAATGGGGCATTTATACCCGGTAACACCTGAACCTTTTAAAAACTTTTTTTTCAAATCATATGGTTCGTGACTGTGTGTGTGTTTTAGTTTTACGTCCCACCAACAGCTAAGGTCACGCCGAGACGGAAACTCGGTTTAAAAACTCATCAGAGAGTCTGGAGAAGCTCGGGATCAAGCCTGCGATCCCTTGTTTATCAGGCAATACAGAGGTTTCTTGTTTTGGTAGATATTTGATATGGTGATAGATATACATGTAAGTCCAAAGTTTTACTCGTCAGTTTCCTTGTTACTGACTTAGAAGTTTTTAATGTTTAATATTTCATATTTTCCCAACCATGTAATAAATTTGGTAGATGTTTGGTATAGTGATAGATTTATTGATCTATATACCCAAACCCACCATGGCCATGCCGTTAAGGTCAAGGTCACAGACTTCGAGAATGTTTTGTTTAATGTAATAGATTTTAAACCTTAATGATTTTGTACAAGAAAACCCAGAACAGCCACCCTGGCAAACAGTGCAGGCCCAGATAAGACGGTGCACAAGAAAACCCAGAACAGCCACCCTGGCAAACAGTGCAGGCCCAGATAAGACGGTGCAGATTGTGGCATCTAATCATGCAAAAAGTTCAGATATTTCCTGAATAAATTTTAAGGGTAACACAACCTGTCACACCTAAATTTCGAAATGGACTCCTGATATATATCAGGAGGAAGATTCCATTTGGTACAAAAAGGGTTAAAGAACTTTTCAAACTGTATGATGGATTTGGTTCATATTTGGTTCTTGGATATGTGGGTGGGGGCATCCGTGTCATACTGACACATTTCTAGTTTATCTCTGAAAATCTTTTTTTCCCGTCCAAAGAACAATTTCAAAGCTTAAAATGTGCATGGTTTTGTCTTTTCCGGCACATTTTCCTTCAAAATAGAACTTGTGTTAGTGAATTCAGCTGTTCACTGTTTTAAACCATTACAGTCAGATGCGCACCGGGGTTGCGGATTCGCTCCTCGCCGGGAGGCAAGAGTCGTCCTTGAACTTAAACTATAAAATAGACTCTACGGTCACTGCGCCCCCCCCCCCCCCACCCACACACACACACCCCTCCCCCATTTATTTAAGACGGACAGTTGACAATTACTGGCTATCATTCATAGCCCGAGGAGAGCCTGCGCGGACGCGCAGTCTGCTGCTCTCGAATATGAAGAAGAGAAATCTAAGCGGGTATGCGTTTAAGTTGGCTTGATAAAATTGTATGTAAATTTGATAATGATAAGAGCCTGTTCTCGTGCATCGGCCCTTAACCCTTTTTGTACTAAATGAAATCTTCCTCCTTATATATAGCACATGACCATTTCAAAATTTAGGGGTGCCAGGTTGTGTTTTCTTCAAAATCTGTTTGGAAAATGGCTTAACTTTTGCAGACTGTGAAGGCCCTGATCAGACGCCGCGTTCTGCGGCGTCTGTTCTGGGCCAGGTACCCCTTTAGGGGGTTCTGGTACTGAATGGGTTAAAAATTGCTATTGAACTTATTGACATATTTTCATTACATCCTCATAAATACCCAAAAACAATTAGAAATGGCGGATTTGTAACTTTGAAAACTTTTTAAAAGAAAAATTTATATCAGTTGTAATAAATAATGAAGCTTACCGGGGCTGCAAAACTGCCAACTCCATCCTTACACTGCGGCTATATTCATGTGTATACAGAATTTCAGACTACACAATTATTCTCTTATCAGTCCAGCAAGTCAAACCGTCATTATTTATTTCTCTGGGTCTCTCAGCTAAGAGATTTTCCAGATGTTCAGCTTTGTTTAAAATTGTTAAAATGTGGATGCATTATACAATTTTCTGTATATTTCCTTTCTAACAATTATAGAATATAAATACAAAATACAGTCATAATTCATACGTAGCATGCAATTAACTGCTATCAAACTCAGCAGACGACAAATGTGTTTTATTAATGAGTCTTTATAATTCATAAATGGCTAAGCTCATTTTTTCCATGAAGATAAGTGGGGTTTGCATAGGGAATGACATATTTCATTTCACATCAAAACATACACCAATATAAATACACATTTATGCAAAATAATTTTATCTTTCATTCCGAGAGAACACATCAAGAAAACACGCTCTTAGACTTTTGACCCCCTTACCCCCCCCCCCCTCCTCCCTTTAATGAAGTAAAACTTCGGTTTGGAGGGGTAAACATTTTTTTTCTTATTTCTACTCAAAACATAGGTTGTGGGTAGTCGTTAGGTTTCTAACGAGTTTCCACAATCTGTGTTTTGAGCGGTTCTAACGAGTTCACACAATCCATGTTTTGAGCAGAAATAGGCAAAAAGGCACTCCCTAAACCCCACTTTATATAGATAAAACTGGGGTTTATGGGGGTACATGTATACAGTACTTTTCTTATTTCTGCTCCAAGAAATAGGTTATGGATACTCCTTAGAACCACCACAATGAACCCACAACCTATATATGTGTGCAGTATACAAATAAGAAAATAATCACAGATTTTCATCAGAAAAGTAGCTATTTTGGGAATATGAAAAAAAAAAAAAAAAAAAAAAAAAATTGAATGTTGTACAGGTGTGTTATCGTATTAATGCAAGTTGTGAGATTTTTTTGCTTATCATTACGCAAACATGCATATACAAATACATGGCCACCTTTATCGCCGAAAAAATAAAAATTTTATGATGAAAAATTGTGATATTTTTATTTTTTCTGCTCAAAATATAGATTGTGGGCACTCGTTAGAACCGCCTCATCTCATCGAGGCGGTTCTAACGAGTACCCACAATCTATATTTTAGAGCAGAAATAAGACAAATAAGGTATACCCCCGGAAACCCCAGTTTCACTATATAAAAGTGAGGTTCAAGGGGTCAAAATTATATAGGCGTGCTTTCGTGATGGTTGCTTTCTATTATCATAAAAGTAAAGTCAAAAATAAGAAATTGTCATTGTTATTGTCGTTATTATTATTATTAGTAGTAGTTTATTGTTATTTCCGCCCTACTGATTTTGTCATGTGGCGTTCTTAGTAACCACCTGAAGGATTGTTCTGAAAATTTGTTGTGAATACAAAGTTGTTCAAAAGGGTCTCAAATGGTCCACCAGGGCCACGCCCTAACACCTCCAATTCATAAAAGGCCTAATTTCTCACAAACCCGTTCAGACCCCTTCCTGTACCCCTTTACCAAGTACATGTCTGTTCCTTATGATACGACACATTCAGTGACACCAATTCAATGACACCAACCGGGGCTAGGTGGGAGGGATCCCACCATACACTTCATAAAGACCAAATATACCAGAAAACATTCACGTCCTCACCCCTAAACTATACATACATGTATTCTTGTTATATCCCCCGCAAAACTATCCCCCCCCCCCTGCAAACGAAGTTTAAGGGGGTATACTGTTTTCACGTCCGTCTGTCCGTAACACTTTGGTTTTCCCTGCATATCTTGCTTAATAGTCTACATCATCTTATCATGTTTTGCATAAATGTTGATATTGATGGAAGCTGCGGCTACATTAAAATAAAGGTCTTGCAATCAATACTGTTAAAGTTATTCACCTTTGTAATTCTTGAAAACTTGTCCGTGACACTTTTGATTTTCCTGTATATCTTGCTTAATAATTTTTACAACTTCTGTATTCATTGTTATACATTAATGAAACTTATATCACACTTGGTGTCTCAGGTAAGGAATCTGTTGTAGTAAAATATTTAACAAGGGCCCATAACTCTTGGAGTTATGTCCCTGGATAGCTTTTTATTTCACATAGCCATTTTTTGAGGTCTAATAATGTTAAAGTGTATAGGGAGTGGGTACCTTGTTAGCGCAACTCCTCTCACAGTTTTAGGGTGATCGTTTTGAAACTTTGCAGGTGTTTTCATATAGGTCTGAAGATGTGCATGTGGTTTCTTTCTTACTCCTGAAATTATTTCATTCACTTTTTTCGTCTTTTTTAACTTAGCCATTTTTTGAGCTCTAATAATGTTAAATTGTATAGGGAGTGGGTACATTGTTAGCGCAACTCCTCTCACAGTGTTAGGGTGATTGTTTTGAAATTTTGCAGGTGTTTTCATATAGGTCTGAAGATGGGCATGTCCTAAAATTATTTGTTTTACTTTTTTTCGTCTTTTTTTAAACTTAGCAATTCATAAGGTCTATAATTTTAAAGTGTACAGGGAGAGGGTACCTTGTTAGCGCAACTCCTCCCACAGTTTTAGGATGATCGTTCTGAAACTTTGCAGGTGTTTTATATAGGTCTGAAGATGTGCATGTGTTTTTTCTCTTACTCCAAACATTATCTCTTTCACTTTTTTCGTCTTTTTTTACTTCGCCATTTTTTCAGGTCTAATGATGTTAAAGTGTATAGTGAGTGGGTACCTAGTTAGCGCAACTCCTCTCACAGTTTGAGGGTGATCGTTTTGAAACTTTGCATTTGTTTTTATATAGGTCTTAAGATGTGCATGTGATTATTTCATACTCCTAAAATTATGCCTTTCATTTTTTCGTCTTTTTAACTTAGCCATTTTTGAGGTCTAATAATGTTAAAGTGTATAGGGAGTGGGTACCTAGTAAGCGCAACTCCTCTCACAGTTTGAGGTTGATCGTTTTGAAACTTTGCAGTTGTTTTTATATAGGTTTTAAGATGTGCATGTGATTATTTCATACTCCTAAAATTATGCCTTTCATTTTTTTCGTCTTTTTTAACTTAGCCATTTTTGAGGTCTAATAATGTTAAAGTGTATAGGGAGTGGGTACCTTGTTAGCGACACTCCTCTCACAGTTTTAGGATGATCCTTTTGAAACTTTCCAAGTGTTTGCATATAGGTCTGAAGATGTGTATGTCTTTTTTTTATACACCTAAAATTATTTCCTTCATTTTTTTCATCTTTCTTAACTTAACCATTTTTGAGGTCTAATAATGTTAAAGTGTATAGGAAGTGGGTACCTTGTTAGCGCAACTTCTCTCACAGTTTTAGGGTGATTGTTTTTAAACTTTGCAGATGTTTTCATATAGGACTGAAGATGTGCATTTGGTTTTATCTTACTCCTATAATTATTACTTTTACGTTTTTTGTCTTTTTTAACTTAGCAATTTTTTGACATCTGATAATTATACTGTATATAGGGAGTGGGTGCCTTTTCAGCGCAACTCCTCTCACATTGTTATGGTGATCGTTTTAAAACTTTACATGTGTTTTTATTTAGGTCTTAAGATGTGCATGTGGTTTTTTCATACTCCTAAAACTATTTCTTTCACTTTTTTTTTTTACTTTTTTTAACTTAGCCATTTTTAGGTCTAATAATGTTAACGTGTATAGGGAGTGGGTACCTTGTCAGCGTAAATTCTCTCACAGTTTTAGGTTGATCCTTTTGAAACTTTGCAGGTGTTTTCATATAGGTCTAAAGATGTGCATGTGGTTTTTGCATACTCCTAAACGTATTTCGTTCACTTTTTTCGTCTTTTTAACTTAACCATTTTTCGAGGTCTAATAACATGCCGGCCATGAGTTCCACTTCTTTTTAACTTGTCTGCTGTTTTATATTATTGACCATTGTCATGCGGGGTGTCTATAAGCAGTGCTTATTAGCTCACCTGGGCCGAAGGCTCCAGGGGAGCTTATAGTATAGTGGGTCCTCCGTCGTCCGTCATCCGTCCGTCGTCCGTCCGTCCTCACTTTTGAGCAGCTATATCTCTGCAGCCTGCAGGCTGATCTCAATCATTTCTCATGTGTAGCATGCCTCTGGTGGGGCATTGTTGACATAAACTTTTTTCGAAATCACTCTAAAAATTTGGTTCCTTTGGTAAACACCAGGTCCCATAGACTTTCTATGGGAAAATGGTTGTCATCACAGTAGCGCCTTCAGTTTTGATCGGATCTTTCTGAAACATATATGTAAGGTGGCTGGGGATAAAAACTCGGATGAGTTCGAAAACCGGCCAAGTCGGCCCATTTATCGTAGAGTTACGTCCCTTTGATTGCTGAAAAAGGCCGATTTTTGTCCTTGTCATCACCGTAGCCCCTTCAGTTTTGATTGGATCTTTCTGAAACTTATATGTAAAGTGGCTGGGGATAACACCTCGGATGAATTCGAATACCGGCTAAGTCCGCCAATTTATCATAGAGCTACGTCCCTTTGATTTCTGAAAATGCCGACCTTGTCATCACGGTAGCCCCTTCAGTTTTGATCGGATCTTTCTGAAACTTATATGTAAGGTGGCTGGGGATAAAAACTCGAATGAGTTCGAACACCGGCCAAGTCGGCCCATTTATTTTAGAGTTACGTCCCTTTGATTGCTGAAAAAAGCCGATTTTTGACCTTGTCATCACCATAGCCCCATCAGTTTTGATCGGATCTTTCTAAAACTTATATGTAAGGTGGCTGGGGATAACACCTCGGATGAGTTTGAAAACCGGCCAAGTCCGCCCATTTATCATAGAGTTACATCCCTTTGATTGCTAAAAATGCCGATCTTTTTATCTTGTCATCACCGTAGCCCCTTCAGTTTTGATGGATCTTTCTGAAACTTATATGTCAGGTGGCTGGGGATAAAAACTAGGATGAGTTCGAATACCGGCCAAGTCGGCCCATTTATCATAGAGTTACGTCCCTTTGATTGCTGAAAAATGCCGATTTTGACCTTGTCATCATGGTAGCCCCTTCAGTTATGATCGGATCTTTCTGAAACTTATATGTAAGGTGGCTGGGGATAAAATCCTGGATGAGTTCGAAAACTGGCCAAGTCCGCCCATTTAACATAGTGTTACTTCCCTTTAATTGCTGAAATTGCCGTTTTTCAACCTTGTCATCACCGCCGCCCCTTCAGTTTTGATCGGATCATTCTGAAACTTATATGTAAGATGGCTGGGGATTTCACCTTGGATTACACCTTGGATTTATCATAGAGTCCATCCCTTTTATGGGTGAAAATGTCAATTTTTGACATTGTCAACACCGTAGGCCCTTCAGTTTTGATCAGATCATTCTGAAACTTATATGTTAGGTGGCTGGCGATAAAACCTCGAATGAGTACGAATACCGGCGAAGTTGGCCCATTTATCATATATTTATGTCCCTTTGATGTTTGAAAATGTTGATTTTTGACCTTGTCTTCACGGTAGCCCCTTCAGTTTTGATCAGATTTTTCTGAAACTTATTTGTAAGGTGGCTGGGGATAAAACCTCGGATGAGTTCAAAAACTTGCCAAGGCGGCCCCTTTATCATAGAGTAACATCCCTTTGATTGCTGAAAATGCCAAATTTTGACCTTGTCATCACCGTAGCCCCTTCAGTTTTGATCGGATTTTTCGTAAACTTACATGTAAGGTGGCTGGAGATGAAACCTCGGACAAATTCGAATACCGGCCAAGTCGGCACATTAATCATAGAGTTACGTGCCTTTGATTGCTAAAAATGCCTATTTTCGACCTGGTCATCACTGCTGCCCCTTCAGTTTTGATCGGATCTTCATGAAACTTACAAACAAGTAAGCCAGGCAGAAAAGCTCGAAGGAGTTTGAAAACTCATGAGGTTTGCATATTTGTCGCAGAGTAACATCCCTTTGATTGCAGCAGTGACTTGCTTATTTTTTCAACTTGTCATCACCATGGCCCCTTTAGTTTATATCGGATTTTCTTAGCAAGTCAGGAATGAAAACTTGAATTAGTTTGAAAACCGGTGAGGTCAGCCTATTTATCATAGAGTTACATCTACTTGATTTGCAGAAAATGCTTATCCTGTTATCACCATGTCCTCCCATAAATCTTTCAGTAGAGGTTGGCACTTCCTGAAACTTTGAATCTGTTAGCTCAGGTGAGCGATACAGGACCAGCTTGGTCCTCTTGTTCACTTTTTTCATTTCTTTTTTACGACACTTTCAGTGAGTGAGACCAATCTATGGTCCTCTGGGTGTACGCTGGGGCTAGAATCATGTGTCGGTTTGGGCAAAGCGTGTTTACCTAGAAGAGACGCCACAAAACGTTCTGATCAGGGCCTACACTGCTGGTTTGAAGTACAGGAATTAAGTGTTAAATTGAACAGCCCAAGCATTTTGAAATATTTTCCTGGACAGGCTTATACGTAAGCGGTTAACCAGTACAGTGCACATGTTTTCGCCAGAAACTGACAACTGCCCTTCTTGAATCAGCGGAATGGGAGAAATGACCGTAGAAAAGATTTCATGATCTGGGCGTTTTGCAGACAGTGAAGACTGTGATCAGATGCCACATTCTGCGGCGCCTGATCTGGGCCTACACTGTTTGCCAAATACCCGTTTTGGGGCTTCCGGTACAAAATGGGTTAGCCCTTAACCTGCTGAGCAGGACAACCTCGGCCTTTACAAACAGTGCGAATCCGATCGGATGGCTTTTGTGGAAGCTCTGATCGGTATCTGCACAGTTTAATTTTCCTTCTATGAATCTGACTGAATACATTATTTCAAGCAATTTGATTGGTTGTTGGTCATTAATAAGTGTGACAGGTTAATTTATTTGGCAGGATTAGGGTTGAACATCTCATCAGGGAGTTTATACTACCTGAAGGACCCTAAAAGTTTGGACACCTTGAGGGCTTGCTGTAATTCTTCTAAGGATGTGACGGACTTGTTTCATGGCACAGCAGGAGGTGCAGACGGAATGACAGACAGTGTAGATCCTGATCAGATTGCTCCTGATCAGGGTCTGCACTGTGTGATTAGGACTGTCTGTCCTGATATTTAAGATCTTTGCGCAAAAACAATGGTGCTGTGCAGAATCTGGCAATTTTTGCACATGATAACTTAGTTCCATAAATAGTGGTACACCTTGAATGCTTCTGAAGTTATGACAAATTTGTTTCATGACACAGCAAGGAGTGGCAGACAGTGATGACCCTTTCAGGACTACTCCTGATCTGGGTCTGCCCTGTTTGGGTAGGCCTGTCTGTCCCATTACTTAGGATCATGATGATATCACCCAGATATCATTTACACTGAGTATTCCAGTAAAAATATGCCTCTTTATGTGCTCCTACATGGACCTTTAGGTTTCAATGGGCGGCAGGACTTGGGATGTCATTTCATCTCCATGTCGGGTAAAAGTCCCACAACACTGTAAGCAACGTCTCCGTAATGACATTAATAGTGTCGACGAGGACGTTAAACCGCAACGCAAAAAAAAGACTAAAACTCACAGAGCTTTGATGTTAATATATGTTTAGTTTGCAAATGAAAATATAAATTCCGATTAGTTTATAAATTAACTGGATAGCCGGCCTCGATAGCTCAGTCGGACGCGCGTCTGACTGGTGATCAGGAGGATGCGGGTTCGATACCTGCGCCTGGGTCGGCAACATTCTTTCGTGGAGATTGATCTTGAAATCTTTTCTACGGTCATTCTTTCCGCAAGAAGGGCAGTTGTCAGTTTCTGGCGAAAGAATGTGCACTGAACTGGTTAACCGCTTACGTATAAGCCTGTCCAGGAAAGCGTGGATAAGTAAACTGATCGGCTCAAAATGACCTAAAATTGTGATGACTGGGCCGTTAAAACTCCAATACAAACAAACAAACAAATTAAATGGATATAATATATCAAGTAATCTGATTGGCTGGTAAAGGTTGTTTAATATATTCAGTAATAGCGGGAAATGCTACAATTCTTTGTTTATGAAAGAACGGTTCTCCTTGAGCTAAAAGGTAAACTTTACACACACAATTATATGCTTATCAGTTACTGCATGCAGGCTTATTTATCGACATGCATGATGTGTTTACAGTGAATTTGAATTGGTGAAATTTGCTGAAATGGAGGATTTAAGGGTCGTGGATTTCAGACAATTGAATATTCATAGGTAAGATTATTTACTTTATAAAATCAACAGTTGCTCTTGCGATGTAAAAATAATATAAAAGAATGACAGCAATTAAATACATGTAACTGATTTCAACCGCTACATGTATATGTGGATATCATAGTACGTTTGTTTCAGTCAAAACTCATATAATTGAGCAGAGTTGTTTTGTTTGAATTGAGGTTTAAAGTCCCCGCCAATATTATTTAGGTCATTTTTGCCGACGTTTCCTATTTTGTAGGACTTTTACCCGATACTGAGATGAAATGACATCTCAAGCCCTGCCGCCCGATGAAACTTATAGGGTTTATATACATGTATCCGACAGCACTTTTCCTGGGCAGACTTGGACCTCCTAAGCGGTCTATTAGGTCTAATACTCATATGCGGTCGGTTTCAGCTCTGCATGGAAGTATCAATTAAGCAGCCTCATCTATTTCTCTAATCCCCGATGGGCGGGGGCTGCTATATTGGCTGTATAAAATTCATTAACGAGAATAGTATTCTCTGTATTTTTGTTTGTTCAAGGTTTGTGGCCCCCGCCCATAGGGGCTTGATGAAATATATGGGCTGCATGATGCTTCCACGCAGAGCTGAATCCGGCCCGCACACTAGTACCGGTAAACCGCTTAGAGGATCTAAGCCTGTCCAGGAACTACGGTGCGAGGCGGACCGTCCATGCTAATAAACCCTATTGGTTTCATTGGGCGACAGGGCTTGAGATGTCATTTCATCTCAGTGTCGGGTAAAAGTCCCACAAAATTGGAAGCAACGTCTCCAAAATGACCTTTACAGTGTTAAACCTCAAATCAAACAAACAAATTGTTCAAGGTTTGGTTAAACTTCCCCGTGAATATTATTTAGGTCATTTTAAGGCGTTGCTTTCAGTTCTGTGGGACTTTTACCAGGCATTGGGATGAGATGGCATCTCAAGCACTACTCCCAAGCAATCCGCTAGGGTTTACAATCATGGACGGTCCGACGGCAAGCTAAAACCTTCTATGCGGCTTAACAGTACTTGTCTCATGCATGTTCGGTCGGTTTAAACTTTGCGTGGAAGTACCGCGCAGTCCAGTCTATTTTTCTTAGCCCCGAGGGACGGGGTGCCTATTGTATGTGTAAGTTTTATTGCAAAACAGAAGGTTAATAAATGCATTACGATAACACCCGTGCGACAAAGTGCATTTTTTCACATCTCCAAAATGGCTAATTTTCTGATGAATATCCGTGATACTATTCTTGTATATATGTTGTGGGTGCTCGTTAGAACCGGCTCGTAGTTGTGAATGTTCGTTAGAACCGGTTCGTTGAGGCGGTTGTAACGAGTATAAAAACCTATGTCTTGGGTGAGAAATAAGAAAAATAATGCTTACTCCTGTAAACCCCAAAGGGGGTATAAGGGGGTGTTCATTACACGGACTTGTTCACGTGATTGTATTGACATTTGGATAACATGGATAACATTGTGCATGCTTTCAAAGCTAAACATGTCAATGCTCTGATGTAGATATTTGATATTTTACTCATTGCTGATGCGTGTGTGTGTGTGTGTGTGTGTGTGTGTGTGTGTGTGTGTGTGTGTGTGTGTGTGTGTGTGAATTCGGGTTTAACGTCGCTTTCAACAATTTTTCAGTCATATCACGACGGTGTCTGGTTGCGACAGGGAGCTCAATGCTCACGTTTATAGTGCTGCCTCACTGAAGTATCATGTCCCAGACACATTACATGATACCACACCCAGTCACATTATCCTGACACTGGATCGACCAGTCCTAGCTCTACCCCGTAAATCTGAGTGCCAAACGAGGAGCAGCTAGTACCATTTTTAACGACTTTGGTATGTCGCGGCCCGGGATCGAACCCGAGACCTCCCGTTCCCCGGAGCGGACACTCTACCAACTGAGCTATCGGGGCCGGTTATTGCTGATGCAGATGCAACCATATAGATGACTATAGGTTATATAAGGAATCTGCGGGCCATATCGTTTCCTATATCATTCCCCATTTTACACACAGCAGGAGTAAATTTTGAACTTAGGAATTTATTCGGAAAATTGCTGAGATTTCTGCAAATGGTGAGGGCCCTGATCAGATGTCACATGCTGTGGCGTCTGATCAGGGCCTACACTGTTCGCCACTTTCGCTGCTGTGGGTTCATATATCGCTCAGTTTACGTGAGACGCCAAGTTCTTCAATGGATGGTCAGGTAGTTTTTCTCTGGGTAGGCCTACTCCAGTTTTAATCCATCTCTGATTAACGATCCGGGGGAGCTTACAGGAAAGACAGTTATCCATCGTCGTCGGCGCCTATCGTCGTCGTCCCATTACAAGACTATAAAAACTGTAAGTAGCCATAGCAAACAAACTAATGATCCGATTTTCATGTATAAAACAATACCCCCCCCCCCCCCCCACCCCACTCACCCCCTTTGGATTCTAAAGATGAAAATTTAGCTCAATCGGCCGAGTGGCTTCAGAGGCTCCAATGGAGTTGTTTGGATCTTCGAATCCTTTGGCTCAGATGAGCGATATAAGACCATTAAGAATCTCTTGTTCTTAGCTCACCTGAGCCGAAGGCTTCAGGGGTGCACCGTCCATCGACGTCGTCGTCATCCGTCAGTCCATAAGTTCTTCAAACAACATCTCCTTCTGAACCATTCATTGGATTATGACCAAACTTGACAGACATAATCCCTAGTTGGTCCTCCTTCAAAGTTGTTTAAATGGTTCCTGTTAATTGCACATCTAGGCCACAGGTGCTAAAAATAGAATTTCTAACTGAAAAAGTAAAAAAAAAATCTTGTCTGAAACCGCAAGGCCCAGGTCTTTGATATATGGTATGTAGCTTCATCTAGTGGAACTCTACCAAGATTGTTCAAATTATAGACCTGGTGCCAAGACCACTTGTTTTAAATAGATCTACTGCGGAAAAAAACTTTAAACATCTTTTCTGAAACAAGAAGGCCCAGGTCTTTGATATTTGGTTATATAACTTTATCTAGTGGACCAATACCAAGAGTGGTCAAATTATAGCCCTGGGGACCCCGCTCAAGTGCACATTTGTTTTACATAGACCCATAATAATCGTCTTATTTAAAACCAGAAGGCCCAGGTCTTTGGATATTTGGTTTGTTGCTTCATCTATGTACCTCTACCATGTCTACCAAGATTGTTCAAATTATAGCAATGGAGACAAACATGGCTCCGCCCTGGGATCCACATCTTTTACAAGACTTCTAAGGGAAAAACCTTTAAAATCTTCCTGTCTGAAACCAGAAGGCCCAGGTCTCTGATATTTTGTAGAAGCTTCATCTAGTGGGCATTTACCAAGATTATTCAAATTATAGCCCCGGGTCCGAAAATGCCGCCCCTACCCCGGGCCCACTTGTTTTACATATATAAGTGAAAACTATTTAAGACTCTTCTCGTCCGAAACAAGAAGGCCCAGGTCTTTGATATTTGTTATGCAGCTTCACCTAGTGGAAGTCTACCACGATTGTTCAAATTATATCCCTGGGGACAAAATGGCCCCGCCTCCTGGCCCATTTGCTTACTGTGAAGGAAAAACCTTTAAATATTTTCTTGTCTGATCTTGCCTGATCTTGTCTGAATCCAGAAGGACCAAACTTTTGCTAGTGGATATGCAGCTTAATCTAGTGGACCTCTACCAAGTTTGTTCAAATTGTAGCGCGGGGGACAAAAATGACTCCGCCCCGGGACCAACTTGCTTTACAGGGACTAATAAAGGAAAAACCTTAACATATTGTCTGAAACCAGAAGGCCCAGGTATTTGTCCCTTTGAAATTTGGTTAGCAGCTTCGTCTTAGGGACCTCTATGAAGATTTTTCAAATTATAGCCCGGGGCGAAAAATGGCCCCGACCAAGGACCCACTGGTTTTAAATTGCATATATAGGGAAAACTTTTAAAAATCCTCTTATCCGGAATCGGAAGGCCCAGGCCTTTGATATTTGGTATTATCATATGACGTCTTTGAGTAGGTATGGATAACGTCGTGTAATAAAAATCGCATGCCCACGCGTGTAATAACACATTGGCGGGATAAAGTAATGCCATGACGACGTCCATGCCAAACATGCATTATTTATGGGAAAATGTCAAATTTAAAGGCGATAAAATTCGAGCGTTAATCAGAGATGGGCAAACGAAATCAGTGCTGCAGGAGAGAGACAAAACAAAACATGTCATTCCGTTCCAGAACTAGACATCCCACTAAGTCTTGCTTCGTTAAAACAACACCAAAATATTTGCATGGAATACATCTTGATCAGATCAGAATATGGCTGATGTCAGATCAAAGCCAAGGCCACTAGGTCAAATTGCTTATAAAAACTTGTTCATCCCCTAGAGGCCGCAGTTTTCCTTCAATCCTCATAAAACTACCCACAATAGTTGGCCTGATATAAATGTATTAGAAAAGAAATCTGAATATGGGTCATATAGGATCCAAAACAAGTTCATAAGGTTAATTTGTTTTGACCCCTTGTTCCCCCTCTAGAGACCGAAGTTGTGCTTCATGAAACTGTTCAAGAAAAAATTTCTTGGTAATTCCATGGTCATATGGGTCATATGGGGTCAAAACCCGCTCACTAGATCGAATTGCTTTAAAACCATGTTCAGCATCTTGAGGCGTTTTGCTGTACTTTCCTGAAACCATTAAAGAATGATTGTCTAGGTAATATCGGGAATGGCAAATGTCGGGTTCAGAAACTAGGTCAAGTTGCTTTCAAACCTTGTTCACCCCCTAACACACAGTCACACAGTTTTGCTTTAACATTCATGAAGCTATGCAAGAATGTTTGCCCTCTAGTTTGAATGCGGGTCATATCGGTTCAAAAACTAAATCACTGATCAAATTACTTTCAAATTTTTCACTCGCTAGAGTCCACAATTTGTCTTCAACCCTCGTGGAACTGTACCAGAATGTCTGTCTTGGTGGTTCTTGGTGTTATCTTGTCTAAGATTGAATGTGGGTATCACCGTGATGTGCAATCAAAACTTAGGCCACTAGGTCAAATTCTTTAAAGCCTTGTTCACCCGCTAGGGACTACAGTGTTGCTTTAATCTTAATGAAGCTATATCAGAATGTTTTTACGATAATAGCTTGGTCGCGAATATGAGTCATATCGGAAGAAAGACTAGGTCGCTAGGTCATATTTCTTTAAACCCTTGTTTACCCTTTACTATGCCACGGTGTCATTCTGCGTGACATTAACCGAATGTCCGTCGTGATGATGTTTCAGTCCAGCTCGAATATTGACTAAGCGGAGTAAACAACTAGGTCAAATGCCTTTAATTTATAGTGAGCACAGTTTTGCTTCACTCTTCGTGAAGTTTATCAGAATGTATGAAATCTCTTTCAGGTTCGAGTATACAGTGTCGAGTCAAAAACTAGACAACTTAGTCAAATGTGTTTATTGCCTTGTTCACTGTCTACAGATACAACTTATTTGCTTCCGTCTTAATGAAACATGACCAGAACGTTTGTCTTCATGATAACGCGATAGCTTTTGACCTGATAAAACCAAATTTGAAATTTGTCATATCGGGTCAAAATTAGGTCTTATCATCTATCTGGGCACACCAGAATCTGTTCCCGCCCCGCCTATCGGGGCTTGAAGAAATAGATTACGCTGCACGGTGCTTCCACACAGAACTGTAACTGACCACACATGAGTACTAGAAAACCGCTTAGAAGGACTAAGCCTGCGGAGGTAGAATGGTGAGAGTCAGACCGCCCAATGCATATAAGCTGTTTTGTTTCATTGGGCGACAGGGCTTGAGATGTCATTTCATCTCAATGTCGAGTAAAAGTCCCACAAAATTGGAAGCAACGTCTCTAAAATGACCTAAATAGTGTTGTCGGGGACGTTAAACCTCAATTCAACCAAAACAAAACCAGATTCCCTTAATGACTCAGGTGAGCCATTAAGAACCATCTTGGTCTTTTTGTTCGTATATCTCTGTATAGAGGGGCACTATGTTAAACTTGGCTTGGCTTATGGCTCAATCATTTAACATCGCACTTTTAGTATTTCAGTTTGAAGATTATATTTGTGTCTATAAAAATACATATAAAAATTAGAATAAAAAAAAAACAAAAAAACATGCACTTTCAACAATGCACGATTGGAAAATGTAATCGACGCCAAAGAATGTTAAAATACATAATTAATTTGTCTGGAGGTTTTGAACTGACCTTGTGTTTGTTTGATTGAAGATTTAACGCCCCCGTCAACACTGTAAATGTTATTTCGGAGACGTTGCTCCCAATTTTGTGGAACTTTTACCCGACATTGAGATGAAATGACATCTCAAGCCTTGCTGCCCTAATGATGACCTAGTAGCCAATGTAACGAGTTTTAGCATTTAAAAACAAACAAAAAAAAAGAATATAATGAACATACATAGATTTAGCCCTCTAATACAAAAATATATTTCTTCAGATTTACATGCTGCAGCTCGCTGTAACACGTTATAAAGCCGCACTCGTCAGCTGGCAGAAATTATTTATTTATAGGAAAATGTTCTGTATATATTGGGCTTAAGGGATAACGAGATGCGTGGGAAGCAAACACTCTACTAGTTAGTAGCATAGACGGGTGTCCGATAAGAGAAAATTTTACTTTGACACTTTGCAGAATAAGTCCATTGTCAATGATGGTGGTCGACAGATGGATTTTACGTAGGTTGTGGGGAAAAGAGTATGAAGACATATACCAACCGAACCTGCTTCCCGGCACTAGCTTGTGTCTATGAAAAGGTAATTGTAGATGTTCCTTATAGAACTGTTTGCAAACTCTTAAAGCCACTTCCTTAGAACTAGAAGTTGTTCATTGTCGTCTTTTAGCCTACCTGTCACGTAGGGACAAGGTGAGCTTTTGGGATCACATTACGTCCGCCATCCGTCATGCGTCTGTGCGTCTGTAAACAATTTCTTCAAACCACTGATCAGATTTTGACATAATGTCACAGGAATGATCCTTTGATGGTCCCCTTTCACAGTTGTTCAAACGGTTCCGGTCAGTGGCACATCAAGGTCACAGGAGCCAAAAATAGATTTTTTTCCCTGAAACCATAAATACTTCTACCGTGAAATCGCAATGCCCAGGTCTGTGGTAAGTGCTTTGAACCTTCATCTAGTGGACCTTAACCGCGATTGTTTAAATTATAGCCCTGGGGCCAAACATCACACCGCCCCTGGACCCACCTGTTTTAAATAGACTTACAGGGGTAACCTTTAAACATCTTGACTGAAACAAGAAGGCCGAGGTCTTTGGCATTTGACATGCAGTTTCAAGTAGAGCCTGGGGCCAAAAATGGCCCACCAGTTTTACATAGACTAACATTGGGAAGAGGTTTAAAAATCCCCTTGTCTGAAACAAGAAGGCCCAAGTCATTGATATATAGTTTGAAGATTCATCTTGTGGTCCGCTGCTAAGATTGTTCAAATTAAAGCACTGGTGCCAATCTCCGCCTTGTGCACTAGAAACTTACCCTCAATGTGTACCCATAGTGAAATGCATCAGCTGTGTATTACTTATATTGGAACCACCGACTCATAAGTCTAGCATCTGATTCCAACCCTTCTCCAAGCCACGCCCGGTTGTCACCATGAGGCATTGTTAGCATAAGCACTTCATCTCTCCATGGTGTATAAGGATCTGACCCTCAATGTCCACAAGGTGCCGAGACATTGGCATGCATGTCAGCTCTGTATTGCTAAAGGGAATCTCATAAGTCTAGCTTCTTATGCTAACTCTGTTACTCCCGCCCCTACCCCACCCAACCCCACCCAACCCCAACCCTTGTCACCATGTGACATTGTAAGTAAAGTAGAAGTATAACAAAGATCAGGAATCGATACAATTAATTTACTCCACCCATCAAAAACACCAAAGGGAAAAAAACACAAACATTAAGCGACCAGACCATAATGGAAACCTAAACAAAGGAAGGCCATAAGGACAGTTACTTTCCCACTAAATGGCCATATGGCCACCCAAAATAAAAAGACACAAATGATACACACAGTAAGTAACAAACAACAACATAAATAAACCGCCACAGAAGAATCGCCTTGGAACGGTCAGTGAAAAGATTTCCACTGGGGGCTTAAATCGATTTTACGTGGCCACAATCCTCGCCCTTACTTCCGTCGCGATTTAGACAAATAATTTGTTCAGTCCGCATGAAGGCCTCCTAACTCATCAGTGCAACATCTCCGTGAACACAAAAAATCAAAGAACCACAAAGGTGAGACAACGGTGAGGACTCGACAGCAAGAAACCACTGAAATGCTGGAGCAAAAGAACACCAACAGTTAGACTCCGATGGGCCCAACCAGAGACAGAGCATCGGGCACCAACCAACATTACCAAGAATTAGATCTCTCTAATTCTCAATAAGCCTTTACGTTGGAGCCGTCATAGAATCTGAGGCCTGACCCACCGGCGTGCAATTAAAGAGGGGAGCAAAGTTGCCAACCGTGATTGGGTTAACTACCATGCATGCAGTCTGTCGTATAACATCCATGTTGTACCCAATCTTTTTATATCGAAAAATGAAACTGAGCCAGTTCGTCGCCTTCTGGGGCATTAGAATCTGACTCTGACTGTCCAAATGGTTCCAGATAGAGACATTCAAGTCAGATATGTGTTCACAAAGCGAACCACCGCCTCATCTTATGCCAATCCCCCACCCTCCCACCCACGGGCATTGTCAGTTACACTTGGCAACTGTCGGCTCTACATTGTCAAAAGAAACTTTTGAAAGCCTTCATCCCCTGAAAGAAAACAATTAAGAAGGCATGTTACATAGGTGACCCTGAGACAAAAATGTCAAAATTGATTCCCTCCTATGAACGTGATTGCCACAAAAAACTAAAAAAAAAAAAATTTTTAAAATGACTTCTACTCCTGAAGAGGTAGACTGATTTAGAAATAATTTCACAGAAATGCTGCTTGGGTCACTGTGAAATAAAAAGCCTCAAACCGCTCACTCCATCCTATGTTACCTACCATGTTTCTGTACAGTAAGGATCAGGTGAACGATCCAGGGCCATTTTGGCCCTCTTGCAATGTCTTGTTTTCAACAATGTCAATTAGGCCGACCAGATGAAGTCACGGCTATTTACATTGAACTTTGCCTACTGCTGGTACCCAACTTTGATTCAACGTTAAAACAAAGTTCGTAACCGTTCACGATGATTCAGCACTGAATCAACTTATTGATGGAAGCTGTTTCTCAGTTGACTGACTGTGATTTTTATCTCACCAGAGCCAAATGATCCGGGGGAGCTTATAGGATATGCAGTTGTCCGTTGTCGTCATATGTCGTATATCTGGTGTCGTCTGGCGTCAACACTCTCATGAAACCACTGAGCCGATTGGGCCCAAATTTAATCTGTAGCAGCCTTCGGCTGGGTGAGTGTAATTTTTGTATGAAAATCAGCTGTATTAGTTTCCAAAGACTTCTAATGGGGAACATTAAAAATGTCATTTACTGACAAGCGTCTGCAGATATTTTGACAAAACTTTCATAGAAATGTCCCTTTGGTAATATCCTATCTGTCATATGATTTAAGAACTACTGCTCATATTTATTGGTTGCCATGAAAACCAAAATGCCCCCCCCCCCCACCAAAAAAAAAAAACAAGAGGGCCATGATGGCCCTGGATCGCTCACCTGATCCATAGTGTAACAAGTGGGCCCCAGAGAGGGCCATTATTGGCCCCAGGGCTTTAATGTGCATAATGCTGAGGGAGGTCTTAAAGGTGGAGCTTCATACCAAACATCAACAAAGGCTATAATTTGAACAATCTTGGCAAAGGTCCACTAGATGAAGCTACACATCAAATATCAAAGACCTGGGCCTAGCGGTTTCAGAGAAGAAGATTTTTAAAGATTTTCCCTATATAAGCCTTTGTAAAACCAAAGGGCCCCGTGGCGGGGGCATTTTTTGTCCCAGCACTAAAATTTGAACAATCTTGGTAGGGGTCCACTAGATGAAGCTTCATACCAAATATCAAAGTCCTGGGCCTTGTAGTTTCAGAGAAGATTTTTAAAGATTTTGCCCATATTAGCCTATGTAAAACCAAAGGGCCCCGGGGCGGGGGCATTTTTGGCCCCAGCACTATAATTTGAACAATCTTGGTAGGGGTCCTCTAGATGAAGCTTCATACCAAATATCAAAGACCTGGGCCTTGTGGTTTCAGAGAAGAAGATTTTTAAAGATTTTCCCTATATAAGCCTATGTAAAACCAAAGGGCCCCGGGGCGGGGGCTTTTTTTGTCCCAGCACTATAATTAGAACAATCTTGGTAGGGGTCCACTGGATGAAGCTTCATACCAAATATCAAAGTCCTGGGCCTTGTGGTTTCAGAGAAGAAGATTTTAAAAGATTTTCCCTATATAAGCCAATGTAAAACCAAAGGGCCCCGTGGCGGGGGCATTTTTTGTCCCAGCACTAAAATTTGAACAATCTTGGTAGGGGTCCACTAGATGAAGCTTCATAGCAAATATCAATGTCCTGGGCCTTGTGGTTTCAGAGAAGAAGATTTTTAAAGATTTTCCCTATATAAGCCTATGTAAAACCAAAGGGCCCCGTGGCTGGGGCCTTTTTTTTCACAGCACTATAATTTGAACAATCTTGGTAGTGGTCCACTAGATGAAGCTTCATACCAAATATCAAAGTCCTGGGCCTTGTGGTTTCAGAGAAGAAGATTTTCAAAGATTTTCCCTATATAAGCCTATGTAAAACCAAAGGGCCCCGGGGCGGGGGCATTTTTGGCCCCAGCACTATAAATTGAACAATCTTGGTAGGGGTCTGCTAGATGAAGCTTCATACCAAATATCAAAGACCTGGGCCTTGTGGTTTCAGAGAAGAAGATTTTTAAAGATTTTCCCTATATAAGCCTATGTAAAACCAAAGGGCCCCGTGGCGGGGGCATTTTTTGTCCTAGCACTATAATTTGAACAATCTTGGTAGGGGTCCACTAGATGAAGCTTCACATCAAATATCAAAGTCCTGGGCCTTGTGGTTTCAGAGAAGAAGATTTTTAAAGATTTTCCCTATATAAGCCTATGTAAAACCAAAGCGCCCCGGGGCGGGGGCATTTTTGGCCCCAGCACTATAATTTGAACAATCTTGTTAGGGGTCCACTAGATGAAGCTTCATACCAAATATCAAAGACCTGGGCCTTGTGGTTTCAGAGAAGAAGATTTTTAAAGATTTTCCCTATATAAGCCAATGTAAAACCAAAGGGCCCCGTGGCGGGGGCATTTTTTGTCCCAGCACTAAAATTTGAACAATCTTGGTAGGGGTCCACTAGATGAAGCTTCATACCAAATAGCAAAGTCCTGGGCCTTGTGGTTTCAGAGAAGAAGATTTTTAAAGATTTTCCCTATATAAGCCCATGTAAAACCAAAGGGCCCCAGGGCGGGGGCATTTTTGGCCCAAGCACTATAATTTGAACAATCTTGGTAGGGGTCCACTAGATGAAGCTTCATACCAAATATCAAAGACCTGGGCCTTGTGGTTTCAGAGAAGAAGATTTTTTAAGTTTTTGTGAAAAAAATCTATTTTTGGCTCCTGTGACCTAGATGTGCAACGGACCGGAACCATTTGAACAACTTTGAAAGGGGACCACCTAAGGATCATTCCTGTGAAGTTTGGTCAAAATCCAATCAGTGGTTTAGGAGGAGATGTCGTTTAAAGAACTTGTTTACGGACGCACGGACGGACGCACGGACGCACGGACGCACGCACGACGGACGACGGACAAAAAGTGATCCCAAAAGCTCACCTCGTCACTACGTGACGGTGAGCTAAAAAAAAACAATAAGAAAAATTAAACAAAATCACCTCCTCAGAAACCATATTCTTTATGAGGCTGAGACTTCGTGCAGATATCATCTTATTAGCCTTTGCAGGTTTTGTGTGTTTTTTTTTTATTAAATTCGGTTCTTTAGTTCGGTTGCTATGACATCTTAAGAGTTTCCATAGACATACAATGGGAAAACTTGAAAAATGATACTTTCTGCCGAGCCTTTGCGGATATTTTGTTAAAACTTTCATAGAAATGTTCCTTTGGCAATCTTCTACCATTTATGATAAACGGCTTATTAGTTTGGATACTATGGCAACTCGTAGTGTCCATAGACTTACAATTAGGAAAATTGCAAAAATGGCATATACTGCCAATTCATTGCAGATATTTTGACAAAACATTTATAGCAAGTTCCTTGAAGCAATATGTTTTTGTGCAACTGCTGGTTTTGCAGTGGCGGTTCAAAATTCAAAACCACTGACCCAAAACGTCCCCTGGGGACATGCAAAAATGCGCCAAAATTTTGTTTCGAAGCCGCCCCCCCCCCCCCCCCAAAAAAAAATGGGCGTGGCAGGGCCATGACCCAGCTCCATCACATTATAAAAGGCCAAATCACCAATCAGAAAACTTTAAGATCCCTACCTCTAAACTATATACATGTATATTCTTGTCCCTAATAACGCCACTCGCCCCGGGGCTACCGCCCCCCCCCCACCTCCACACACAAACTCACTACAATAAAGACCTCATAATTCAAAACCCATTCAAATCCCCACCCCTAGAACTTTATAAACTCTTGTTTCTTACTGTAAGAGACATTCAGTGGCATCAATCTGGGCGTCCCCCACCCCGGGATGCACTGGGGTTATGCCTCATCCCTCCACTTCATAAAAGGCCACATTTCTGAGAAACTCTTCAGACCCTCACCCCTAAACCTTATAATATCATGTTACTAATGATATGATGCATTCAGTGACACAAACCTTCAGGTCCCCTTGGGTGACTCTGGCGATGCCCAAACCTCTACTTCTTAAAATGTCATGTATCTCAGAAACCGTTCAATTCCCAACCCCTAAACCATAATATACTCATGTTCATAATAACAAGACTAATTCTGTCACACCACCCTTGTGGTCTTCCGGATTGTTCTGTAGCAATGCGCCACCCTTCCAGTTCATAAAAGGCCATATATCTCAGAAACAATTTAGATCCCAATTCTTGATCTTTTTTTTTTGTTTTGGGGTGGGGGCGGGGCCCTTTAAAGATTATTCAACTCATATCGAGCCGATTGTTTATCAGATGTGGAGAATCATATCCTTGTTCCTCATGATAAGACACATTCCGGCGGACCAACTTGAGGGTCCCCGCGGGTACACAGGAGCTATTCATCACCCCTTCACTTCATTAAAAGGCCTCATACCTCCACAACCATCAAGGTTCCCACCCCTGAACCATATATATTCTTTGTCCTAATGATAAGACCTATTCAGTGAAAAAAATATTGAGTCCCGAGTTCCACCGAGCCATGTCCAAACCCCTCCACTGCTAAAATGGCCTAATGTCTCAGGAATCATACATATCCCCGCCCCTGAACCATATAATGGCAAATCCATTAATAAGGGCTCCCTTGGGTCCATCCCCAACCCTTCCACTTCATAAAACGCCTACTATTTCAGATATTGAGTCCACATAGGTGGTCATTTGAGTTTGGGGGTTCGTTTTGGGGACTTAATAATCAGTCGGTAGCTGCTAATATTCCGTGCCCACCTAAGCTGTGGTGAGTATTGTGGCACAGGGGCCTCTTGTTTTAATTCAGTCCACCTTTTACATAATATAAGAAGTGCATCAGTCATACTTAGTACATACTTACATTTACTAGCACAGGCATGTCAATATGAATGCTTCACACAGATTTGGTTAACTTACCACAAGTCATCCTTATTCTACTTACATATATTTCATGTCTGATTGACAATGCAAAAACGATGCATCGCTTCATTTCTGACGCGCTGCTACAACAACAGCTATGAAACAATAACTGGTAGGATTCTCCATTTTAAAGTTTACGACAACGTAACACCAATCACATTGTCAGTACAATACTATACTAAAGAGAAATTAATTTTCTTTTACAGCTGTTCATGAAAGTATGAACGCTGTGGGTCGACTGCAAAGTAAATGAACTCCGAAGGGGTTCATGTGAAATTAGCTAGCCATCCACTGTCGTGCATACTATCATGAACAGCATAAAAATAAGTTTATTTCTTATTAGCTCACCTGAGCCGAATGCTCATGTGAGGTGATAGTATTCCAATGCTCCGTTGTCCGTCGTCCGTTCACATTTTCAAATAAGTATATCTTCAAAGTCAGTGGGCCAATCATGATTAAATTCCACACGAAGCATTGTCAGGTAGGTGGACAGAACGCCTATTGTTTGGGGGCAGATAAGATGGAAACTCTTGTTGCCATGGTAACATATAGCTCACATAGACTCACAATGGGAAAAAAACTTAAAACAATCTGTTTCTCTGAAACCACAAGGCCCAGAGCTTAGATATTTAGTATGTAGCAACGTCAAGTGGTCCCTTATATTAGTACTGCCAATCATGCCCCAGGGATCTAATTTGACAACGCCCTAGGACTCCTTAGCTTCCACAGACTTACAACAGGGAACAGGGCTTCAAAAATATTCTTCTCCGAAAGCATAAAGCTCATAGCTTAGATATTTAGTATGTAGTAACGTAATATGGTCCCCTACATAAATCCTGCAAATAATGCCCGGGGGTACAAATTAGCCACGCCCCGGCGGTCATAAGCTCCCATTGACTTACCAAGGGAACAACTTAAAAAATCTTCTTCTCTGAAACCACAAGGCACAGAGCTTAAATGTTTACTAAGTAAAAATGTCAAGTGGTCCCCTAAATTAGTCCTGCCAATCATGCCCCTGGTGTCTAAATTGGCCATGCCCCGGGGCTCCTTAGCTTCCAAAGACTTATAATGGAAAAAAGGCTTCAAAAATCTTCTTCTCCGAAACCATATAGCCCATAACTAAGATATTTAGTAGGTTGCAAAGTAATATGGTCCCCTACAGAAATCCTGCCAATCATGTCCCTGGTGTCTAAATTGGCCAGGTCCCGGGGCTCCTTAGTTTCCATAGACTTCTGATGGAAAAAAGCTTCAGAAATCATTATCTCTGAAACCATAAAGCCCATAGCTAAGATATTTAGTAAATAGTTTAGATGCAAAGTAATACGGTCCCCTACATAAATCCTGCCAATCGTATGCCTGGGGTCTGGATTTTCCACGCCCCGGGACTCCTGGAAAAATTGGAAAACAACTTAAAAATCTTCTTCTCTGAAACAACAAGGCCCAAATCTTAGATATTTAGTATGTAGCAATGTCAAGTGGTCCCCTACAAAAATCCTGCCAGTCATGTCCCTGGGGTCCAAACTGGCCACACCCCGGGGCACCTTAGCTCCCATAGACTTATGATAAAGATAAAGCTTAAAAAACTTCTCTGAAACCATAAAGCTCATAGCTTAGATATTTAGTATGTACCAGCGTGAAACGGTCACCTACATAAATCCTGCGAACCTTGCCTCTGGAGTCAAAATTGGCCACTCCCTGGAGTTCATAAGCTCCGTAGATAAACAATGGGAAAAACTTAAAAAATCTTCTTCAAAAGGCCCAAAGCTTGGATATTTAGTACGTAGCAGCGTCAAATGGTCCCCTACATAAATCCTGCCAATCATGCCCCTAGTGTCCAAATTAGCCAGGCCCCGGGGCTCCTTAGCTCCCTGTACTTATAATGGAAAAACGCCATAAAACTTCTTTTCTGAAACCATTACATTAAGCCCATAGCTTAGATTTATTATGTTCTAACGTGAAATGGTCACCTTCATAAATCTTGCCAACCATGCCTCTGTGGTCAGAATTGGCCACGCCCCTGGGCTCATTAGCTCCCATAGACTAATATTGGATAAAAACTTTAAAAATCTTCTTATCTGAATCCAAAATGCCCAAAACTGGGGGTCAAAATTAACTCACAGCGGGGCTTCTTAGCTACCATAGACTTATAATTAAAAAAAATGTTAAAAAAAATGTTCAAAAAAATGTTCTTCTCTGAAACCATAAAGCCCATAGCTTAGATATTTTGTATGATGCAACGTAAAATGACCATCTACATACATCCTGTCAACCATGCGGCAGGGGTCAAAATTAGCTCCTATAGACTTATAATGGAAAAAAAAACTTGTCTGAAACCATTCGTCTCTGAGCCTTGCTGTTTCATATGTTACAATGCTATGTGTTGTCCTATATAAATCCTGCCAAGTATGTAACTTCAAGACTATAATAATAAAGCAAATAAATTTTGATCTTCTTTTTTCTGAAACCATAAGGCCCAGACCTTAGATGTTCAGTATGGAAATCATTAAGTGGTCACCTACATTTATCCTACCAACCAGGCCCCTAGGGTCGAAATTGACTAAACCATGGGACCTTTTAACTCCTATTGAGGCCTCTGTTGTGTTATGGTTATGCTACGCGCCTGATAAACCAGGGATCACAGGATAGACCGCAGGCTTCTCGAAACTTCCAGATGAGTCTTTAAACTGAGGTCCTGTTTCTGTATCACCTTAGCTGTTGGTGGAACGTAAAACTAAAACACACTCAATCAATAGTTCCTGTAGACTAATAATACAAAAAAACTTAAGAAATCTCCTGAGAGATTAGACATTTAGTATTGTTGCAACATCAATCGGTCACCAGCAATGGCTATGGCGTCTAAATTGGCCCTATCCGTTGGCTCATTATCTCCCACTGATTTATATATGGAAGAACTTCGAATAAAATCTTCCGCTCTGAAACCATGAGGCAAACAGCTTACTAAAATGTTCCTCATGTGAGCGGTTAGGCTCATTGAGCCTCTTGTATTTATGTTCTTTGCACCTCATCACTGGGCGCAAAAATGTTTGTACGGCAAACCTTTAAAGCTGAAAAATAACACGCTGTTTTTCTACGAAAAGATAAAGAGCGTTGACGCCGCTAACGCTCAATCAGATTATAGAGAACCATGGTTTGTACTGACGTCAAATGACGTCAATGAAAATCATGTGACACAATGCGTTCATGGAAGTACGAAGTGCATAGTTTTCTATAGGTTTACATTAGGCTTTACACTGGAAATGTAAATATTAAGATATATTTTTATGGAAATCAAATAATCTCAATCATGTTAAGTAGTACTTTAATATACTTATGCATGTATAAATGTAATTCAATCTGCTCAAGCTAGAGTCTATAGTGTAGGTTAATATTTTTATATACTGAAAAACGACACACTCGAGTGACTTCTTTTCTTTTTCTAGCCTTATGCAGCATCAACTATGGCATCTTCAAGCTAAGAATGTCAACCATATGTTAATACTAAATGCGACGTTGGCGTCCAGATGAACTATTTGGCGTACTTGCCGTACTATGGGTTGGAGTGGCGTTGATAGCACTTAATACGTGGGCTACAGTGTACAGTGGCGCGGTTTGGTGTGGCGTCGTTGGGGTGGTAGTGTTTTGAGTTGGCATGTGTGACACTATGGACCGTGGCGTGTTGTGGCGGAAGTATGCATCTGCAAACTCATTTTGGTAAATGAGTCCCAATGCGCAAATAGGTGAAACGGAATATGACAGTTTGACAAAACATTAACTTCATTTTGCATGCCGTGACACATTGTTCATTTCATGAATTATTTCTACGACTGATATTATGCACGTCAACAGCCCAATGGTATGGTATCCGCATGTACATAGAGGAGCAGATGGAAATATATTGTTTTGCGTTCGTATGCTATGGACAAGGAACATATGCTTTTTTTAAAAATCAACATTTAGGAATTCCATTGTATGAAACTAGAGACTGAGGGCATATTCATGAGTTATACTTATGACGCCCCGAATTCCCCCACCCTCCGCCACCACAACGGGTGAGGGAGACATATTGTTTTGGCGCGGATCCCGTTTGCGATGGAATCGGCGCTGGTGTGGTCTGTTTCATCACGAAAATACGCCTATAGAAATTTGACCCCTTAAGCCCCACTTTTATAATGTAAACCTTGGGTTTACAGGGGTATACCATATTTTTCTTAATTCTGCTCAAAAACAGAGATTATGGGTACCCACAATCTATGTTATAAGCAGAGATATGAAAAATATCAGGATTTGTATCTGAAAATTTTCTTTTTTTGGTGGTAATTTTTTACCAATGCACTTGATTAGGCATGTTGTCGTAATCTCCTTAACCTATTGGTTGATTCTGACTTAACTTGCATGGTTCTACCACTTGGCTAGGGGAAACAGTCATTAGGCTGTAATGGCCTTGGCCTTATTTTCAAGGGCACAGGCCCCCGAAAACTGTCAATTTCGGCCAAAATGGCTCGCCTGCAATCTCTCTCATGAACATATTGATGAATTTTGTCACACTGGGTACAATATATCACTGCGGCATACCTAAGATTTGATTAGGTTTTAATGAGCTTTAACTTATTTTCAAGAAAAGCTGTCAGATTTGGCTCATCCACACTCTCTCTCGTGAATGAGTGTTTGAGTTTTACGTCCCACCAACAGCTAAGGTTATACGGAGACGGGACCTCGGTTTAAAGACTCATCCGAAAGTCTGGAGAAGCCCGGGATCGATCCTGCGATCCCTGGTTTACCAGGCGACTAGCGTAACCACTACATCACAGAGGCTTCTATGTCTCGTGAAGGAATCGATGAAATGTGTTCACACTTTCTACAAATGAATATATCATTGCAACCTACCAAAGATTTGATTAGACTTTGGTGACCTTGGCCTTAATTTAAAGGGCAGTGGCATGGCTTGTCTGCACCTTATCTGATGAACAAATCATTGAAACTTGGTCAAACTAGGAAGCATCCACGCGGATCAATTTGTTATTGTTAATATGCTTGATACTGCACTTGAATTGAGGGCGAGGGTTGAAATTTCGTATACTCCGAAGTTACACACCCACCCCTCTCCGTTGGTTTGCTGCTGACCGTCTCAAGGTGGTCGTTCGGTTCGCAGTGTCTTATTTGTTAATAGGATTTGTGCTGTTGGTTCATGTTTCGTCTGATGTTTTTGTGTGGGCATCCATCATGTCCATGTCGCTTACATTCTTTAGGTCGCTTGCCATGGCTGCGTTCTTTCATCGAGGCATTTCCTGAATGACCTTTTCATACTTGTTTGGTGCAATATATCATTGCAGCATACAAAAGAGTAGATTAGATTTTGATGACTTTGATACAATTTTAAGCGACACAGCCTCCTCGCCACCACCCCCACTCCTCCTCCGAAAAAAAAAGAAAAGAAAACCGTGAATTATGGCTTCCCCTGCGCCCTATCATGTATCTCAAAAACCGTTCAAGCTTGCATTGCTCAAGCTTGGTATAATTTTTATTGCCACCTACCAAAGATTTGATAAGATTTTGGTGACCCTGATCTTATTTTCAAGTGAACAAGCACCCCCATACCCCAGAAAAGTCTGTCAATTTTGGTTTGTTGACTTCTCTGCGTTCTATCCTGAACACATTGCTGACATTTGGTCAAAATTGGTATAATTGATCATTGCATCCTACAAATAAGGATTACATATTTTAGTGACCTTGACTTTTTTCCTAGGTCACAGGCTCTCGACATTTGTCAATATTGAGCAAATAATGGCTCGTATGCACCCTGTCTCTTAAGAATTGATGAATGTTGGACAAGTTGGTACAATATAGATTCCAACCTAATACAAATTTGATTACATTGTGGTGATCTTGACCTTTTGTAAGGTCACATGCTCCCGAAAACTCAGTTTATGCACCTAAGATTTTGGTGACCCACACCTAGATTTTGAGGTCAAGTAGGTGTTTAGATTATGTTTATGGTGTTGGGGGCATTGTTTTCCTCTGAAAACATTTTTAGATCCATTTTGTCGTTTGTTCATTGCGCTTGCTTTTGCTCAGATAATTGCTAAGTGGATATTTGTTAAAACATCTTATTCTGACATTTCATTCGAGCATCCACAATCTTCATTGCTCAGAAACATAGATTCTACCCAGCGGGCACATGCCGTTAATACAACGCCGCCTCAACGTCGATGCAACCACATGTGCCCGCTGGGTAGGGGTTTGATTTAAACAAATCATGGAGTCAATAAAAACGATCATCAAGTTCTTCACTCAGATAATATAATTCAGTGTTTTGTATTGATAACGGTGATAATTCTAATGAACATACATCATAAATGTTTGTTCGTCACTCATTGTAAACTCGTCTTTGTTTTTCTTTCTTTGAGGCGATTCAAACGAAAATCTATAATTTTGTTCACTCCGTTTAATTTTCTATGCATTCGTAATACACATTCTTGCATTTATGCATCAGTAAGCAGTCAGCATCAATGACTAATACCTGTTTACAATGGTTTGTTTGTTTGCATTGTGGTTTTTCGTCCCTATCAACATTATTTAGATAATTTTTGAGACATTTTTGTCGAATCTGATGACATTGAAATGAAATGACTTCTTGGTGGAAAAACAATGCAGCCCAATCTATTTATTCAAGCCCCGATTGGTGGGGGGCTCGTTTACAATGGTAAAGCTTGGACCTGAATGGCCTTGCTTCGGACAGAGATAATGTTTTATTTCTAATGCTTTGTACATGTGCATCAAAATCCTCAGAAGTTTGCTATTTCGACGAACTTGTCCCAGTGTACGCAGAAAACAGAATACTTTTTGCAGTCTTGGGATTGGTCCCCAATACGCTTATATTATCATGTTTGGGATCGATCCCAAAACTGATATGTTTAACGTGCCAAAAAAAAAAAAAAAAGAAAAACATTTTGGGATTGATCCCAAAAAAACAAAAATTCACCCAATTTATAAATTTGTTGATTATTTTCTGGGATTGATCCCAAAATGATAATCTATTTAACATGTAAAAAAGAAATCAGAAAAATTTGGGATTGATCCCAAAATTGTTTATATCATTTGCAACTGTGTTGATGTGTTGAGATTTATTTTCGGGATCAATCCCAAAACACACGAGTGCGTGTGATAATGCTTTTTTTTCAGTCTTGGGATTGGTCCCAAAAACGCTTATATTTTCATGTTTGGGATCGATCCCAAAACTGATATATGTAACATGCAAAAAAAACAAAAACATTTTGGGATTGATAAAAATAAAATCACCTCATTTATAAATCTGTTCAGTAATTATTTTCTGGGATTGATCCCAAAAGGATAATCTACTAATCTATTTAACATGTGAAAAAAAAGAATACTTTGGGATAGATCCCAAAAATTATTTATATCATCTACAACTGTGATGATGTGTTGAGATTTATTTTCGGGATCAATCCCAAAAACACGAGTGCGTTGGATAATGCCCTAAGATAATGAAAATTAGTCTTGTATATTTGAATTTTGTACATGCTTTTTATGTGTTTGAGAAATTCTGTGCCCAAGATTTTTGAAAGAATGACCAAGAAAATCGTAAAAAATACCGTAAATTATTAAAATATGACCAAAAAAAAGAGGAAATAAATATATTTTCCTCTTTCAAAATATACTTGGTTCTATATAAATTGGGGTATAAGGGGGTGTTCATTTCAAGGACTTGATAGCGTGATGTATGATGCATAATTGACCAGTCCAAGAGCTCAAGACCTTTTAGCCTCATTGTTATGGCGCTCGACTAGAGATACGGTACCTGGTTCGAACCCCAGTCGGGATACTCGACGGATGTAAATTACTTTACAGATCTGTATCTACACCTGCTACATATTGGGTCGTGACAGGATGACTACCACCTGAGCACAGAGAGCGAAGCTAAAGCGAAAGACTTCTAATAAGAGCCTTGAAAAGTATAATGCAGTCAATCTTCAATGGCTCGAACACCTTTAGGACCACGAAAATATGTTCGAGACAGGGTTAGTTCGAGCCACCGAGGTGCCAGGAGGCTCAATAGGGTATTTTTGGACATCTTTTTGTTGTCCTACAATAAGAATGTATGCTCTGTGTACTCATTAGAATCGCCTCATCGAGGCGATTCTAATGAGTGCACAAAGCATACATTTGCAAGATAAATGTCGAAAATCTGTAACTATGCTACGATCTTTCTTACGTATAGCAAATTCGCTAGGGACTCAAGTACGGGTTCGACTCAGCCATGGTAAACGAGCCATCGATGTTCGAGCCATCGAAGTTCTACTGTAAATGTACTCACGAAATAAGCTAAATTTCCACTTGTTTAATATTAAACGCCGACTCCTTAATTTGAAATTATTTTGGGGAAAAACTGCTGGCTGCAATCATTTCAGCATGTTGGACTCACATATTGCCTTACTCCCACCTCGCACACTTTGTGCAAGTCTGACAAGGCCATAATTTATCAGCCTTTGAGAGTCGTTGATGAATTTATTGGTTTGGAAGTAAGGGCAAGGATTGTGGCTATGAAAAATCGATTTTAGCCCCCCCCCTCCCCCCCCCCCCCCCCAGTGGCATTCGTTTCACTGACCGTTCCAAGGCGGTTCTTCTGTCGCTGTTGATTGTTGTTATGGTCTGTCTTTGAGTGTTTGCATCGCTTATATTATTTTGTTTTGGATAGCCAATTGGCCATTTTGTAGGAAAGTAACTGTCATTTTGGCTTTCCGCTATTGACGTTTCCATTACGGTCTGTTGTTTCATGTTTGTGTTTCTTTCCCTTTGATGTCTCTGATGGGAGCTGTGGGTTAATTGTATCAATTCATTATCATTGCCTTCACTTCTATTGTTATTTAACGACACGTCAACGATTGTGGGTCATTTTGTGTCGTCTCCCAGAGAAAGCGGGGAAAAGGAGATAGAAGAGATAGTAGAGGAGATTAAAGTAATTGACATGGGAGATAGAGGAAAATGAATGGAAGTGTAGAAACTTAAGAAATAACAACACTCCCCGTCTACTCTTACCTGCTGCAAGGACAGCAGGCCTTGCCCATTTGTGAGCTAATATCAGTTGGTCGCCCCAGGTACGCAAGACACATCTCCGTTGCCGCACCCAACCACCCCCACCTTTGAGGTTGGGAGAGTTGTGCGGTACCGTTTAACTTTTCACTCCCTATTTACAGAAATAATTCGAATCATGTATATCCACATTTCGACTTAATGATATCAATAAGGCAGCCCAATTATTTATGTCTAAAATTCGAATTATAGATATCCATAATTCTAATTATTGATATCATTTATTCAAATAATATATCAATAATTCAGTCCTATTTATTGATATCATTAATTCCAATTATTGACATCATCAAGTCTAGTTATTGATAGAAAAAAAAATTAAGTATAGATATCATTTAAAAGGCTGAATTATAGATATCACAATTTTCAATAATGGATATCAGAAAATATACTTTGGCTATCATTAAATGAAATTATTGATATCCTAAAATGTTCTTCAATATTTGATATCTATATATCGATTAATATATATCTATAACTGGAATTTCAGATATCCCTTAACATATAATGGATACATTGAAATAAATAATATATGTCTAATATCATTTATAGATATATGATTATATTTATGGATATCCTATATTTTTATTTTAGATATCATTAATTTTATTAATAGATATCTTGACATTTGATTAAATAGTAGAACGACACCTCATATGTATCGCTTATTTATTACCCGCCGCGAAGCGGAGTGGGGATTATAGGAATGGCCTTGTCTGTTCGTCTCTCCGGGCTAACGAAATTATGCTTATGTGACTCTACTTGTCTAGGTTTAGGTGACTTCAGTCACATGCAGTTTATTCCGTCAAAGTATCAGTCACATAAGTCCCATTTCGGTAGAAAAAAAAATCTGTTTAAGTGACTGGTCACATAAAAAAGTCACATAATACCCTAGTTAGACCATCAAAATGTCACATAAGACCCATATCGTTAGAACGTCCGTCTGTCTGTCCATAACACTTTCTTGTCCGGTCCATATCTCCTGAACCCTTTGATAGATTTTCATTTAACTTCGGTTAATTATTCGTCTCAGTGAGCGGATGTGTAGAACCCATAAATGAATAATACCGACTCAAGGTCGAGGTCCAAGTTGAAACTGACGAGTTTGAAACTTGGAATTTTGTGTCATTTCCATATCTCTTTTGCCCTTGGAAGGATTTTCATTAAACTTTAGTCAAATATTATTTTCATTGAGCTGATGTGCAAAACCCATAAATGAACCATGTCGACTCAAGGTCAAGGGCACATCTGGAGGTCAAGGATTTGAAACATTGAAATTTGTGTCCGTTCCATATCTCCTTTACCCCTCAAAGGATTTTCATTAAACTTTGGTTAATTATCCCCCTCAGTAAGCTCATGTGCAGAGTTCATAAATGAATCATGCCGACACCAGGTAATGGTCACATTGGAAGGTCATGAGTTTGAACTTTGAATTTTGTGTCCGTTCCATATCTCCTTTACCCTTCAATGGATTTTCATTTAACTTTGGTCATAAACCATGCGGACTCAAGGTCAAGGGCACAGTTGAAGGTCACGAGATTGAAACTTCGTATTTTGTGTCCGTTCGATATCCCCGTTACCCCTGCAAGGATTTTCATTATACTTTCATCAAATATTCCCCCCCCCCAGTGAGCTAATGTGCAGAATCCATGATTAAACCATACCATCTCAAGGTTAATGTCACTGGTGAAGGTCATGAGTTTGAAACTTGGAAGTGTGTGTCCGTTCCATAGCTCCTTTACCCCTGGAAGGATTTTTATTAAACTTTTTTTTAAATATACCCCTCAGTGAGCAGAGTACCAGTAAATAAACCATGCCAACTCAAGGTCAAGGTCACAGGTGAAGGTCACAAGGTTGAGCCTTGATACAAAGTGCGGCGGGGGATTTTGCTGTCCCTCAGACTGCTTTCTTGAATTATTTTGGATAGCCAATTGACCATATCGTGGGAAAGTCCTTTTGGCTTTCCGCTATTGCTGTATCCATTAGGTATAGTTGTTTCATGTTTGTGTTTTTTTTTGCTTTTTGTGTCTGATGGGAGCTGTGGATTAATTGTATGGATTCCTGATCATTGCCTTCACTTCTATTTTGCTTCTTTAAATAGAAACCAAAGGAAAGGTCTGCAAATTTCTTTTCAGTAGGATAAAAAGAGCCTTATCCCCCCAAAAATTGCGAAATGTGTGTATTTAGTATTTAAAGTTAAATCAATAATGATCAAATACTACTGTCATTTGGTTTAACTTTTGTCCCGCTGAATATTTAATTATGCCACACACACTACTGAAAATCAACCAATCAGATTACTTGATGCAATTTATTGCAACAAACTCATAAACTGAATGACAAACAATGAAGATCCTGATCAGATAGCTTCTTCAGAAGCCATCTGATCGATGGCTTCTTCAGAAGCCATCTGATCTGGATCTACATTGTTTGAAAGATAAGACATATCCGGACTCAGCAGGACAAGGGTTAACTCCTTTACTTTTCAAAAGACGTCATATCAAAGACTGCTGGCCTCAGTAGCTCAGTCGAAAGCGCGTCTGACTAATGATCAGGCGAGCGCGGTCGGCAATATTCATTCGTGGAGATTGATCATGAAATTATTTCTACGGTCATTCTCTGCCTTCCGCTGTTTCAAGGAGGGCAGTAGTCAGTTTCTGGCGAAAGAATGTGCACTGTACTAGTTAAACCCTGCACAGGAAAAGTAATAATTTGTTCAGTCCGCATGACGGCCTCCTAACTCATCGCGATTAAGACAAATAATTTGTTCGCATGAAGGCCTTCTAACTCACCACTGCAACATCTCCGTGAACACAAAAATCAAACAACCACAGAGATGAAACAATGGTGAGGACTCGACAGCAAGAAACCACTGAAATGCTGGAGCAAAAGAAAACCAAAAGTTAGACTACGATGGACCCGACAAGAAAAAGAACATCAGGTACCAACCAACATAAGCCTATACGCTGGAACGGCATTGAAAATAGAAGTGGAGGCAGTGATCAGGAATCAATTTAATTAGCCAATAGCTCCCATCAGAGACACCAAAGGGAAAACAACAGAAACATGAAGCAACAGACCCTTATGGAAACATGGCCAATAGGCTATCCAAAACAAAACAACATAAGCGACACAAACACCAAAAGACAAACCATAACAACAACAAAAGAAAAACGCGACAGAAGAACCGCCTTGGAACGGTCAGCGGAAACGAATTCCACTTGGGTGGGAATCTACAATAGACAGATGTAAATCCAAAAACGGAGCCTCGGTATCAGAAGAATTTGCTTTATTTAACTGAAGTTCTTGGGGGTAAATTTGACTGATCAAACCATCGAAATAGGTATTATCAATATCTAATAATTCATCCAAATATCTAGAAGTGGAGCTAAAAGCTCCAGTGATTTCAGACTGGTTTTCAACAGAAAGGGACATCATGAAATCTCTCTCATAACTAAACAAAAACAGATCAGTCACAAGTGGTGCGCAATTAGTACCCTTCGAAACCCCCACAACTTGTCTAAATAACTGAGTACCAAATCTTATGTAAATATTGTCAAGTAGAAAGGTGAGAGCTTCACACACTTTCTGATATGACCATAAAGTATATTTTTATACTCTTCAGAAGTGAAAAGAGCATTTCTTACATTACATGCAAGATAGAGGGAGTCTTTCCTATGAAATGTCCATTCAATTAAATCATTAAGTTTTTCTTTTATAAGAGTATGGGGAAGTGTAGTATAAAGGGTGGAAAAAACATAAGTAGACAGACTTGAAGCACGAATACGCCTGGGTTTCAATTTATTTAAAATTTCATTAGAAATTTTTATAGACCAAAACAGATTTCTACCTGATCTTTCGAAGACTTTGTAGCAATATTTTATCACATGTTTTTTTGATGGCAGTAAAATATGAAGTTCATAATTTGGAGAGTTCAGTGGTGGTAAAAGAGCTTGAATTTGCAATAAACTGTGCTTTGTATGGTCTTTTATGAAGTTTAGGTAACCGATATAACATAGGAAGCTTGTCTTGGCCTTCAGTAACACAGACAGCAAACTTTGTGGCTGAATGACAAATGTGGTCATCAACTAAAGCCCTCTCTACAGCTAAAGGCTGAAGTTCATAGGCCTTAGTACCACCATGTTCTTGCTGAACAGTGTCAACACAGTGAAGCCGTCAAACAACGACCACATTGTTAGCGGCCTTATCAGCTGGAGCCAAAACAAACTTCCTATGAACTTCTTGATTACCTAGTTTAAGGTGACGTAAAGACGTCTTGGGTTTAGGAGGTAATAAGTTTGTATTTTGCGAATAAACGAAAATGCCAAGTTTCCATTCTTTAAGAGCTTTAATTTTGGATGGTGGTGTTCCTCGTGCGCCGTCCTGTGGCGTTTGTGTTTCGCAATTAATTCGATTTGCTAGAGTGTGTGGTCATGTCACTGACTTCAACACTCGTAATAAATTATTAACGGCTAGACTCCTTAATCAGGGTTATCGGTACCATAAACTGCGCAAGGCCTTTTCAAAATTTTATAGACGCCATTCTGGTTTGGTTTCGGGATTCAGTGTTGGACTTGGGTCTCTTCTGCGGCAAGGTCTATCGGAACCCGAATTTTATGGTGACTTAGTATATAAATTCGGAGAAATATATAACCGCAATGACTTCAGCACCCAATTTCGTAAAATCATTCTTCGATGTAGGAGGGTTGGGTACAACATGGATATTATACGACGGACTGCGTGCGTGGTGGTTGGCCCGGTCGCGGTTGGCGGCTTTGCTTCCCTCTTTGGTTACGCGCCGGTGGGTCAGGCCTCGGATTCTGTGGCGGCTCCGGCGTGGGGGCTTGTTGGGGGTTGGGGAGATAATGTTGGTTGGTGCCTGATGCTCTGTCTCTGGTCGGGCTCATCGGAGTCTAACTGTTGGTTTTCCTTTGCTCCAGCATTTCAGTGGTTTCTTGCTGTCGAGTCCTCACCGTTGTCTCACCTCTGTGGTTCTTTGATTTTTGTGTTCACGGAGATGTTGCACTGATGAGTTAGGAGGCCTTCATGCGGACTGAACAAATTATTTGTCTAAATCGCGACGGAAGTAAGGGCGAGGATTGTGGCCACGTAAAATCGATTTAAGACCCCAGTGGAAATCTTCCACTGACCGTTCCAAGGCGGCTCTTCTGTGGCGATTTATTTATGTTGTTGTTTGTTACTTGCTGTGTGTATCACTTGTGTCTTTTGGTTTTGGATGGCCATATGGCCATTTTGTGGGAAAGTAACTCTCCTTATGGCCTTCCTTTGTTTAGGTTTCCATTATGGTCTGGTCGCTTAATGTTTGTATTTCTTTCCCTTTGGTGTCTTTAATGGGTGGAGTAAGTTAATTGTATCAATTCCTGATCTTTGTTTTACTTCTATTATGCTCAACATACTCTCGTTTACACCATCGATTACCAAATTCATTCAAGGCAGCAGCGATTTCATCTCTACATTATTGAAATAAATTTTAGGAGGAAATCGATATTTCGGTCCTTTAGAAATTATATTACGTATCCTAGAATCAGGAATAATTTTAAATTGCCAATTATAATATGACCAACAGCAGGATAGCAATACACTGAATTTTTACAACCACGTGTATCAGGAGTGTTTGTATCAATATTACGATCAGAAACAAGTTTATTGAAATTAAAAATGATAGATCTAACAGGTTTATTGTATTTGTAGCAAATTATGGGTGTTTCAGTATTTTGAAAATAAGCAGGAATGGATGAAATAACCGAACTGTCCCGGAAGATACTAGGTAAATCTATAAAATCCAAACCCTTATTAATGAAGGATATTTTGATGTAATGGCGTTTGTGATTCATTTCAGAATCGATGGAAGGACGAACAGCATGCTGAGTATAACCTCTAGTTAAAAGAGCAGCGTCGTATAACTGATTAGAACTATCGTAGAATTTATTCGCCTCGGTATCCAGAATTCGTTATACAGAAATGGGTAATGAACTTAGAAAAGTAAGCATTGAGTGGCGTCCATGATTCAATAATATTATAGACAGTCACTTCAGTCTGGTATTTTGTCTTTTAAAAACACGTAATTTACGTTTATAATTACCATTTTTTTCTGGTGCCGTGCGATCTAGTTTTACGCTTTCGACAGTCCAGAAGCGAGAAAATATCAAAGTCGGACTTTTATCTATATTACCCTCATGATAAATGCTGTCATTAAAGCCCAATGGAAAAGGTGTCTGTAATAGTTTAATCCATTTTAATTCGGTTTTATGCCGTTTAATAATTTTAAACGTAGCTGCAGAATTTACATCATAATAATTCTTTCCACTGGCTGTATAGAAATATCTTTTATAGAATGACCTGCATGTCTGAAATGACGGTACAAGAAAGTGTCAGTCTTTTTAGGCCTACACATTCTACGATAGTGTTCGTTAAATCGTGTTTTTAACATGCGATTAATTTGCCCGACAAACTGCATTTTACAATTTGCAGTATGTCAGGTTATCACATATATCAAATCCGTAGATTTACATGTCAAATCGGACATGTTGACTACAGAAAAACGTCTACCGTTTACAGACGAAGAAACGGTAGACGCAGTGCATAAATGTGAACAGCATCTGCACCTCTTAGCATTGCACTTGAAAATACTAGGATACATTCCACTTCTTTTGAAAGGATTGGTATATTTCCGAAGAACGGGCGATATGATAGGAGATAATCTAACTCTCAGATTATTTTAAATAAATTAGTACTACCAGCTCCACTTGAATTAACGGAAGCGGCAGAAAACAAATTTATGGGCCTCACCAATACCAACGGCAACATAGCACTGAAATTATTAATAGAAAGGGGAATCCGTACAGAAGAAGCAGAATGTAATCTCGGGATAGATATTGTGAGTTTAAATTTATTTGTGATACTAAGGGGAGATCTTGTAATTTTAAATTTATTTGAGATACTCATGTTTGTTTCAAGGGACGATACCGTCCAAACTAAAGCGATATTCATACCGGTCATTAAGTTAAACAGTATACGGAAGAACTGTAAATTCTTCAAATAGAAGGCGCTTCAAATAGAAGGCGAGTATAACAAAAGCCCACAAAACAGCTATGCCTATAAACAAGCCGATAGATATCAAACAAGCAATTGTTATACAACGAGATACGAACATCGGCCCAATCAAGACTTTCAACAGGTATTAAAAGGATGTCAAATTAAGAAACGATGAAAAGCAATTGTAAAAGCAATCCCTGAGGATTTGAAAAATAAGAGCATTTCATTACGATAACACATCCGTTTGATATAGTGCATTTTTCAAACCTCAAAAAAGGTAATTTTTCTGATGAAAGTTTGTGATATTTTTCTTACTTATACTCCAAACATAGGGTTTGGGTGCTCGTTAGAACCGCCTCATTGAGGCGGTTCTAACGAGTACCCACAACCTATGTCCTGGAGCAGAAATAAGGAAAATAACGTTTACCCCCCTAAACCCCACTTTTCTCTATATAAAGTGGGGTTTAGGGGGGTCTTCATTTCACGGAGATGTTTACGTGATGTATTCGCATGTACGGGGAGACCTTTTTTTTTTTTTTTTTTTTGTTTTTTTTTGTTTTGGGTTTTACGGCCCTTTCAAGATTATTTCACTCATATCGAGCCGATCGTTAATCAGAGGTGGGCGAAAACCGGAGTACCCGGAGAAAAACCACCTGACCTTCCGTTGCAGAACTTGGCGTCTCACACGTGGCCCGAGCGAGGCTCGAACCTACGGCGGTGAGAGACCTAATGACTAAGAGTCAGCGCTCTTATCCACTAGGCCACGGAGGCCCGTTCGGGGAGACCTTTTACAGCCCCCACACGGCACAAACAAAACAGCTCTGATATGCAAAATAGAAGAGGAGGCAATGATCAGGAATCGATACAATTAACCCACAGCTCCCATCAGAGACACCAAAGGGAAAAAAACACAAACATGAAGCAACAGACCCTAATGGAAACATCAATAGCGGAAAGCCAAAAGGACAGTTACTTTCCCACAAAATGGTCAATAGGCTATCCAAAACAAAACAGTATAAGCGACGCTAACACCCAAAGACAAACCATAGCAAAAGTAAACCGCGACAGAAGAACCGCCTTAGAATGGTCAGTGGAAACGAATTCCACTGGGGGGCTTAAATCGATGTTACGTGGTCACAATAGCCTTTGATCTTGACCTTCTGTCCACAGCAGCCACATTACCGGAACAATAATTTGAAGTCATACCAATTTACAACACAAAGTTAAAGAAATTACAAATATAGAATTAGATGCCCAGGAAAAGCCATAATCAAAGAGTCTAACACAGCGCGCCTATATATGCAATGCAAAATAACTGTGTTTTATTCTGCAACAAATCACAGATTGGAAGAGCGTGACGTGTGACGTCATTAAAAATGCAAATTTATGACGTCACTAGTCGATTTACTTGACGTTAGACGGTGTAACGTCATTTTCTCGCATCGAAAACTTTAGAAAAAGATATAAATGCATGTGTTTCAGTCGATAAATTTAGCGGGATTTCTTCTAACAATGGCGAAAAGTTGTGAGATTTTGAAGGAAACAACAACAGTATTGCCAATTTTCAGCGTGTTAGAATCGAGATAGATCAGCTCTAGCCAGTGATTTGTTGGGCAATAAATCACAGTTTGTCGGTAAGTTGTAAGTAGGCAAATCACGCGCGCTACGCGCTCGTGATTTGTCTACTTTACAACTGACCTCCAAACTGTGATTTATTACACAACAAATCACAGTTAGAGCCGATCTATTTCTTAATTACAACCTACCAATGGCACTAAGAGGAAGAGTAGTTAACGAAAAAGGAAAAAAAAAAAAAAAAAAAAAAAATCACAAACAGCACATCTACCAGCTCCCTCTTCCCCACGAGAGTTGATCAAGGTGCAAAAGGCACACTTAATGAAAATTAAATAAATAGAGGATCTTACATGAGTGCTCATGTATTATTGAATTTATTAAACGAGTTGAGGAAAAGGGATAAAATGCGAGGCTTTGCCGAGCATTTTATCCCTTTTCTTCAACGAGTTTAATAAATTCACTAATACATGAACACGAATGCAAGATTCTATTTATCATATTTATCATATGACATTAAAAACGCATTTTATTTACGATTGTTTAACAAAAATGTCAATATGCCACCATTATTAAACGCGACGTCGTTAAGGACGTCGTACATGTAATCACACCGGTTACCGCAGTACAACGAACGCGACAGAGTACAACGAACGCTACAGAAATCATGACGTCACAGTAGTATTTTCGGTAAGGAAAAGGTTTATTGTAGCCCAGATCCTAATTTTTTTGGGTGGTTATTTTGCATAGCTGCAGAATAATGGTATAACCATTTACTGTTGCAGTTGCAGAGAATTCTGTTCATTATAAACGAAAACACAAACATTTTTCTTTCGTCTAGTGTGTTTTCACCAACCCCAGCATACTTCGATCATTGTTTTTTGACAGTAACACATCTTTTGTGCACATGATTTTGTGATTTATATGTTATTGCGATTTCAGAGCTTCCATTGATGCATTTGTTTGAGCCCCAGTTCTTGTCAATACCCACTGAATCCGTGGATGGTTCAATGGTTGATTTTTTGTTAGGGTACACCTTACCACGGGTTCTGATACACCATAACGCGGTTTGTCAGCACAATTTAGGTGCAACAAACACGGATACTATTCTTTATAAATTAAAATATTTGTTTGAATTGGGGTTTAATGTCCCCGTCAACACTATTTAGGTCATTTTGGAGACGTTGCTTGCAATTTTGTGGGACTTTTACCGACATTGAGATGAAATAACATCTCAAGCCCTGCCGCCCAATGAAACCAGAAGGCTTATAAATATTGGACGATCTGGCTCACACCGCTTTGCCCGGCAAGGCTTAGTCCTCCTTAGCGGTTTACCAGTACTCGTTTGTGGTCAGATTCAGCTCTGCGTGGAAGCACCATGCAGCCAAATTTATTTCTCCAAGCCCCGGTGGGCGGGGGCGAAATACATTCAAATAAAACTCTTTAATCCGCCAGCGAAGGCATGATACATGATGCTGTTTTTAATTCAAAACGATCCATTTTGCTGTTACATACTCTTTAATGCCTTTTTATTTCTCATTATGATCTCCGAACTTATACACCTACGAAATTAAAGGGTTGGGTAACAACCTTGGACAAAGGGGACGGTTGAACACATTTACTCTGGCTTTCCAGAACGTTTTTACCACATCCCCTACTTATGAACAACTGAAACCCAACGTATTTAGTTTCGGCATTGGTGGGGAGGGGAGACTCTTGAATTTATAGATTCCTTTCTTTGCTACTGAAAATAGTAAGTATTTGTAAATGGCATGGGCCCAATTTGAGTTAACGGCGAGTATATATGGAGTGTGTTCCAGTTTTGTCTGGGTCCCGAATGGGACTATTCTTAGTCCAGAGTTATACTCCCTGCATATTAATCATATTTCCACCGACATTGACTCAGAAATAAGACTGTTCGCAGACGACTGGGTGTGCTGCCGGGACATTAGAGTTACAGAGGACTTACGTAAACTTCGGAACCAAATGGATAGACTCGGATGCTGGGCATGGAAATGTGGCATGACATAATGCGAACAAGTCCGTGAAATTAATACCCCTTACTTTACATAGAGAAAAATGGGATTAAAGGGGATATACATACTTTTTTACTATATCTGCTATAAGACATAGGTTGTGGGTACACGTTAGAACCGCCTCCTTGAGACGATTCTAACGAGCACCCACAACCTATGTTTGTAGTATAAATAACAAACATATCATGGATTTTCATCAGAGAAGTAGCCATTTAGGAGATGTGAAAAAATACACTATGTCGTACGGGTGTGTTACTGGAATACGTGCCCCGCCCATAGGGGCTTGAAGAAATATATGGGCTGCATGATGCTTCCACGCAGAGCTGATTCTGACCCGTACACTAGTACTGGTAAACCGTTTAGAGGATCTAAGCCTGTCCAGGAACCGCGGTGCGAGGCGGACCGTCCATGCTTATAAACCCTATTGGTTTCATTGGGCGACAGGGCTTGAGATGTCATTTCATCTCAATGTCGGGTAAAAGTCCCACAAAATTGGAAGCAACGTCTCCAAAATGACCTTTACAGTGTTGACGGGGACGTTAAACCTCAAATCAAACAAAAACAAAAACCGGAATGAGTGTTTAATGCAATACATTAAGCAGATAACTAGGCAGAGAACAAAACAAATTTGAGGGTTCGTGCATTAGAACTCCTTGAGTATTATTTCACATGATTTTCGGACTCCCAGAAATTCGAGGGCGAATCTCAATGTGGATGGGGAGAATGGCATAGGGTATATGTATATAGCCACACTTGTACTGCCTTTCGATACAAGCCGGCTTTTAAAGCAACGTGGCAGATTTGCTTATCAATCCGGCGGCCCGGGTTCGAACCACGACCGGGCCAAAGATGTGTAGCATTTTGTCGCCTGTTACACAATGTCAGTAAAATGTCATTAATGTCCACGAAGAACAAAGCTGGACCGAAAACGGCACCTTGTGAGACACCAGACAAAATATCAGCCCAATCCTAAGTTTCACTGTTAGGTTCGGCAATAGTATACATGGTGTTGGGGTCATCTGGATGACCAGCATCGCTAAACTCAAACTCAGCCATAATGTATCTTTCTGAAATAAAAAATATAAGACTCTTACTTTGGTATTCTTGCGACATGAATGTCGTAACAATGGAGAGAAGTAAAGTTGTAAAAAGGGGGGAATAATCGTCTATGGTGAGATTCGAACCTGGGGCGATCTGGTAAAATCAACTGCTCTAAGCACTAAGCCAAAGAGTTAACTGTCTTCCTCAGTTGTCTTCCGCATAATCAACCAAGGGAGGTATAATGTAGGTTAGGTGCATCGGGCCGTAACACCTCACCCCTTTTTTCCAAGTCCGTATGTTGACGCGAGGTCATTTTTGCGAAAAAAAATCAAATCCCGGGCGAGTCAGCATCTTCCGACATGACAGCCATAATGAAGGAATGGAGCATAGCTAAAAAAAAAAAAAAAAAAAAAAGAAAAAAAAAGTAATCGACTCTGTGCCAAAGAGTCGTACCCATGACGCAGTTGTCATTGGTTATAAACCTGTAGGCCAAGGAAGATAATTCTGGATTAGAAGTTGTGGGCCGTAACAATATCAGGGGCGTAGCTGGAAGAAAATCATTTGTACGCAAACCAAAGAAAATGCTAAAAATAATAGCCCCGTTTACCAAATGGGGACCACTCTTACAGGAAAGAATTTGCTCCCATCAGGGAGCAAATTCTTTCCATTAAGTGCGGTTCCCGGTGGCAGAGGAGGAAACTATGCTAGCTAATAAATAGTGTTGCGTATATCCTAGACAAATACAACTTTTATTCTTCTTCTTGTTCATTTTCTTCTTTTTTTCTTCTTCCTCTTCTTCTCTCTGCTTCTTTTTTTTTTACTTCAGCTTCCTCTTCTTTTCCTTCTAAGTCTATTTTGGCCACCCCCGCCCATAGGGGCTTGAAGAAATATATGGGCTGCATGATGCTTCCACGCAGAGCTGAAACTGAACCGCACACTAGTACTGGTAAACCGCTTATAGGATCTAAGCCTGTCCATGAACCGCGGTGCGAGGCGGACCGTCCATTAAACAGCCCAGCAAACACTATTTAGGTCACATCGTGCCAGTTAGTTTACCTTGAAGGCTTATAAAACCAACACAGTGCATATTCTTACGCCAGAATTTAACAACTGCCCTTCTTAAGTCAGTGAAAGGGAGAAAATGACCATTTGTGTATTTTGAGTTAAACGTCTCAGCAACCCGCTATGGTTATAAAGAGAGCGGACCCCAGTTTAACGACTCGTCAGAGAGTTTGGAGAAGCTAAAAATCGAACCCAGGACTCATGGTTTATGAGATGAGTAAAACAGAATGATTACCAAAGAGAACATATCATGGCACCGCTATTTCAGATTCTTTTTCTTGCATTACTTCAATCTTAAAATGTAGAGTTTGAATATGCGGTCACTTCGACTGCTAACGTCTATTGTGACGTTTAGTGACGTCGCATTACGGACAGCGTACACGACTTTCTAAACAAATAGCGCACATCAGACACCCTTTGAGTTAAACACCTCAGAATTCTCGACTTCAATACCATCCCTTCGTAGAAAATCCGGGTAGGATAAAAGTTTCTATTCCAGGATACAATCTAGGATTTCCTGGTCTGGTGTGCTAGAACTTGTATACGGGGCTAGTCTTTCGTTGCTGCTTTCAGCGATCAGACTATGTGCTTGCGCAACTTCTTTACTCACAAATTATTTTGCAGATTCTTGTGGTTGCACTGTGTGTCTTGTCTCATTGAAGTTGGTTTTGCTCAGTATAGCCCATTGTTGGCTATTTGAACGGTCCCTCTGTTTTTTATATTGTTTACATGTTTATGTACAGGTTATTCTTGGGCACCATCCACCGCTGCTTGGGGAAATAAACAGGCTGCATGTTACTTCCACACAGAGCTGAAACCCGGCGTACAGGACTACTGGTTAACAACTTAGAAGGTCTTACTCTTCCCGGGCAAAGTGGTGCGAGTCCGACCGTTCCTATTCTCCTTAGGTGGTAGGTTTGAGATGTCGTTAATTCTCAATGACGGATAAAAAGAATTGCAAAATTGGAAACAATTCCAAAATGACCTTAATAGTGTTAACAGAGACGTCAAAGCTCAATTCAAACAAACAAACAGGTTGCTTTGTTTGTGACATTTTAATGGATTATAGCGTCTGTGTATTGTGCATCTGTTGTAAAAAGTTGTCTCAATGTCATAAACACACCTTACAACCCAAAACACTGTTTTGTTTTAGGAATAGCCAAGCGTACACTGTACATATTGTAATTTTTCAACTAAAGGGCAAATATATATCGTTCCGCTTGGCTATTTCTTGAAAAATGGCGCTTATAATGGGTAAAAACGTCCAAATACGGTTTTCCATATCCGTGTTTGTTGTTCCATTTGTTCCGTGTTTAGTGTACTCAGACACAACACATCATCCGTGGTAAGGTGTACCCGTGTTTCAAGGTAGTGAGCCAAGAAAAATAGGTATAATTCTGATTTAAAATATTTTTATGCATTATTAAAAAAAGTATACTTACTTCGATGCCTAGTGACATGAAAAACCCAAGAATGCTCGTGTATATGTCATTTATTTTTGATTGATAGACTCTTAAAACTTGAAGTTTTATTTTTCTACCTATTTTGGCCTAATTTGTGGCTTTGATTTCACTTCTCTGACCGTGTCATAGCTTAAAATTTGGAAAGACAACAAAAACACAATCTGTTGTCATCGCAAAACCAACAGAAAAACGTAAATCGTGATATGTTCGACAAAATAAAGGAAACATTGTACTCACACTTTTCTCCCGTCAAAGAAAAACAGTAGCGTTTGTTGTACTCAGTCGCGTCACGTTGTACCGCGGTAACCGGTGTGGTAATGTTACGGGGCGTATCTAACTAATTTGCATATTTAATCCACTAGTGGATTATCAAATTTATTACATGGCGTTATTACACTCTCAGACACGACGTCTTATGATAAATAATTATAATACACAACCATAAGCATTAAAAGCCCCGACGGAAAATCCGACAAAGCTACATAACAACATTAGAACCACCGCCTTAGGACATTCAGTATCAAGGACAAATTGGGAGTTACACTAACCGCTCCAATGCGCTTCTTCTGGTGCTTTTTATTTTGCTATGGTTTGTCTTTGGGTGATTGTGTCGCTTATGTTATTTTTTTGGATAGCCAATTGGCCATTTTGTGGGAAAGAACCTGCCCTTTTGGCTTCCCGCTATTGATGTTTCCATTAGGGTCTGTTGTTTCATGTTTGTGTTTCTTTCCCTTTGGTGTCTCTGATGGGAGAGTTAAATGTATCGATTCCTGATCATTGCCTCCACTTCTATTTAAATCGATTCTATGGGCCCAACATTTACTCTATGTTCTAATATTGTTTACATGGAGGATCTTACATGAGGTTCATGTATTATTGAATTTATTAAACGAGTTGAGGAAAAGGGATAAAATGCGAGGCTTTGCCTAGCATTTTATCCTTTTTCCTCAACGAGTTTAATAAATTCAGTAATACATGAGCACGAATGCAAGATTCTGTTTATCATATGACATTTAAAACGCATTTTATTTACGATTATTTACAATAATATCAATATTAAGCCATTAGTAAACGCGACGTCGTTAAGAACGTCGTAGATGTAACGTTGCTGAGGTAATGGCCAAATATGACCGACTCAGTATAAGAAGATAGATAGATAGATAGATAGTTGCTAATTTGCATATTTAATCAACTAGTGGATTATCGAAAATATTACATGGCGTTATTACACTCTCAGCCGCGACGTCATATGATAAAAGATACTAAATAGTTGGACCATCTGAAGGCAACTAACTAAAATCAAATGATAAACATATAACATCATCTGGAAATTACCAATATGGCTCTGTCCTAGTTACTGATCTTAGCCCAACACAAGCGCTTGACCCAGAGGTCATACTGACCCACATTAAAGACAAGGCTTTAGAGATACGATACCAAATATGATATTAACTGGACACGTGTTAGGAAGATGTAAGCACATGTTCTCACGAAACAATTCGTAGGCAGAATAGGTAGTCATGCGACAACTTTGTTTTATATAGCGACATCTTGGGCCATAAAAGACTCGGCCCTTGACAACCACAATTTCGGCCCCTAGCAAACACGGCTCTTTACAAAACGGCCCCTAAAACACACCCCACTTTGGTCCTAAAATACGATGCGTTTGTTTCCTAATGTAGTTCCATTTTGAAGGTGGGTAGTTAGTTTTACTAACACATGTAGCTAAAGATTAGTTTTTGCCCTTAATATATCGGAGTCCAACTGTTGGTTTTCTATTGCATCAGCATTTCAGTTGTTTCATGCTGTCGAGTCCTCATCGTTGTTTCATCTCTGTATTCGTCCAATTCTTATCTTTTCGGTGAAGTTGCACTGATGAGATAGAAATCTTTAATGCGCATCACGAAAACACGCCTATATAATTTTGAACCCCACTTTTATATAGTAAAACTGGGGTTTACGGGGGTATACCTTATTTTTCTTATTTCTGCTCTAAAATATAGAGTGTGAGTACTCGTTAGAACCGCCTCGATGAGGCGGTTCTAACGAGTGCCCACAATCTATATTTTGAGCAAAAATAAGAAAAATATCACAATTTTTCATCATAAAATTTTCATATTTTCGGCGATAAAGGTGGCAATGTATTTGTATAGGCGCGTTTGCGTAATGAGTTATTTGTCTAAACCACGATAGAACAAAAGGCTTATTTCAGTGAACACATTAATTCAAAGTTTTTCGTTTATTTTAAAGGTTAGATAGAGACAACATCTTGCATTTATTACAGGAGGAATGAACATGAACAATTAATGCAACACATGTAAGACAAACATGAACAAACACTGCTCATTGTTCTTGCTAAACATCATCATGTTTACACCCCAATTAAATATATCATGTAATATGAATTAATGGCCAAATAATGAAGTTTTTCATGCGAAAAAAATCTTAATATTTTTCTTATTTCTGCTTCAATCAACAGCATGAGATAAATTGTTCGCATGACTTGTTCTTTTTGATGGGTTGCAAATACAGTGAAATTCCGCTATTAAGACCACCTAAAATTAGGATTAATTCTGCTATAAAAAGCTTATTTCGATGGATCCACTTAATTTTTTTTTGTGCTTTCTGCCTACAATCACCTCTGGTCAGGGACCACTTTTGGGACTGTACAAAAGTTGTCTTTAACACCACTTTTGAAAGTCCAAATATGGTCTTAATATAGGAATTTTACTGTAATTGCCTAAACCAGGAGTAAAAGCTACGTAGGCCTATTGTAAATACAAAACACGTGTAATAGTTTATAACGTAAGCCTTTTTCAAAAATTTACGTAAACTTATCAATTTGTAGGTTACATATAATTGTGGGGTCCGAGATGGTTAGGGCCGAGTTTGAAGGGGTCAAGTGTGCCAGGAGCCAATATTGTCAGAAGCCAATTTTGTAAGGGGCCAAAATGTTCTGTTACCCTTTTTATATGTGTCAGGCACTTTAAAAGCTATTTGATCTCACGAAACGGGTGTTAAGTGGCAGTGTAGCGTGAAATTACTGATCCCGTGAGATTCTTCGGTCGCACCGGAAGGGACTGAAATCTCTCACGGAGAGGTATGAGAGAAATTCAGGCGTGAGAAGTGTAATGCGATAACGGTATAAAAGACTTGGGTATCGAAACTCTTAGCATATTAAATGATAAATTATGCTTGCACATTAATAACACTTTAATTTTATTCTGGAGTAGCCTTTCTAAGGCAATTAGAAGCTGTGTTATTAGTGATTTTGTCAGTTAAATGAATACTATTTGTTTAGCATGGTCTTGTGAAAATGATTTTTATTCTTATCTGACTATAGTTCTGCAGTGAAGAAAAGTCATACAGATATTTACATTGATGTTTATTATTTCCATTTTATCATATGACGTCGCGTCTGAGAGTGTAATAACGCCATGTAATATTTTCGATAATCCACTAGTGGATTAAATATGCAAATTAGCTAGATACGTCCCATAACGTAACATGTACGACGTCCTTAACGACGTCGCGTTTACTAATGGCGGAATATTGACATTTTTGCAAACAATCGTGAATAAAATGCACTTTAAATGTCATATGATAAATAGAATCTAACATTCGTGTCCATGTATTATTGAATTTATTAAACTCGTTGATGAAAAGGGATAAAATGCTCGGCAAAGCCTCGCATTTTATCCCTTTTCCTCAACTCGTTTAATAAATTCAATAATACATGAACACTCATGTAAGATCCTCTATATAATTATCAGTATTATTATTCTTTATCATATGACGTCGCGTCTGAGAGTGTAATAACGCCATGTAATATTTTCGATAATCCACTAGTGGATTAAATATGCAAAATAACGTTACATGTACGACGTCCTTAACGACGTCGCGTTTACTAATGACGGAATTTGGACATTTTTGTAAACAATCGTGAATAAAATGCGTTTTAAATGTCATATGATAAATAGAATCTTGCATTCGTGCTCATATAAGCCTCGCATTTTATCCCTTTTCCTCAACTCGTTTAATAAATTCAATAATACATGAACACTCATGTAAGATCCTCTATTTCCTCCTCTCAAAATACTGAATAATATCTTTTGATAGTGATCTTCACAAAAAATTATCAAAAAATAAAGTTTATACAGAACCAACTAGCTAAATAGAGGATCTTACATGAGTGCTCATGTATTATAGAATTTATTAAACAAGTTGAGGAAAAGGGACAAAATGCGAGGCTTTGCCGAGCATTTTAACCCTTTTCTTCAACGAGTTTAATAAATTTAACAATACATGAGCACGAATGCAAGATTCTATTTATCATATGACATTTAAAACGCATTTTATTCACGACTGTTTACAAAAATGTCAATATTCCGCCATTAGTAAACGCGACGTTGTTAAGGACGTCATACATGTAACGTTACGGGACGTATCTAGCTAATTTGCATATTTAATCCACTAGTGGATTATCGAAAACATTACATGGCGTTATTTCACTCTCAGACGCGACGTCATATGGTAAATTGTTTTCAAATTTTGTTATAAATTATGTCTTTGGTTTGTTTGTTTGTTTGAGTTGAGGTTTTACGTCCCCGTCAACACTATTAATGTTATTTTGGATACGTTGCTTCCGATTTTGTGGGACTTTTACCCAACATTGAGATGAAATAACATCTCAAGCCCTACCGCCCATAGAAACCGCTAGTATGACCCATCTTCTTTCTTATGAATGTTTTCATTGCTCTTAAAGGAACTCATTTTTGATTTTTATTTGCCTTCACTGCAGCTGGTGTTGTGCCGTGTGGCGGCCGTAAAACGTCTCCCCGTACATCAACCATAGTGCAGTTTATATTTTACTTTTTGGTGCTTTGAGATCAGCGTGAATATTCTGAGAAATCAGAAATAAATTATTGGTTTAGACTCATATTCTTGACAGGTTTTTAAATATTTGGACCCCATTTTGATTTATATAAGTCTTTGTATCGACTGCCTATTCGAAATTCGCAAAATTGCAGTATGTTTCCTCTGGCTTTATTTGCCGGATCATTACAGGGCCACTGATGAGGCTTTATTAGCCGAAACTACGTAGTATGACCCATCTTCTTTCTTATGAATGTTTTCATTGCTCTTAAAGGAACTCATTTTTGATTTTTATTTAAGAAGCGGTCCGACTCGCATCACTTTTCCTAGGCAGGCTTAGACCCAAGCTGTTTACCAGTACTCAAATTCTGCGCGGAAGCACCGTGCAGCCCAATATTTTTCTCCAGGCCCCGATGGGTGGGGTCTTTGATGAGAGCTTACTAACACTGTAAACATACAACAATCAGATTGTGGACATGCACCTGTCTATAATTACAATTTCACAATTTTTAAGAATTGCTATTTCAATGATCAAAGTAAAAATAATGCTTTTTTAGAAAGATAGTTAGGTGGCTGTTTTATTTTCTTCTATGTTTGTAAAATATTAAAACATCATTGAAGTCTTCCGTTTCTTACAAATGAATTCTAATTGCATCTTAACTTAAGACTGTATCCACAATAATACAATTTGACAACAACAATTAGCTGAATTGATACTAACATTATAATTAAAACCATGTTTCAATGACATGCCCAGTACATAAATAATACTTTACTTTTTCATAACTACTATCCAATTATTGGCTTGCCAATCTGATGATCAAAGACAGCATTCTGTTTCTTAAGACAGACTGTTAAATAGCTAATTTATTTTTTCTTTTGCCTGAAAAACAACAACAACAAAAAAACAAAAAACAAAAAAAAAACAAATAGACAAACAAAACAATTAAGCACTTTTATATGATAACTTGCCTTTGAAATTCTGTTATTTTATACACCTAAACTCTAATTGTTTACAAAAACAGACAAGACCCATTGGCAACCAATGGCAATATTAAAAATGATAACCATACTACTAAAAAGTGATATTTATTACATACATGTTTTCACATATTTATGTATTTATTTCTTTTTCTGTTTTACTTATGACGTACATTCCAAATATTTACGTATTTATTCCTTCTTTGTTCTTATTCATTTAATATATTTATGTATTTTCCTATAATATTTATATATCTATTTTATAAACATTATACCGCAAACTTAGGGCCACACGTCCGATAAAACTGTATAAGATGGGTTTTGCAATGCTTCTTCATTTGAAGCCAGTCCAAAGCCAAACACACGGCCTTAAGAGAGAGCAACATCATCACGTGAACAAGTCCCTGAAATGAAGACCCCTATACCCCACTTTATATAGAGAAAACTGGGGTTTACGGGGGTATACATTATTTTTATTGTTTTTGCTTCAAGACATAGGTTATGGGTACTCGTTAGAACCGCCTCAATACTCGTCTAATGAGCACCCACAACCTATGTTTGCAGTGTCTATAAGAAAAAATATCACGGATTTTCGTCAGAAAAATTGCCATTTGGGAGATGTGAAAAATTGCACTATGTCGCACGGGTGTGTTATCGTAATGTAAACTAGTACGCCCTCGGGTTAGACAGAGAGATGTCGATTTGCAGCCGAAATTGGCATTGATTCCTCCGTCGGTTAATGTCCATGTTCGATCTGGCGTTCAATGCTTAAACTTAACAATACAATACAACACCTGAGGCTCTGTTTCTTGTTCGGCCCTTCAAAGTCTAACTGTTGGTTATAATTTGCTTCAGCATTTCAGTTGATTTTTGCTGTCGAGTCCTCACCGTTGTCTCGTCTCTGTGAGTGTTTGATTTTTGTGTTCTCGGAGATGTTGCACTGATGAGTTAGGAAGCCTTCATGCAGACTGAACAAAATATTTGTCTAAATCGCAACGGAATCAAGGGCAATGATTGCGGCAGCGTAAATTCGATTTAAGCCTCCCCCCCCCCCCCCACTCAAGTTTGGGATTAAGACCCGTAAACAAATTTCAAATTGGCCAAGCATCATGGCTAATGTAGCATAACGTCGCTTACTGGCTACCATTGTACAAAATAGAAGTGGAGCTAATGACCAAGAATCGATACAATTAACCCACAGCTCCCATCAGAGACACCAATGGGAAAGAAGCACAAACATGAAACAACAGACCCATATGGAAACATCAATAGCTGAAAGCCAAAAGGACATTTACTTTCCCACAAAATGGTCAATAGGCTAACCAAAATAAAATAATATAAGCGACACAAACACCCAAAGACAAACCATAACAAAAATAAACCGCGACAGAAGAACCGCCTTGGAACGGTCAGCGGAAACAAACTCCTCGGGGGTGGGGGGGGGTGGGGGGGGGGGGGCTTAAATCGACCCCACGCGGCCACAATCTTCGCCCTTACTTCCGTCACGTTTAAGACAAACAACTTGTTCAGTCCGCATGAAGGCCTCCTTACCCACCAGCGCAACATCTCCGTTAACACAAAAATCAATCAACCACAGAGATGAAACAACGGCGAGGACTCGACAGCAAGAAACCACCGAAATGCTGGAGCAAAAGAAAACCAACAGTTAGACTCCGATGGGCCCGACCAGAGACAGAGCAGCAGGTACCAACCAAGATAAGCCTTTACGCTGGAATCGTTATAGAATCTGAGGCCTGACCCACCGGCGTGCAATTAAAGAGTGAAGCAAAGTTTTCAACCGTGATTGGGTTAACTACCATGCATGCAGTCTGTCGTATAACTATGTTGTACCCAATCTTTTTATGTCGAAGAATGATTTTACGAAATTTGGTGCTGAAGTCATTGCGGTTATATATTTCTCTGAATTTATATACTAAATCGCAATAAAATTCGGGTTCCGACAGACCTGGTTGCAGAAGAGATATAAGTCCAATATTGAATTTTAAAATTAAATCAGAATGACGTCTATAAAATTTTGAAAAGGCTTTGCGTAGTTTATGGTACCGATAACCCTGATTAAGAAGTTTAGCCGTTAACAATGTATTACGAGTTTTGAAGTCAGTTACATGACTACACACTCTGGCAAATCGAATTAATTGCGAAATATAAACGCCATAGGTTATCGCACGGGGAACATCATCATCCAAAAAAGAAAAATTTACTATCTGAAAATCAAAATCATCGCGTTTATCATAAATTTTACAAGAAACAAACCCATCTACAATAGAAAGATGCAAATCCGAAAATGGGACATCGGTACCAGAAGAATTTGCTTTATTTTACTGAAGTTCTTGGGTGTAAATTTGACTGATCAAACCATCAAAATAGGTATTATCAATATTTTATAAATCATCCAAATATCTAGAAGTGGAGCCTAAAGTTTCAATGATTTCAGACTGGTTTTCAGCAGAAAGGGACATCATGAAGTCTCTCTCATAAGAAAACAAAAACAGATCAGCCACAAGTGGTGCGCAATTAGTACCCATCGGAATACCCACAACTTGTCTAAATAACTTAGTAGCAAATGTTATGTAAATATTGTCAAGTAGAAAGGTGAGAGCTTCACACACTTTCTGACATGACCATAAAGTATAATTTTATGCTCTTCAGAGCCTGCTTGTGTGACCGTCCATAAAAGTCAAAACATACAGAATAATTTTTCGAGAATCAGAATGTAAAACAAACAAAAAAAACAAAAACAAAAAAACACCAAATAGATCGCACACTATTGAATCATCTTCTGCTGAATTACGTCATCAGTTTGGCGTGTTTGTTTTGTTTCTGTCAATTTTACCTTCGTGTGTTAAACGGACGTTTCTGGCTGGTGATCATTCATTTAAAATCTTTATGGATAAATTTCAGTATGTCAGTACAAATTACCAAACTAAACATTGTTTAGAAAAACAAACATGTTCATTTGGTCGCTATAGCTAACTTTGGTACATTGTTGTCATTTTAACGCCGCAATATATACATACCGCGGTTTTTGTTTTCTATTTAAATTACATTTTGATATCAGCATGTCCGTATATTCAAAATGCATTCTCTTTATTGCAGTTACACATAGGTAAATGGATAACGTGATACTGACGTTTTTGACGTCATTCACGCTTTCGTAACTACACAGAAACAGTATGCAACATTGAAACGTTATAAAGAATTCAAAGACGAAAACATTTAACTAAGCCAGGAACTGTGAACAGGGTGTGAATATGGTGTAATTTTTAAATTTAGACCCCTTCGTCGTTGATGCAAATACTGCCTTGCAAAGGTATGCCGCCTTCTTGAAATGTATGTGATTTCTTGTGTCTAAGATATTCAAGTGCAGGTTAAAATAAAATTTTGATATCTATCTCTTTAGTTGGAATTTATTTCTTAAAATATGTTAGGCGTTGCTAAACTTATTTTACACAGTGATGTCTCTTCATGTCCTAGATTTTAAAATTAATGTGAAACATTCAAAGATATAGAGCATGCGGTTGGGATTTAGACCCGTAAACAAATTTCAAATTGGCCAAGCATCATGGCTAATATAGAGTTACGTCGTTTTCTGGCGCTCATTGTACAAACTTGCAACTGGCCGAAACTAGCTGGCCGAATTGGCCAAAACTAGCTAGTCTGGTCCAGAAAACATGTAAACTCCATATTTTTCCGGTTCTGTTGTTTATTCCTTGCTTCCAAAGGATAACCATTTTATAGAACATATTTGAAGTGTGATCGTCCATAAAAGTCAACATCTCGAAAACATGCCTATATAATTTTACCCCCTTGAACCCCACTTTTATATAATGAAACTGGGGTTTACAGGGGTAAAGTAGAAGTAAAACAAAGATCAGGAATTGATACAATTAACTTACTCCATCCATAAAAGACACCAAAGGGAAAGAAATACAAACATTAAGCGACCAGACCATAATGGAAACCTAAACAAAGGCATGCCATATGGACAGTTACTTTCCCACAAAATGGCCATATGGCCATCCAAAATTAAAAGACACAAGTGATACACACAGTAAGTAACAAACAACAACATAAATAAATCGCCACAGAAGAGCCGCCTTTGAACGGTCAGTGGAAGATTTCCACTGGGGGGCTTAAATCGATTTTACGTGGCCACAATCCTCGCCTTATTTTTCATATTTCTACTCTAAAATATAGATTGTGGGAACTCGTTAGAACCGCCTCGATGTGCCCAAAGTGTATATTTTGAGCAGAAATAAGAAAAATATCACAATTTTTCATCTTAACCCTTGTTCTGCTGAGCCCGGATATGCCTTCTCTTTGAAACAATGTAGATCCAGATCAGATGGGTTCTGACGAAGCCATCTGATCAGGATCTACATTGTTCGCCATTCCGATTGTGAATTTGTTGCAATAATTTGCATCAAGTAATCTGAATGGTAGATAATCGGTAGTGGGTGTGGCATAATATGAATATTCAGCAGGGCAAGGGTTAAAATGTTCTTATTTTGGGCGGTAAAATTGACAATGTATTTGTATAGGCGTGTTTTCGTAATGATTTGTTCGAGAACCAGAAAAATGCCAATGAAAAGTTCGTAAAAGTATGAGTCATTTTCCGCTTGATTTTCTAATCAATTTAACGTTATTTTCTCTATTTAACTTTGGTGTCTTAAACGGACATTTCTGGAGAGCATTCATCTAAATCCTTTCAGGATAAACTGTAGTATTTTAATACAAATAATCAAAATAAAAATACTTTAAAAAAGCGCTAGAGCTAGCAAAATAGGGACTTTGTCATAATATTAATGTCGCAAGATAGGCGTACAATGGTTCTAGTTTTCTTTGACAATTCCCATTTGATATGTTCAAAATACATTCTCTTTATTCCAATAATGACGGAACAAGTTGATAAGGACGATTTTGACGTCATTCATATGTAAATATCTTCTTGTGATGAAACAGCTTTTGGAACTACCCAGTAACATTATGAAATATTGAAGCATTATAAAGAATTAAACGCCGAACGCATTTATATTTAGACATGAAATTAAACCATAGTTATACTGCAAAGAAATCGGAAGGCTTTTGATTGGACAGCGCAAGGGCAATTATTTTCCATCTACCCGGTAAGCAAAATATATTATCCTCTCGCGCTTGCCTTCCCTGAAATGAGATGTCCGCCATCTTGGAGACACTGTATAAAAGCATACCAATTAGCCAAGAAATACATGTATTTAAATTAAAACCTTTGATTTGTTTAAATTCACTGGATACATTATTTAATTGTTTTTCGTTTTAAAACTCTCATTCTAACTTGCCGAAAAAGGTTTTCCAACTGAACATCGAGATCAACGTAGTGCGTGCAGAAGGGCGCGATTGATGACGTCAAATAAAAATATAAACATGTCCTTACAAAATAATTATCCAGCAAACATTGCAACAAAATGTACAGTTGGCACGATATAAGTGATTTTTTTTGTTTTCTATTTAAATTACATTTTGATATCAGCATGTCGGTATATTCAAAATGCATTCTCTTTATTGCAGTTACACACTGTTATCATTCCATAGGTAAATGGATAACGTGATAATGACGTTTTTGACGTCATTCATGCTTTCGTAACTACACAGAAACAGTATGCAACATTGAAACGTTATAAAGAATTCAAAGACGAAAACATTTAACTGAGCCAGAAATTGTGAACAGGGTGTGAATATGGTATTCTTTTTAAATATAGACGATGATGCAAATACTGCCTTGCAAAGGTATGTCGCCTTCTTGAAATTTATGTGATTTCTTGTCCTGACAGGGAGCATGGTATCGTATTTCCCGCCTTAAAGCGATATTGACCCTCGCCTAACGGCTCCGGCAAATGTCGCTCTAAGGTGGAAAATGTGATTCATTGTTCCCCGTCAAGAATCAAACTAAATAAAATAAATATTGTTTTGAACAGGGGGAGCTTCGTTGTTCATGCAAACACTGCCTCGCAAGGGCATGTTGCCTTCTTCAAATTTAGGTGATTTCTTGTGTCTAAGCTGTTTAAAATAAAATTTCTATATCTATCTCCAAAAATTAGAATTTAGTTTTTAAAATACACCACAACCTCATTATAACACGGTTCATTATAACGCGGTTTTGGATATAACACGATTTTAAGATGGATCCAAAAATGTATAGATTATATAGAAAATGACCATTTATGGTCATTTTTCTATATAATCTATACAATTTTGTTTGGATATAACACGGTTGTTTAACTAATAGGTTTTCTGCTTTGGACCCCATTAATAGTGTTATAAAAAGGTTGTGGTATATATTAATTTTGTGCTTAGTATATTTTGAGTCGCGCAATATGAGAAATCATGGTTTATGACATTTGTGGACAAGAAACGTGTAAGTCATCTACGCATACATGTATGCCCATCCGGTCACACCTATCACTGCCATTGTGTTCGTTGCTTTGCTAGAATAATACCTCTAGTTAAGCAATATTCACCTAAATTGAGGGCAAGGTTTGTGAACTGACCGAGGGCCAGCGACAGGATCATTCCGCTTTAATTTCAAAAATTAATGTTGGAATTAAATATCTTCTGCAACAAGGTCTATCGGAACCCGAATTTTATGGTGACTTTGTCTTAGTATATAAATTCGTAAAATATATACTTGCAATGACTTCAGCACCCACTTTCGTAAAACCATTCTTCGATATAAAAAGATTGGATACAACATGAATGTTATACGACAGACTGCATGAATGATAGTTAGTACACCGCAATCACGGTTGACAACTTTGCTCCCCTATTTAATTGCACGTCGGTGGGCCAGGCCTCAGATTCTATTACGATTCCAGCGTAAAGGCTTACTGCGAATTAGAGAGAATTTAATTGCATGTAATGTTGGTTTGTGCCTGATCTCCTGTCTCTGGTTGGGTCAGCGGAGTCTAACTGTTGGTTACCTTTTGCTCCAGCATTTCAGCAGTTTGTTGCTGAATTTTATGGTGACTTAGTATATAAATTCAGAAAAAATATATAAATGCAATGACTTCAGCACCCAATTTCGTAATATCATTCTTCGATATGAAAATATAGGGTACAACAAAAATGTTATATGACAGACTGCATGTGTGGTAGTTAACCCAATCACGGTTGACAACTTTTGCTTCCCCTCTTTAATTGCACGCCGGTGGGTTAGGCCTCAGATTCTATGACGGTTCCAGCGTTAAGGCTTACTGGGAATTAGAGAGTATCTAATTTTAGTAATATTGGTTTGTTGCTGATGCCCTGTCTCTGGTCGGGCCCATCGGAGTCTAACTGTTGGTCTTCTTTTGCTCCAGCATTCAAGTGGTTCCTTGTTGTCGTGTCCGCACCGCTGTTTCATCTCTGTGATTCTTTGATTTTAACCCCCCCCCCAACACACACACACACACACACACACCAGTGGAATTCGTTTCACTGGCGGTTCCAAAGCGATTTTACTGTCGTGGTTTATATTTATTTCTGTTATGATTTGTCTTTGACAGTGTGTATCACTTGTATTTTTTTGTTTTGTTTTGTTTAGCTAATTGGCCATTTTGTGGGAAAGTAACTGTCCTTTTGGCTTTCCGTTATTCATGTTTCCATTTGGGTCTAGTTATTTCGTGTTTGGGTTTCTTTCCCTTTGGTGTCTCTGACTGGAGCTGTGGGTTAATCATATCGTTTCCTGATCATTGCCTTCACTTTTGTTTTGATTTGGCCTGCGGCTCGGGCCATATCAACCCGGCGGTCCAGGCTCTGGCCCTCGGGCAGTCCATTAACTTTGATAGTGCCCGAACCTTTGGTTTCTATTGTTTTATTGCACTGAGCAACTGGTGTTATATTAAGCAGAATGGGAACACCTTCAGGGGAGTCAACTCCTGCAAAAGTATTTTTGTCTCCCATGTCAATAGGGGTCAACTCTTTAAGGAAAGAATTTGCTCCTGAGAGGAAAATTCTTTCTTTTAAGAGAAGACCCCTTTTTCAGTGGGACAAGACTTATAGAAAAGCGAAATGGAAGTCCCAAAAGTTATCTCCCTTTGAAAAATGGCGGAAAAATCAGCTAGGTGTTCCCATACCCCTTGAACAGTTATTGACAACTGACAGTTATAAGCAATCTGAATATAGTCAACACTGATTGTCCAGACCATTCCGTCCCAATATTAGCATTTTACAGTAAAATTTGCTGTGCGTCTTTTTGTCTCTAAAGCTATAGCATGTATAGGGCATGATACCAACGAAAGAACACAACTGACATTTTATAATTTCCTCATTGAAGGACGCTGTATTCCTGCAATTCAACGGAGCGACAACCAGTAATAATCAAGGCGCCAAAGGCACTAAAATGACAGATTCTATGAGAAAATCATAACACTGTGAAAACTTACAGAAAGCCTTTCTAAAAAGATCTTAAAATTTAGAAAAGTTGTTCTGCAAATTCAATTATATGATTATTTGCAGATGTCTCTAAACCGGTGGTATTATGAAGTGCCAATCGATGTTTCATTTTTTTAAAGAAACTGTTTACGTTTTCAACACCAAACATTAGAATTTTGTCTGGTCAGTTGTGGACACCTCTCCTCAAAGATACTCTATGGGAAAAAGATCGGATGAGAAAGGCTGACTAGTCCAGTACATGAATTCCATCGGCTTGAAGAAATTTTTGAGTAAGAACAGCGTAAACAAATAAACGGAACTATGTGAGACCGAAGTTCTTGACTGATGTAACGTCTCGCTTTTCAATCCACGTGTCTGCTATGAACTTGAATGTTCTTAATGACACTAAGCTACGTTCGCTAACGACATGCAATACCTCGCCACACAATTACGCTTGTTCCGCCCGATATGTCACGCTCTATTACGCACGCGTCGCCTCGGCATACCTTGCACCTATACTCAAAACACCCGTAAACGACATTCGGCGTGATTCACGCTGAAGTGCGATTTGTCACTGACTCGCATATCACGTCAGTCGCTTAAACGCCAATTAACGAATTTCATGCACCAGCGTAAGCGTTACGTACTGTGTCGACGCGTTAATTTTGGTCACGACAGGGACGTCTAGCTCTCAAACGTGCATCGCATAAGGGCGACGAACAGTGTCAGTGCTTATTAGTAGGTTGTTGAGACCCCTTGTTTATCTACAGGTACAGTTAAGTAGCTGCCAGCTGAAATCTGTTTCGCAGATGCGTATGAAGGATGAATCGATCTTGACGTACTGACGTCGTTCTTCCGCTACGTCGACGTTCACTAGCGTCTTCTGTATATAGTAAGATGACTCTCCCATAGACGATAGATCATACACATGTGGCACCCAAAATCAGAGTCAACGTCCGCTTTCCGACCAGCGTCTAACTGTCCCGAGGAACACGCTTACGATCCTTAAATGAAAAACGTGGTTAATACACTCTGACTTAATGCTTTTTGAGAATAAATTTCATCTTCTTCTTTTCTAGGCACGACCTTACATTACACATCAAAAGTTTGGTCCTGAATATGTGGTTTTTATCCGTACTGGTGGAAGGTGGTGCACAGGGTCGACGATGACGGACTGGTAACCAGACGTCACGGTTGTTTGATTTAACTTTTTTTTGCTTAATCGAATTGTGCCTAAGCGTGTTGTAATCATGCACTCGTTTGGTTTCAGAATCAAAGCAATGAGAGTGCTGGTTGGTCGATTGCTTCCGAGTGTAGGTTGGGGTAATAGACCTGTGCTTAGATTTAAACTGTTTCATTTAACTCTGAAATTCCAAGCAAATAGTAAAGATTTTAATAAGAAGCCGCTTTCTGCAGTGTCCGATCTTGGTCTACACTGTTTGCCAAGCTCGCCCTTTGATTCAAGGATAACCCTCTTTAGTCTTTTGGAATACCCTGGTCTCACTGCGGCTATTTTCTACAAGAAAAAAGGTTATTCTGACAGATCAGTGATAGTCACGTAGACGTTTTTCTTATTAGTAACTTCGGGTCGAATGTCAAACAATCAACCCAAACGTAGCCGCTTCGTTGTCAGTGTTGGGTACATGTAAGTGTTATTTGTAAAATCTGCCATTGAATCAAATCTGGCAAACAATGTAGACTCAGATCAAACGCCACAGTACACGGTGCTGCTTTTGTTCTACACTTTTTGCATTAGTTACTAAAAGTTTAAGTTTAAACGAAACAGTCCAAGTCCCGGTCATAACCATCCTGCACTCAGAGACAATCGGCATGAGTGTTGTCAGTGCTTTGATTATTCACTGCATTGAGTCTCTAAAGTGCACGCTTTCATTACTGAAGTTTGGCTCGTCCATTCCGCTAAATATGGCACCTAGAATTATATCACAGGACCTACAGTGTTCGCATAGGTATCTGTACCATATTCCAGGGTTGTCAGGGACAGCCTTTCTTTCCAATTTCTCCAGTCACATCTGTGTATGCAAAATCCAATAGACACCTAAGTTGTAACTGGCCGAGACTTGACCGCGAAAGTCAGAAAACTTGTCTGCAGCTGACCTTGTCCTTCAGCAGACTGGTCTTTAAGGTATTATTGATTCATGTGAAATGCAAAATCTATTTTCTGAAAGGTAAGATAAAATCGTCAAGGCGTCTGCATCAAAAATTGTATTGCGCTTATAGGATAACCAATACACTTGTCCAATTTTATTACTGCGCCAAATCGGACTACATTTTATACGGACTCGTATGGCTGTCAAAGCCGAAATAAAGCCGGGACTACTTTAAGACGTGCAGCACAGCAAGAATAGACAGATGGAATCTGTCATTAAATCAAAGCGCCAAAAGGCACTGAAATGACAGATTCTGTGAAAAATTCAGTTTTACTTTCTTTAGTGATAAGGACAATGGCACTGGAGTGTTGATTTTTAGTTTGGTTCACAAAACTGAGGTGAATCGGCTGTTATACACTTTCATCATAAGTTTACTTGGACATTATAGATAATACAACATGCAAATGACTACCCAGCAGGCACACGTCGCTAGGGCAACGTCAAATCAACGTCGATGCAACGTTATGACGTTGCACCGACGTTGATGTGACGTCACAATTATGTCATGTGCCAGTTTTATGACGACACAAAGCGTAGACGCAACTGTCTTGTAAAAGCTTACACTTGTTGACTGAGATGTGTTTCGCGGCTCAGTCAAGAACCTGTCTTATGTCGTGCGCTACAATAAAGGAAACCACTTTTTGTGCGATGTTTGAAGTTTTTGCGGCATGTGACTAATTATTTATCACAACATTATGCTTACATATTCAGTATTTCAGACCTACAACAGAATTGGACAGTGATAACTGTTAGGAGTATATTATTGCTGGCTTGCTACTGTACAGTGAAGTTTCTAGCGTCACGTACTTCGCATTTAATTAGGTCATGTAAGTGTTATGAGTTTGTACCCTTTCAGCCCTTTATAGCCAAGTAAAAATACATACAGATGCAAACAGTGTAGAACCTGGTGAGATGGCTCATAATGATACATCGCATTCTGTTCTACGTAGTTTGACATGCTGTTGACGACTTTTGACTAGACACCCAATTTACATGTGTAGAATGGACGCGTACAAATTCAGTGACTGAAGAGTGAACTTGAGAAACTCGTGGGTGGAAGGGGTAAAATCTTAACCTGGGCCATTTCATCTTTTTTTTTCTTTTTTTCTCTTACATTGCGATACAAACTTCATATTTCTTACGATTCATCTGCAGGTAGCTGATTCAAATGAAATCCAATCACTGAAAAATAAGATAAAAATGTAAATTCGTCTGCTTCATGTTTTGTATGGCGCTTTTAAGATAACTAATTGTTCGTTTTACGAAAGACATGTGTCGTTGATCTTTCCTGGAATTTTTTCAACTACAGTTGTCGCAGCTAAATCGTAAGATAAAATCGTCAAGTCGTCTGCTTCAAAAGTTTGTATTACGCTTACAGGATAACTAATACGCTTGTACAATTTCGATTACTGCGCCAAACCGGACTACATTTTGTGCAGACTCATATTTCTATGGTTGTCAAAGCCAGAAGAACTGAAGCCTGAATTACTTTAAACGTCTAGCACAGCAAGAATAGACAGATAGAATCTGTCATTAAAAACTAGTAAATTAATCACGATTGTCCTTAAATACTTTCCGGTTATCTCCGCAGCGGACACTATCACACTGGACTTGGACCGGTCCGATTCACATCACGAAAACACGCCTATACAATTTTGACCCCATAGAACCCCACTTTTATATAGTAAAACTGGGGTTTACAGGGGTAAACTTTATTTTTCTTATTTCTGATCTAACATATAGATTGTGAGTACTCGTTAGAACCGCCTCGATGAGGCGGTTCTAACGAGTAACACAATCTATATTTGAGCAGAAATGAGAAGAATTTGATTTTTTTTCATCTGAAAATTGTCATTATTTCGGCGGTAAAATTTACAATGTATTTGTATAGGCGTGTTTTCGTAATGAAATGTGTTAGTGCCCGCTGTGCATCTATCGTAGATTAGCGACTTGCACGTGATACGCTTTTAACCAATGAAAAAGAAAAAATAGTGATTTATTTGTGATGTAACTAAACTTTCATAACGAAAACACGCCTATACAAATACAATGTAAACTTTATCGCCGAAAAAAAACGAAAATTTTGAGATGAAAAATTGGGAAATTTTCTTATTTCTGCTCAAAATATAGATTGTGGGTACTCGTTAGAACCACCTCATCGAGGCGGTTCTAAGATGAGGCGGTTCTAACGAGTCCCCACATTCTATATTTTAGAGCTGAAATAAGAAAAATAAAGTTTACCCCTGTAAACCCCGATTTTACTGTATCAAAGTGGGATTCAAGAGGGTCATAATTGTATAGGCGTGTTTTCGTGATGCAAAAACGTCGCTAGTCTGTACATCACGAAAACACGCCTATAAAATTAGTACCCCCTTGAGAGTTTACAGACGTTAACCTTATCTTCTTATTTCTGCTATAGAATATAGATTGTGCCGGGATACTCGTTAGAACCCGCCTCGATGAGTGGTTTCTAACTTGTACCCATACATTACGCAAACGCGCCTATACAAATGGATTGCCACCTTTATCGCCGAAGAAATGAACATTTTATGATGAAAAATTGTGATATTTTTCTTATTTCTGCTCAAAATATAGATTGTGGAACTCGTTAGAACCGCCTCATCGAGGCGGTTCTAACGAGTACCCACAATCTATATTTTAGAGCAGAAATAAGAAATATAAGGTATACCCCCGGAAACCCCAGTTTCACTATATAAAAGTGGGGTTCAAGGGGGTCAAAATGATATAGGCGTGTTTTCGTGATGTTTCTGCTATAGAATATAGACTGTGCCGGGGTACTCGTTAGAACCCGCCTCGATGAGTGGTTTCTCACTTATACCCATAATCAATATTTTGAGCAAAATTAAAAAATATTTTACAATTTTTGTTCTAAAAATTGTCATTTTTTTCGGCGGTTACATTTCCAATGTATTTGTATAGGCGTAGTTTCGTAATCATCACGTGAACAAGTCCGTGAAATAAACAACCGCCAATACCCAACTTTATATAGAGAAAACAGGGTTTACGTGGGTATTCTTTATTTTTCTTATTTTTGCTCCAAGACATAGGTTTTGGGTACTCGTTAGAACCGCCTCATTCAAAACATAGGTTGTGGGTACTCGTAAGAACCGCCTCAATGAGGCGGTTCTAACGAGCACCCACAACCTATGTTTGCAATATAAATAAGAAACATACCACAGATTTTCTTCAGAAAAGTAGCCATTTTGGAGATGTGTTGCACGGGTGTGTTATCGTAATGTCGTTAGAACCCGCCTCGATGAGTGGTTTCTAGCTTGTACCCATAATCAATATATTGAGCAAAAGTAAAAAATATTTCACAATTTTTTATCTAAAAATTGTCATTTTTTCGGCGGTTACATTTCCAATGTATTTGTATAGGCGTATTTTCGTAATCATCACGTGAACAAGTCCGTGAAATAAACATCCGCCAATACCCAAACTTTATATAGAGAAAACCGGGGTGTTACGGGGGTATTCTTTATTTTTCTTATTTTGCTCCAAGACATAGGTTGTGGGTACTCGTTAGAACCGCCTCAATGAGGCTAGTATTATACCTCAAATTGATTCACAATATTTCCAGCATTTGATCACGTTCAATGAATTATCACTATCACGTTGAATGAATTATCACTAACTTATCCACAGTCTTACTACAGAGTTACAGCATTTCATTTCATTGGTCGAAGTCCAAGAAGAGCTATTGCACTACCCCTGCATCGGCGTTAGCGCTGGCGTTTGCGTTGGAGTCGGCGTCGCCATTCACGTTGCAGTATAAATAAGGAAAATCTCATCAATTTTCATCAGAAAACCATTACGCAAACATGCCTACACAAATACATTGCCACCTTTATCGCCGAAAATATGAACATTTTATGATGAAAAATTGTGATATTTTTCTTATTTCTGCTCAAAATATAGATTGTGGAACTCGTTAGAACCGCCTCATCGAGGCGGTTCTAACGAGTACCCACAATCTATATTTTAGAGCAGAAATAAGAAATATAAGGTATACCCCCGGAAACCCCAGTTTCACTATATAAAAGTGGGGTTCAAGGGGGTCAAAATGATATAGGCGTGTTTTCGTGATGTTTCTGCTATAGAATATAGACTGTGCCGGGGTACTCGTTAGAACCCGCCTCGATGAGTGGTTTCTCACTTATACCCATAATCAATATTTTGAGCAAAATTAAAAAATATTTTACAATTTTTGTTCTAAAAATTGTCATTTTTTTCGGCGGTTACATTTCCAATGTATTTGTATAGGCGTAGTTTCGTAATCATCACGTGAACAAGTCCGTGAAATAAACAACCGCCAATACCCAACTTTATATAGAGAAAACAGGGTTTACGTGGGTATTCTTTATTTTTCTTAGTTTTGCTCCAAGACATAGGTTTTGGGTACTCGTTAGAACCGCCTCATTCAAAACATAGGTTGTGGGTACTCGTAAGAACCGCCTCAATGAGGCGGTTCTAACGAGCACCCACAACCTATGTTTGCAATATAAATAAGAAACATACCACAGATTTTCTTCAGAAAAGTAGCCATTTTGGAGATGTGTTGCACGGGTGTGTTATCGTAATGTCGTTAGAACCCGCCTCGATGAGTGGTTTCTAGCTTGTACCCATAATCAATATATTGAGCAAAAGTAAAAAATATTTCACAATTTTTTATCTAAAAATTGTCATTTTTTCGGCGGTTACATTTCCAATGTATTTGTATAGGCGTATTTTCGTAATCATCACGTGAACAAGTCCGTGAAATAAACATCCGCCAATACCCAAACTTTATATAGAGAAAACCGGGGTGTTACGGGGGTATTCTTTATTTTTCTTATTTTGCTCCAAGACATAGGTTGTGGGTACTCGTTAGAACCGCCTCAATGAGGCTAGTATTATACCTCAAATTGATTCACAATATTTCCAGCATTTGATCACGTTCAATGAATTATCACTATCACGTTGAATGAATTATCACTAACTTATCCACAGTCTTACTACAGAGTTACAGCATTTCATTTCATTGGTCGAAGTCCAAGAAGAGCTATTGCACTACCCCTGCATCGGCGTTAGCGCTGGCGTTTGCGTTGGAGTCGGCGTCGCCATTCACGTTGCAGTATAAATAAGGAAAATCTCATCAATTTTCATCAGAAAACCATTACGCAAACATGCCTATACAAAAACATTGCCACCTTTATCGCCGAAAATATGAACGTTTTATGATGAAAAATTGTGATATTTTTCTTATTTCTGCTTAAAATATAGATAGTGGGCACTCGTTAGAACCGCCTCATCGAGGCGGTTCTAACGAGTACCCACAACCTATATTTTAGAGCAGAAATAAGAAAAATAAGGTATACCCCCGGAAACCCCAGTTTTACTATATAAAAGTGGGGTTCAAGGCGGTAAAAATTACATGGCCGTGTTTTCGTGATGAGTCATTTTGGAGATGTGAAAAAAATGTTATATGTCGCACGGGTGTGTTGTCGAAATGGTTGTTTTGTGTCTTTACTGGTCAAAAACCCGAAGACAAATTTTTGTGCAACGGGAATTCATTTATATCAAAACACAACGAAAACACGCCTGTACAAATACATTGTTAATTATTTTACCGCCGAAGAAACGAAAATTTTAAGATGAAAAGTTGATTTTTTTTATTATTTCTGCTCAAAATATAGATTGTGAATACACGTTAGAAACACCTCATCGAGGCGGTTCTAACGAGTACCCACAATCTGCATTTAGATTGTGGGTACACTTCGAATCGCCTCATCTACATTTTAGAGAAGGGATAGGAAAATTACTCCTCTAAACCCCAGATTTACTATATAACAGTTGGGTTCAAGGGGTCAGAGTTATAGAGGTAAGTTTTTCTGATGGATTAAATTGCTCTGATCTGACCTCATGGCAGATTTCAGAAGAAAGTAAGAGTTCACATAGATGACATAGCCGTTCTTCGCTCGGCCCTCCCTTCTAAAATAACACACATGTAGTTATCACAGACACTTACAGAATTCACACGCATGTTTAAATGTTTAAACGTTTTTAGCTCGCCTGGTTGAAGTCCAGGGGCCAGTTATTCAAAACTTACGACCTCGTTAGTTAACATACCGTTAAAACTTTGATCATTAAAAATGGCAAATATGCTGAAATTTTTGCTGAAAAAATGTTGGCAGCGCAAAAGCTGCTCACATTTTTTCAGCAAAAATACCAAAATTTACAATATTGTACTTGCTAGAAGAGTTAACAATATGACCACTAACGAGCTCGTTAAGCTAACGATGCTTTGAACAACTGGCCCCAGGAAGAGCTATTGCACTACCCCGGCATCGTGTATCAATACAGTGGTTAGGTTGTTGTTTAGTTATACTTTGTCTCGACTCAATTACAGTTATATATTAGCAATTATAAGGACGGGTATTTCTAATTTCCAAATAATTACAATTCAAATTTAAATGTCTTGTAGGCATAAAGTCAATTATAGAAACATATAAGATATAATTGACAATGTAAATGATCAGTCGGCTCCTAAACGTCTTACCAGCAACATGGGTTGCAAACACAAAGCGAACAAATAAATAAACTTATGGAAAAGCTTAAAGAACTTTGTAACCTGGGACAACATCCCATCACGAAAACACGCCTATATAATTTTGACCCCCTTGAACCCCACTTTTATACAGTAAAACTGGGGTTTCCGGGGGTATACCTTATTTTTCTTATTTCTGCTCTAAAATATAGATTGTGGGTACTCGTTAGAACCGCCTCGATGAGGCGGTTCTAACGAGTGCCCACAATCTATATTTTGATCAGAAATAAGAAAAAAAGTCAATTACAGAAACAAATAAGATATAATTGACAACGTAAATGATCATGAGTCTACTCCTAAACGTCTTACCAGCAACATGGGTTGCAAACACAAATCGAACAAATAAATAAACTTATGGAAAAATATTAAAGAACTTTGAAACCTGGGACAACATCCCATCACGAAAACACGCCTATATAATTTTGACCCCTTTGAACCCACTTTTATATAGTAAAACTGGGGTTTCCTGGGGTATACCTCATTTTTCTTATTTCTGCTCTAAAATATAGATTGTGGGTACTCGTTAGAACCACCTCGATGATGCGGTTCTAACGTGTGCCCACAATCTATATTTTGAGCAGAAATAAGAAAAATATCACAATTTTTCATCATAAAATTTTCATTTTTTCGGCGGTAAAGGTGGCAATGTATTCGTATAGGCGTGTTTGCGTAATGGCTTTGCTTTCTTATTTAGTCACTTTGTTCTGTTGTAATCGGCGTTAGCGCTGACGTTGGCGTTGGAGTCGGCGTCGGCGTAGGCATTCACTTGGAAGTTTTTAAGAGCTCATATTTTTCAAACCCTATAACGGCCCCGACCATAGGGGCTTGAAGAAATATATGGACAGCATGATGGTTCCACGCAGGGCTGAATCTGGCCCGCACACTAGTTCTGGTAAACCGCTTAGAGGATCTAAGCCTGTCCAGGAACCGCGGTGCGAGGCGGACCGTCCATGCTAATAAACCCTATTGGTTTTATTGGGCGACAGGGCTTGAGATGTCATTTCATCTCAGTGTCGGGTAAAAGTCCCACAAAATTGGAAGCGACGTCTCCAAAATGACCTTTACAGTGTTGACGGGGATGTTAAACCTCAAATCAACCAACCGACCTATTATAGAGATAAAGGTCCATAGTTTTATTCAGCAATACCCCCGCTCATGCACATGGCGTGAAACTTTTTATGTTATTATTTTTCTTCAAAATTTTATGTTGCAGTTTTTTAACTGCCGATGCTGATATTTTCCAAACAGTATGACGAATTTGTTTCATATTTGGTATCATTACGAAAACACGCCTATACAAATACATTGTAACCTTTATCGCCAAAAGAAATGAAACATTTAAGATGAAAAATTGTGATATTTTTCTTATTTCTGCTCAAAATATAGATTGTTGGTACTCGTTAGAACCGCCTCGATGAGGCGGTTCTATCGAGTACCCACAATCTATATTTTAGAGCAGAAATAAGAAAAATGAGGTTTACCCCTGCAAACCCCAGTTTTACTATATAAAAGTGGGGTTCAAGGGTGTCAAAATTATATAGGCGTGTTTTTGTGATGCGATGATAGATACATATTTTCATTCCCAATACCCAAATTATCAAGGTCATGGACTGTGAATTTTTATGTTAGAGTTTTTAACAGGTCCATAAAATGGATTTGGTTCAGATTTGGTATAACTATAGATATAGGTCCAAACTTGTATTCATCCAGACCATCGTCCATTACTTCAAGGTCAAGGCCACAAACTCAGACAATTTCATGTTAAGGTTTTAGAGTCAGTATTTTCAAAAACCATATGATGGATTTGGTTCATATTTGGTATGGTGATAAGATATAGGTCCAAAGTTTTAGTCAGCAATTCCATGCCCATGACCACGAGGTCAAGGTCACAGGCTTAGAAAATATATGTTAGAGCTCATATTGTCCTATCTATGCGACGGATATGATTCGTATCTGGTATGATGGTAGATATAGGTCAAAATGTTTATTAGGCAATACCCCCACCTATGCCGAAAGACACTTTCCCAGGCGATCACAGCTTTTAAATTACTGATACCAATCTTGCTGACACTTTCACAAACATATAAGCATAAAAGCAAGCGCATGTATCAAATGGGCCCCGTCAAGCGATTTTGGTACTTATCGCCTATGCGAGCAGCGAAGGTTCAGGCGAGCCTGCGCATCCGCGCAGTCTCGCCAGAACCTTCGCCGCTCGCTCATACAAGCAGTGAATCAAGAGGAACCTTCAGACAGAAAGCCATATCCCTGGCCCCTCTGAATGGCTGGGCATGCGCAGTTAAAATTTGTCATGACCGAATGCTCGAAGACACAAATTCGCTTGGCGGGGCTCATATGATGACGCGGTTATTCAAGGGGGCGTAATCTGCTTATAGAACAAGATTTTTTCTTCAAACATGAATCTGTCCCCGGGCCAAGATCTTTTTTTTTTCTTTAAAGCTGGTCACAGGTCACGGTCAAGGTCACAGGTCACTTTTTTGTATGAGTAGGAAGGCCTAGTCAGAAGGGACATGCATGCTAAATATGAAGGATCTATCTGAAACGCTTAAAGAATTATGACCATTGTCGTCTCTTCTTTAAAGTAGGTGAAAGGTCTATGTCTCAGGTCAACTTTTTGAATTGGGGGAAAGCCCTTGTTACAAAAAAACTTGCATGCCAAATATGAAGGCTCCACTTGAATCAGTTCAAAAGTTATGCTCAATGTTATAGTTGCAAAACCGACAAACCAACAAACAAGCCAAAAGAACGGATAGGGCAAAAACAATGACCCCACTGTCGCTATCGGGGAAATAAAAATCGTTTGCCCCAAATTGCAGTTGATCGAGAATAAGAAAGTGACGACAGCGAATGTTTTTGTTTTTAACATTGTCCACTGTTGTCAAAAGGTAACGACGCTTCGGTAATAATATTTATAAAAGTATAACTTGTCTTGTCTGCCTATGATAGATATATACTCAGATTCAATGAAAACGCACCAATAGTACTTTCACAATATTTCCAGCATTTGATCACATTTAATGAATTATCACTAACTTATCCACAGACTCACCACAGAATTACAGCATTTCATTGGATGCAGAGATACGGAGACTCCAATAAGTACACACACCCGAAAAATCAAAATAACATATCCTAATATACCAGGTATATCCACCATTAGCATCAAGTGTTGCTTGGCATCGAAGCCTCATGCTTCGAATTAAACGCTGTATCTGGTCTTATGTGATGTTGTTCTATTCTTCCTGTAGCGTCATGGCAAGCTGCTAACGGTTGATTGGCGGATGACGTCGGCTGCACACACGTTTTCCGAGCTGGTCTCAAAGGTGCTCAGTTGGGGTTAAATCCGGCGAAAACGCAGGCCAAGGAAGAACTTGCACACCATTTTGATAGACAAATTCCATGGTTAGCCTCGCAGAATGAGCACGTACATTGTCCTGTTGGAAAAGCGTAGCGTCACCATCAATGCATAAAAACGGTACCGCCTCAGGCTCATCGATGTACCGACGTGCCGTCACCGATGAGTTGAGTTTTGTGGCGCCACGAGATCCCGTCCACACAATTATGCTACCACCACCCTAGGGTGACACCTAGTTAACACAACAGTCCTGAAATTGCTCCCCACGTCGACGCCATACTTTAGGCCGCCTATCAAACATTTCAACACAAAAACGGGACTCGTCCGTGAACAGTACACCACGCCAACGCTGTTGTGTCCATCGGATACGCTGTCGACACCAATTAAAGCAACAGATTCGACGTTCCGCCGTCAAACGTCCTATGGCTAGAAATACCGCGTTCCTGGAGACGCCACCGTACAGTTAAGGCACTTACGCGTACGTCATGGGTTCCCACTGTCTCCTGGGCAGTTTCCACAGACGTCCTGAATCGGTCGCGTGAATGACAAAAAACAATGCACCGGTCCTTCTGACGTGTAATAATACGTTCACGTCCAAGGCGTTGTCTATCGTCCTAAGACCCCGTAGCGTTGTGCCTTTCAACCAATCGATCAATCGTAGTGTGCGAACAAACCATACGCTCTGCAACTTGGCAGTATGAAAGACCACCTTCAACCATACCGAGGGCACATATTCCTGTTCCTTATGATAAGACAAATTTAGAGACGCTAACTAGGGTGACCCCTGGGTTGCGCTGGGGCCATGCCCCGCCCCTCCACTTCATAAAAGGACATATATTTCAGAAACCATTCAGACTCACACCCCTAAAGCAGATATTCTCTTGTTCCTTATGATAAGACGCTTTCAGTGACACCAACCTGGAGGTCCCCCGAGGTGGGCCGGGGCCATGTCCCATCCTCTCCATTTCATTAAAGGCCTTATACCTCAGAAACCATATACATTCTTGTTCCTTATGATAAGATGCATTCAATGACATCAACCAGGGCGTGCGAAAACAGCGTTATATTTGGCTCTGCCAGAAGCGTGGGGATTTGCGATGGCGTGCCATCGACTTGCTTATTTCTGCCCCGTGGCATAGGTTGTGGGTACTCATTGGAATTTACCATTCCTCATAGTATGAGCTCCCTTTGTGCAACAATTGCTGCAGACGGATAAAATGAATTACATAGGGGGCCTAACTCCGTTTTGGAGGTTTATGCAACACAGGATTCAGCTCCGTGAATTCATTTTTTCGAGTCTATCTCATCCTTTAAGCTGAAATGAGCAATGATTTATACGAAACCATTCGTTTTCAGCCCGATAGGGTCATTTCCGTGATGTGACATGGATTGAAATTTGACGATGGTGTTAGGACCTTTGTGTAATTAAAACCGATGCAATCTGCGAAAAGTAACATATGTTACATTCACATTTTCACTGTTTGTCTCCTAAGCAATAATCGTTGTGAACATAATCATCTAGTTTGTTATCTCTGATGTGGCCTACTGTCATACACTTTCTATATGCAGTTTTCAGATTTATTTGTTTGTTTGATTTGAGGTTTAATGCCTCCGTTAACACTGTATAGGTCATTTTGGAGACTTTGCTTCCAATTTTGTGGGACTTTTACCCGACATGGAGATGAAATGACATCTCAAGACCTGTTGCCCAATTAAACCAATAGGGTTTATAAGCATGGACGTTCCGACTCAAATTAAACCAATAGGGTTTATACGCATGGACGGTCCGACTCACACCGCTTTGCCTGGGCAGGGTTAGATCCTCTAAACGGTTTGCCAGTACACGTGTGTGGTCAGATTCAGCTCTGGCTGGAAGCATCATGCAGTCCATCTATTTCTTCAAGCCCCGATGGGCGGGGGCGGTAAGATTTATGAAATTTGGAGTTGGATCTATTGTTGCACAGACAAACCCGCCAAAATTAATATATTTTTTTTCCACTTTATTTGTTTAAAAGCAGTGAAATAATCAATGAGGCGGTTCTAACGAGTACCCATAACCTATGTCTTGGAGCAGAAATAAGGGAAATAATGTTTATCCCCGTAAACCCCAGTTTTGTCTGTATAAAGTGGGGTTTAGGGGGGTCTTTATTTCACGGACTTGTTCACGTGATGGGTTCCTTATTGCACTGGCCCCTTCGGCTGCTATCTGAGCTGGAATAAAGAGAGTGTGTGCTTGTGAAGAAGCCTACTCCGAGAAGCCGCAGTGTAATATATATTACTGATGAAACTGTTTGGGTCGATCGCCCAAAACATCACGAAAACACGCCTATATAAATCTGACCCTCTTAAACCGCGATTTTATACAGTAAAACGGGAGTTTACAGGGGTATATTATTTTTCTTATCTCTGCTCAAAAACATATATTGTGGGTATTCGTTGGGTGAGGCGGTTCTCACGAGTACCAACAATGTATGTTTTAATCAGAAACAAGAAAAATATCAGAATTACTGTCAGAAATTTTTCATTTTTGGATGGTAAATTTTCCAATATATTTGAATAGGCGTGTTTTCATAATGGTTAATGATACTGTTGGCCGTTCGCTGCCATTGACCACCTGATTCTCCCTTCTAATTAAGGCGTAACTGTACCAAATTTAGTGACACAGAGGCCGTTCTGATATTTAATCTTCATCAGTGTGTCTGAACCCCAAAGTTCTGAAACCGAAACGGATGATGGATAAGACCCGGCAAACACAGCACATCCCCCCCCCCCGAGCACACACCGATCAACGTAGCTCATGGGGGCATCAGGCAACAAACGCCTACCTTAGGACTTATAGGCGTCCCGCCACCGAGCCAACATCATCAAACATGGCCCACACTCCAAGTAAGTCCCGGGCATCAGGAAGGAGATGTCCAAAGTAGCGAGACTTGCAGAATTGAAAATATAAGAAAAAGTGGCAACCAAATCCGCTAAGATACATGTCTCACCTGACAAGTCGGTCTTACATGGCCAACTATATCTGGCATTAGCCCGATGACTTTCAAGCGTGACAGTCACACGGAAAGTCAATATTGGGTTGTCTCCCTTTGACTGAGGCCTACGAAAGATACCTGTCGTGTACCTATCGTGTAATCAACATTGTGTTTTAATCCGGCTGTGTGTGAAAATGACCCCGGGGATATTGAACGATAGATACGTCTAGTTAATTTAGAACTGCGTGTTTTGGTACTATAAGCGAGAAAAATTCTCTTTTTGTCAAACTGTTAAAATTGAGCCTTTTGTACTTAAAATATTATCGGTTCTCATAAATCCATTTTTTTCTGGAATCTGATATTCCACATTATTTTTTTGAAAAAAAAAAAAAAAAACATTTATAGTTAATGGATGTCAGGTTGCATTATTTAAAATTGCATTGTTTAAAAAGCAACATGTTCATAAGTCCATGTAATAAAAACCCCTGTAAACCCCACTTTACATTATATACAGAAAAGAGAGGTTTAGAGGGGTTACAATGTGTGTTATCCGCACCAAGACATTGTATTGTTCATCATATTTTTTGTTTTTGATATAAATTAATATTTCGAAGATACGAAAGAAAACATTGTCACAAGGATATGTTTTCTTAATGGGTTGACAGTTTTGTTTGATTGGAGGCTTAAAGTCCCCGTCAACACTGTATAGGTCTTTTTGTCGACGTTGCTTCCAATTTTGAGGGACTTTTACCCGACACTGAGATGACATCTCAAGCCCTGCCACCCAATGAAACCAGTAGGGTGTATCTGCATGGACGGTCCAACTCGCACTACTTTTCATAGGCAGCCTTAGAGTCCCCCATGCAGTTTACTAGTACTCATGTGCTGTGCAGTCAGTTTCAGCTCTGCGTGGAAGCATGATGCAGCCCAATCTATTTCTTCACATCACAATAACACACCCGTGTGATATAGGGCATTTTTTTCATACCTCAAAAAAGGTCATCTTTTTTATGAAAATTTGTGACATTTTTCTTATTTATACTCAAAACATAGGTCGTGGGTGCTAGTTAGAACCGCCGCAATGATGCGGTTCTAACGAGTACCCACAACTTATGTCTAGGAGCAGGAATAAGAGACATAATGTATACCCCCGTAAACCCCAGTTTTTACTATATAAATTGGGGTTTAATGGGGCGTTCATTTCACGGACTCGTTCACGTGATGAAGCCCCGTTGGGCGGAGGCCGTAATGGGTTGACAGCAAAGGCCCTGATCTAAGCTCGACGTCTGATCTGAGCATGCACTGTTTCCAGCATAAGTGTCCATGTTTGGGTTTTCCCGTCCAAAATGCACTTAAATCTGCTTGAATATCATTATAATGTTAACAAGTCAATGTCACTGATGAACACCCCCATCTAAATCCATCTTTATATAGAGAAAACTGTGGTTTGCTGGAACATACATATATATTTTCTATTACTTTTGTCCCAAACAAATGTTGTGGGTACCGCGGTTAGAAGCGAGGCGGTTCTAACAAGATCCACAACCTATATTTAAAGTAGTAACCAGTGCTTCAGCTGAAGTGCACGACCCGCCGGATACTTTTAGCTATGTGAGTGTTACCATATATGGGTATGGCGGCCATTTTGGTCATGTGACCTGGACCTAAAACGGTTCCCCACATAAATGCGCCTTATCGTAAGGAGCAAAAATATATCTTATACTTGAGTACTGTATTCTGAATCGTTTGCAGGATAAAATGCATTCTCACTTCTCCAATACAAAAGCATATGTGTCAAAGTTTGACCCAGGCACAAAGAAGGTCAAGGTCAACCCAGGGTCACCATTGTAGCAATTTATGATGGGTCTACGTCCCAGATGCTATTTATCTAGTTTCGTGGAAATCTGCCCAGTGGTTCTGGAGAAGACTATTTTTAAAGGGTTTTTACCATATATGGCTTGGTGGCCATTTTGGTCATGTGACCATACCGGACTTATACGGACATTACCTTTCTCAGCTGTGCTGATAATCAAGGGAATTAACGCGAACAAGACAGAAAATAAATGGTTATCTCCCAAATAAATGGTTATCTCCCCAAGGACTCAACTATCCCGGTGACTTCCAATCCTTTCGCTGACCATATGTACAAATTGCCCTAGGCAAATTGTAACTCGTACCATTTTTGAGATACAGCTTTTATGTACTATATAGCTCACTGTTATAATTTAAGAAAGTACCAAAACCATCTATAGTTTTGAGAAGAAATAAGAAAAAATAATGTTTACCCCTGTAAACCCCAATTTTAAAAGTGGGGTTTAATGGAGGTCAAATTATATAGGCGTGTTTTCGTGAGGGTTCATTCAATACTTTTGCATAGCCGTGTCTGAAAGTGTTGAGTTTGGATGATCTAACTTTGAACAAAAACTGTTCACTCACATAACGAAGAAAAATGCGCCCGCTTGGGGGTATAGATGACACGCGTCAATTCGCACCTCGATCTGTATATCAGCTCTACTCAACAGGGCAATAAATGGACAATAAACGACAGCAGGGAATAATCCTGGACTCAAAAATATGCCTAGTAAAACAGAATAAACAGTTTTAGTAGTTTTAGAAAAAATAGAATTTTATACTGCAAAAATTAAAGATATAATATAGTTATTTACACCAGTACTTGAGTACTGACGTCAACACCGCAGTATCAGCCACAGCCCTAAGGTAATAAATGGAGAATCAACCTCAGCCCTAAGGTTCTAAATGGAGAATCAACCTCAGCCCTAAGGTTCTAAATGGAGAATCAACCTCAGCCCTAAGGTACTAAATGGAGAATCAACCTCAGCCCTAAGGTTCTAAATGGAATTAAACCGCGGCAAATTAAAAGTTTTATACTTTGCAAGAAACACACCACGATGAAAATGCGAGACACTTAAGTACCCGCGTGGCAGAGTGATGATTTTCTTATTTGTGTTATGATAACACATCCGTATAGTTTGGTGGTATCATTTATGGTTGTAAGAAGGATATTTACCTAAAAAATGTTATATTTTTTCTTATTTCTGTCTTAAGCATAGATTGTGGGTGCTCGTTAGAACCGCCTCATTGAGGCGGTTCTAACGAGTACCCACACTATATAATTTTGGCAAAATTAAGGAAAATATTGAATACTACCGTAAACTCCATTTTGTTCTCTATAAAGTGGGTTTTAGTGGAGTCTTTATTACACGGGCTTGTTAACCTTGTGTTTTAATATTGAATGCGCCTCGGATACATGCTGAAAGTACTGAGAGGCGGGCGCGTAATGTCGTTTCTTTACAACGCTCTTGAATAGAAGGGAACGTTTGAATCTTTATATCGGATTTATTTAAATCCAACTCTAAATCAAACTTGAAAGAAAACAAAAGGGCATAGAGGGCTCTGATTCGCTCGCCTGAGTGTCACTGTCTCTAGTACATTCTATTTTTGGCTCAGGTGGCGAACTTGTTCGTCAGAGCGGAATGATTTTAGCTGTGTCGGAAGGGATTCACCTAGGCAACATTCCTGCGAAGTTTGAATCAAATTGGCACGCGGATTTAGGAGGAGTTCGCGTTTGAAGCACATTTACAATGTTGTTTTATTTTTACCTCTGGTGGCCATTTTGTTCACCTGAGCGGGATCGTTTAAGCTATTTTGGTAGAGGGTCATCTATATACATACGAAGTTTGTATGAAATTGGCCCAAGGGTAAAGGGGGAGTTGTTGTTTGAATTCGTTTTCTATTTTTAGCTCTGGTGGCCATCATGTTTATCAGAGCAAAACGAATTTAGCTATTGTGGTAGTGAGTCACCAAGGCAACATTCCTGTAAAATTTAAATCCAATTGGCCCAAGGGATTAGGAAGAGTTCGCTCTTGAATAGAAGGGAACGTTTGAATCTTTATACCGTATTTATCTAAATCAAACTCTAAATCAAACTTCAAAGAAAACAAAAAAGCCCAGAGGGCCCTGATTCGCTCACCTGAGTGTCACTGTCTCTAGTACATTCTAATTTTGGCTCAGGTGGCCATCTTGTTCGTCAGAGCGGAATGATTTTAGCTATGTTGGAAGGGAGTCACCTAGGCAACATTCCTGCGAAGTTTGAATCAAACTGACACAAGGATTTAGGAGGAGTTCGCGTTTGAAGCAAATTTACAATGTTGTTCTATTTTTAGCTATGGTGGCCATTTTGTTCACCTAAGCGGGATCGTTTAAGCTATTTTGGTAGAGGATTATCTATATTCATACGACGTTTGTATGAAATTGGCCCAATGGTACAGGGGGAGTTGTTGTTTGAATTTGTTTTCTATTTTTAGCTCTGGTGGCCATCTTGTTTGTCAGAGCAAAACGAATTTATCTATTTTGGTAGTGAGTCACCAAGGCAACATTCCTGTTAAATTTAAATCCAAATGGCCCAATGGATTAGGAAGAGTTCGCATTTGAAGCAAATTAACGATGTTTTTCTATTTTTAGCTCTGGCAGCCATTTTGTTCATCCGAACAAAATCGTTTTAGCTATTTCGGTAGAATGTCATCTAAGCATTAATCCTATGCAGTTTGAATGAAATTGGCCCAAAGGTACAGGAAAAGTTGTCGTTTCAAGATTTTTTTCTATTTGTAGCTCTGGAGGCCATCTTTTTTGTTAGAGCGGAACGATTTTAACTATTTTGGCAGGAAGTCACCTAGATTGATTGTTTGAGGTTTAACGTCCCCGTCAACATTGTATAGGTCATTATGGAGACGTTGCTCCCAATTTTATGAGACTTTTACCCGGCATTGAGCTGAAATAACATCTCAAGCCCTGCCGCCCAATGAAACCAATAGGGTTTATAAGCATGGACGGTCCGACTCGCACCGCTTTGCCTGGGCAGGCATAGATCCTCTAATAGTCTACCAGTAGGTTTCAGCTCTTCGTGGAAGCATCATGCAGCCCAAATATTGCTTCAGGCCTCAATTGGCGGGGGTCGATTCAAAACAAGTAGCGAAGTAATCCAAAAGGCCCAATTATCGACCAAAGCACTGACAGGACTGATGGGTCGATTGTCTCAAGTGTAGGCTTGAAAAGTTGTCCTAAACGGGGACTTTGACTGTTGCGTCTAACCCTTACATCACGTATACACTTGAGTGAGTGAGTGTTTGAGTTTTACGTCCTACCAACAGCTAAGGTCATACAGAGACGGGACCTCGGTTTAAAGACTCATCCGGAAGTCTGGAGAATCCCGGGATCGATCGTGCGACCCCTGGTTCAACAGGCGAGTAGCGTAACCACTACACCTCGGAGGCTTCCATCACGTATACAAGGCCGTGAAATGAAGACCCCTTAAACCACACTTTTGGCCCCCGCCCATAGGGGCTTGAAGAAACATATGGGCTGCATGATGCTTCCGCGCAGAGCTGAATCCGAAAAGCACACTAGTACTGGTAAACCGCTCAGAGGATCTAAGCCTGCCCAGGAACCGCGGTGCGAAGTGGACCGTCCATGCTAATAAGCCCTATTGGTTTCATGGGGCGACAGGGCTTGAGATGTCATTTCATATCAAACAAAACCACACTTTATATAGAGAAAACTGGGGTTTACGGGGGTATACGTTATTTTTCTTATTTCTGCTCCAAGACATAGGTTGTGGGTACTCGTTAGAATGAGGCGGTTCTAACGAGTACCCACAACCTATGTCTTGGAGCAAAAATAAGAAAAAATATCACAATTTTTCATGAGAAATTTCACCTTTTCGAAGATGTGAAAGAATGCACTTTTTCGCACGGATATGTTATCGTAATGTAAATTCCTGCTCTGTAAGCTAACAGTGCAGACCCAGATCAGACGCCGCATTCTGTTATGTCTGATCTTGGTCTTTAACAGTGTAGACCCAGATAAGACACCGTGTTCTGCGATGTCTGATCTGGGTCTGCACTGTTTGCCAAACCAGTCCAGATCGATTCTACATGTAACTAACTACATGTTCCAAAAACACGTGGTGCCATCACGGCTAAAATAAATGTCTACTGGATTTCGCATTACGATAACACACCCGGTCTCACATCGTGCATTTTTCATATCTCCAAAATGGCTGCTTTTCCGATAAAAAAAAATTATGATATTTTACTTATTTATCTTCCAAACATAGGTTGTGGGTGCTCGTTAGAACCGCCTCAATGAGGCGGTTCTAACGAGTACCCACAACCTATGTCTAGGAGCAGAAATACGAAAAATAATGTACACCCCCGTAAATCCCAGTTTTCTCTATATAAAGTTGGGTTTAGTAGGGTGTTCATTTCACGGACTTCTCCACGTGATGCGTACAAAACATTGATGTGATTGTCCATGAACACCAGAGACAAAGAGCTACTGTGCCCAGTAAATTTGGGTCGATTGACAAACAATCGAGCGGCCCAACTATATGGCAGTACATCAACATTGCCTTTACATTCAAAGCAGATAATATCGTATAGTTGTGGCCCCGCCCATCGGGGCTTGACGGAATTGATGGGCTGCATGATGCTTCCACGCAGAGCTGAAACAGACCGCTAAGAGGATCTAAGCCTGTCCAGGTAAAGCGGTGAGTGTCGGCCCGGCCCGTCCATCCTTATAAACCCTATTGGTTTCATTAGGCGACAGGGCTTGAGATGTAATATCATCTCAATGTCGGGTAAAAGTCCCACAACATTGGAAGCAACGTCTCCAAAATGACCTATACAGTGTTGACGGGGACGTTAAACCGTATAGTTAACCAGCGGTACTTAACGTTGTTCACGTCAATATTTATATTTCCAGTGTAAAGCCAAATGTAAACCAAATGAAAACAATGTAGATATAGTTGATACTTTCATGAACGCATCAAGTCACATGGTTTTCAGTGACGTCAAATAGTGTCAGTTTAAACCATGGTTCGCTCCGATCTGAATGAGCGTTGGTGACGCCAACGCTGTTTTGGTCTTTGTAGAAAAAACAGCGTGTAAATGTCTTCCAGCTTTAAAAATGGCCATATAAACATTTTTTTTCGACCAGTGATGAGGAGCACAGAATGTAAATATAAGAAATAAACTTAATTCATGAAAGTATGAACGACAGTGGGTCGCTAGCAAAGTTTACATGAACCTCGAAGTACTTTGCAGGCGACCCGCTGCGTTCATATTTTCATGAACAGCAGAAAAATAAAATTATTTTTTTAAATCAATACATTAACACATTTAGTACCAGAAACCCCAAAACGGGTACCCTGGCAAGCAGTGCAGGTCCAGATCAGACGCCACAGAACTGTTTGCAAACAGTTCAGCCATTTTCCAAATAAAGTTTGATGAAAACACAACCTGACACCCCTAAATTTTGAAATGGACTCCTGCTATATATAAGGAGGAAGATTCCATTTGGTACAAAGAGGGTTAAATCACACGACATCAGGTGGTCACAGAGTGACGTCAAGATAAATCATGCCTTTCTCAAAAATGATTGGACGATAAGATGTCATGACTTGTACAACGCTATTCCATCGATCGATTTGGCGCAATTGTTTGCTCAATTCAATTTTATCCCTTAACCCAGAATTTTTCGTCAAATAATGGATAATACAATAATACAGTCAAGTCCCGCTATTAAGACCAGATAAACTATCCTTTGGAGGCAAGTAATACATTACGCAAACACGCCTATACAAATACATTGCCATCTTTATCGCCGAAAAAATGAAAATTTTATGATGAAAAATTGTGATATTTTTCTTATTTCTCCTCAAAATATAGATTATGGGCACTCGTTAGAACCGCCTCATCGAGGCGGTTCTGACGAGTACCCACAATCTATATTTAAGAGCAGAAATAAGAAAAATAAAATGTACCCCCGGAAACCCCAGCTTCACCGTATAAAGTGGGGTTCAAGGGGGTCAAAATTATATAGGCGTGTTTTCTTGATGCACCGCGGAACTGAAAAAAAAAATATTGAGTGTACATGTCAAGTGTTTCTAGGCCAGACTACCTAGTTTTGGCCAATTAGGCCTCATCAGTCGCCCTCAAGTATTTTCAAAACTCCATAATGGAATCAATGATCCCAAAGGACAAGAAGATACAAACGTCACTATGCTGAAGGGCAGGGAGACTTTTTACGGCCGCCACACATTCACTTCACACCATCTGTAGTGGCGTTGAATATGTTCTATGAAATGGTTATCATTTGGAAGCAAGGAATACACCATAGAACTGAAAAGTGTACAATTGTTTCTGGGCCAGACTAACTTGTTTCGACCAATTAGGCCTCATCAGTGACACAAATATTTTCAAACTCCTCAATGGAATCAATGATCCCAAAGGACATTAAAATACAAACTACACTATGATGAAGGGCAGGGAGACTTTTTATAGCCGCCGAACATACCCTTAAACCAGCTGTATTGACTTTAAACATGTTCCCTGAAACGGTTATCCTTTGGACTATTTCTGCTTTTAAAAGCATATTTGACTGGTTTCAGCTGTCCTTTTTTTGATATTTTCTACACCCCACTTCTGAAAAGTCCCAAATGAGTTCTTAATAAAAGTATTACGCTGTATCAGAAATAAAGGTAATTTATAAGCAACACCCAGGCACGAACAAAGTGCAATTTTGAAATTTTGAGGGTCACTGATGAGACCTAATTGGCCGAAACTAGCTAGTCTGCCCAGAAAACTTGTACACTCCATATTTTCCAGTTTTATGGTGTATTCCTTGCTTCCAAAGGATAACCCTTTAGTCGAACATATTTGCTTGAGATTCGAGCTGTTTGTACTTCAATGTACGAGTATGTCAAAAAAATACTTTCGTTTTTAACTATCACGCTGAGAAGTCCGTGGAATAAATTTTCCTGTACACCCCAGCTTATATATAGGGGCTTGGAGAAATAGATCGGGCTGCATGGTACCTCCACGCAGAGCTGAAACTGACCGCACACGAGTACTGATTATCCGCTTAGAAGGGGCAAAGTGGTGAGAGCCCAATGCATTTAAGCCCTATTTGTTCATTTGGCGACAGGGCTTGAGATATCATTTCATCTCAATGTCGAGTAAAAGTCCCACAAAATTCAATATTCCTGGTGGGGACGACCAATCTCAATTCAAAATCAAATAATTTTTGTCACCAGACAATTGTTTTTTTGAAACCATCACGAAAACACGCCTATATAATTTTGACCCCCTTGAACCCCACTTTTTATATAGTAAAACTTGGGTTTCCGGGGGTATACCTATTTTTCTTATTTCTGCCCTAAAATATAGATTGTCGGTACTCGTTAGAACCGCCTCGTTGAGGCGGTTCTAACGAGTGCCCACAATCTATATTTTGAGCAGAAATAAGAAAAATATCACAATTTTTCATCTTAAAATTTTCATTTTTTCGGCGATAAAGGTGGCAATGTATTTTGTATAGGCGTGTTTGCGTAATGAATTTTTGTCACCAGACAATCGTATTTTGGAAACACTGTCGCGTGTTTCTTCGTTGTCAGATTAAAGAAAAAGTTCTAAAAGTTTGAAGAAAAAAATACCTTGAAATCTAGTATATACAGGTCTATTCCTCCACACTAACCAAAGGCAGAATAATTTGTTTAATGCTCAGAAACCTACTGTACAGCCGCAAGAAATATCGGATTTTAATACTATGATAACAATAGACGGGACAGTTTCTTTCCCGGGGAAGAGTTGTCTCAATATACATGATTAAGCATAGCGGCAGGTAATTAGGTAAATAAATAAAAAATAAAGAGCTAGACAACACCTATAGTTTATCAACGACCTTTGAGAGTTCAACGTTCAAGCGTGACAAGACTAGTCCATAATTTAGGGGAAACAGGTTTCGGATTTCTTTTTTCATGGGATTTTGAAATTATAAATACGTTTTGTGATAATGCTATTATGTAAAAGCCGTGGCCAAGTGATTAAAATGATGCAGTACGAATCTCAGTAAAACTATATCACCCAATGTAAAATCCCAACAGAAGACGACTTACCTAAAACACAGACTAGTCCAAAATTTAAAGTGCAATCACGTCTAGACTATACTGTTGTCGAAAGACCCAACTAAACCCCACTTTATATAGTGAAAACTGGGGTTTACGGGGGTAGACATTATTATGAGCCCCGCCAAGCGAATTTGTGTCTTCGAGCATTCCGTCATGGCAAATTTTAACTGCGCATGCGCAGCCATTCAGAGGGGCCAGGGATGTGGCTTTCTGTCTGAAGGTTCCTCTTGATTCACTGCTTGTATGAGCGAGCAGCGAAGGTTCTGGCGAGACTGCGCGGATGCGCAGGCTCGCCTGAACCTTCGCTGCTCGCATAGGCGATAAGTACCAAAATCGCTTGACGGGGTCCCTATGATGACGCGGTTATTCACGGGGGCGTAATCTGCTTATAGAACAAGATTTTTACTTCAAACACGAATTTGTTCCCGGGCCAAGATCTTTTTATCTTTAAAGCTGGTCACAGGTCACGGTCAAGGTCACAGGTCACTTTTTGGTATGAGTAGGAAGGCCTAGTCAGAAGGAACATGCATGCTTAATATGAAGGCTCTATCTGAAACGCTTAAAAATTATGACCAATGTCACTTCTTCTTTAAAGTAGGTGAAAGGTCAAGGTCTCAGGTCAACTTTTTGAATGAGAGGAAAACCCTTGTTACAAAAAACTTGCATGCCAAATATGAAGGCTCCATCTGAATCAGTTCAAAAGTTATGATCAATGTTAAAGTTGCAAAACCGACAAACCAACAAACAAGCCAAAAGAACGGATAGGGCAAAAACAATGACCCCACTGTCGCTATCGGGGTAATAAAAATCGTTTGCCCCAAATTACAGTTGATCGAGAATAAGAAAGTGACGATAGCGAATGTTTTTGTTTTTAATATTGTCCACTGTTGTCAAAAGGTATAGTCTTTCAAAACGCAGTGAGACGTGACTGCACTTTTAATTTTGGACTCGTCCGTGTTTTAGGTAAGTCGCATGTTGTGAGTATTTTTTACACTGGGCGATAGTTACCGTCATATTCTTAGTCTTACGCTTTATCAGATTGACGTCTAGTCGAGACAGTCTAGTAACGCGTCTACCATCTTGGAGATCTAGGGTTCGAATCTTGGTGAGGGCTTTTTTTTTTCTTCTCTTTTTTTATTGTTTTATTTTTACATTTCCTGAACATTTTTTTCATAACTATAAAATTGGATCACACGAGATGTTTGTTTGTTTGATTGATTTGAGGTTTATTGTCCCCGGCAGTTTTGGAGAAGTTGCTTCCAGTTTTGTAGGGTTTTTACCCGACATTGAGATGAAATGACATCTCAAGCCCTGCCACCTAATAAAACTAAACGGGTCTATAAGCATGGCCGGTCCAACTCGCACCACTTTGCCTGGGCAGGCTCGGATATACTAAGCGGTTTACCATTGCTTATGTGCCGTCAGTTTCAGCTCCGCTTGGAATCATCGTCCAGCCCGATCTATTTCTCCAAGCCTCGTTTGGCGGGGCCATCACACTAGAAGTATATTCATTTCATTGAAAAGATGGAACGAGCATAAGCGAAGCGAATCGTTTCAGCTCGGATTCTAGAAGTACTATCAAAAATGATACTATGATTGAACATACGTTCATAGCCGTCAGTGAAGGCAAATGCTCTGTTGAAATGTATCTGAAAGAGTTTTGTTTGTTTGTAATGGGGTTTTACGGCCCATGCAACACTATTTAGGTCATTTCTGAGCCGGTCAGTTTACTTATCCACCCTTTTCCAGGGCAAGCTTATACGTAAGCGGTTAACCTACAGAGTGCACATTCTTTCGCCAGAAACTGACAACTGCCCTTCTTGAATCAGCGGAAGGGAGGGAATGGCCATGGAAAAGATTTCATGATCACTCTCCAGGAAAGAATGTTGCTGACCCCGGCAGGTATTGAGCCCGCGTCCTCCTGATCACCAGTCAGACGCATATCCGACTGAGCTGCCCAGGCCGGCATTTCAGAAAAGATTTACAATGACATAAAATATCATTGTTGAAAATAAAACAAAGGAAACAAAATGTAAAGGATGTAAATATAAAAAAATAACGAAAATTACTTAACACATAAAAATACAAGAGGCCCAAGAGGGCCTGTCGCTCCACCGGCTAACTTCAGACAATTGTCATATTTATTACATTAACCAATGGTATACTCGTGGACTCTTCTATTGCTATATGTTGGACCAGTCCATTTGTCATATAAGGGGTGTCAGGCCTATTTTTTTTTCTATTTTTGATGGAAAATTCTGTTAGCAAATAGTGCAGGCCCTGATCAGACATGGTGTTCTGTGGGGTCTGATCTGGGCCAGCACTGTTTGCCAAGGTACCCATTTAGGGTTTTCCCGCATGCAATGTGTAAAAAAGAAACAAGTGATCCACCCAAGGAATGTCCATTCTATATTTTTTGGACCCCAGAGCCATGGTTGGCAGGATTTATGTGAGTGACCATTTGGCATTGCTCCGTTCTAAATATCTAAAGCTCTGGGCCTTATGGTTTCAGAGAAGAAGACTTTTTTTAAGTTTTTCCTATTATAAGTCTATGGGAACTAATATGCCTCTGGGCGTGACAAATTTTTTACCCCAGGGGCATTGTTGGCAGGATTTATTTGAGTGACCACTTGACGTTGCTGCATACTTAATATCTAAGCTCTGGGCACTGATGGTTTCAGAGAAGATTTTTGTCAGTTTTTCCCAGTATAAGTCTATGGGAGCTTATGGGCCTCAGGGTGTGGCCAATTTGGACCACAGGGGCATAGTTGGCAGGATTTATGCAGATGAATACTTCAAGTTGCTACATACTAAGCTCTTGGCCTTATGGTTTCAGAGGAGAAAAGTTTCAAGATTTTGTCATTATTAGTATATGGGAGCTACTAAGCACCGGGGCGTTGCCAATTTGGACTCAAGAGTCATTGTTCGCAGGACTTAGTAGGTGACCACATAACTTTGCTACATACTACATGTAAATGTCTTAGCTTTAGGCTTTATGGTTTCAGAGAAGAAGTTTTTCCGTTTATTGGTCTATGGAAGCTAATGAGCCAAAGGTGATGGCCATGGCGGCCATGTTTTTTGTCTGATCAAAATTTCTTCAATGAATCTGTCAATGGTAGACACAAGGAACATTCATGAAAATTAAGAACGAAATCCATTTAGCGGTTTTGGAGGAGAAGATTAAAAAAAAAAGAAGATCCCTTTATGAGTCTATGGAAGCTAATTAGCCAATGGGCGTGTCCATGGCGGCCATGTTTTTTGTCTGATCAAAATTGCTTCAAGGAATCTGACAGAGGTCCACCCAAGGAACATTCATGCAAAGTAAGAATGAAATCCATTTCGTTGAGCGGTTTTGGAGGAGAAGGTTTTTAAAACTTTTCCCCATATAAGTCTTTGAAAGCTAATGAGCCAAGGGGCATGGCCATGGAAGTCATGTGGGGCATGGCCATGGTGGCCATGTTTTTTGCCTGATCCGAATTTCTTCAAGGAATCAGACAGAGGTCCACCCAAGGAACATTCATGCAAAATAAGAATAAAATCCATTGAGCGGTTTTGGAGGAGAAGATTTTTAAATATTTTTTTTTGCTTTCGATGCCATTTTGTTCTGCATGTAACAAAATTCTTTGAAGGAATTCAGAAGAGGACTATGTGAGAAACATTCCTGTGAAGCTTGGTTACAATCGACCAAGTAGTTAAGGAGGAAATGTTTAAAGAAAAAAGTTAATGCACGGATGCACAACCGCACAGACGCACAACAGACACAGGGCCATAACATATAACATAAGACCCGCCGGTCTTTGGCCAGTGGAGCTAAAAAATGAACAGATTTATGTTTTTATTTCTTTAATTATTTATTTTTTCCTTTCCTCCGTCGGATTCGGTATGCCTCCCTTTTCAACTAAGCCATTTTAACCCTCAGGGATCTGGAGAACTGTTGACACTGTAGTATAATTAGGTCTAATAAATCAATCTCCCTCAGTATTTTGAATTTATTTTGAAACATCAAGTCGTATAAATAGAGTTTGTGTTGAAAACATCAGTTCTATCACCAGTGTGATGGGCATGTGAAATTTCTGATGTTTTGAATTTTAGAATGACAATATGTAGGTGGACCTCTATAGATATGTGATAGTCAGCAAAATTGGAGGAGATTAATTCAGATACAGGAAGGTACTTTTAAATAAATAAATAAATAAATAAATAAATAAACAAGAACTTTTGAAGAAGAGAAGACTTTTTTAACATTACACTACATATTATATAGTGAAAATAAACCCCGCCCACTGCAGCCATGTTTTATGACGGATCAAAATTTCTTCAAGGAATCTGACAGAGGTCCACCCAAGGAACATGCATGCCAAATAACTATGAAATAAAACAAGAACTTTTGCAGAAAATATTTTCAGCATTACACTATATGTTATATAGTGAAAATAAGCCTCGCCCATGGCGGCCATGTTTTTTTCTAAGATCAATTTTTTTTTCAAGGAATCTGACAACAGTCCACCCAAGGACAATTCATGCAAATTACAATGAAATCCCACAAGTACTTTTGCAGAAAATGATTTTTTAGCATTACGTTATATGTTAAATAGTGAAAATAAGCTCCGCCCATGGCGGCCATGTTTTTTGTCGGATCAAAATTTCTGCAAGGAATCTAAAAGAGGTCCACCCAAGGAACATTCATGCAAAATAAAAACAAGGCATCGCATGCGATACAAATCCCCTCGCACTAGACAACTTCGTGTGTGGAAAACACTGAAATGGCAAAAGTCCAACTTGCTTGAGATATTATCATATGCAACATTTGTGTAAAGTTTGTTTAAAAATTCTCCAATAAATGTACATTCTAGAGTGATGACGTTTCTCTAAAAATAGCCATAGTGACCTTGACTTGAGGCCATGACCACGAAAGTAGATCTTGCTCAAGATATTATCATAAGCATCTTTTGTGTGAAGTTTTATTAAAATCTGTTAATAAATGTAGGCGGTAGAGCGATGACAAAGTTTTTCTAAAGATAGCCACAGTGACCTTGACTTTGAGGTCATGACCTTGAAAGTCGAAGTAAGTCGAGATATTATCATAAGAAACATTTGTGTGAAGTTCTATTACAATCAATCATTAAATGTAGGCGCTAGAGCGATGACAAAGTTTTTCTAAAAATAGCCACAGTGACCTTGACCTTGAAAGTCTAAATAGCTCGAGATTTTGTCATAAGGAACATTTGTGTGAAGTTATATTGAAATTTGTGAAAAAATGTAGTCACTAGAGCAATGACAAAGTTTTTCTAAAAATAACCACAGTAACCTTGACCTTGAAAGTCAAACTCGCTCAAGGTATTGTCATAAGGAACATTTGTGTGAAGTTATATTGAAATGGATGAAGAAATGTAAGCTCTAGAGGCATGACAAAGTTTTTCTAAAAATAGCCACAGTGACCTTGACCTTGAAAGTGGAACTCACTAGAGATATTGTTATAAGCAACATTTGTGTGAAGTTATATTGAAATCAGTGAAGAAATGTAGGCGCTAGAGCGATAACAAAGTTTTCTAAAAATAGCCATAGTGACCTTGACCTTGAAAGTCGAAATGGTGAGATATTGTCATAAGGAACATTTGTGTGAAGTTATATTGAAATCGATGAAGAAATGTAAGCGCTAGAGGGATGACGAAGTTTTTCTAAAAATAGACACAGTGACCTTGACCTTGAAAGTGGAACTCGCTAGAGATATTGTCATAAGGAACATTTGTATGAAGTTATATTGAAATTGGTGAAGAAATGTAAACGCTAGAGCGATGACAAAGTTTTTCTAAAAATACCCACAGTGACCTTGACCTTGACCTTGAGGCCTTGACACTGATAGTCGAACCCGCTTGAGATATTGTCATAAGGAACATTTGTGTGAAGTTATATTGAAATCAGTGAAGAAATATAGGCGATAGAGCGATAACAAAGTTTTTTCTAAAAATAGCCACAGTGACCCTGACCTTGAGGCCATGAGTTGGAAAGTCGAACTCGCTGGAGATATTTTTATAAGGAACATTTGTGTGAAGTTATATTGAAATTGGTGAAGAAATGTAGGCGCTAGAGCGATGAAAATGTTTTTCTAAAAATAGCCAGTGACCTTGACCTTGAGGTCATGACCTTGAAAGTCCAAATCGCTCAAGATATTGTCATAAGGAACATTTGTGTGAAGTTATATTGAAATCAGTGAAGAAATGTAGGAGCTAGAGCGATGACAAAGTTTTTCTAAAAATAGCCACTGTGACCTTGACCTTGAAGCCATGACCTTGAAAGTGGAACTCGCTCAAGATATTTTTATAAGGATCATTTGTGTGAAGATATATTGGAATTGGTGAAGAAATGTAAGCGCTAGAGCGATGACAATGTTTTTTCTAAAAATAGCCACATTGACATTGACCTTGAGGGCATGACCTTGAAAGTCCAACTCGCTCGAGATAATTTTATAAGGATCATTTGTTTGAAGTTAAATTGAAATTGGGAGAGAAATGTAGGCGCTAGAGCCATGACAAAGTTTTTCAAAAAATAGCCAGAGTGACCTTGACCTTGAGGTCATGACCTTGAAAGTCGATCTTGCTCCAGATATTGTCGTAAGGAACGTTTGTGTGAAGTTATATTAAAATCGGTCAAGAAATGTAGGCGCTAGAGCGATGACAAAAGTACGTACGTACGTACGTGGCGCTAGAGCGATGACAAAAGTACGTACATACGTGGCGCTAGAGCGATGACAAAAGTACGTACTTACGTACGTACGTACGGGCCAAATGCTATATCCCCCCTCACAACTATGTTGTGCGAGGGGATAATGAAATCCAACAGGTGGGTTTGGAGGAGAAGATGTTTAAAGATTTTTATTTTTTTTTGTGTGGTTTTGTTGCCATGGCAACCAGAGTTCTGGGTGTAACAAAATTCTTTGAAGGAATTTAGAAGAGGACTAAGTAAGGAACATTCCTGTGAAGTTTGGTTACAATTGGCCCAGTAGTTTAGGAGGAGAAGATGTTTTAGCATTACACTATATGTTAAATAGGGAAAATAAGCCCCGCCTATGGCGGCCATGTTTTTTTGTCGGATCAAAATTTCTTCAAGGAATCTGAAAGGGGTCCACCCAAGGAACATTCATGCAAAATAAAAATGAAATCCAACAGGTGGTTTTGGAGGAGAAGATTTTTAAAGATTTTTAATATTTTGTGTTGTTTTGTTGCCATGGCAACCAGAGTTCTGGGTGTAACAAAATTCCATGAAGGAATTTAGAAGAGGACTAAGTGAGGAACATTCCTGTGAAGTTTGGTTACAATGGGCCCAATAGTTTAGGAGGAGAAGATGTTTTAGCATTACACTATATGTTAAATAGGGAAAATAAGCCCCGCCCATGGCGGCCATGTTTTTTGTCGGATCAAAATTTCTTCACGGAATCTGAAAGAGGTCAACCCAAGGAACAGTCATGCAAAATAAAAATGAAATCCAACAGGTGGTTTTGGAGGAGAAGATTTTTAAAGATTTTTATTTTTTTTTGGTTTTGTTGCCATGGCAACCAGAGTTCTGGGTGTAACAAAATTCTTTGAAGGAATTTAGAAGAGGACTATGTAAGGAACATTCCTGTGAAGTTTGGTTACAATTGGCCCAGTAGTTTAGGAGGAGAAGATGTTTAAAGAAAAAGTTAACGCACGGACGCACGACCGCACGGACGCACGACGGACACAGGGCCATGACAATAGCCCCGCTGGCCTTCGGCCAGTGGAGCTAATAAAATAAAAATGAAAAAAAAAAAAAAAAAAAAAAATATGTACCATTGGGACTCGAACCTCGTCTGAAATAATTTTAGTGTGACTCGTAGTACATCGCATTAACCACTCGGCCATGACTTCTAGATAAAGACAATATCTAAACATTGATTTATATTTGAAAAATCCTGAGAAAAAAAGTTCTCCGAAACCTGCTTCCCCTAAAAAATAGAATAGACTTGTCACGCTTAAACTTTGAACTCTCAAAGGTCGTTGATAAACTATAACAACGCTTCGGTAATAATATTTATAAAAGTATAACTGGTCTTGTCTGCCTATGATAGATATATACTCAGATTCAATGAAAACGCACCACTAGTACTTTCACAATATTTCCAGCATTTGATCACATTTAATGAATTATCACTTTCTTATCCACAGACTCACCACAGAGTTACAGCATTTCATTGGATGCAGAGATACGGAGACTCCAATAAGTACACACACCCGAAAAATCAAAATAACATATCCTAATACCGGGTATATCCACCATTAGCATCAAGTGTTGCTTGGCATCGACGCCTCATGCTTCGAATTAAACGCAGAATCTGGTCTTATGTGATGTTGTTCCATTCTTCCTGTAGCGCCATGGCAAGCTGCTAACGGTTGATTGGCGGATAACGTCGGCTGCACACACGTTTTCCGAGCTGGTCTCAAAGGTGCTCAGTTGGGGTTAAATCCGGCGAAAACGCAGGCCAAGGAAGAACTTGCACACCATTTTGATTGAAAAAGTCCATGGTTAGGCTCGCAGAATGAGCACGTACATTGTCCTGTTGGAAAAGCGTAACGTCACCATCAATGCATAAAAACGGTACCACCTCAGGCTCTACGATTTCATCGATGTACCGACGTGCCGTCACCGATGAGTTGAGTTTTGTGGCGCCACGAGATCCCTTCCACACAATTATGCTACCACCACCCTAACGTGACACCTATTTAACACAACAGTCCTGAAATTGCTCCCCACGTCGACGCCATACTTTAGGCCGCCTATCAAACATTTCAACACAAAAACGGGACTCGTCCGTGAACAGTACACCACGCCAACGCTGTTGTGTCCTTCGGATAGGCTGTCGACACTAATAAAAGCAACATATTTGACGTTCTGCCGTCAAACGTCCTATGGCTAGAAATACCGCATTCCTGGAGACGCCGCCGTACAGTTAAGGCACTAACGCGTACGTCATGGGTTCCCACTGTCTCCTGGGCAGTTTCCACAGACGTCCTGAATCGGTCGCGTGAATGACACAATACAATGTACCGGTCCTTCTGATGTGTAATAACACGTTCACGTCCAGGGCGTTGTCTATCGACCCCGTAGCGTTCTGCCTTTCAACCAATCGATCAATCGTAGTGTGCGAACAAACCATACGCTCTGCAACTTGGCAGTATGAAAGACCACCTTCAACCATACCGAGGGCACATATTCCTGTTTCTTATGATAAGACAAATTTTGAGACGCCAACTAGGGTGACACGTGGGTTGCGCTTGGGCCATGCCCCACCCCTCCACTTCATAAAAGGACATACATTTCTGAAACCATTCAGACTCACACCCTAAAGCAGATATTCTCTTGTTCCTTATGATAAGACGCTTTTAGTGACACAAACCTGGAGGTCCCCCGAGGTGGGCCGGGGCCATGCCCCATCCCCTCCATTTCATTAAAGGCCTTATACCTCAGAAACCATATATATTCTTGTTCCTTATGATAAGATGCATTCAATGACATCAACCAGGGCGTGCGAAAACAGCGTTATATTTGGCTCTGCCAGAAGCGTGGGGATTTGCGATGGCGTGCCATCGACTTGCTTATTTTTGCCCCGTGGCATAGGTTGTGGGTACTCATTGGAAGTTACCATTCCTCATAGTATGAGCTCCCTTTGTGCAACAATTGCTGCAGATGGATAAAATGAATTACATAGAGGGCCTAACTCCGTTTTGGAGGTTTATGCAACACAGGATTCAGCTCCGTGAATTCATTCTTCGAGTTTATCTCATCCTTTAAGCTGAAATGAGCAATAATTTATACGAAACCATTCATTTTCAGCCCGATAGGGTCATTTCAGTGACTTTGACATGGATTGAAATTTGACGATGGCGTTAGGACCTTTGTGTAATTAAAACCGATGCAATCTGCGAAAAGTAACATATGTTACATCCACATTTTCACTGTTTGTCTCCTAAGCAATAATCGTTGTGAACATAATCATCTACTTTGTTATCTCTGATGTCGCCTACTGTCATACACTTTCTGTATGCAATTTTCAGATTTATTTGTTTGTTTGTTTGATTTGAGGTTTAACGCCTCCGTCAACACTGTATAGGTCATTCTGGAGACGTTGCTTCCAATTTTGTGGCACTTTTACCCGACATTGAGATGAAATGACATCTCAAGACCTGTTGCCCAATTAAACCAATAGGGTTTATAAGCAAGCATGGTTGTTCCGACTCAAATTAAACCAATAGGGTTTATACGCATGGACGGTCCGAATCACACCGCTTTGCCTGGGCAGGGTTAGATCCTCTAAACGGTTTGCCAGTACTCGTGTGTGGTCAGATCCAGCTCTTGGTGGACGCATCATGCAGCCCATCTATTTCTTAAAGATCGGATGGGGGGGGGGGGAGGGCGGAGGCGGGGGCGGGGGCGGTCCGATGTATGAAATTTTGAGTTGGGTCTATTGTTGCACAGACAAAAACCGCCAAAATGAATATTTTCCAACTTTATTTGTTAAAAGCAGTGAAATAATCACAACATCTCTTAAATTTAACATTTCCCAAAGTATCTTGCCATTGTATTCAAGAGAAATCCACGTTTTTGCGTTTCGTAAGAAAAAACAAAAAAAAAAAATAATCGTTTTCGCTTTTTTCTCGAATTAATGAAAATGGACTTACATTACGCTAACACATCCGTGTGAAATAGTGCATTTTTTAAACCACAAAAAGGGTAGTTTTTCTGATGAAAGTTTGTTAAATTTGTCTTATTTATACACCGAACATAGGTTTTGGGTGCTCGTTAGAACCGCCTCAATGAGGCGGTTCTAACGAGTACCCATAACCTATGTCTTGGAGCAGAAATAAGGAAAATAATGTTTATCACCGTAAACTCCAGTTTTTTTCTATATAAAGTGGGGTTTAGGGGGGGGGGGGTCTTAATTTCACGGACTTGTTCACGTGATGGGTTCCTTACTGCACTGGCCCCATTCAGCTGCTATCTGAGCTGGAATAAAGAGAGTGTTTGCTTGTGAAGAACCATACTCCGAGAAGCCGCAGTGTCATATCTATTACTGATGAAACTGTTTTTGTCTATCGCCCAAAACATCACGAAAACACGCCTATATAAATTTGACCCTCTTAAACCCCACTCTTATATAGTAAAACAGGGGTTTACAGGGGTATATATTATTTTTCTTATTTCTGCTCAAAAACATATATTGTGGGTATTCGTTAGAACCGCCTCATTGAGGCGGTTCTAACGAGTCCCCACAATCTATAGTTTGAGCAGAAATAAGAAAAATATCACGATTTTTCATCTGAAAATTGTCATTTTTTTTCGGCGGTAAACTTTACAATGTATTTGTATAGGCGTGTTTTCGTAATGCAGAGTGATGGTTTTCTTCTTTTCGTTATGGTTACACATCCGTATAGGGCAGTGGTATCATTTGTGGTTGTTAGAAGGATATTTACTTTAAAAAGTATTATATTTTATGGGGCGCCGTTTTACTATTTACTCCGTATTTATAGATATCCTTAACTCGAATTATGGATATCCATATTTCGAATTATGGATATTCATTATTATTAATGGTTACCCATAATTATTTATGGATATCCATAATTTTATTATGGATATCCATAAATCGATTTATGGATATCATTAATTTAGATCGAAATATGTATATCCATAAATCGAAATATGCACATCCAATAATGGATATCCATAAATCGAAATATGGATATCCATAATTTTCCTCTGCAAATAAACCTAATGAATAATGACTGCTCCCTTTGCAAAAAACATCGACTATTCCCGTCAGGGTGTAATAAAAGCCGGGGTGGAGGTGGAGGTAATGTTGGGTAGACTTTGTTGTGGCTTATGGTGTGGAGAGATATGTTTTGAGGTTTAACGTCCCCTTCAATGCTATTAAGGTCATTTTGGAGACGTTGCTTCCAATTATGTGGGACAGTAAGCCTTCATTGAGATGAAAAGACATCTCAATCCCTGTCACCTATTGACTCGCATCCATTTGTTTGGACAGGCTTAGACCTTCTTAACTGTTTACCAGTACTCTCAGCTCATGCAGCCAAATCTATTTCTCAAGCCCAAATGGGCGGGGGCCAGAAGATATATCTGAATCTGCCTGGTGCTCCATACACCTCAAGTAGAGTATTATATGGATGTATGTTAATACTATATAACGACCATGTGCATTTTTCTCCAGAAAACATGCACGGATTCCTGTTTGATTCATTATAATCTTACGTCCGACATCCATTATGTGCGCAGTCTTCGTAGAGGTGATTCCAGAGGAACCTGATCCGTTGGTCGAAATTTCCAGATCTTAGGGCTGGTTCCGATATTTAACTGCACACATGGCAACTTGAAAATAATCACGTGCCTTAGGGAGAAATCATTAAACCAAAAGCTTTGGCGGTGATTTATGGATATCCATAATTCGAATTATAGATATCCATAATTCGAATTATAGATATCCATATTTCGAATTATGGACATCAATTATTCGGCTGATTTATGGATATCCATAAAATCGAATTATGGATATCCATAATTCACATTATGAATATCTATTTAATACGGATTAAATAGTAAAATGGCGCCCCATAATATTTTTCATATTTCTGTGTTAAGCATCGATTGTGGGTAGTCGTAATAGCCGCCTCCTTGAGGCGGTCAAGGAGGCGGTTCTAACGAGTACCCACACTCCATGTTTTTGGCAAAATTAAGGAAAATATTGAATACCACCGTAAACCCCATTTTGTTCTCTATAAGGTGGGCTTTAGTGGGGTCTTTATTACACGCGCTTGTAAACCTTGTGTTTTAATATTGAATGCGCCTCGGATACATAATCAAAGTACTGAAAGTTGTTTTACAACGCTCTTGAATAGAAAGGAACATTTGAATCTTTATATCGGATTATCTAAATCAAACTCTAAATCAAACTTGAAAGAAAACTCTGGGCCCTGATTCGCTCACCTGAGTGTCACTGTCTCTAGTACATTCTATTTTTGGCTCAGGTGGCCATCTTGTTCGTCAGAGCGGAATGATTTTAGCTATGTTGGAAGGGAGTCACCTAGCAACATTCCTGCGAAGTTTGAATCAAACTGGCACAAGGATTTAGGAGAAGTTCGCGTTTGAAGCAAATTTACAATGTTGTTCTATTTTTAGCTCTGGTGGCCATTTTGTTCACCTGAGCGGGATCGTTTAAGCTATTTTGGTAGAGGGTCATCTATATACATACGAAGTTTGTATGAAATTGGCCCAAGGGTAAAGGGGGAGTTGTTGTTTGAATTCGTCTTTTATTTTTAGCTCTGGTGGCCATCTTGTTTGTCAGATCAAAACGAATTTAGCTATTCCGGTAGTGAGTCACCAAGGCAACATTCCTGTTAAATTTAAATCCAGTTGGCCCAAGGGATTAGGAAGAGTTCGTGTTTGAAGCAAATTAACGATTTTTTTCTATTTTTAGCTCTGGCAGCCATTTTGTTTATCCAAACAAAATCGTTTTAGCTATTTCGGTAGAAGGTCATCTAAGCATTATTCCTATGCAGTTTGAATGAAATTGGCCCAAGGGTACAGGAAAAGTTGTCGTTTCAAGATTCTTTTCTATTTGAAGCTCTGGAGGCCATCTTGTTTGTTAGAGCGGAACGATTTTAGCTATTTTGGTAGGAAGTCACCTAGATTGTTTGTTTGAGGTTTAACGTCCCCGTCAACACTGTAAAGGTCATTTTGGAGACGTTGCTTCCAATTTTGTGAGACTTTTACCCGACATTGAGATGGAATAACATCTCAAGCCCTGCCGCCCAATGAAACCAATAGGGTTTATAAGCAAAGACGGTCCGACTCGCACCGCTTTGCCTGGGCAGGCGTAGATCCTCTAAGCGGTTTACCAGTAGGTTTCAGCTCTGCATGGAAGCATCACGCAGCCCAAATATTTCTTCAGGCCTCAATTGGCGGGGGTCGATACAAAACAAGTAGCGAAGTAATCCCATCACGAAAACACACCTGTATAATTTTGATCCCCTCAAACCCCACGTTTATATAGTAAACTGTGGTTTACAGGGGTAAACATTATTTTCCTTATTTCTGCTCTAAAATATAGGTTGCGGGTACTCGTTAGAACCGCCTCGAGGAGGCGGTTCTAACGAGTACCCACAATATATATTTTGAGCAAAAATAAGAAAAATATTAGAATTTTTCATCTGAAAATTTTCATTTTTTCGGTGGTAAAGTTTGCAATGTATTTGTATAGGCGTGATAACGTAATGCAAAAGGTCCCAATTATCAATCAAAGCACTGACAGCACTAGTGGGTCGATTGTCTCGAGTGTAGGCTGGAAATGTTGTCCTGAACGGGGACTTTGGCTGTTTCATTTAACCCTTACATCACGTATACAAATGAGTGAGTGAGTGTTTGAGTTTTACGTCCCACCAACAACAAAGGTCATACAGAGACGGGACCTCGGTTTAAAGACTCATCCGAAAGTCTGGAGAAGCCCGGGATCGATCCTGCGACCCCTGGTTTACAAGGCGAGTAGCGTAACCACTACACCACGGAGGCTTCCATCACGTATACAAGTCCGTGAAATGAAGACCCCCCTAAACCACACTTTCGGCCCCCGCCCATAGGGGCTTGAAGAAGTATACGGGCTGCATGATGCTTCCACGCAGAGCTGAATCCGGCCCGCACACTAGTACTGGTAAACCTCTTAGAGGATCTAAGCCTGTCCAGGAACCGCGGTGCGAGGTGGACCGGCCATGCTAATAAACCCTATTGGTTTCATTAGGCGACAGGCCTTGAGATGTCATTTCATCTCAATATCGGGTAAAAGTCCCACAAAACTGGAAGCAACATCTCCAAAATGACCTTTACAGTGTTGACGGGGACGTTAAAACCTCAAATCAAACAAACAAAACCACACTTTTTTATAGAGAAAACTGGGGATTACGGGGGTATACATTATTTTTCTTATTTCTGCTCAATGAGGCGGTTCTAACAAGCACCCACAATCTATGTTTGGAGTAGAAATAAGAAAAATATCACAATTTTTATGGGAAATTTCACCATTTTGAAGATGTGAAAGAATGCACTATATACGTGTTATCGTAATGTAAATTCCTGCACTGTAAGCTGACAGTGCAGACACAGATCAGGCGCCACATTCTGCGATGTCTGATCTTGGTCTTTAACAGCGTAGACCAAGAAGAGACGCCGCGTTCTGCGATGTCTGATCTGGGTCTGCACTGTTTGCCAAACCAGTCCAGATCGATTCTACATGTTCCAAAACACGTGGTGCCATCACGGCTAAAAATAAAAGTCTACTAGATTTCGCATTACGATAACACACCAGTGTGACATCGTGTATTTTTCATATATCCAAAATGGCTGCTTTTCCGATGAAAAATTATGATATTTTACTTATTTATCTTCCAAACATATGTTGTGGGTGCTCGTTAGAACCGCCTCAATGAGGCGGTTCTAACGAGTACCCACAACCTATGTCTAGGAGCAGAAGTAAGAAAAATAATGTACACCTCGTAAACCCCAGTTTTCTCTATATAAAGTGGGGTTTAGTAGGGTGTTCATTTCACGGACTTTATCACGTGATGCGTACAAAACATTGATGTGATTGTCACATGGACAAAAGAGACAAAGTGCTACTTCGGGTCGATTGACAAACAATCGAGCGACCCAAATATATGGCATTACATCAACATTTCCTTTACATTCGAAGCAGATAATATCGTATAGTTGTGCCCCCGCCCATCGGGGCTTGACGAAATAGATGGGCTGCATGATGCTTCCACGCAGAGCTGAAACAGACCGCACACGAGTATTGGTAAATCGCTCAGAGAATCTAAGCCTGCCCATGCAAAGCGGTGAGTGTCCGTTAATGCTTATAAACCCTATTGGTTTCATTAGGCGACAGGGCTTGAGATGTCATTTCATCTCAATGTCGGGTAAAAGTCCCTCAACATTGGAAGCAACGTCTCCAAAATGGCCTATACAGTGTTGACGGGGACGTTAAACCTTATAGTTAACCAGCGATACTTAATGTTGTTCACGTCAATATTTACATTTCCAGTGTAAAGCCAAATGTAAACCAAAAGAAAACAATGCAGATCTAGTTCATACTTTCATGAACGTATCAGGTCACATTGTTTTCAGTGACGTCAAATCGTGTCAGTTTAAACCATGGTTCGCTACGATCTGAATGGACGTTGGATACGCCAACGCTGTTACGGTCTTTGTAGAAAAAAAAAAGCGTGTAAATGTCTTTCAGCTTTAAAAACAATTGCCCTATAAACATATTTTTCGACCAGTGATGAGGAGCGAAGAATGTAAATATAAGAAATAAACTTAATTCATGAAAGTATGAACGACAGCGGGTCGCTAGCAAAGTTTAAATGAACCCCGAAGTACTTTGCAGGCGACCCGCTGCGTTCATATTTTCATGAACAGCAGAAAAATAAATTTAATTTTTTAAATCAATACACTAACACATTTAGTACCAGAAACCCCAAAACGGGTACCCTGGCAAGCAGTGCAGGCCCAGATCAGACGCCACAGAACGCGGCGTCTGTTCAGGGCCTACGCTGTTTGCAAAAGTTCAGCCATTTTCCAAATAAATTTTGATGAAAACACAACCTGACACCCCTAAAGTTTGAAATGGACTCCTGCTATATATAAGGAGGAAGATTCCATTTGGTACACAAAGGGTTAAATCACACGACGTCAGGTGGTCATAGAGTGACGTCAAGATAAATCATGCCTTTCTCAAAAATGATTGGACGATAAGATGTCATGACTTGTACAACGCTATTCCTGCAATTGTTTGCTCAATGTAATTTTAGCCCTTAAACCAGAATTTTTCGTCAAATAATGGATAATATAATACATTTTGAATACAGTCAAATTCCGCTATTAAGACCAGATAAACTATCCTTTGGAGGCAAGTACATTACGAAAACACGCCTATACAAATACATTGCCACCTTTATCGCCGAAAAAATGAAAATTTTATGATGAAAAATTGTGATATTTTTCTTATTTCTCCTCAAAATATAGATTGTGGGCACTCGTTAGAACCGCCTCATCGAGGCGGTTCTGACGAGTACCCACAATCTATATTTTAGAGCAGAAATAAGAAAAATAAAATGTACCCCCGGAAACCCCAGTTTTACTATATAAAAGTGGGATTCAAGGGGGTCAAAATTATATAGGCGTGTTTTCGTGATGCACCGCGGAACTGAAAAAAATATTGAGTGTACATGTCAAGTGTTTCTAGGCCAGACTACCTAGTTTCGGCCAATTAGGCCTCGTCAGTCGCCCTCAAGTATTTTCATACCTCCATAATGGAATCAATGATCCCAACGGACAAGAAAATAAAAACTACACCATGCTGAAAAAAATATTGAGTGTACATGTCAAGTGTTTCTAGGCCAGACTACCTAGTTTCGGCCAATTAGGCCTCGTCAGTCGCCCTCAAGTATTTTCATACCTCCATAATGGAATCAATGATCCCAACGGACAAGAAAATAAAAACTACACCATGCTGAAGGGCAGGGAGACTTTTTACGGCCGCCACACATTCACTTAACACCAGCTGTAGTGACGTTAAATATGTTCTATGAAATGGTTATCATTTGGAAGCAAGGATTACACCATAGAACTGAAAAGTGTACAATTGTTTCTGGGCCAGACTAGCTAGTTTCGACCAATTAGGTCTCATCGGTGACACTCAAATATTTTCAAACTCCACAATGGAATCAATGATCCCAAAGGACATTAAAATACAAACTACACTATGATGAAGGGCAGGGAGACTTTTTTATAGCCGCCACACACGCCCTTAACACCAGCTGTATTGACCTTAAACATGTTCCCTGAAACGATTATCCTTTGGACTATTTCTGCTTTTAAAAGCATATTTGACTGGTTTCAGCTGTCCTTTCTTGGTATTTTCTACACTACACTTAAAGAATTACACTGTATCAGAAATAAAGGTATTTTATAAGCAACATCAAGGCACGAGCAAAGTTTGCATGAGTCTTACTGCTCTACATCATAGTGAAGTTTTTATTTTCTTTCCTTTGGGATCTTTGATTCCATTGTGTAATTTTGAGGGTCACTGAAGAGGCCTAATTGGCCGAAACTAGTTAGTCTGGCCCAGAAAACATGTACACTCCATATTTTCCAGTTTTATGGTGTATTCCTTGCTTCCAAAGGATAACCCTTTTATAGAACATACTTGACGTCACTACAGCTGATGTGTGGCGGCTGTAAAAAGTCTCCATGCTCTAAATCATAGTGTAGTTTTTATTTTCTTGTCCTTTGGGATCATTGATTCCATTGTGGAATTTTGAAAAATGTGAGGGTCACTGATGAGGCCTAATTGGCCGAAACTAGCTAGTCTGACCCAGAAACTTGTACACTCCATATTTATTGTGTATTCCTTGCTTCCAAAGGATAACCCTTTTATAGAACATATTTGCTTGAGATTCGAGCTGTTTGTACTTCAATGTATGTCAAAAAATACTTTCGTTTTTAACTATCACGCTGAAAAGTCCGTCCAATAAATATTCCTGTACACCCCAGCTTATATATAGACAAGATGGGTTTAGAAGAGTATCTGTTCTACAATGATCATACTCAACTGTGATAAGCAAAAGCTTTTGCCCCCATCCTTCGGGGCTTGGAGAAATAGATCGGGCTGCATGGTACCGCACACGAGTACTGATTATCCGCTTAGAAGAGGCAAAGTGTTCATTTGGCGACAGGGCTTGAGATATCTCAATGGCGAGTAAAAGTCTCACAAAATTCAAGACTATCTCAATATTCCTGGTGGGGACGACCGATCTCAATTCAAAATCAAATGATTTTTGTCACCAGACAATTGTACTTTGGACTGAACCATCACGAAAACACACCTATATAATTTTGACCCCCTTTAACCCCCCTTTTATATAGTAAAACTTGGGTTTCCGGGGGTATACCTATTTTTCTTATTGAGCAGAAATAAGAAAAATATCGCAATTTTTCATCTTAAAATTTTCATTTTTTCGGCGATAAAGGTGGCAATGTATTTGTATAGGCGTGTTTGCGTAATGAATTTTTGTCACCAGACAATTGTATTTTGGAAACACTGTCGCGTGTTTCTTCGTTGTCAGATTAAAGAAAAAGTTCTAAAAGTTTGAAGAAAAAAATACCTTGAAATCTAGTATATACAGATATACAGGTCTATTCCTCTACACTAACCAAAGGCAGAATGATTTGTTTAATCCTCAGAAACCTACTGTACAGCCGCAAGAAATATCGGATTTTAATACTATAATAACAATAGACAGGACAGTTTCTTTCCCGGGGAAGATTTGTCTCAATATACATGATTAAGTATAGCGGCAGGTAATTAAATAAATAAATAAATAAATAAAAATAAAGAGCTAGACAACACCTATAGTTTATCCATTACGAAAACATGCCTATACACAAACATTGCCAATTTTTTGGCCAAAAATTAGAAATTTTAAGATGCAAAAATTGTGATATTTTTCTTATTTCTGCTCAAAACATAGATTGTGGTGACTCGATAGAACCGCCTCGTCGAGGCGGTTCTATCGAATACCCACAATCTACGTTTTTGAGCAGAAATGAGAAAAAAATGTATACCCCCTTAAACCCCAGTTTTACTATATAAAAGTGGTATATGAGGGGGTCAAAATTATATAGGCGTATTCTCGTAATGAACGACCTTTGAGAGTTCAACGTTCAAGCGTGACAAGACTAGTCCATAATTTAGGGGAAACAGGTTTCGGATTTCTATCTTCACGGGATTTTTTAAATTATAAATATGTTTTTTGATAATGCTATTATGTAAAAGCCGTGCCCAAGTGATTACAATGATGCAGTACGAATCTCAGTAAAACTATATCACCCAATGTAAAATCCCAACCGCAGGCGACTTACCTAAAACACAGACTAGTCCAAAATTAAAGGTGCAGTCACGTCTAGACTATACTGTTGTCGGAGGATAAGTAGACAGTGACGTAAAAGAGTATACCACCACGGCTGGACCGTTATCATTTTGATACCCATCACTGGCTGGCAAAACAGACTATACCGTTATAATTATCATACTAAAGTGTCGTAAATCTGTATCTCCCAATGTAAAATCCCAACTGATGGCGACTTCCCCAAAACACGGACTAGTCCAAAATTAAAAGTGCAGTCACGTCTCACTGCGTTTTGAAAGACTATACCTTTTGACAACCTTTTTAATAACAAAATCATTCGCTGACGTCACTTCCAACTTATCTTCGGACAACAGTATATACATTTACAATATGTCTTGGTGTGGTCAGCAAATACTCTGATGAGACTGCGCATCTGCAAACACGTAAGAATGAACTTATCAACGACTATTCAATTAGAAGCTGCCATCTTTGAAAGAAACCCAATCATTACGCAAACACGCCTATACAAATACATTGCCACCCTTACCGCCGAAAAAACGAAAATTTTATGATGAAAAAAATGTGATATTTTTCTGATTTCTGCTCAAAATATAGATTGTGGGCACTCGTCAGAACCGCCTCATGGAGGCGGTTCTAACGAGTACCCACAATCTATATTTTAGAGCAGAAATAAGAAAAATAAGGTATACCCCCGGAAACCCCAGTTTTACTACATAAAAGTGGGGTTCAAGGGGGTCATAAGTATATAGACGTGTTTTCGTGATGCAAAAAAGGCAAGTCTTTAAATTCAGTTTAGTTGTCGACTTACTTAAAGTTTGCAATAGTTTTTTTTATCTTTTAATCGAGCGCAGTTGACGTCACTTCATATACAATGACGTTACATGCGAGTTTTAAACGTTTTCTTTGACGCCACGTTATATTAATACATATAGCTGTATGAAATAGTTATTAGATTATTGCTTTTGGAATTTATCAAAGAAAAAACTTTTCTTTCAACCAATCAAATCGTTAGAAATGTTAAGCAACTCATATCAAACGATACTTATAACAAGGAAAACGCCAAATGGCATTATGGACTGTTTTTTCCACTTCTAGTTATTTGGATGATTTATTAAATATGAATAATACCTATTTCGATGGTTTGATCAGTCAGATTTACCCCCAGAACTTCAGTTAAATAAAGCATATTCTTCCGATACCGAGGCCCCGTTTTTGGATTTACATCTATCTATTGTAGAAGTGTTTGTTTCGTGCAAAATTTATGATAAATGCGATGATTTTGATTTTGAGATTGTAAATTTTCCTTTTTTCGATGGTGATGTTCCTCGTGCGCCATCCTATGGCGTTTATATTTCGCAATTAATTCGATTTGCCAGAGTGTGTAGTCATGTAACTGACTTCAACACTCGTAATAAATTGTTAACTGCTAAACTTCTTAATCAGGGTTATCGGTACCATAAACTACGCAAAGCCTTTTCATAATTTTATAGACTTAATTTTGATTTAATTTCAAAATTCAATATTGGACTTAAATCTCTTCTGCAACAAGGTCTATCGGAACCCGAATCTGCAACAATGTCTATCGGAACCCGAATTTTATGGTGACTTAGTATATAAATTCAGAAAAAATATATAACCGCAATGACTTTAGCACACAATTTCGTAAAATCATTCTTCGATATAAAAAGATTGGGTACAACATATATTTTATACAACAGACTGCACGCATGGTAGTTAACCCAATCACGGTTGACAACTTTGCTTCCCTCTTAAATTGCACGCCGGTGGGTCAGACCTCAGATTCTATGACGGTTCCAACGTAAAGGCTTATTGAAAATTAGAGATATCTAATTCAAGGTAATGTTGGTTGGTGCCTGATGCTCCGTCTCTGGTCGGGCCCATCGGAGTCTAACTGTTGGTTTTCTTTTGCTCCAGCATTTCAGTGGTTTCTTGCTGTCGAGTCCGCACCGTTGTTTCATCTCTGTGGTTGTTTGATTATTTGTGTTCACGGAGATGTTGCACTGATGAGTTAGGAGGCCTTCATGCGGACTGAACAAATTATTTGTCTAAATCGCGACGGAAGTAAGGGCGAGGATTGTGGCCACGTAAAATCGATTTAAGCCACCCAGTGGAATTCGTTTCCGCTGACCGTTCCAATGCGGGTTTCTTCTGTCGCGGTTTATTTTTGTTATGGTTTGTCCTTGGGTGTTTGTGTTGCTTATGTTATTTTATTTTGGATAGCCTATTGGCCATTTTGTGGGAAAGTAACTGTCCTTTTGTTTTTCCGCTCTTGGTGTTTCCATTAGGGTCTGTTGTTTCATGTTTGTGTGTCTTTCCCTTTGGTGTCTCTGATGGGAGCTGTGGGTTGATTGCATCGATTCCTGATCATTGCCTCCACTTCTATTTTAAACAAAAGGTAAACCGGGACAAGGAGGCCCGGCCGGCCGGCCGCCCGCACCGACATCGCTATTCTAAAGGACTGAATTTTTCCTTGAAAAACACGTCCAAAAATGCAGCATGCAAAACCTCATCGAGCATGCGCATATACATAGCCTCATCAGAGTCTCTGTTGCCCAAAGATATGTAGAATAATACGACCACTCGTGTGTAATAATGACGTCCTGCATACCTGCAGAATTAACATTTTGTACCTGACTTTTATTTATTTATTTTATACTTTCTTTACTACTGCCCCGATTATAGATTGTGTGTGCCCTTTAGAACCGTCTCAGAAAAAAATCAAAAAATATATAAACGCAATGACTTCAGCACCCAATTTCGAAAAAAATCATTCTCAGATATAAAAAGATTGGATACAACATAAATGTTATACGACAGACTGCAGGCATGGTGGTTAACCCAATCACAGTTGACAACTTTGCTTTCCTCTTTTATTGCACGCCGGTGGGTCGGGCCTCAGATTCTATGACGGTTCCAGCGTGTTGGCTTACATAGAATTAGAGAGGTCTAATCCAATGTAATGTTGGTTGGTGCCTGGTGCGCTGCCTCTGGTCGGGCCCATCCGAGTCTAACTGTTGGTTTTCTTTTGCTCCAGTATTTCAGTGGTTTCTTGCTGTCGAGTCCTCACCGTTGTTTCATCTCTGTGGTTGTTTGATGTTTTTTTTTGTGTGTGTGTTCACGGGGATAGAGCACTGATGAGTTAGGAGGCCTTCATGCGGACTGAACAAATTATTTATCTAAATCGCGACGGAAGTTAGGGCGAGGATTGTGGCCACGTAAAAATCAATTTAAGCCCCCAGTGGAATTCGTTTCACTGACTGTTCCAAATCTGTTCTTATGTTGCGGTTTATTTTTGTTATGGGTTGTCTTTGGGTGTTTATGTCGCTTATATTATTTTGTTTTGGATAGCCAGTTGGCCATTTTGTGGGCAAGTTACCGTCCTTTTGGCTTTCCGCTATTGATTTTTCCATTAGGGTTTGTTGTTTCATGTTTGTGTTTCTTTTCCTCTGGCGTCACTTATGGGAACTGTGGATTAATTTTATCGATTCCTGATCATTGCCTCCACTTCTGTTATTCCATAAGAAAAACTGATGCATGCCTCTTTAAACCCTTGTTTTCTGTCTATCATCTCGTGAACAAGTCCGTGAAATAAAGACCCAACTAAACCCCACTTTATATAGAGAAAACTGGGGTTTATGGGTGTAGACATTATTTTCCGTATTTCTGCTCCAAGACATAGGTTGCGGGTACTCGTTAGAACCGCCGCATTGAGGCGGTTCTAACGAGCACCCAAAAGCTATGTTTGGAGTATAAATAAGAAAAATACCACAAATTTTTATCAGAACAAATGCCCTTTTTGAGGAAAACAAGCATGAAAAAAAAACAAAAAAAAAAAAAAAAACAAAAAAAAAAAAAAAAAACAAAAAAAAAAAAACAGCACAGCACAGCAACCAACTCCTTCTTCCCTACAAGATCAAGTTGCAGCAGGCACAATCATCACGTGAACTAGTCCGTGAAATGAAGACCCCCCATTCCCCAATTTATATAGAGAAAACGGGGGTTTATGGGGGGTAAACATTTGTTTTTTTTTTTTTTATTTTTACTCCATGACATGGGTTGTGGGTACTCGTTTGAACCGCCTCAATGAGGCGGTTCTAACGCGCACCCACGACCTATGTTTGCAGTATTTATAAGAAAAATATCACGGAATTTCATCAGAAAGGTAGCCAGTTTGGAGATGAGAAATATGCACTATGTCGCACGGTTGTGTTATCGTAATGTAATGAAAATTAAATAATAATAATAATAATACACAACCATAAGTACAATCAACATTAAAGGTCCCGTAGGAAAATCCGACAAAGCTACATTTAAAAGAAACAAGTATTAGCTTTCACAAAAAGCTTGAGTCTACGCTCAGCACACACTTATTTATAGTAGTACCTCGACAAAATCCGACAAAGCTACATTTAAAATAAACAAGTATTAGCTGTCACAAAAAGCTCGAGTTTATGCTCAGCACACACTAGATTAGATTAAACATATTTTATTGCATTTTTAAAACAAAGGGATTGGACACAAGTTATGCAACATTATCTCCCATAAATTTTACAAACTATTTCAAATAATACAGTGGTGAATAGGAGTATGTAAAATATAATAATCATGAACGTAACATTTTGTATTATTTCTAGGTCATGAACAAAGGCGAGTCATGTGGTACTAAAATTCCAAAAGTTTCCCACTTTCTATAACATTGAATAGATGAGTTTCAACGCATGAAGTATCGCATTTGTCAAAATTCATGTGTATCAATATGAATGTACATAAATACTCCGTTTATGATGTGTTCGTTTGTCTGTACATCATAAGTTGTGTTTCCAGTGTAAATGGGTATAAAGCTAAACTAGCTGATAAGATTTTGTTGTTGTCTTTCAAAAATTCTACATTCAAAGAAAAAATGGATTGGACATTTTCTATATTTGCACCGCATGAACATGTAGGAGATGACACTATATTAACTCTGTGCAAATCGGCAGATAGTTACCTATATTAACTCTGTGCAAATCTGCAGATAATTTGCTACAATTGTGACGACTGTAAGCACAATGATGGATTTTCTTTCACCAATAGCTAAATACTCTTTGCTTTTATCGATTTGAGTTTACAATTTCAATTTAAACTCTGACACTGTTACAGAATTGTGGGTTGTCATGCCTAGATCATTCCACAAACGTAATGTTGCGTTACGGAGATGATAGTTTGTGGCTTCATTTACGCGATTTGAGAGAAGATCTGATAAGTTGGAGCACCATGATGAACAATTTTATACATTAGATTAAGTTCTACTTTTGTCTTCTTTCTGTTGGAGTGTCCCAGCCTATTTCGGAATATAGAGAATTCCTCGAAGAGAAGATAGGTAGACCTGTTACTATTGTAACAGCAGTCAATTGTACTTGTTCTTGTCTATTATGTTTATGTTGCACCCATCCCAAACTTCTCTTGCATATTCCAATAAAGGTTTTATATTTGCGCAATATATTTATTTAAGGTTTGTTTAGAAAATCTATACTTAACTCTTATCATGCTGTTCACGACAACCCATATCTTTGGAAACAGTGTAGATCCAGATCAGATGGCTTCTGATGAAACAATCTGATCAGGATCTACACTGTTTGACATTCAAGTTATGAATTTATAGGAATAATTTACATGAAGAAATCTGATTGGTTCAAAGTCAGAAATGTGTGTGGCTTAACTGAATATTCAGCACGAGAAGGGTTAAGTTTTCTAAGGAATGATACTTGCTTTGCAGCAGACTGAATTACAGAATCTATTTGAGCAGACCGTTTGTTGTTTGAAGCTAAAGTTATTCCTATAATGTTATTAATCAAATAATTTTGTATTAACCCAGTTACAGGTCCGAGGTCTGCTGTATTGGCACGAGGCCGAAGACCGCAATTAAAAAGCATGAATTATGATTTTTGAATATTGGTTGACTTGGTGTAATACAGGATAATCAATTAATAATAAATGTTTATGAGTTTCTACAATATTTTAAATGGTATCGTCCATTATTAAATTAATGTCGTAGTCAAAATAAATTTTTGCTGTAACCATCACTTCCGTTTTTAGTGCATTGAATATTATTAACCAAGTTTTGCCCGGTTACTAAGTTTGCTTTAGTCGTCATTCAAAACTGTTTCTATTTCAGCAGGATTTGCAGAAGAAAAACTAAGTGAGGTATTATCAACAAATAGGCGGGCTGAGCCTGATAATGTCTCTGATATATCGTTGATATATATTATAAATAGCATGGGTCCGAGTACCGAGTCTTGAGGAACACCGGCTGTTATATACTTGTATGAGGAACATGTATTATATGATGATACATGCCTCATATGAAGATAAATTTTAGCCAAGCTAAAAGATTTCCATTTATTCCATATTTTTCTAATTGCACTATTAAACCGCGGTGTAATAACTTATCAAAAGCTTTCGATGATATCGCAGAATACTTGATAATTAATTTTAAGATTTTCAAGAGATAAACATGTGTGATGGACTACTTCTAGTAGGTGGTTAGCTGTTGAGTGCCCTGGTGGAAATCCGGACTGGTATCTATATATAAGTTCATTTGACATTAAATGGTTATCATTACCAAAACACGCCTATACAAATACAATGTGAATTTAACCCCCTAAAAACGGAAATTTCAGAGGAAAATTGTGATATTTTTCTTATTTCCAAATATAGATTGTGGGTACTCGTCAGAAGGAGTACCCACAATCTATATGTTAGAGCAGAAATAAGAAAAATAAGGTTTATCCCTGCAAACCCCAGTTTGACTATATAAAAGTGGGGTTCGAAGGGGTGAAAACTATATAGGCGTGTTTTCGTGATGCTTCTTCTAGCAGGTGGTGAGGTGTTGAGTGCCCTGGTAGAAATCCGGACTGGTATCTATATATAAGTTCATTTGAGATTAACCCTTCTCTTGCTGAATATTCAGTTTAGCCACACCCATCTCTGACTTTGAACCAATCAGATTATTTGATGTAATTTATTCCTACAAATTCACTAACTTAATGTCAAACAGTGTAGATCCTGATCAGATGGCTTCTTCAGAAGCCATCTGATATGGATCTGCACTGTTTCCAAAGATAGGGGTTGTCGTGAACAGCAAGATAAGGGTTAAATGGTAATGAATATGCCTAAATACGAACCTTTCAAAGGATTTACAGACACTTTATTAATGAAATGGGTCTATAATTGCAGGCTCCGGATTTTTCACCTTTTTTAAATACAGGCATAACGGTTGCTGATTTCCATATTTGTGAATACGAGTGTATACTTTTCTAACAATAAATGGAAAAGTTTACACAAGGGAACGGCTATTGTTTGGCAGGTGTATTTCAACATTCTATGACTAATACCATCAGGACCACACGCTTTATTAACTTTAAGTAAACTTTCTATATCTATTATTTGTATATATATTATATTAATACACTAATTTGTTTAATACCTGGACGCGAAATTAAAATGACAAAATTCATCACGTGTATGTTGTAAACATTTGTCATTTAATATGTAAGCGTATAGCAGTCACAGATTACAAATACGGATTTCCAAATGCTCTCTCCAATGTGACATAAAAACAAAATTACCGATCACTATCAATTACAACTACTTACTAAATACCTACAATACGGTTCGTTTAATTCGCATTCTAGGTTAACCTTTCATTTTGCATATGAAAAAAACCTTATATATAATGTTCGACGCCTTGGATGAACAACATTGGAGGAAGTAACGTCACAAATCTGCAGGTGACATCGATGGACTGGCAGGAGATTCGCAGGAACTCAAGAACTTCGTATACTGCCTCAGCCAAGCATCCGCTAGATTACGGTCATTGTTTTTGTTTATTGGGTAAATAGTGTGTGTAGGGGAGGGGAGGCAAAAGTAACTCGATTTTACGTGGCCAAACTCCTCGCTTTGCATCACGTGAACAAGTCCGTGAAATAAAGACCCCCCTAAACCCCACTTTATAAAGGGAAAACTTGGGTTTACAGGGGTATACAATATTTTTCTTATTTTTGATCCAAGACATAGGTTGTGGGTACTCGTTAGAACCGCCTCAATGAGGCGGTTCTAACGAGCACCCACAACCTATGATTGGAGTGTGAATAAGAAAAATATCACCGATTTTCATCAGAAATGTATAGCCATTTTGGAGATGTGAAAAAATGCACTATGTCGCACGGATATGTTATCGTAATGGGTTCTGTCGTGGTTTTGAATAAATGATTTGTTCAGTCTGCATGAAACATTTCAAATCATCAGTACAACCTTTCCGCGAACTTAAAAATCAAACAAATACAGAGATAAATCAACGATGAGACCTCGACCGCATCAAATAATTAAAATGCTGGAGCAAAAGAAAACCAACAGTTGGCATCGGACCAGAGATAGAGCATCACGCAAAATTATCAACCGTGAGTGGGTTGAAATTGAAAAGGGAAACGACCAGGAACTTGTAACTCAGGTCCTAAATCACCATCCACAATATCATAAAGTAAAAAAAAGTCGATACATGGAGTTACGACAGTCAACAAAACAGATAGCTAGTAAACCGAGTCAGCAGCTGTTTCTTAAACAGGTGGTGACTCAGATAGTCCAAACGTAACTAAAAAGGAACAATATATATAATGGGAGAAAGAATCAGAATCACCAACAATGTAACAAACAATAAACAAGAAGGAACCACAGCAAAATCATCCACTTGGAAAGGACAGTATAAATTACTATTGGGTTTAAGTATACTTAAAGGGATCCCAACCCTCACCCACACTTTCACTGTAGTCCAAACACGTATTTGTTCGGTTAGGTTTTCTAACTCATCAATGGATCAACTACCATGCATGCAATCTGTCTTAAAACATTTATGTTGTACCTAATCTTTTATATCGAAGAATGATTTTACGAATTTGAGTACGGCAATTATTACAAGCATATAATTTTCTGATTTTATATACTAGGTCTCTATAAAATTCAGGCTTTGATGCAGACGAGATTTAAGTTCAACACTGCATTTTGAAACTATATCGAATTGATATAGTGGGGGCAATGATTTAAAGCTCAATAAAGGCTTTGCGAAGTTTAGGATATCAATAATGTGTGTGTGTGTGTGTGTGTGTGTGTGTGTGTGTGTGTGTGTGTGTGTGTGTGTGTGTGCGCGTGCGTGTGTGTGTGTGTGTGTGTGTGTGTGTGTGTGTGAATTCGGGTTTAACGTCGCTTTCAACAATCTTTCAGTCATATCACGACGGTGTCTGGTTGCGACAGGGAGCTCAATGCTCACTTTTATAGTGCTGCCTCACTGAAGTATCATGTCCCAGACACATTACATGATATCACACCCAGTCACATTATCCTGACACTGGGTCGACCAGTCCTAGCTCTACCCCGCAAATATGAGTGCCAAGCGAGGAGCAGCTAGTACCATTTTTAACGACTTTGGTATGTCGCGGCCTGGGATCGAACCCGTGACCTCCCGTTCCCGGAGCGGACACTCTACCAACTGAGCTATCGGGGCCGGTAGGATATCAATAAATAAGTTCTGAAAGGAGATCCTTTGGAAGCAAAGAATACACAAAATAATGACCAGTATTGAAATGTGCTAGCTTCGGCCTAAGCGGATTTCTATTTTGAAAATGATTCAAAATGAACTCAATGATCCCAAAGGACCCTGATTAAGAAGTTTAGCAGTTAATAATTTATTACGAGTGTTGAAGTCACTTACATGACCAGACACTCTGGCATACCGAATTAAGTTCGATACATACACACCGTAGGATGCCGCAGGAGGAATAGCACCATCCAAGAAAGGAAAATTTACAATTTCAAAATAACATTCATCGCGTTGATCATACATTATGTATGAAACCCATATAAAATAGATAAATGTAAATCCAAAAACGCGGCTTCGGTATCAGATGATTTTGCTTTATTCAACTATATTCGGGGGGAGGGGGGGGGGGCATTTGCCTGATCATACCATCGCAGCAGGTTGTGTCAAGAAGTTATCCAAATATCTAGACATCGAGCTGGCAGCATCAATAATTTTAGATTGCTTTTCAAAAGAATTGGACATCGTCTCGGAGTCTCTTTCATAACACAAATCAGCCCCAAGGGGTGCGCAATTCGTACCCATCGGGATTCCCACAATTTGTTTTAAGGACTTAGTACCAAACCTTTTTAAAATATTGTAACGTAGAAAGATGAGAGCTTCACACACGTTCTGACATGACCATAATATGTAATTTTTATGATCTTCGGAAGTGAATAAAGCATTTTCATCACGAAAACACGCCCATATAATTTTGACCCCCTTTAACCCCACTTTTATATAGTAAAACTGGGGTTTCCGGGGGTATACCATATTTTCCTTATTTCTGCTTTAAAATATAGATTGTGAGTATTTGTTTGAACCGCCTCGATGAGGCGGTTCTAACGAGTACCCACAATCTATATTTTGAGCAAGTACTTGTTAGAACCGCCTCGATGAGGCGGTTCTAACGAGTACCCACAATCTATATTTTGAGCAGAAATAAGAAAAATATCACAATTTTTCATAATAAAATTTTCATTTTTTTCGGCGATAAAGGTGGCAATGTATTTGTATAGGCGTGTTTACGTAACGAGATGGAAAGAATCTTCTCAATGTCCATTCAATAAGAAGCATTAAGTTTTTCTTCTATAAGATTATGAGGCAATGCAGTGTAAAGCGTGGAAAAACATACGTAGACAGACTTGAAGTACGAATAAGTCTGGAAGTTAGTTTTATTGAAGTTCTCATTCGATTTTTTAATTTTCTCCCTGATCTTTGGTATATTTTGCAGCAATATTTCATCACATGCTTTTTTATGGCAGTTGGGCATGGCGTTAATAATTTAGAAAGTTTAGTTAGGTTAAACATATTTTATTGCCTCTTTTTATCAGCAATGGGGTCGAGCCACAAGTTCTCACAACATTAGTTCCCCAGCAACATAAAACAAAACATCGGCATGACAACACAACAATATATACAAGACATACATCTTTTTAAGAGAGAGAGAGAGAGAGAGAGAGAGAGAGAGAGAGAGAGAGAGAGAGAGAGAGAGAGAGAGAGAGAGAGAGAGAGAGATGGAGAGAGGGAGAGAGAGTACGGACAGCATAAGTGGGGCGGGGCTGGTGCGGGCATCTGGTTTATCACCTGAAAAGAGACATGAAATTTAAAATATCATTTTACAGTTAATTTTATTATTAATTCGAAGCGTACTGAATATTTGATGAATTTTTGGACGGAAGTTAAAATACTCGCATTACTTTCAAGCGAGAGAACTTCATTTTCATTGAGTTAAATGCTTATGTTTAGAGGATGAAACTGTCTAGTGTTGTTAAATAAGACAATTCTTTGGGCCAAAAGAAACGTGTACATTCAAAGAAAAAGTGTTCTGCACTTAAAACACTTCTGAGACAATCACATAATGGATTGTGTCGAATGTGGTTATTATAGAGGTCTACTTTGAATTTACTAAAGAAGTTACGCAAACTTGCGCGCAGGATGGGCAATTTTCTATTTCCCAGTATATAATATATTAGAACTTTCGATATCGCTTGGTAACTTAAGGCGTAACTAAAAGAGCTCAAAGTGGGCTTCATGCGTGTACTAGGATCAAGATAGTTCCACAACGCTACAGACGATGGTATGCAGGATCGCTTAAACGGGGCCGTTCGTGTAGACGGCACTGTAATATTACAGGAATCTCTTAATTAAATTATACAGTGAAACTTCATCGACTGTGGGAGGGATTAACTCAATAATATGAGACCGCACTGTGCCATTAACTGCCCTATACATAAATTTTAGATTCTGATTAGTACGCCTTGACTGTAATGTCTCTCAGCCGCATTCTCTATGAAGTCGTCCAAGAGATACTGATCTTATTAGACCAGAGACAATCCTTGCTGCTTCATTTTGAAGCTTTTCTAAACTACTAGACAGTTCAATTGTGCATCCATCCCAAACAATACTAGAATACTCCAAAAGTGGTCGACTATATGATTCATAGCTTTTCTTGAAAAATCATATTTTAGTTTTCTCATTATTCCAACATTTCTAGAAGCTGAGCTGAGTATAGATTCAATGTGTCTATTCCCATTTCATGCTGTCACTGAATGTTATTCCTAAAAAATTTATGATCTTTAACAATGGCACAATCAAAGACAATATTTGGAAAATGTTCACGAAGGGTATATCAGAATAATATAGCCTCTGTTTTGTTGGGATTAAACTCTATAAGCCTCTGTTTTGGCCCAGGGTGTTACGATTAAAAGATCGTGGTCAAGGATACCTTCTAGGTCCAGGCGTTTTCGTGCTTCAAGTCTGTCTACTTATGATTTTTCTACCCTTTACACTACACTTCCTCATTATCTTATTAAAGAAAAACCTAATGATTTAACTGACATTTCATAGGGAAGACTCCCTTTATCTTGCATGTAATGTAAGAAATGCTTTTTTCACTTCTGAAGAGCATAAAAATTATACGTTATGGTCATGTTAGAAAGTGTGTGAAGCTCTCACCTTTCTACTTGACAATAGTTATATACGAATTGGTACTAAGTTATTTAGACAGGTTGTGTGTATTCCGACTGGTACTAATTGCGCACCACTTGTGGCTGATTTGTTTTTGTTTTGTTATGAGAGAGACTTCATGATGACCCTTTCTGCTGAAAACCAGTCTGAAATCATTGAAGCTTTCAGCTCCACTTCTAGACACCTCGATGATTTATTAAATATTGATAATACCTACTTCGATGGTTTGATCAGTCAAATTTACCCCCAGAACTTCAGTTAAATAAAGCAAATTATTCTGATACCGAGGCCCCGTTTTTGGATTTACATCTATCTATTTTAGATGGGTTTGTTTCGTGCAAAATTTACGATAAACGCGATGATTTTGATTTTGAGATTGTAAATTTTCCTTTTTTGGATGGTGATGTTCCTTGTGCGCCATCCTATGGCGTTTATATTTCGCAATTAATTCGATTTGCCAGAGTGTGTAGTCATGTAACTGACTTCAACACACGTAATAAATTGTTAACGGCTAAACTTCTTAATCAGTACCATATCTGTACCATAAACTACGCAAAGCCTTTTCAAAATTTTATAGACGTCATTCTGATATAATTTCAAAATTCAATATTGGATTAAAATTTCTCGTGCAACAAGGTCTATCGGAACCCGAATTTTATGGTGAATTATTATACAAATTCAGAAAAAAATATATAACCGCAATGACTTCAGCACCCAATTTCGTAAAATCATTCTTCGATATAAAAAGATTGGGTACAACATGGATGTTATACGACAGACTGCATGCATGGTAGTTAACCCAATCACGGTTGGCAACTTTGCTTCCCTCTTTAATTGCACGCCGGTGGGTCAGGCCTCAGATTCTATGACGGATCCAACGTAAAGGCTTATTGAGAATTAGAGAGATCTAATTCAATGTAATGTTGGTTGGTGCCTGATGCTCTGTCTCTGGTCGAGCCCATCGGAGTCTAACTGTTGGTTTTCTTTTGCTCCAGCATTTCAGTAGTTTCTTGCTGTCGAGTCCTCACCGTTGTCTCACCTCTGTGTTTTTTTTTAATTTTTTGTGTTCACGGAGATGTTGCACTGATGCGTTAGGAGGCCTTCATGCGGACTGAACAAATTATTTGTCTAAATCGCGACGGAAGTCAGGGCGAGGAGTATTGTGGCCACGTAAAATGGATTTAAGCCCTCCAGTGGAATTCGTTTCCACTGACCGTTCCAAGGCGGTTCTTCTGTCGCGGTTTATTTTTGTTATATTGGTTTGTCTTTGGGTGTTTGTGATGCTTATATTATTTAATTTTGGATAGCCTATTGGTCATTTTGTGGAAAAGTAACTGTCCTTTTGGCTTTCCGCTATTGATGTTTCCATTAGGTCTGTTGTTTCATGTTTGTGCTTCTTTCCCTTTGGTGTCTCTGATGGGAGCTGTGGGTTGATTGTATCAATTCCTGATCATAGCTTTCACTTCTATTTTCTATATTAGTCGCAGGTACAAATAAAGAGCTATCTTCTGCTAAAAGTCTAGATGAACTCAAGAGATTCTCCGAAAAGTCATTTATATATACAAGAAAGAGAAGAGGGCCTAATACCGACCCTTGCGAGACACCAGCAATCACAGGACGAATGGGGAAATAGCATCAAGAGAACTGACTGTTTTCTATTGGACAGATACTTTTCAAGGAATGACACCATGTCCTGATATACCGCACTGTTTTAATTTGAAAATCAAACCTTCGTGCCAAACACGATCAAAGGCTTATGATATGTCGCAAAACACCATATTAGAAAACTGATTGTTGTCAAAAGTATTGCATATACTGTAGTTAATATCAATGAGTTGAAATGTGGTTGAGTAAATACTGATTGATGATTACAGATTAAGTCGTGAGAATGAAGAAAGTTGTAAAGATGTTCAAAAGTAACACGTACCATCACTTTACCAAGTGGATTCAGTAGTGCTATAGGTCTGTTATTTGCATCCCCTTTTTAGGAATAGGGACAGTATTTGAAAACTATCAGGAGTCCTGAAAAATGCAATAATTAAAAACCGATTAAAGAGAATCATGAGGGGCTTTGTTACTGCCCTTGCAAATGGTTTTGATGACCTGTAACTTATTAAATTTGGTCCTGATGCTTTACTAACGTTTAATGAGAAAAACTATCATAAACCTCTTGCTCTGAAATTTCACAAGTTCCTAGTGTCGCATTGGTTTTTGGTTATAATGGAGGTAAGTCCGGTGTATCATCTGAAACTGTTGAAATAGATGTGAAATAAGAATTTAAACATTCAGTTTTTTCATGATCAGTAGTATGATTTTGACGATGCCCTTTTTCTTGTGTAATTAAAGTTGGTATTGATGAAGAAGATTAGTTTGACTTGACAAAATGTCGTACTAGTTTCCAAACATCTAGTTTGTTATTGCTAGAAGATTCGATTATGTTTGTTTCCAAATTACTATAAAATATTTGCTTAGCATGCCGTTTCAAATTATTCACTTTATTTCTTATTTATTTATATCTCTGCCAATGAACTGGAATATTTGATTTTTCAGCTCAAGATTTCAGTCGGTCCCTAATTCTAGAGTGCTTTCATACCATGACTTGTCATCTTTGTTCTTTGCCAACGATGATTTCTTGTGTCGGAATTATCTGTTTAGCAAAACCTAGTAGATCAGTTTAAAACTGTTTTGTCGTATCGTTTACGTCGAGATACTCGTATTTAATTCCATTCGTGATTATTGATTTTGTCCGATAATGCTTCATAATTTCCTTTGCTACAAATCCATACAGTGCGCTTTAATGAAGTTGATAGTTGATAATCAAATAGAACGGTCAGATAAGTAGCGGAGTGACCGCGTATTGCTTCAGGTATAGTCAATGTTCCACTGTCTAACACTTGCTGGTCGAAAGGTAAAATAACAGAGTCAAGCAAGGCTCTTCCTAGTGTGGGCTCACTTATTATATTCGCCAAAGAGTTGAGAAGCATCACATATTTCTATATTTTAGGAGCTCTTCAATCAGATCTTCAACTATGATAAGATTACTTGTAGTTTGCTCGTAAATTCTAACACAGCGCGCTTATATAGGCAATGGCAAATAACTGTGTTTTATTCTACATCAAATCACGACAAGGAAGAGCTTACGAGTGACGTCATTAAAAACTTCCAATTTATGATGTCACTGGTCGATTTCCTTGACGTTTGACGGTGTAACGTCATATTCTCGCATCGAAAATATTAGAAAAGGATATAAATGGATGTGTTTCAGTCGATAATTGTAGCGGGATTTTTTCTAACAATGGCGAAAAGTTGTGTGATTTTGAAGGAAACAACAGCATTATTGCCGATTTTCAGCCTGTTGGAATCGAAATAGATAAGCTCTACTTTGTGATTTGTTGAGTAATAAATCACAGTTTGGAGGTTAGTTGTAAAGTAGACAAATCACGAGCGCGTAGGATTTGTTGAGTAATAAATCACAGTTTGTCGGTCAATTGTAAGTAGACAAATCACGCGCGCTACGCGCTCGTGATTTGTCTACTTTACAACTAACCTCCAAACTGTGATTTATTACTCAACAAATGACAGTTAGAGCTGATCTATTTCTTAAATTTAATGAATAAATTTAGATCGGGTGTTTTAGGTCTATAGAACACACATGAAGTAAGACACTTGCGCACTTTTGAATGATTTGTAACCAAATTCATTCATCCCAGAAAGTTTCACGTTCCGTTGTTCGTTCACAAAAGATTTTATTGCTAATATAGACGAGTATACCTCCTCCGTGATTATTTCTGTCTTTTCGAAATGGCGCCGAAAGCAGGCTTTCTGTATTTCATCTTCATTTAAGTGAATTTCCGTAAAACACAATATATCATAATCTATAAGGTTTTCTTTGATTTCAAATTTGTGTCTAATACTTCTGATGTTTAAATGTAAAATAGAAATGCTGTAGCATGCTGAGTATTTTCCCGGGTTGCTTCCACGTCGCCGCACATTAACACCACTATTTGAATTACCAGTACAGTAAACATGTTGCGACAGTAAATTGTTGTGAGGCGGTTGATATTTTTTTATTGAAGGAGAATTTTAATGATGTTAAGTGCGAAAGAAATACAAACCTTGCGGAAGCACATGTATCTTTGAGCACGCTTGTAGAACGGCCCGGTGGTCACTCCATGGCTTATTGAATCTTTACCCGTCAGACAATTTAACTAAACTTTCTTAAATTTGCAGAATTGATGGCTAACCGGATCTTTTTCATATAGCTGCCTGCACCTATCCCATCCTGTATATGCTAGACTATGCAAGACTTTACATGAGAGTGTGAGTGAGTGTTTGAGTTTGACGTCCTACCAAAGCTAAGGTCATACGGAGACGGGACCTCGGATTCAAGACTCATCCGCAAGTCTGGAGAAGCCCGGGATCGATCCTGCGATCCCTGGTTTACAAGGCGACATTACGAAAACACGCCTATACAAATACAGTGTAAGCTTGACCATAGAAAATTGGGAAATTTTAAGATGAAAAATTTTGATATTTTTCTTATTTCTGCTCTAAAATATAGATTGTGGGTACTCGTTAGAACCGCCTCATTTCTGCTCTAAAATACAGATTGTGAGTACTAATTAGAACCGCCTCGATGAGGCGGTTCTAACGAGTACCCAAAATCTATATTTTAGAGCAGAAATAAGAGTTTACCCCTGTAAACCCAAGTTTTACTATATAAAAGTGGGGTTCAAGGGAGTCAAAATTATATGGGCGTGTTTTCGTGATGAGTAGCGTAACCACTACACCACGGAGGCTTCTGTGTACATGAGAGTAAGAAAGACAGCCCAAGAAACAAGTATAAGGAAATCTGAGGAGTAAAATTCATAGTGTCTATCTGGAAACAAGAAATTGTTGTTCCCCGAAATGAAAGTTATTTAGTGATACGTTTTTCAAATGGTATTACGGTTATTTCTTTTTATCATATTCATTTTCATTGGTTTTGAGCCACGACACGCAAGGGAGTAAGGGTTCGGACAAGCCTGCGCATTCGTGCAGTCATAACAGAACCTCTGCGCTCCACCCACTCGAGCAACAAACATGGGGCAGACCGCACGGAGAAGCAGATATACCGGTACTTGCAGGAATGCCCAGTGGGGGGGGGGGGGCTGTGCATTCACCCAGTCTCAACTGAATACTTGTCGTTTGACGAACACCCAGCACCTAAGAACATACCGCAGATAAACAAATGCGGTCCCTCACATATTGGAACCTCGATCGAAAACAGAACGCACTGTGCGTTCGAAAGCACTTCGTGGCTCATTTGAGTTTACGGGCTTTGTGCCCTTCACTTTCGAATTTGCCATACAGAAAAGAAAGTTTAATAGTAGTACAAGAACTTGAATTTGCCATAAAACGTGCTTTGTATGGCCTTTTGTAAAGATTAGGTAACCAATATAGTATAGGAAGCCTATCTTGGCCTTCTTTTACACATACGGTAAACTTGATGGCTGAATGATAGATATAATTATTAACCACAGACCTCTCGACAGCCTAAGCTCTTTGTACCACGAAGTTCTTGCTGAATTGTGTTAACATACCTTTGTACCGCCATGTTCTTGCTGAAGAGTGTTAACATAGTGAAGCTGTCAAACAACGATTATACTGTTTGCGCCAATGCCTTCTCTTCTATTTGTCTGCCTGAGAGCCAAAAATACTTCCTATGAAATTCTTGAATACCTAGTTAAAGGTGACGTAAAGACGTCTTTGGTTTAGGAGATGATAAGTTAGACTTTGTTTACTAGTTTCGAAATGCTAATTTTCCATTTTTCAAGTGATCTATGCTCAACATACTCTCTAATGATATCCAAACTACCCACGCTAATTCAAACCTGTTGTATTTATCTTTTATTATTTTGTCATCAATCGAAGGATGGAAAAACAAGGCAGGCGACACCAAAGAAGCGTCTTCGATCGCATCGTTTAAGTTTTGATTGGGCAGATATATATCGACTCACATTAAGGCCATTTTGATATCACACCTGTATGATATAGTGTATTATCTCATATCTCCAACATGACTACTTTTCCGATGAAAATGTGTGATACTTATTTTTCATTTATACTCCAGGGTTTAGGAACCGCCTCATTGCGGTTCTAACGAAAAACCGCATCATTGAGGCAGTTCTAACGAGTACCCACAGCCTATTTCCACAACCTATTTCTGAGAACAGGGATAAGAAAAATAATGCCTTACGCGAACAAGTTCGTAAATTGAACACTCCCCTAGACCCCACTATATTTAGATAAAACTGGTGTTTACGGGGGTAAATATTATTCATTTATTTTTTTTCTTATTTCTGGTCTAAAACATAGATTGTGGGTACTCGTTAGAACCGCCTCATTGAGGTGGTTCTAACGAGCACACACAATCCATGTTCGTAGTTTGAATAAGACAAATATCACGGATTTTCATCAATTTGGAGATGTGAAAAAATGCCGCACGGGTGTGTTACCGTATTTTTATACCCCTGTTAACTCCAGGTTTCTCTATAGAAAGTGGGATTTACAAGGTTTTCATTATACGTACCTGTTGAGATGATGTTTAGTCAAGTGCAAGTGGCCCCCGTTCATCAGGGCTTGGAGCAATAGATTGGGCTGCATGATGCTTCAACGCAGAGCTGAAACCGACTGCACATGAGTACTGATAAACCGCTTAGAAAGTATCTGCATGCTAAGGCAAAGTGGTGCGAGTCCATGCATACAAATGAATACGAATCCTATGTTTTTTATTGGACGGCTGGGTTTGAGGTGTCAGTTCATCTCAAGGTAGGGTAAACATTCAACAAAATAGAAAGCAACGTCTCCAAAATGACCTAACCGTGTTGACGGGGACTTAAAACATCAATTCAAACAAACAAACTGACAAGAGTTCAGTCTTAATTCTGGGCATTTACATCATGAGGATATCGAGACTATTGACAAAAATTCGCCTCGCCTAAAAAAAGTGATAAAGGGGCATAAATCAAAAGCATTTGGATTTTAGTCGAAAGTTAACTAGGTCATCGGCTAATCACCACCAATCTATTTACCAACTTTCTAGGCTCAAGCTCCAATAGTTTTTGAGATTTTGAGCTATTTTTCTGACAAGATTTTATCAAAATCTTTCCAGAGAGCAATAACCCTTGATGAGAAAAAGAAATACCGTCAGCTATTTTTCCATGAGGAATCCATATATGAAATTTCAAAATCATAGCATATACGGTTCTAAAGTAATTATGGATAACAAAGCATACAATGGGCAAATACCCAAAGTGACAAAGGGTCATTACTCATGAGTTATTTTTCGCAATTAAGTAAAAAATTAATCAGGTCGTCAACTCTTGAAAGGGCCTCCATATGAGAAAAAATACGCATCAGCTTTATTTCCATGAGGAATTCTCATATGAAATTTCAAAACCCAAGCACACACGTTTCTAAAGTTATGCTATGCATCACAAAACATACAATGTACATATATCCAAAGTGACAAAGGGTCATAACTCACGAATTATTTTTCGCAATTTTGTCAGAAATTAAGCAGGATATCTACTCATCAGTCATCACCACCAACCTATTCATCAAATTTCAAGGCTCTAGTTCCAGTATATTTTGTAATATCTTGCTGACAAGATTTTATCAATTTTTTGTTCAAAGGGCAATAACTATTGCATCACAAAAACACGCCTATATAATTTTAAATCCCACTTATATATAGTGAAACTGGGGTTTACAGGGGTAAACCTTTTTTTCTTATTTCTTGTTTGATACGTAGATTGTGGGTACCCGCTAGAACCGCCTCGATGAGGCGGTTCTAACGTGTATCCACAATCTATATTTCGAGCAACAATAAGAAAACGTCACATTTTTTTCATCTCAAAATTATCTCTTTTTTTCTGTAGTAAAGTTTGCAATGCATTTGTAAAGCCGTGTTTACATAATGGAAAAGCGTATAATCCGGATGAGAAAAAAATATGCATCAGCTATTTACCATGAGGAATTCATATATGAAATATTAAAATCCCAGCATACATGGATCTAAAGTTATGCTATCACCAGGAAAACACGCCTGTATAATTTTGACCACCTTGAACCCCACTGTTATATATACTGACCGGAAATAGAAACTATACACTTTTAAATTGTCTCGCCTGACAAAACAAGTGGATAATTCAGTTAAAAATTACTGATTAAGGACTTTTCTAACCATCGACATGAATCCTGTAACAATTTAAAGAAAATCTGGTGTTCAAAATAAAAGTTTTTGGGAAAAATGTAAAAAGTGCATTTTTCACAAAATCTGTTTGTAATCGAATTTTGACTTCAACATTTTTTGCGTATAGGTAACAAGTAAAAAGCAAGGAATAAAAAAATAACATAACATCTAAAAATTATCGAGAAACAAACATTGTATTGAAATCTCAAAAACTGCTTTTTTTAGCGAAATTTTCAAAATAATGTTTCAACCCAAAAATCGACCCGAAAGTGCCTTCAGTCGTTTTAGCATTCTCAGTTGTGTCTTAAATATTGATAAAAACAAAAACCGCAATCAGAAATGCCATACCTTTCGCTCACTTCCGGTGGTTTGGTCCAATATTTAAACGTCGATTACATTTCAACCATTGTGAAAATTTTCATTTTGTAAACAATATTCCCCACGTTAGATGATGCATAATAACTGGCAAAAATGGGAATCACATTCGCGACACAAAAAGTTTGACCCAATGGAAACTTGAACAGCATAATTTTGACCCTTGCTTTGAGCCTGTGGCTCTACCCGTTAAATCGTAGCTATCATTAAACATTTTATTCGATAAATCAGATATGCCACTGATGATAATTTATATAATTGGAATTCAAATTTCATTAAAATGTTTCGCCAGTGACAACTTAAAAACTAGAGCCAGTGTTTATGAAACACAATGCCCCCAACTGCTTGACCCTAACACTGCTTGTCCCTAACAGTAATTGAGATATCTTGTTTTTATGTGGCTGTAATGCTGAAATTACACAAGAAAAGCTGTAGTTAATCATCTACTCATCATCCCTGACCAGTCTGTGAAGTTTCGGGGAAAAACCTAAAATAGTTTTTTAGATATCTTGCTTACAAACTTAAAACGCGAAAAATTTCAAAGGGCCATAACTCAAGAAAAAAAATTCGGATTTTTTTCAAAAGTCAATCAGTTCATCTACTCATCATCCCCAACCAGCCTGTAAAGTTTCAGGGCAATAGCTCAAACAATTTTTGAGATATCTTGCTTACAAGCTGAAAACACGAAAAAAATCAAAGGGCCATAACTCAAGAAAAAAAAATTGGATTTTTTTCAAAAGTTAATCAGTTCATCTACTCATCATACCCAACCAGTCTGTGAAGTTTTGGGGAAAAACCTCATATAGTTTTTGAGATATCTTGCTTACAAACTTAAAACGCGAAAAATTTCAAAGGGCCATAACTCAAGAAAAAAATATAGGATTTTTTTTCAACAGTTAATCAGTTCATCTACACATCATCCCAAACCAGCTTGTAAAGTTGCAGGGCAATCGCTCAAACAATAATTGAGATATCTTGCTTACAAGCTGAAAACACGAAAAAAATCTAAGGGCCATAACTCAAGAAAAAAAATCGGATTTTTTTCAAAAGTTGATCAGTTCATCTACTCATCATCCCCGACAAGTCTGTGAAGTTTCGGGGAAAAACCTCAAATAGTTTTTTAGATATCTTGCTTACAAACTTAAAACGCGAAAAATTTCAAAGGGCCATAACGCAAGAAAAAAATTTCGGATTTTTTTCAAAAGTTAATTAGTTCATCTACTCATCATCCCCAACCAGCATGTAAAGTTTCAGGGCAATAGCTCAAACAGTTTTTGAGATATCTTGCTTACAAGATTTCATAGTATTTTTTGCAAAGGGGCATAACTCAAAAAAGGGGCATAATCCTGACGAGAAAAAAACACGGGTCAATTATTTTTTCATGAGGAATCCATATATGAAATTTCAAAAACCTAGCACCCATGGTTCTAAAGTTATGCTATGCAGTAAAAAGTGGGACGGACGTAAGGACGGAAGGACGGAAGGACGGACGAACGAACAGGGCAAAACCAATATGCCAAAACGCGAAAAATTTCAAAGGGCCATAACTCAAGAAAAAAATTTCGGATTTTTTTCAAAAGTTAATCAGTTCATCTACTCATCATCCCCAACCAGCCTGTAAAGTTTCAGGGCAATAGCTCAAACAATTTTTGAGATATCTTGCTTACAAGCTGAAAACACGAAAAAAATCAAAGGGCCATAACTCAAGAAAAAAAAATTGGATTTTTTTCAAAAGTTAATCAGTTCATCTACTCATCATACCCAACCAGTCTGTGAAGTTTTGGGGAAAAACCTCATATAGTTTTTGAGATATCTTGCTTACAAACTTAAAACGCGAAAAATTTCAAAGGGCCATAACTCAAGAAAAAAATATAGGATTTTTTTTCAACAGTTAATCAGTTCATCTACACATCATCCCAAACCAGCTTGTAAAGTTGCAGGGCAATCGCTCAAACAATTATTGAGATATCTTGCTTACAAGCTGAAAACACGAAAAAAATCTAAGGGCCATAACTCAAGAAAAAAAATCGGATTTTTTTCAAAAGTTGATCAGTTCATCTACTCATCATCCCCGACAAGTCTGTGAAGTTTCGGGGAAAAACCTCAAATAGTTTTTTAGATATCTTGCTTACAAACTTAAAACGCGAAAAATTTCAAAGGGCCATAACGCAAGAAAAAAATTTCGGATTTTTTTCAAAAGTTAATTAGTTCATCTACTCATCATCCCCAACCAGCATGTAAAGTTTCAGGGCAATAGCTCAAACAGTTTTTGAGATATCTTGCTTACAAGATTTCATAGTATTTTTTGCAAAGGGGCATAACTCAAAAAAGGGGCATAATCCTGACGAGAAAAAAAACACGGGTCAATTATTTTTTCATGAGGAATCCATATATGAAATTTCAAAAACCTAGCACCCATGGTTCTAAAGTTATGCTATGCAGTAAAAAGTGGGACGGACGTAAGGACGGAAGGACGGACGGACGAACAGGGCAAAACCAATATGCCAAAACGCGAAAAATTTCAAAGGGCCATAACTCAAGAAAAAAATTTCGGATTTTTTTCAAAAGTTAATCAGTTCATCTACTCATCATCCCCAACCAGCCTGTAAAGTTTCAGGGCAATAGCTCAAACAATTTTTGAGATATCTTGCTTACAAGCTGAAAACACGAAAAAAATCAAAGGGCCATAACTCAAGAAAAAAAAATTGGATTTTTTTCAAAAGTTAATCAGTTCATCTACTCATCATACCCAACCAGTCTGTGAAGTTTTGGGGAAAAACCTCATATAGTTTTTGAGATATCTTGCTTACAAACTTAAAACGCGAAAAATTTCAAAGGGCCATAACTCAAGAAAAAAATATAGGATTTTTTTTCAACAGTTAATCAGTTCATCTACACATCATCCCAAACCAGCTTGTAAAGTTGCAGGGCAATCGCTCAAACAATTATTGAGATATCTTGCTTACAAGCTGAAAACACGAAAAAAATCTAAGGGCCATAACTCAAGAAAAAAAATCGGATTTTTTTCAAAAGTTGATCAGTTCATCTACTCATCATCCCCGACAAGTCTGTGAAGTTTCGGGGGAAAACCTCAAATAGTTTTTTAGATATCTTGCTTACAAACTTAAAACGCGAAAAATTTCAAAGGGCCATAACGCAAGAAAAAAATTTCGGATTTTTTTCAAAAGTTAATCAGTTCATCTACTCATCATCCCCAACCAGCATGTAAAGTTTCAGGGCAATAGCTCAAACAGTATTTGAGATATCTTGCTTACAAGATTTCATAGTATTTTTTGCAAAGGGGCATAACTCAAAAAAGGGGCATAATCCTGACGAGAAAAAAAACACGGGTCAATTATTTTTTCATGAGGAATCCATATATGAAATTTCAAAAACCTAGCACCCATGGTTCTAAAGTTATGCTATGCAGTAAAAAGTGGGACGGACGTAAGGACGGAAGGACGCCAAAACGCGAAAAATTTCAAAGGGCCATAACTCAAGAAAAAAATTTCGGATTTTTTTCAAAAGTTAATCAGTTCATCTACTCATCATCCCCAACCAGCCTGTAAAGTTTCAGGGCAATAGCTCAAACAATTTTTGAGATATCTTGCTTACAAGCTGAAAACACGAAAAAAATCAAAGGGCCATAACTCAAGAAAAAAAAATTGGATTTTTTTCAAAAGTTAATCAGTTCATCTACTCATCATACCCAACCAGTCTGTGAAGTTTTGGGGAAAAACCTCATATAGTTTTTGAGATATCTTGCTTACAAACTTAAAACGCGAAAAATTTCAAAGGGCCATAACTCAAGAAAAAAATATAGGATTTTTTTTCAACAGTTAATCAGTTCATCTACACATCATCCCAAACCAGCTTGTAAAGTTGCAGGGCAATCGCTCAAACAATTATTGAGATATCTTGCTTACAAGCTGAAAACACGAAAAAAATCTAAGGGCCATAACTCAAGAAAAAAAAATCGGATTTTTTTCAAAAGTTGATCAGTTCATCTACTCATCATCCCCGACAAGTCTGTGAAGTTTCGGGGAAAAACCTCAAATAGTTTTTTTAGATATCTTGCTTACAAACTTAAAACGCGAAAAATTTCAAAGGGCCATAACTCAAGAAAAAAATTTCGGATTTTTTTCAAAAGTTAATCAGTTCATCTACTCATCATCCCCAACCAGCATGTAAAGTTTCAGGGCAATAGCTCAAACAGTTTTTGAGATATCTTGCTTACAAGATTTCATAGTATTTTTTGCAAAGGGGCATAACTCAAAAAAGGGGCATAATCCTGACGAGAAAAAAAACACGGGTCAATTATTTTTTCATGAGGAATCCATATATGAAATTTCAAAAACCTAGCACCCATGGTTCTAAAGTTATGCTATGCAGTAAAAAGTGGGACGGACGTAAGGACGGAAGGACGGAAGGACGGACGGACGAACAGGGCAAAACCAATATGCCCCCACAACTTCTTCGAAGTTGGGGGCATAATGAGTGTATAGTTTCTATTTCCGGTGAGTATAGTAAAACTGGGGTACAGGGGTGAACATTATTTTCCTTATTTCTGCTCTAAAATATACATTGTGGGTACTCGTTAGAACCGCCTCGATGAGGCGGTTCTAACGTGCACCCACAATATATATTTGTAGCAGAAATAAGAAAAATATCACAATTTTTTCACCATAAAATCCTCATTTCTTTCGGCGAGAAAATTAATCTATCATATTTTGTCGCGTCTGAGAGTGTAATAACGTCATTTATTACATACCTTCTATAGGAAAATTACATTAGAATCTTTCAATACAGGCTCATTTTTTCGCAATTTTGATGGCACAGTCACGTGACGGGGCCAAAAATCCATATCATATGGATTTTTGGCACTGCCTTTCCGTATTGGCACTGCTCCACTCTGTTGCTATAGCAATAGAACGTTAATGCCGTACTCCATAAGCTTCAAAATGGCCGCAGAAAAATCACTTGAAGCAACCCGACTTCTAGACCAAGACATAGCGATAGAAGACAGTGATAACAATAGATTTTGAGAAACGTCTGATATTTCGTGGCAAGAATAAAAATGAAAAACAAAATATTTTTTAAAAGAAGTTCACTCACGATTGGGAAGCATTGTGAAGGACGTTGCTTTCAAGCACAGCTGGGATGTCCCAACATTTGAAACAATAAGGTCTTGCCAACAATCTTAAACGAACAGATCCCTTCACTTATGAGGAGCTAGAAATTGTGCGGATGAAATCTGTGTGTGTGTGTGTGTGTGTGTGTGTGTGTGTGTGTGTGTGTGTGTGTGTGTGTGTGTGTGTGTGTGTGTTTGGGGGTGGGGGGGGGGGGCTGTCCCCAAATATTGTCTTGTATTTTAACGTAAACAACCACCGCGACCGACTGCTACACACGGAATCGATTATGCATTAGCTTGATGAATGACACTAAGAGCCTTTAAAAGTAAAATGGTCTTCAAATAAGCACAAAACTTCCTGTAAAATACCTTAAAAAGCATTCTTTGAACTGCAGAAACTCTGTATTTAAAATGGCGATTTGTTTTTGTTTTTAAACTTACAGTTCCGACGTCACTTGTGACGTAATTTGCTGCGCACTACTATGTTACTGTATTACCGTGAGCATGGTTAGTGTATGCCTACTAATAAGTTATATAATTTAAAAGGAATTTCTTTTTTTTTTTTTTTTTTTTTCGGCGGATACCGAAAATATTTGATCTCGCGGGTATCCTCAACACACTCGACAGCCTTTAAAAAGTAATTATTCTCTTTGTCTTCATTTATTCACGTTGCAATATAACTATGCTATATAAATGATGTAATAAAGAGGTTATGATATGGTGAAGGTGTGCCTCTAAGTCATATTGGCACCGGAAGTCATATTGGCCCTCGGGCTATTTAAAGCCCTCGGGCCAATATGACATACCGGTGCCAATATGACTTAGAGGCACACCTTTACCATATAATAACCTCTATGTATTATTTTCGATAATCCACTAGTTGATTAAATATGCAAATTAGCTAGATACGTCCCGTAACGTTACATATACGTTTACTAACGGCGGAATGTTGACATTTTTGTAAACAATCGTGAATAAAATACGCTTTTGATGTCATATGATAAATAAAATCTTGCATTCGTGCTCATGTATTATTAAATTTATTAAACTCGTTGAGAAAAAGGGATAAAATGTTGGGCAAAGCATCGCATTTTATCCTTTTTCCTCAACTCGTTTAATAAATTCAATAATACATGAGCACTCATGTAAGATCCTCTATATGTATTTGTATAGGCGTGTTTTCGTAATGGCATCACAAAGCATACAATGCACAAATACCCAAAGTGACGAAGGGCCGTATCTCACGAAATATTTTTCGGAATTTAGTCAAATATTAACCAGGTCGTCTACTAATCACCACAAATCCATTCACCAACTTCCAAGGCTCTAGCTCCAACAGTTATTGAAATATCTTACTGGCAAGATTTTAACAAAATTTTCCCGAAGCGCAATAACTCTTGAAAGGGGCATAATCCATATGAGAAAAAATATACAACTGTTCAGCTATTTTTCCATGAGGAATTTATTTATGAAACTTCAAAACCCTAGCATGCACTGTTCTATGTTGTTTTCCAGTTTCCCCGTGTCGCGGGTCGTCAGCTGGTGGGGTCCCAGGGAACGAATCCATGCTGGCAGCACTGTTCTAAAGTTATGCTATGCATCATAAAGCATACAATGTACAAATACCCAAAGTGACAAAGGGCCGCAACTCACGACGAAGTATTTTTCAGAGTTCAGTCAAAAGTTAATCAGGTCATTTACTCATCACTAGCAATCAACTTATCAGTTTTCCAGGCTCTAGCTTAAATAAGTTTGGAGATATTTTGCAGTAGAGATTTCATCCAATTGTTTTTCAAAGGGGCATTATTCAGGAAAGGGGCATAATCCAGACAGGAAACAAAATACGGGTCAGCTATTGTTTCATAAGGAATACATAATGAAATTTCTAAACCCTAGCATACACGCTGCTTAACTAATGCTATGCATCTAAAAGCATAACGAACAGACGGATGCACGGGTGCACAGACGGACGCACAAACCTCCCAGAAACATTATCCCCGTCCAACTTCGTAGATCATAATGCGACAGCTCACTGAGCCACATCTGGATTTACACAGTTTGTATATAGAGCCGAAATCTTACATGAGTGTTCATTTAATATTGAATTTAATAAACGAGTTTAGGAAAAGGGATAGAATGCGAGGCTTTGCGAGCATTTTATCTATTTTCTTCAACGAGTTTTATAAATTTAATAATACATGTATTATTGAATTTATACGGGCCTCTGTGGCCTAGTGGTTAAGAGCGCTGACTCTTGATCATTAGGTCTCTCACCGCTGTTGTTCAATCCTCGCTCGGGTCACATGTGAGACGCCAAGTTCTGCAACGGAAGGTCAGGTGGTTTTTCTCCGAGTACTCCGGTTTTCGCCCACCTCTGATTAACGATCGGCTCGATATGAGTGAAATAATCTTGAAAGGGCCGTAAAACCAAAATAAAAAAAAAATAAAAAAAAAATATTGAATTTATTAAACGAGTTGAGGAAAACGGATCAAATGCGAGGCTTTGCCCAGCATTTTATCCCTTTTTCTCATTTTATCCCTTTTCTTCAACGAGTTTAATAAATTTAATAATACATGAGCACGAATGCAAGATTCTATTTATCATATGACATTCAAAACGCATTTTATTCACGATTGTTTAACAAAAATATCAGTATTCCGCCATTAGTAAACGCAACGTCGTTAAGTACGTCGTACATGTAACGTTACGGGGCGTTTCTAGCTAATTTGCATATTTAATCCACTATTGGTTTATTAGAGATTATCACATGGGGATTTGGTTATCGCCCGCAGTATCAACCCGAGACCCCATTATCAGCCCGAGAACTTTAGCTCTTGGGCTGATAATGGTCGAGGGTTGATACTGCCGGCGATAACCAAAACACCATGTTATAATCTGTCTATCACATCTCGTTTCTATATTGATACGGCGGAGCGCCATATTTGCATGTTGATGGATCCGCCAAACGTTGTTGCTTTATGTGAATTCGGTACTATGTTTTACCCGTAATCAAGGTCACAAAATGGGGTTTTGGTCCGCAACAGTGAAGATGTTTGGCATTCCCCGTCGTGTCTCTTTCAGTGTTCACATTTTTCATGTCTTCAACAAATGTGTGCGTTTTCTCAATTGACACCTTTCTAAAACGTTTTTCTCTCTCTTCGATCACGCTTTTTCACAGACACTCGTTTCATACAAAATGGCAAAAGGGTGGGAGTTCGCCATTTATGAAACGAGTCCCTGTGTACTGTCTCGATTTAACTCTAAAATCCTTTCAACTGGTTGTTGGTTTTTGATGTTGAGTGTTCATTTTGGGGGTCGTTGATGCCATTTTATGTTGCTTCACTGTGGAGTCCTACTGATAATGGCTTAAAGATGTGCAATGCCCTTGGAGCTTGCAACAGGTAAAGGTGTGTGTGTGTTTAGGGGTGGGGATGAGTGCGGAGAGGTTGCTATTTCTTCTGTTTCTACACTTTCATTCATTTTCCTCAGTCTCCCGTGTCCCTCATTCATCTCCTCTAGACTATCTCTTCTATACCTTTCTCTTTTTTCCGTAGAGATGACACAAAACTACACACAAAGGTTGGCGTGTCGTAAAAACCCATTTGACAGATTGCGCTAGAATGTTTACATCACGTGATGACGTAGTTGTTAGTGATGACGTAGTTGTTAGCAATGACGGTGTAACTGGTGATTTTTAAAGTAGATTAATCGATTTTTACGTTTAAAGGTCTGGACACAGTCCAGAAGTGTATTAGTCGGGCACGATAACCTCTCTTAATGTTAAAATACATTACTTCGGTTATCAGCCCGGGCGAGCAAAAACTTGTTATCAGGGGCAGTGTCCATAACCTTCGGTATGTTTCGCTGTTATCGCATATGCAAAATTGTGGTTATGGATGTTAATATAGAAACAAGTATGTGATAATCGAATGTATTACATGGCGTTATATTACATTCTCAGACTCGACGTCATATGATATAGGGGCATAATTGAGATAAGAAAAAAATCAAGACACTTTGGCCCCACTACCATCTCGGCCCCAAGACAGGTCGCCCAAAAACCAGGTCGACCCTAGACATTTCGGCCCTAGACACTTCGGCTCTAGACAACTCGACCCACTGTCACCACGGCCCCTAGACATATCGGCCCCATAGACACCTCGGTCCCACTTTAGCTATCTGTGAGGGTATGGGCATTTATGGAAGAATTGGAAAAAGACATGTTACACTGCTGAATAAATGCTCTTTTCGCGAATAAATTAGGAAAACGGCTGCACCGTATGATCTTTAAACCCGTGAGAAACATAATGCGACAAAATATGTGAATGCCAAAAGAGTCAATAAAATGTGTAAGTTATAAAAATGTTTTCAATATGATTTTGAATATAGTGTCGGTACTTTTTGATACCCAAATTATAGTTTTCCCTCAGAAGTGCAAGTTAGACAATACTTGCTTAAAAATCAAAGCACTGAGAGTACTGGTGAGTCGATTGTCTCTTAGTGTAGGGTAAAAAAATAGTCCTAATATTTCATTTAAGTCTCAAATTACGGGTTTTAAGCAAATATCGTAGATCTTGGTCGTTCTGAAACGCCTTGTATGGGTCAACACTGTTTGCCAAGCCCAACCTATGATTCCAAGATAACCCTCTTACGCAACACTGACCTAACTGAGGCTATTTTCTATACAAAAAGAGCTTTTTTTCGCTTAGTAACTTTGGGTCGATTGACAATTAGCCCAATTTCTACTTTCTGATTTCTTCACTGTACAATTTTTTTCTCAACTCTTATCTTGCTGTCCACGACAACCCCTATCTTTGCAAACAGTGTAGATCCAGATCAGATGGCTTCTGATCTAATCAGGATCTACACTGTTTGACATTCAGTTTATGAATTTGTAGGAATAAATTACATCAAGTAATCTGAATGGTTCAAAGTCAGAGATGTGTGTGGCTAAAATGAATATTCCGAAAGACAAGGGTTAAGTACCGAAATGATCCGGGGCCGGATGTCTGTTGAAATTTAATAATATAAAAACTGCAAACTTCGGCATCAATAGGATCCAGGTATTCATCATATTAATCCGTAAGTGCAAACGCACAACGGTACCTAGTAACTCTATCTTACGCGTCATACAGAAAAGGGAGAGATAAACACTGTACCATGAAAACTCCTTTTTGAAGAGCGTAGTGGTGCAGTCGTTTAGACCGTTGTTCCTGTGTGGCTAGGCCCGGCAGTCATTGCCATTGAATCCTGCCACAGCCTAGTTTGTACTGTCAGAGCCATCACATCAGGATTTACACTGTTTGCATAAGTATCTGTACCGGACTTTAGGGTTGAAATGAATTACCTTTGTTGTTACTTAAATAATACGCAGTAACATACATGGGAATCGAAAGGGATAATTTGAAACCGTAGATTGAACATTCTATGTAGGAATACTGTCATCATCTATTTCAAACTTTGAATTTCAATTTTGAGGCAATTCCACAAATATCAGGACTGTACACACTGAAATCAAAACAATTATGAAAACTGTACACCCCTTCGATTATAGAAAAGAAATTATAGACACGTACGAGCACTACGTCATCACTATAGTCATACTATTTAACGGACTTACCGGTGGTTGGCAAAAAAACGTCTCTCCCCATTTATCGCCATTGTGAATTCTGTGAACTTGTCTTTCATTTGGATTTGAAACGACAACATTGACCTTTAAACTTTTGTAATAGACATATCTAAGCTTGCAATTAATGATTTCTAGAAGATTTGACGATGTTTGGATGATATTTTTCTGTAATATGCAGGTAACATGGCGGGACGGTCGTAATTATTTTTATTATAAAATGAGCAAAACGAATGACTAAAGGCAGCAAATGCATGATTAAAGTCTAAAATATATTTACTACTCATCTAAAGTGTAATTCGATGGTTTTCTGTGATAGTCAACTTAAATAAGCCCGTAATGGAACCCCTATTTACAATGTGTTTATATGGAACCAGGCGCTGTTTTTTCCAACACGGAAAGATGCGCACTGATATGTAAACAAAGTCACGTGTCAAGACATTGGATCCGTATATCATTAAATTGACAGCGTCGATTCGATTTTTACCTTAAATATCACAGGAGTAGGGTGGGGTTGGGGGGGGGGGGGGCTGCATATGGCAAGCGCTACAGAGCGCTTTGTAGCCCTTCGCTATGCAATGATGTGTTTGGAGCTGCCTCGTTCTACGTTGCATAGCAACCAGGCGAAACAAAATGGCAGCGCCCGACGTCGCGGCGTATTGAGTGTCCGTTTTAAGCCATTTGTTTTATTCTCTTTTTGAATGCGGCACATTCTGAAGAAATTACAACAGAAAACAAAACCAATCACTGAAGCAAGCACCGCATTTTTCTTTCTGGGATTTTTTCTGGTTTGAAAATCGCTCCACTTTGGTGGTCAAAAAGCGTCTCAATCAAGCGAAGCGTTGCATAGCACGGACAAAGCGCTACAAAGTGCTACAATTAGGCGCTCGCACCCCAGTATTTGAAGCAAACAGTGTAGACGCTGAGCAACCTTCTGAGCAGACGTTACATTTCGCGGCGTCTGATCTGGGTATGTGTGTGTGAGTGAATTCGGGTTTAACGTCGCTTTCAACAATTTTTCAGTCATATCACGACGGTGTCTGGCTGCGACAGGGAGCTCAATGCTCACGTTTATAGTGCTGCCTCACTGAAGTATCATGCCCCAGACACATTACATGATATCACACCCAGTCACATTATCCTGACACTGGATCGACCAGTCCTAGCTCTACCCCGTAAATCTGAGTGCCAAGCGAGGAGCAGCTAGTACCATTTTTAACGACTTTGGTATGTCGCGGCCCGGGATCGAACCCGAGACCTCCCGTTCCCCGGAGCGGACACTCAACCAACTGAGCTATCGGGGCCGGTCTGATCTGGGTATGCAGTGTTAACCAAACCGCGGCCAGCAACACGTAACACTCTGACCTACACAAAAATAACACTTTTTTTCTATTAATAACCATAACCTTGGTTTCCCGATATCAGTGAGAGTCACGTTGACAATAGCACTAATTCAGATTTTGCCATTTGTAACTTTGGGTCGATTGAAAAAACAATCTACCTAAAAATCTTTCCCTGGATTTTAAACAAATGCTATTTGCGCGGTTCAACTCTATCAGTCAAAATGGATAACAGCAATCATCACGAAAACACGCCTATATAATTTTGACCCCCTGAAACCCCACTTTTATACAGTAAAATTAGGGTATACATGGGTAAACCTTACTTTTCTTATTTTTGCTCTAAAATATAGATTGTGGGTACTCGTTAGAACCGCTCGATGAGGCGGTTCTAACGAATAACCACATTCTATATTTTGGGAAGAAATAAGTAAAAAATTTCACAATTTTTCACCTTAAAGTTTTCAATTTTTCGTCGGTAAAGTTGACAATGTATTTGTATAGGCGTGTTTTCGTAATGGTAATTCAGATTACTGTACTCGGAGGATAAGTTGACAGTGACGTCAGCGAATGTTTTTGTTATTGAGCACAGTCCACTGTTGTCGAAAGGTAAGCAAGCGTCGGTGATATTCAATATAATGCGATTTTGTCGTATGCTTGGTAGACAATCAACCTGGCGCAGTGGAAAGACGGCTAACTGATGGCCCGTCAAAGTTTTGTACTTTACAGTTGTAGGTTCGAGCCTCACTATTACATTTTTCTTTTTCCTTCTTAAAATATTAGTTTATACTTTTTTATCTTTTAAAACATTGCAATGCCCCTTTTCTGCTGTTTTTTATGTGCTAAGAAGAAGAAACACAAAACAATGTCACGAAACTGTTGCCGAGCTACTATGCGAACTTCTTTCACGGATTTCAATAGTTTCATGCAGGATTCCATTTGACATTCTCACAAAGCTATAAACGTGTGTCTCCCGTCTCGTGATATGATTTCTTTAGACTCCTTCCAGGACACAGCTGAAAGCAACCAACGTCAAAAATATCTAGGTCATTTTTTGAGCCGGTCAGTTTACATATCCACACTTTCCCAACATAAGCGGATAACCTGTACAGAAACTGACAACTGCCCCTCTTGAATCAATGGAAGGGGAGAATGGCCGTAGAAAAGATTTCAAGATCAATCTCCACGAAAGAATGTTGCCAAACACAGGTACATATCGAACCTGCGTCGCCATTATAAAATCAGAAGAAGAAAAAAAAAAAAACATTAAAAATATAATAAAGTAGAAATGCGTCCATGGGACACGGATGCCCCCGCCTGGAAAAATCCACCCATGAACAACAAAGATATTGAGCGGACACAAGGAAAAAAAAAACACTTTTCTTTACCTTTGACCTCTAAGTATGACCTTGACCTTGAATGTACCAACCTGGTCTTGCGTATGACAGACTGACTCATGATGGTTAACATTTCGACCAAAAACATTTCCAAATCCATTCAGAATAACCGGACACAAGAAAAAGACATTTTCTTTACATTTTACGTCTTAGTATGACATTGACCTTGGAGGTACCAACCTGGGTCTTGGGCACGACACATCGTCTCATGAAGGTTAACAATTTCTGTCAAGTAATTTCAAAATCCATCCAGAAATAACTGAGTTTTTGACTGTGTTTAAGATTCGGACCTTTTTTAATCTTTGACCTCTAAGTATGACCTTGACCTTGGAGATAAGGACTTGGTTTTGGGTAAGGGAGATTGTCTCCTGATGGCTAACATTTCTGCCTAGTAATTTCAAAAGACATTCAGAAATAAGAAAGTTATTGACCATGTTTAAATTTCGGACCCTTTTTGTACCTTTGACCTCTAAGTATGACCTTGACCTTGGAGGTACGGACCTGGGTTTTGCACGTGACACATCGTCTCATGATGGTTAACATTTCTACAAAGTAATTTCAAAATTCATCCAGAAATAAGAAAGTTATTGACTGCGTTTAAGTTTCGGACGGACGGACGAACGAACGAACGGACGGAAAGGGATAAGGCTATATGCCCTTCCACCATTCTTCGAATGGCGGGGACATAAAAACTTTGACCTAAAAAGAGTACATAAAACATAAATTTCGATTTAAAAGGACATCAAACAAAAGGCAGAACTCTATTCACGATGAAAAGGAAAAAAAAAAAAAGCACAGGTAGGAATCGAAACACGAATGGTCATTTCATAATTTAAAGAACACCAACTCTAACCATTTGAGCCATTTTATTTTGACTTGTAAAAGATTTTAATTCTTTTCACTTAATCGGGTGGTTATTCGATTTTTATCGATAATAACGGTAAAACCCTGTTTCACCTATTGATGGTGGTATAGTCTGAAACGTCACTTTCAACTTATCCTCCGACTACTGTACGATAAGTAATCAATTGTAAATATGAAACAGGTATAGTCGACGAATGTTTCCTGAACATTACGTCACACGGGCCGGTCCATCTAATAGCGTTATCTAGGGATGACAATGTCACCAGTGAATGCAAACTTCTTAAATAAAAGCTGAAACTCATTCTCATGCGTAACAATAGAACAAATTGTGTGAATTATAAAAGATAGAAATAAAAAATATGACAAAATTGTCGAGAAGAACTGAAAACTTAAAAACAAATACCTTACGCAATAATTTGATGGTAGGCATCGTTTTGAATGTAGGTTTACTGTGCAAAGAAATGCTCGTGAAGAACACATAGCCGAGTGGTTACAATTACAGCTCAGAAATATTGAAGTTCTCGGGTCGGTGAGGGCGAGGGGTGGAAGAGACACTCGGACGACGTAATTATTTTAAAACTTTTTTTTTCTGTATTATGTTTTTCCTGTTTTTCTTTTTGTTTTGTTTTTGTTTTTAATATTAGTATGTAATTCATTATTTTCAAATTCAGCGATTCATATTAACTTGAATTTCATAATTTTAGAATTTCATATTTCGAAATTGCATTACAAAAACAGTTTTGATTGTTCGGCAGTGTCGATAGATTCATCACCCTCAGAAGCAGTCTCTGTAATCTCTAACGTCACTGTCAGAGTCCATGTGGTTAATGATTCGTTCCATTTCAACAGCGAGGTCGTTTTTCAATTGCCCTGTTCAGGCCCCGGCCCATTTGGGCTTGAAGATGAGCTGCACGATGCTTCCGCGCAGAGCTGAAACCAACCAAAGAAAAACAGGCTCCAATGGAAACACCAACAGCGGAAAGCCAAAAGGACAGTTACTTTCCCACAAAATCGCCAATAGGCTATCCAAAATAAAATAATATAAGTGACACAAACACCCAAAGACAAAGCATATCAAAAATAAACCGCGACAGAAGAACCGCCTTGGAACGGTCAGCGGAAACGAATTCCACTAGGGGGCTTAAATCGATTTTACGTGGCCACAATCCTAGCCCTTACTTCCGTCGCGATTAAGACAAATAATTTGTTCAGTCCGCATGAAGGCCTCCTAAGCCTGCCCAGGCAAAGCGCTGCGAGTCGGCCCGTCCATGCTTATAAACCCTATTGGTTTCATTGGGTGACAGGGCTTGGGATGTCATTTCATCTCAATGTCAGGTAAAAGTCCCACAGAATTGAAAGAAACGTCTCTAAAATGACCAGTACAGCGTTGACGGGGACGTTAAACCTCAAATCAAACAAAACAATAGTCCTGTTCAGCCTTTTCGACATGTGTTAAGCAAGCAGACCATTCTTTTCAACAATGCTTCCAATGCCTTCTTCGATCAGAGCCTTTATATCTACCACGCGAAGCTGAAAACTTCATTTGCCAACATATCCTTTCAAATTTCCCCATATCATCTTTTTGGCAATCAGATCAGTATGGTATGGTGAAAGCCGCAGAATTGTATGCCCGTGTCTCTTCAAAAGCTGGACAACTCGATAAGGAGGAGCTGGTTTATTTCGTTTGCAAAGTTCCAAAAGCTCAGGCTTGAATATTTCTTGCCACAGGCTGCATAAAACTGTGTATTAAAGGAAAAAAGAACGAAAAATAAAAATGTTATTCAAAATTTGAGACTCGAACCCACGACCTTCGGATAATTAGGTCGTTAAAGTTTTTTTGCATCTAACCAATACCGCCACATCATATTCCTGCAATGATGTCATATCAGAATAATATACAGCAAAGATGTTGTGAATTAACCGAGGGGAAAATTGGTAACCCCTACATAACGGTTTCCGATGGAATAGTCCGTATGACGTAGTGTTCAGTAAACAGACATCGATCTATACGTGGACCTACCCTGAAAGTTCATCCATTCCCCTTAGCGTATATATTTCACCTTATACGAAGACTGTTCAATGCAACTAAGCACATAAAAATTATTCCGTGATAGATTTCGATGAAAAATTTATTTTGTCCCCTCAAAGTATTCCCCTTTAACAGATATACAAACTTTCAGTCTTCTGATCTAATCATTGAATGCATTTTGGTAGTTTTTTTTGAGGTATACGATGAAGGCACTGGAATATTGCAGAACCGAAGTGTTTGCGCTGTACAAATTTTCGACCAGAAAGGTATTTTTTCAGCCGCGGGAACAAAAAAAAAAGTCACACGGGACAAGGTCAGGGGAATACGGGGGTGGGGGGAGGGGGGTGAGGGAGTTCAACAACCTTTTCCTGCTTCAGATAGTCTTGCACAATGAACGCCTTGTGCGATGACGCATTGTCTTGTAGCAATATGACATTGGCCAAACCAGTTGCGGGTCTTCGTTCTTTGAAATATTTCTTCAATTTTCGAAGAACTTTATTCTTGTAAAACTTCGCATTTACAGATTTGCCTTTAGGCACAGCAACCTGAATAGCAGGGCCCTGATTTGAAAAGAATATGGCATACATTACCTTCTTGACGCCCATGGTCCGCTATGCAATACTTTGTTGTCCGCTATGCATACTTTGTTGTTCTGAATCTTTCGTTTTGGCTCAAAAAAGTGAACCCATGTCTCGTCACCTGTGACGACATTAGCGAAAGACCGTGCATTGTAATTTGGAAACTTTTTAAGCAACTTCTTGACGCACTGAACGCGTGTCTTTTTCTGCTCATCTGTCAACAGACTGGGAATCCATCTAGCACAGATCTTTCTCATTTTCAAATCCAGTTTCAGAATTGTATGAGCTGCTCCTAATGAGATGCCAACCATACTAGCTATTTGCCTAGTGGTGTATCGTGCATCGGTAGCAACTACAGTCGAACCTCGATGGCTCGAACCACTTTGGGACCATGAAAATTTGTTCGAGACAGCGGTAGTTCGAGCCACAGAGGGACGCTATTAGTGCCATACCAGGAGGCATAATGGAGATAATTGTGGATATCTTTTCGGTGTTCTATACTATAAATGTACGTTGTGTGTACTCATTAGAATCGCCTCATCGAGCCTCATCGAGGCGATTCTAATGAGTACACAAAGCATACATTTGCAAGATAAATGAAGAAAATCTTCTTAAAATACCCCTATATCGTATTTGGAGGAACTCCCTGCGGACTCATGAACGGGTTCGACTCATCCATGGTAAACGAGCCATCGGAGTTCGAGCCATCGAAGTTTTACTGTATTTCTTTCACTCTAGCAACCATCTTGGCAGATGTTGCTCTTTTCGGCCGACGATCATGTGGTGCATCTTCTGTTGAGCATAGCCCACAGCTGAATTTCTTACACCAACGAAAAACTGTCGGAAAAGACATCTCATTATGCCCATAAACCGAACATATTTCATCAAAAATGTCTTTGTACCGTATACCAAGAATACAACGATTCTTAATATAGGACCCTATTTCAACGGCGTACTCTGACCTTCTTCCAACCATGTTTTGTATTAGTATACAAGAGTAGACAGTGTTTATCGAACGATATACATGGCTAAAGTGCACGGATTTTAACAGGTTTGATATCAATGTATTGCTAAAATGTTTTTCTACGCTGTGATATTTATTTCCAGGTGATTTTTGCATTAGTGCATGAGAAAACGTTCTAGTTGCATTCATATTTGAACAGTCCTCGTAGCTTGGTTTTTGTTTGTTTGATTTGAGGTTTATCGACCCCGTCAACACTGTAAAAGGTCATTTTGGAGACATTGCTTCCAATTCTGCGGGACTTTTACCCGACATTGAGATGAAATGACACCCCAAGACTTGCCGCCCAATGAAACCAATAGGGTTTTTAAGCATGGACGGTCCGAAGCGCACCGCTTTGCCTTGGCAGGCTTAGATCCTCTAAGCGGTTTACCAGTACTCGTGTGCGGGTCGGCTTCAGCATCATGCAGCCCATCTATTTCTTCTAGCCCCGATGGACGGGGGCCGTCTTATAGCTTGGTACCATTGTATGGATGTCAGGTTTGTTTGTGGTAAGTTTTAAAAAATGCCTGGTCATATAGCATACTTTATAGGCCCTTATTCAGATCTGGGTATTCTTTGTTTGTAAGAACCTCAAAATAGAGATTGCGGGCCTCGGGCTTTGTGGGTAAATGTGCAGTCTCTTAATCATTAGGTCTCTCACCGACGTGGGTTCGAGCCTCGCTCAAGTCACCTGTGAGCACCAATGTCAATATGTGTTTTATAGTTTTCTCCTAGTACTCCGGTTTTTGTGCACCTCTGCTTTACGACCAGTTCGCAAGAAGTGACTGAAATATTCTTGGACGGGCCTTAAAACCAAATGAATAAATAAAAATGGGATGCTATGCATACATAACGAAAACACTTCTATATTAATTTGACCCCCTTGAACCCCACTTTTGTGTAGTAAATCTGGGGTTTGCAGGGGTATACATAATTTTTCTTATTTTTGCTCAAAAACATAGACTCTGGGTACTCATTAGGACCGCCTCGACGAGGCGGTTCTAACGAGTATCCACGATCTATGTTTTGAGCAGACATAAGAAAAATTCACATTTTTTTTTCATCTTAAAATTTCCGTTTTTTTTCGGCGGTAAAATTTACAATGTATTTGTGTAGGCGTGTTTTCGTAATGCATGAGTTCATCAGAAACGATTCCTGGTCAGATGAAACATAATTTGTCAAGTGGCAACAATAAACTAATTAAGTTTGTTGATTGATGTTACTTCTATTTAACTCTTATCCTGCTGCTCACGACAACCCCTATCTTTGGAAACAGTGTAGATCCAGATCAGATGGCTTCTGAAGAAGCCATCTGATCAGGATCTTTACTGTTTGACATACAATTTATGAATTTGTAGGAATAAATAACATCAAGTAATCTAATTGATTCAAAGTCAGAAATGGGTGTGGCTAAACTGTATATTCAGCCACAGAAGGGTATTTTCATGAATATTACACGTCATTATGTCCATTTGTTAATCAGACGTGGACAACCACCCGAATATGTTGAAACAAAAAATCCATCCGACAAAGGACTCATAGTTTTGTGTGACATAATGTTTCAGAGGGTAGCCGGACAAAATCCCCCGGACATAATCCCCCCCGGACAAAATCCCCCCTTTTTGTAAAGGCGGACAAAATCCCCCAGGACAAAACCCCCCTCGCTGTATGTCAGGTTGGACAAAATCCCACCCCGGAAAAAATCACCCTTGCTCTAAATTGTTCTAGTTAATTATCCTTCCACAACCCACAATCTATGTTTTTGAGCAGAAATATGAAAAATAACGGAATCTGTTATTGGAATATGTCAATTTTCAATATATGTGAACAGGCGTTTTTCATAATGGTAGAGGTTCTAAAATAGAAGTGAAGGCAATGATCAGGAATCAATACAGATCAGGAGTCTAAGATCTGGAATCTAAGTGTGCCTGGAACTGGGTAAGGTTAACTGATCATGCCAGATTTAATCCTAATGGGTTGAGAGGTCCATAAAACCCCAAAGCACACATGCACAATTACAAAAAAAAGTTAATACAAGTATGCCCTTTTTACTTTGATCTTATAAGCATCATCTCCAAAATGACCTATTCAGTGTTGACGGGCAATAATATCTCCATGAGCACCAATATAGCTTTGATACTACTGCACCAAATCTGATATGAGCCCCGCCAAGCGAAATTGTGTCTTCGAGCATTCCGTCATGACAAATTTTAACTGCGCATGCCCAGCCATTCAGAGGGGCCAGGGATATGGCTTTCTGTCTGAAGGTCCCTCTTGATTCACTGCTTGTATGAGCGAGCAGCGAAGGTTCTGGCGAGACTGCGCGGATGCGCAGGCTCGCCTGAACCTTCGCTGCTCGCATAGGCGATAAGTACCAAAATCGCTTGACGGGGTCCATATGGAATCTGCAGTTTTCAAAACGACAGACTGAGTGGAGGTGTGCAGGATACTGTCCACCTTTATAAACAGCAGGGGGGATTATGTCCGGGGGGATTTTGTCCAGGGGGGGGGATTTTGTCCACCTGAACAAATGTTGGGGGGGGGGGGATTTTGTCCGCCTTTACAAAAAGGGGGGATTTTGTCCGGGGGGATTATGTCCGGGGGGATTTTGTCCTGGAATCGTTTCAGAGACACGATGTCCAACTCTGCCTACATGCTGTAGGGAGACGCCATAAATTGGGTTTAAAATTTAGGATTAATCTGCGAATAATAGATTTTAAACAGCCATAACCCAGGCAATATCGTGCAATCATTCGCAACCATCATTTTAACAATTCCGTTAAATGAAAACCCCTTTTAAACCCTTCTTTATATGGAGAAAATTGGGGTTTACTGGGGAATACATTATTGTCTTATTTCTTGCTCCAAGACATAGGTTGTGGGTACTCGGTAGGCGGTTCTAACGAGCACCAACAACGTATGGTTGCAGTATAAATAAGAATTATTAAAGGCATTTATTCTTGATTATCGAGGACTTTCATTTCATTATATAATAATATGTAGCCCTCAGTGCTCACTGAAGAGAAAGACCTCTGTCTTCAACAGGTAAGGGACCGCCTTGGGGAAAATCAATACATTACTTACTGTTGACTGGTGTACATTATTGATTTTCCCCTTAAGTGTCTCAGTCAGGGGATTCAACAATAGCTACTAATCACCCTATTAAGGGCCGCCTTTGATCTGCTATAGTCAGTATATCACAGGGGGCAATAAAATAATTATGGACACACGGTGTGTTCTACTGTTACAGAATAAATGCCTTTAAGCAGCCTCCTATATGCATACATTGTAAAGGACGGGTCTCCCTAAGGGTTTTTTTTGGGCTCCTAACGATTTTGTTTATTTCTGGCTTATTGTTAGCATACATATGCCTAATTATTTGGAACATATGTGGTTTTGGTATTTAAGCAGTTTTTTCTGAGTTACAGGCTTTTAAAAGTGGGTGGGGTAACTCCACACAGTTTTGACATGTATTTTGTGTCTCATTTATAGGTAGAAAAATAGTACCATACATGACACGTTATTATATAAAATTACAGGGGAAGGTCTAACTCTATGTTTTGTCACAAGTTTATTCACCAAAATTCACATTTTTGGGGGAAAATATGGTTTAAGGAACCTTGGGTCATTTTTGAGATTTTTTAACAGTAAAGTTCTTTTTTTTCTTATATCTTCGGTATACATTAACCTATTGCGGTGAAACTCCTACCATGCAAGCATACTGATGAGACAATGTAACTCAAATGATCATTTGAGATGTTGACCTATATTTCACGGTTGAATGAACATTCTTATTTCATGTTTATAGGTTAGATTATTGTTTCCATCAGTTCAAGAGTTTAGATATTTCTAGCATTTGGATAAACAGGCGATGAGTTTAAACATATTTAAATCAAACGAAAAAGACAATAGAAATGTGTCCAAAGTACACAGATGCCCCCGCCTGTTTGACTTTGCCAATATAGCTGCTTGACCCCTTAGAGACACACTAGCATCAGATATATATGTTCAGGATGGATATCTCAATATTTTCTAAGATATTTGGATTTTGATGATATGAAATGGGCAGGGCAGGGGGCTGGGGCATTATTGTGTATGTCATTGAATGCATCTGACCATAAACAACATCAAATAAAAAAGGTTGGAATCTGAACAGTTTCTGAGATACATATTTTTTTACATTTTCTTTGGTCCAATCAAATAGCCCCACCCCAGACAGAATCAGTGACCATAAACATACTAAACAGTTATGAGCTGCAGGAGAAATGCGGACATAAATGTGCACCTAAACGTGAACCTGGTTATGAACGTAATAATGTATGACATAGTACGCACATACGAACATAACATCGCATCGAAAAAATATATATGCCTCACTCACTCCTTCCTTTGGCATGCAGAGATATAAGAAAGGTTTGCTTGAATTTCTTTAATAATCCCACTTCAAGAGCACATCTAAAAAGAATGTTGTACACCTACGTGAAGACACAGGCATATACATTTGAAAATGGTTGTTCACAAATGTATTCTGACATGCTTTGCGCATATTGAATCAAATTAATCTACAGAAGAATAGCTTTCATCGTCACCTGAACTTGAGCTGTTGCCTCTTTTTGAGCACCATCTGTTACACTCTTCATATACTGTGACTTCAACGATTTTTTACTGACTTTGGCTGATGGCCTTAAAACCGAGGTTCTTTAGCACAGAAGCGAAATGGACACAGCAATCAAATACCTCGTCACCATTTTTTTTCATTTGCACTGCCACCCTATTATGGACTCTAGTCCAGGGCCTTCCTTAATCCTTAGATTGTATTCCCTGTCTCCCCCTCTATCTCTGTATTTCAGATATTAGACAAGGAGACCCTTTATCTGCTTATATGTTTCCACTATTCATTAAAAATGTTACCTTACTTTGAAGATACATCTAATGATAATGCAATTATCTACACAGGAGGCCAACGAAACTCGATTAGTCACCAAGGTAAGGTGGGTGGTTGAGTCTGTCAATGGCCGAATCAAAAAGTGGAAGACACTTTCAAAAGTAATGCCAAACTCCCACATACCTTACATTGGTGACTTAGGTCTGTTCTTGTTAAGAATTCTGAATCTGATGAGGTTCTTCCAAAACGTATGCTACAGCTTGCCAAGTTACCAAACAAACTTAAAGACAAGGTAGAGAAAAAGGGTTGGGACAGTCGTGCAAAGGCTCCATGGAAAGCTATTGATGATGCCAACCTTGAAGACTTCCCACAATTAACGGAAGCAGAGCTGAGAGACATGACCATGGGCATATACCAATTAAAACAGGCCGATTCTTATACCGACGAACACACTACTGAAGCCGGTCAGTATGAGATAATGATTCACAAGGAGGAGGATGGAATTTTGAAAGCCCAAATAAAATCAAGGCACACTTCGTCTGGGTCATACTGTCTATGGATTGAGTATGGTCCTGGTCCAGAACCCATAAAAGGATGTACTGCAAGTGCAAGAATGGTGCCAGGGTAGTTGGTTGCTGTGCCCATATCGCTTCCGTGTTGTGGTATCTAGGTTTTTACCGCAATCAGCCGAAGTCAGAGCGAGAACAGTCATTCAAGTCACAGTATATGAACAGTCTTACAGATGCTGCACAAAAAGACTGGGACAGCTCAAGTTCAGGTGACGATGAAAGCGATTCTTCAATAGATTAACTTGATTCAATAATTAAATATGTTGATTTTTTAGATTCCAATCTTTTTTATTTGCTGTTGTTTATGGTTAGACACATTCAAAGACATATCTTGAGACCCATACAATCATGCCCCAGCCCCCTGCCCTGCCAAGTTCATATCACCAACAACCAAAATATTGAGATACCCACCCACGAACATATATATCTGATGCTAATACATTTCAGTGACACATACATGTACAATGTGTCCCCAGGGGTCATGCAGGCATATTAGCTAAGCCAAAAAGGCGGGGGCATCTTGGTACTTTTACACATTTTTATTGTTTTTTCGTTTTATTTAAATAACCCATCACCTGTTTACCCAAATGCCATAATTATCTAAACTCTTGAACTGATGGAAACAAAATTCTAACCCATTAACATGAAATAAGAATGTTCATTCAACCGTGAAATATAGGTCAACATCTCTAATGATCATTTGAGTTATATTACCTAATCAGTATGCTTGCATGGTAGGGGTTGCACCACAAAAGGTTAATGTATACCGAAGGTATAAGAAAAATAAAAGAACTTTACTGTTAAAAAATCTCAAAAATGACCCAAGGTTCCTTAAACCATATTTTTCCAAAAAAAAAAAAATGAATTTTGGTGAATAAACTTGTGACAAAACATAGAGTTAGACCTTCCCCTGTAATTTTATATAATAACGTGTCATGTATGGTACTATTTGTCTACCTTTAAATGAGACACAAAATACATGTCAAAACTGTGTGGAGCTACCCCACCCACTTTAAAGAGCCTGTAACTCAGAAAAAACTGCTTAACTACCAAAACCACATATGTTCCAAATAATTAGGCATATGTATGCTAACAATAAGCCAGAAATAAACAAAATCGTTAGGAGGCCAAAAAAAACCCCGTAGGGAGCCCGTCCTTTAAATACAAAATAAAATACAAAATAAAAACCCCCGAAAATTGTAAGATGAAAAATTGCGATTTTTTTTCTTCTGTCTACTCAAAATAACGATTGTGGGTACTCGAATACCCAAAATCTATATTTTAGAGCAGAAATAAGAAAAACAAGGTTGACCCCTGAATACCCCGCTTTTACTTTATAAAAAAAATGTGTTCAAAGTGGTCTGCATTATATACATCACGAAAACACGCCTATATAATTTTGACCCCCTCGAACCCCACTTTTATATAGTAAAACTGGGGGTTCCGGGGGTATACCTTATTTTTCTTATTTCTGCTCTAAGATATAGATTGTGGGTACTCGTTAGAACCGCCTCGATGAGGCGGTTATAACGAGTGCCCACAATTATATTTGGAGCAGAAATAAGAAAAATATAGCAATTTTTCATCATAAAATGTATTTGTATAGGCGTGTTTGCGTAATGGGCGTGTTTTCGTGATGCATGGAAAGCGCTAAAAAAGATGCTGGTGGCTTTAAAACATTTTGTATTAAATTATTAGCTCCAGACCCCCCCCCCTTATATTTATCAGTAGTCCATATCGGAATTCAGGGGTGTCAGGTCCAATTACCTTTTACTTAACCCTTTTTGTACCAAATGGAATCTTCCTCCTTATATATAGCAGGAGTCCATTTCAAAATATAAGGGTGTCGGGTTGTGTTTTCATCAAAATTTATTTGGAAAATGACTGAACTTTTAGCAAACAGTGGAGGCCCTGATCAGACGCCGCGTTCTGCGGCGTCTGATCTGGGCCCTGATCAGACGCCGCGTTCTGCGGCGTCTGATCTGGGCCTGCACTATTTGCCACCTACCCCTTTTGGGATTTCCGGTACCAAATGGGTTAAAAACGGTTCAGCTTTCTGCGAACAGTGAATTCTGTAAAAAGTGAAGTCCGAGATCAGACGCCGCGTTTTACGGCGTCTGATCTGGGCCTTCACTGGTTGCTTGCCAAGAATACCGCTTAAAGTCTTAGCATAGAATTTATTAGCTATCCCTTTGTCCAATTTATACTGAAGTAGATACATGTATACAAATTTGAAGACAGCTGGAGATTTAAAGATATACATGGATTTTCAGTTCTATTACGCGCACATTTGTTAATCTAAGACAATCAGCCGTTTTCAAAGCAAATCAATTAAAGGCATTTATTCTGTAACAGTAAAACACACCGTGTGTCCATAATTGTTTTATTGCCCCCTGTGATATACTGACTATAGCAGATCAAAGGCGGCCCTTAATAGGGTGATTAGTAGCTCTTGTTGAATCCCCTGACTGAGACACTTAAGGGGAAAATCAATAATGTACACCAGTCAACAGTAAGTAATTTATTGATTTTCCCCAAGGCGGCCCCTTACCTGTTGAAGACAGAGGACTTCTCTCCAGTGAGCACTGAGGGATACATAATATTATGTAATGAAATGATAGTCCTCAATAATCAAGAATAAATGCCTTTAAATTCTGATTTAATCGTGATACAAAGTGCGCTACTATATGCCCTTACAGAAAAAATGTAGCTAAGGCTCAGATGTGTCTGTGCGTAAGTGCACAGCAGGCACATGACGTAATTGTGACGTCACATCAACGTCGGCATATCGTCTTGACGTTTATTCAACGTCAAATCTTCGTCGGTGCAACGTCATTACGTTGCACCGACGTTGATTTGACGTTGCCCTAGCGACGTGTGCCTGCTGGGTGGAGTCTCCACAGAACATTGGTTGCTTTCAGACATAGAAGAGATCCTGCAAGCTCTATCGCGTCTAGCCATATATAAGATAGCTGCGCCGGTGCATCTGAAGATAGCTATATGTAAGGCTGACACGATAAATCGTATAATCGATTAATCGATCGATACATTCCATAAAAATGATTATCATTTCTGATTTGCTTTTAATCGATTACTTGATAGGTACAATTTACTACCCAAAGTTATGCCTAAAATAGCTGGATGAGTGGCAAACAGTGCAGACCCTGATGAGACGCCGCATTCTGCGGCGTCTCATCTGGGTCTACACTGTTTGCTCAGGCCTGTCTGTTCAAATCTACGTATGGTAAAGTGAAAGATATGGTAAGAGTCATGCTCAGACAGAAAGCCAGATAGGTAAAATTATGACAAAAACCTCAGCGATTACTAATCGATTATCGATTGCAATGACAGGACTGATAATCGATTATCTTTTCAGCTCCAATTAGCCAGCTCTAGCTATAGGCCATTTCCCATACACGTCAGCTCATTGAAACACGTACCAATGTGACATTGAACTACATTACAGACATGCATGAACACAACGCGTGAAACAATGAACATTGCATTGCAGGCCCTCAACGTTAATTTAACGTTAAACCGACGTTGTGTGTCTGCAGGAATGGAATTGTGGATTAAATATCATGTGTTATTTTTATATTAACCACTGTACTTTCTTTACTTTTGGTCAGAAAAATACAGTAGAACTTCGATGGCTCGTACACCGATGGCTCGTTTACTATGGCTGAGTCGAACTCGCTCTTGAACCCCTAGGGAAATCCTCTTCACAAGCAATAGTGGGGGATAATTAAGAAGATTTAAGTCATTTATTTTGCAAATGTATGCTGTGTGTACTCATTAGAATCGCATCGGTGAGGCGATTCTAATGAGTACACACAGCATACATTTTTATTACAGATCATCGAAAAGATGTTCAAAAGTATCTCGTTATGCCTCCTGGCAGTAACCTTCAGTGGCTCGAACTACCGCTGTGTCGAATAAATGTGCATGGTCCCAAAGTGGTTCGAGCCATCGAAGTTCGACTGTAGAATCTGGGAAACGTTGTTTCAGCTTTGACTTAACGTTTAGCCAACGTTGTGTGCCTGCAGGAAGGGTAAATGCATAACGAATATTTTCCTTATTTCTGCTCAGAACCAAAGAATGCGGGTACTCTTTAAAACAACCTCATTGAAACATAGAATGTAAGTACCCCTTAGAGTGAGTGAATGAGTCTTTGAATTTTACGTCCCACCAACAGCTAAGGTCATACGGAGACGGGACCTTGGTTTAAAGACTCATCCGAAAGTCTGGAGAAGCCCGGGATCGATCCTGCGATCCCTGGTTTACAAGGCGAGTACGGCCCCCGCCCATAGGGGCTTGAAGAAATATATTGTCTGCATGAGGCTTCTACGCAGAGCTGAATCCGGCCCGCACACTAGTACTGGTAAACCGCTTAGCGGATCTAAGCCTGTCCAGGAATCGCGGTGCGAGGTGGACCATCAATGCTAATACACCCTATTGGTTTCATTCGGCGACAGGGCTTGAGATGTCATTTCATCTCAATGTCGGGTAAAAGTCCCACAAAATTGGAAGCAACGTCTCCAAAATGACCTTTACAGTGTTGACGGGGACGTTAAACCTCAAATCAAATCAAACAAGGCGAGTAGCGTAACCACTACACCACGGAGGCTTCTAAGTACCCCTTAGAAATGCCTCAATGAAACACAAAGAATGTTGGTGCTTCCTGAAAACGCGGCACGGAGGCGGTTCTAAGATGAACACATTAATTTAGGTATGAAGCAAAGAATACAAAAATGTCATTTCAAACCGTATAGATAGCGTTATGTAGCACGGATATGCTATCTTAAGATTGGAAATACCTAAGCATAGTCGTTCTGTGCAGACATTACGAAAACACGCCTATACAAATACATTGTAAATTTTACCGCCGAAAACACGAAATTTTTTAAATGAAAAAGTGTGATATTTTTCTTATTTCTGCTCAAAATATAGATTGTAGGTACACGTTAGAACTGCCTAGATGAGTACCCACAATCTATATTTTAGAGCAAAATAAGGTTAACCTTACCCCTGCAAACCCCATTTTTACTATATAAAAAAGTGGGGTTCAAGGGGTCAGAATGACATAGGCGTGTTTTCGTGATGGCTGAAACTGACCGCACAACTGAAATGTCTTAGCCTGCACAAGAAAAGTGGTACCTGCCGTACCGTCCCTAATACCGAAACGGTTTCTTTAGGCAGTAGATCTTGGCCTGCACTGTCGGGCAATTACAGGTTTTGGGATTCCCAGTACAAAAAGGGTTACTCTGTACTGAGCAATGAAAAGACGCAAGGCGAATTAATCAACGATGTTCATAAGTCTATGTGTAAAATTTATAATTATTGAACAGTTAACAGGATGTCAGGTGCCTTCATGAAATAAATTGACAGAAAATACAAATTATTCTCTTCAGCTCCATCAGCAGTTACATTTTTAAATATGAGGAACTTTTGAAACTATTTTGAATGTGGAGCAATATTTTCTCACGCCGTGAGTCTCTTGGCGGTGATAAGGTCATCTGCATTAGGCCAAATTTTAGTCTTACGTTAAATCTCGGTCGAGTGTCGAGTCGCCTTTTTCTTTTTCTTTCTTTCTTTTTTTTGGTTTTGGTTTTGGTTTTACCGCGCTTTCAAGATTATTTCACTCATATCGAGCCGATCGTTAATCAGAGGTGGGCGAAAACCGGAGTACCCGGAGAAAAACCACCTGACCTTCCGTTGCAGAACTTGACGTCTCACATGTGACCCGAGCGAGGCTCGAACCACAGCGGTGAGAGACCTACTGATCAAGAGTCAGCGCTCTTAACTACTAGGCCACGGATGCCCGTGTCGAGTCGCCTTCACATATATGTGTTAAAATTCAAATGTATGCACGTGTAACATTCCTATCAAGTTCGAATGAAATTGGTCCCTGGGTGAAATAGTAGGATTTGTAACTTAAAGGTTTCTCTATTGTTAGATCTGGCCGCCATTTTGATCATCAAGCCGAACTCATTTAGCTATTTTGATAGAGGGTAATCTTAGCAACATAAAGATGTTGATACTAGTATAACATCTGACCTGCTGCTGACATTACGATAATTTTAGGGTATTTGTATCTATCGGCACTACAGCAAATTCATGCATACCCGTCCTAGCTCGATACATTTGTGAGAAGTATAGATACTGGCCACAAATTAAGCCATGCAGCCAATTTCAGCAGACAATTGATCTCCGATACAATCGCATTTCCGTTGGAGAAAAAATGATGAAACTTCCCGACAGATCAATTGTATAACTCCTGTCAGTACGAATATCCACAACAATGCGATTGACAGGAAAAATATATATAGCACTATTTGGCGCTTGGCGACTTTTTAGGCAAACTACATGAAAATCAGACTTTTAGCGGCCTACTGTATGGCGAATAATTTCCCCACAAGCCGCGCATGATATATGCAAGCTTGGTGCGTGGCGCTACATATCTTGCCTACCATATTTCATCTAAAATACTTTAGTCGCGCTGCTTTGCCATGTGCATAAGCACCAGATAGGCTTCGGTTTCATCTCGTAACAACTATGCCACATTCATCCCTGCAAATCATCACGAAAACAAGCCTATATAATTTTGACCCCCTTGAACCCCACTTTTATATAGTAAAACTGGGGTTTCCGGGGGTATACCTTATTTTTCTTATTTCTGCTCTAAAATATAGATTGTGGGTACTCGTTAGAACCGCCTCGATGAGGCGGTTCTAACGAGTTCCCACAATCTATATTTGGAGTAGAAATAAGAAAAATATCACAATTTTTCAGCATAAAATGTTCATTTTTTCGGTGATAAAGGTGGCAATGTATTTGTATAGGCGTGTTTGCGTAAACGAAGCCAATGGACACCGCAATTTTATTATTGCAGCTGGGACTAGAACTTGGGACCTCTAGCATCATGGACAAGTACACTAACCACTCAGCTATCACGCTCCATACTAAGAGCTCTACAAACTTTGTATCGGAAACCCAAAACGGGTAATTGGCAAACAGTGCAGACCCAGATCAGATGCCGCTGAACGCAACGTCTGAACAGGGCTTTCACTGTTTTCAACTTTCGCAATGTTCTGGTATTTTCGAAATTAATTTTTGAAGAAAACACAAACTAAGACCCCTAAAGTTTGAAATGGTTTCCTGCTATATACATGTTTAAGAGGAAGATTCCTTTTGGTACAAACGGCATTAATTTTGTTTATCATTCACATCGACTCGGAGCTTGCCTATTATGCCAGAGGCCCCGGTTCGATTCCTGGCGGCGGTAATAAAATGCAGTGTCCATACATTGCTTCACTGACAGCCATTTTTGCGGCCCCCGTCCATCGGGGCTTGAAGAAATAGATGGGCTGCATGATGCTTCCACGCAGAGCTGGAACCGGCCGCACACGAGTACTGGTGAACCACTTAGAGGATCTAAGCCTGCCCAGGCAAAGCGGTGCGAGTCGGACCGTCAGTGCTTATAAACCCTGATGGTTTCATTGAGCGTCAGGGATTGAGATGTCATTTCATCTCAATGTCGGGTAAAAGTCCCACAACATTAGAAGCAACGTCTCCAAAATGACCTTTACAGTGTTGACGGGGATGTTAAACCTCAAATCAAACAAACAAAACAGCCATTTTTGATTGTATGGTACAGCCTTATGCGTTGACAGGACAGGTAGAGCATATTGTATTATAGCTTGAACAATTTGACATGAGACTGACTTTTATGCAAGGAATAAATTAGTCAGTTCCATCGCCTTTTACGCCGGCTTTCGTAAACGTGAATTTTCGGCATCTCGTGTGAATTGCGACCAATTTACAGACCTCTATGTATTGAATAACAATATCGCCATCTTCGGAAGACGGCGAAGATAACTACACGCATTCAGCCGGGTGTGAAATTATGGTAAAAGAGGTCACCAGTCTCATGTCAATTTGTTCGAACTATACCCCAGTGGAAGACAAAAGTTCACTCCAAGGAGTTTGCAGTGTATTAGTATATTTTGGCGTGGATATCTTTCAAATTGTAGGAATAGATATGCTTAACACAGATGCAGAGTTCTGTAAACTTAAAAAGGAAATACACCATTTGATGTCAAAGGTATTTCACCACGAAACCGCGCCTATTTAATTCTGACCCCTTGAACCCCATTTGTGGGTTTACAGGGGTAAACCGTATTGATCTTATGTCGGCTCTTACGGCCCCCGCCAATCGGGGCTTGAAGAAATAGATGGACTGCACGATGCTTCAACGCAGAGCTGACACAGACCGCACACCAGTACTGGTAAACCGCTTAGAGGATCTAAGCCTGCACAGGCAAAGCGGTGCAAGTCCGTCCGTCCATGTTATAAACCCTATTGGTTTCATTGGGCGACAGGACTTGAGATGTCATTTATCTCAATGTCGGGTAAAAGTCCCACAAAATTTGAAGCAACGTCTCCAAAATGACCTAAATAGTGTTGACGGGGACGTTAAACCTCAAATCAATCAATCAATCAATATGTCTGCTCTAAAATATAGATTGTGGGTACTCGTTAGAACCGCCTCGATGAGGCGGTTCTAACGCGTACCCACAATCTATATTTTCAGCACAAATAAGAAAAATTTCACAATCTTTCATCTTAAAATTTCTTTTTTTTTTTTTTTTTTTTGCAGCGGTAAAGTTTACAATATATTTGTAAAGACATGTTTTCGAAATGATCTTTTATGTATATTAAAGGTACTCGTAAACAATCTATAAAATTGGGCATATGTAGAAACTCGTAAAATTGTCGTCAAAATAAAATATTTTGGTTCTGTCATTTAATTTATTTTTCAAAACTAAGAAAATGTAGCTGCAGGGACCAGTTGCATGGTCTATGCGGCCCCCACCAATTGGGGCTTGAAGACTAAATGGGCTGCATTGTGCTTCCACGCAGAGCTGAATCCGGCCCGCACACGAGTACTGGTACACCGCTTAGAGGATCTAAGCCTGCCCGGGCAATGCGGTGCGAGTCGGACCGTCCATGCTTATAAACTATATTGGTTTCATTGGGCGACAGGGCTTGAGATGCCATTTCATCTCAATGTTGGATAAAAGTCCCACAAAATTGGAAGTAATGTCTCCAAAATGACCTACATAGTGTTGACGGAGACGTTAAACATCAAATCAAACAAACAAAAGCATGGTCTATGTCAACGCTGTTTAATAAGAAAAAGTAACGTATACCCCTGTTTTTTGTAAATCCCTGTTTCACTATATAAAGTTGGGTTTAAGGGGGTCAAAATTATATAGGTGTGTTTCAATAATGCTGTGTTTTTTCTCTAAAAATGGCATTTTTCTAACAATTCAGTTGTAGTTGCGGGTTGGAATTTTGTCAAAATAATGCAAACATGTTTTTTCTTGACATAAAATCAGGTTTATAAGGGCATGCTAATGTGATGAAAATATGAAAATGGTACATGCAAACACTAGCCAGTATTATTTGCAGGAATGTTCATAAATAATAATAATAATAATAATAATAATAGCAATAATATCACTACAACTAGTACTGGTACAACTACTTCTGCTGCTGATATTAATGCTAATAATGAAAACTACTATCCATCACGTGAACAAGTCCGTGAAATGAAGACCCCCTAAACCCCACTTTATATAGGGAAAACTGGGGTTTACGGGGGTATCCAATATTTTTCTTTTTTGCTCCAAGACATAGGTTGTGGGTACTCGTTAGAACCGCCTCGATGAGGCGGTTCTAACGAGTACCCACAACCTATGTTTGCAGTATAAATGAGAAAAATAGCACTGATTTTCATCAGAAAAGTAACCATTTTGTAGATGTGAAAAATGCTCTGTGTTGCACGGATGTGTTATCGTAATGCGAATTCAACAAAAACAAAAAGAAAGAAACACAATAATATAACCGATCGTGTTGAATCTGATACTGCAAATTCAGTAGTCAATTCGACACAGTCAAGTACAAGTAATTCTAGTTTGTAAGTTTATAACTGAACGTTTTTAATGATGAAATATCATTGTTCCTTTCGAAATTAGTACAATGCAATAACAATCGAGTCACTTGATATATCTTTTCTTGTTTAGGAACTACATTATATACACAAATATGACTGATGATTTGGAAAAGTTTATGGATAGTTGCAGTTTTAAAATTCGAGGTGAAGGCAATGATCAGTCATCGATAAACATCACGAAAACACGGCTATATAATTTTGACCCCCCTTGAACCCCACTTTTATACAGTAAAACTGGGGTATGGGGGTATACCTTATTTTTCTTATTTCTGCTCAAAATAAAGGCTGTGGGCACTCGATAGAACCGCCTCGAAATAAGAAAACTATCGCAGTTTTTCATCTTGAATTTTTCATTTTCAAGGCGGTAAAATGTACAGTGCTTTGTATAGGCGTGTTTTGGTAATAACCAGAAGCTCCCATCAGTGTCACCAAAGGGAAAGGAACACAAACATTAATAAACTAGAAAAGTAACTCATTTTGGCTTTCCGCTATTGATGTTTCCATTAGGCACTTGTTATTTATTGTGTGTGTTTCTTTCCCTTTGATGTCTCTGACAGGAGCTGTGTATCGATTCCTGATCATTGCCTTCACTTCTATTTTACGTCCGTTTTGGTAAAGGCAGTAACGCCCTTGTTTGAAAAGGCAGTTCAGTTCGTTTTTACGCTAGATTGAAAGAGCAGTACTAAATGCATTTTGAAATTGATTATGGTGACCTCTGTAGAACCGAGACACCCACTGTCGTTCAGACCGTGCCATGCAAAAATGGTCTTCGAGCACATCAATTAACAGGTCCGTGTAATGAGACCCCTATAAACCCCATTTTATATGCAGAAACTGGGGTTTACGGGGGTATTCAATAGTTTTCTTATTTCTTCTCCAAGACATGGACTGTGGGTACTCGTTAAGTTTGTTTTTGTATTGGAGTTTTACGGCACAGTCAACACTATTTAGGTCATTTTTGAGCCGGTCAGTTTACCTATCCTCACTTTGCCTGGACAGGCTTATACGTAAGCGGTTACACCAGTACAGTGCACATTCTTTCGCCTGAAACTTTGAATCAGCGGAATGGAGAGAATGACCGAAGAAAAGATTTCATGATCAATCTCCACGAAAGAATTTTGCCGACCCCGGCAGGTATCGAACCCGCGTCCTCCTGATCACCAATCAGACGCGCATCCGACTGAGCTACCGAGGCCGGTTCTCACGAGCACCTCCAACCTATGTTATGAGTAAAGCTAATAATAATATCACAGATTTTCATCCGAAAATTAAGACGTATTGATGTAACTTGACCCTAAGTTTTTACAAACATATAACGCTAACATATCCTCGCGACATATAGAGGATCTTACATTAGGTTCATGTATTATTGAGGCTTTGCCGAGCATTTTATCCCTTTTCCTCAACGAGTTTAATAAATTCAATAATACATGAGCACGAATGCAAGATTCTATTTATCATTTGACATTTAAAACGTATTTTATTCACGATTGTTTACAAAAATGTCAATATTCCGCCATTAGTAAACGCGACGTCGTTAAGGACGTCGTACATGTAACGTTACGGAACGTATCTAGCTAATTTGCATATTTAATCCACTAGTGGATTATCGAAAATAATACATGACGTTATTACACTCTCAGACGCGACGTCATATGATAAAAAAATATTCTTTTATATCTCCCAATCGGTCAATTTTCTACGGAACCCGGGAAGGGACATAATATTTTTTTAATTTGTTGTGCGAACAAGATATTAAGTTGTGCGAAAAAGATAATATGTTGTGCAGACATAGAGGATCATACACGAGTGGTCATTTCATATGAAATTTACGAAACGAGCCTTCGGCGAGTTTCATAAATTTCATATGAAATGACCACGAGTGTAAGATTCTCTTTATCATATGACTACTTTAAATTGGATTTTATCACCTTTTAATTTGACAAGTTTTCTACGAAAAGTGCATTGTTCGCATGGACTTCGTCATGACGTTACTTGATCCCGCCAAAGTGTTATTACATGTGTGGTCATATGATTTTTATTACACGACGTTATCCACTGCTTATCAACGACGTCATATGATAAAAGATGTTATCTTATGCGGACAACATAATTTATGTTGTGCGGACAACATATCTTGTTTGCACAACATATTATCTTGTTTGCACATATAGAGCTTGGTAAGTTGTGCGAACAAGATATTAGCTTATCTTAAACAAGAAAAATGTAGACCCCTGTAAACCCCAGTTTACACTATATAAATTGGGGTTTAAGGGGGTGTTCAATACACGGATTTGTAAACGTGGTGGACAGTGAAGCAGCAGACTGATTTGAGGCATTGCTGCGCACACATGGCCGAAGACCCATTTTCGCTCGTCTCGGCCCATTTGTAATGCTTTCTCTGTATCCAAAGCAGCGTATCTCTTTACTTATTACGAAAACACGCCTATACAAATAGATTGTAAATTTTACCGCCGTAAAATGAAAATTTGCAGATTAAAAATTTCGATATTTTTATTATTTCTGCTCAAAACATAGATTGATGATACTCGTTAGAACCGCCTCATCGAGGCGGATCTAACGAGTACCCACAATCTATGTTTTTGAGCAGAAATAAGAAAAATAATTTATACCCCTGCTAAACACCAGTTTTACTATATAAGTTGGGTTTAAGGAGGTCAAATTTTACATCACGTGAACAAGTCCGTAAAATGAAGACCTCCATATACCCCACTTTATATAGAGAACACTGGGGTATACGGGGGTATACATTATTTTTTTATTTATTTTTGCTCCGAGACATAGGTTGTGGGTACTCGTTAGAACCGCCTTAATAAGGCGGTCCTAACGAGCACCCACAACCTATGTTTGCAGTATTTATAAGAAAAATGTCACGGATTTTAATCAGGAAAATGACCATTTTGCCGATGAGAAAAAATGCACTATATCGCACGGGTGTGTTATCGTAATGATATATTATGCGTGTTTTCGTGATGTAGTTGCTGTGTTTCGAGAAAATACTAAGTGCACCGAATTCTAAGTGATACATCTAGACTTTTAAGTCTATAAATCGCCTATTCGAAGAATATTAACAACTTCGACGACCCCACGGCCCCCGCCCATCGGTGCTTGAAGAAATATATGGGCTGCATGATGCTTCCACGCAGAGCTGAATCCGACCGGGGGCCGCACACGAGTACTGGTAAACCGCTTAGAGGATCTAAGCCTGCCAAGGCAAAGCGGTGCGCACGAGTCGGACCGTCCATGCTTGTAAACCCTATTGGTTTCATTGGGCGACAGGGCTTGAGATGTCATTTCATCTCCATGTCGGGTAAAAGTCCCACAAAATTGGAAGCAACGTCTCCAAAATGACCTTTACATTGTTGACGGGGACGTTAAACCTCAAATCAAACAAAACAAACAAAACGTCCTTAAAAAACTTTTGCTACTGGGGTTTTATTTCCTAAACGCTCCATCACGAAAACACGCCTATATAATTTTGACCCCCTTGAACCCCACTTTTATATAATAAAACTGGGGTTTCCGGGGGTATACCTTATTTTTCTTATTTCTGCTCTGAAATATAGATTGTGGGTACTCGTTAGAACCGCCTCATCGAGGCGGTTCTAACGAGTGCCCACAATCTATATTTTGAGCAGAAATAAGAAAAATATCACTATTTTTCATCATAAAATTTTCATTTTTTCGGCGATAAAGGTGGCAATGTATTTGTATAGGCGTGTTTACGTAATGCATTTAATATTTTCCCTTATTGTAGGCCCTCATAGTACACCCCCTCTACTGAAACACATTTTTGTAACCATACGGGAAAAGTTCGGCCATATGAAATCAAGGGAAATCAAGGGAACGAACCTGTACTGGCAGTTTTTTTCAGGTAGCTTCCTGAATTACGCTACTTGACACCTGTTTTAAAGCAATTCGGCTATAGTCGGCGGTTTTCGATGAATATCGGTTGTGACCGTTAATCCTTGTCTCAGACAATTGCTTAAGGGTATTACAGTGGCATTTTTGTTTTAACTAAATATGATGAATTATTGGTCCATATATAATACGGATTAAATTGCTTTTCAAATATTATAGTATTGTAAGGGAAAGTGTTTGTTTTATGCCGCATTTATAAAATAACCTAATGCCACTTTTATTTATTTATTTATTTTATTTCATTTATTTATTTTATTATTTTTTTTCGAAGTCGTTAGTTAACGAGTCGTTAAATTTTTTATCATTGAAGGCTTCAGATCCAATTTCTAAAAGCTGCTTGGTAGTCTTCTTTGGGTACCTGTTGGAGGCACTGACAAATTGTAACAAATTTCATTACGATAACACATCCGTGTGATGTAGTGCAGTTTTTCACATCCCCAAATTGGCTACTTTTCTGATGAAAATCCATGATATTTTTCTTATCAATACTGCAAACATAGGATGTGGGTGATCGTTAGAACCGCCTCATTGAGGCGAGAACTGCCTCATTGAGGCGGTTCTAACGAGTACCCACAACCTATATCTTGGAGCAAAAATAAGAAAAATAATGTATACCCCCGTAAACCCAAGTTTTCTCTATATAAAGTGGGGGTATAGGGGGTCTTCATTTCACGGACTTGTTCACGTGATGGATTAAAGAAAAATGTGAACTGTTTCCGAGATATAATGCGTCAAAACTGTAATAAAAAAAATGCATAATGTTGCCTTGTTACCTTGGTGAGTGCAAAACCTAACACAACTTAAAGGAATAGGAACTTTTTGCCGTCAAAAAGAATATAAAGAATCCGCCCAGTCGCTTCAAACACATGTCCACAACGTTTGTTTCTAAGAGTATTTGCGTAGAATATTGTTTGACTATCCTGGGCTTGGGAATCGTTGGAATTGTCGTTAAAATGAGTTTTGTCATTTAATATGTCGACTGGCGATATAAAGAGTGATGACTGTTTTAGAGCACTCGCAAAATGCCATTTATCTTATGACACCCGTCACTTGTAATGGTTGATGTCGGGAACCCCTTCAGGGGAGATTCAGGGGAGACAACTCCTGCAAAACAATTTTTGTCTCCCATGGCAATAGGGGTTAACTTTTAAAACAAAGAATTTGCGCTTGAGGAGCACATTCTTTCCTTTAAGAGTTGGTCCCTTTTTCTATGGGTCAGGGCTTACAGAAAAAGCGAACAAGAAGTCCCGAAAGTTGTCTCCCTTTGGAAACTGGCGGGAAAATCCGCCAGGTGTTCCCCATTTCGAAAACACGCTTATAAATACATTGTTAACTTTATCACCGGAGAAAGGAAGATTTTAAGATAAAAAAACGTGATAGTTTTCTTTTTCTGCTCAAAATATAGATTGTGGATACTTTTTAGAACCCCTGAAATGAGAAAAATACGATCTACCCCTGCAAACCCGTTTTACTATATAAAAATGGGGTTCAACGGGATCAAAATTATATAGGCGTGTTTTCGTGATGCATTCTCTTTAAGTCTACAGGTGGCACAATTTTAGGAAGGTAGCAATTTTTTTCAGTGTTTTGTATGCACCAGGTTTAAACTTTTCGAAAGATAAATATTTAAGACTAGAACCCTTTTATCGACATTACGATAACACACCCGTGCGATAAAGAACATTTTTCACATCTCCAAAATTGCTACTTTTCTGAGAAAATCCTTGATATTTTTCTTTATACTGCAAACATAGGTTGTGGGTGCTCGTTAGAAACGCCTCATTGAGGCGGTTCTAACGAGTACCCACAACCAATGTCTTGGAGCAGAAATAAGAAAAAATATTTATACCGTAAACCCCAGTTTTCTCTATATAAAGTTGGTTTAAGGGGTTGTTCATTTCACGGCTTGTTAACGTGATGTTTTTGCAGGTTTGCAAAAGTATTTCCGAAATGTCACTTTTTTCAGTTAGCATATTTCTCTTATCATCATTTCGGTCCTTTTCAGTGAGTAATAGACGCCCATCCACCAAGTCCAGTTTACACCGTCAGCATAACTGTTATGCTGGCCTCTATGGTATTGCCCATTAAGATTAGAACTATGGCTATCACTGTACCACCATGCGCTTTTATATTGTACGGCACAATTGGCGAGATTGTTATCATTATCGCGGTCGTAAGTAGTGAATTCTTGACCATTGTGTGCGAGTCCTCCCAGTGAGTCACATAGAACAAAAAAATGATAGTCTTGTTTACACACAATAAACTATAAAGGGATCAACCTAGTGTTGTCTTTTTCTGGTGTTACGAGGACTGTTCAAATATGGATGCAACTAAGCACATAAAAATGATTCCGTGATAGATTTCGATAAAACAATTATTTTGTCCCCTCAAAGTATTCCCCTTCAACAGATATACAAACTTTCAGTCTTCTGATCCTATCATTGAATGCATTTTGGTAGTCTTTTCCAGGTATACTATGAAGGAACTGGAATATTGCAGAACCGAGGTGTTTGCGCTGTACAAATTTTCGACAAGAAAGGTATTTTTTCAGCCGTGGGAACAAAAAAAAAAGTCACACGGGGCAGGGTCAGGGGAATACGGGGGTGAGGGAGTTCAACAACCTTTTCCTGCTTCAGATAGTCTTGCACAATGAACGCCTTGTGCGATGATGCATTGTCATGTAGCAATCTGACATTGGCCAAACCAGTTGCGGGTCTTCGTTCTTTGAGATATTTCTTCAATTTTCGAAGAACTTTATTCTTGTAAAACTTCGCATTTACAGATTTGCCTTTAGGCACAGCAACTTGAATAGCAGGGTCCTGATTTGAAAAGAATATGGCATACATTACCTTCTTGACGCTCATGGGCCGCTTTGCAATGCATGGTCTTTTGCAATACTTTGTTGCCCATATTTTGTTCTGAATCTTTCGTTTTGGCTCAACAAAGTGAACCCATGTCTCGTCACCTGTGACGACAATAGCGAAAGACCGTGCATTGTAATTTGGAAACTTTTTAAGTAACTTCTTGGCGCACTGAACGCGTGTCTTTTTCTGCTCATCTGTCAACAGATGGGGAATCCATCTAGCACAGATCTTTCTCATTTTCAAATCCCGTTTCAGAATTGTATGAGCTGCTCCTAATGAGATGCAAACCATACTAGCTATTTGCCTAGTGGTGTATCGTGCATTGGTAGCAACTATTTCTTTCACTCTAGCAACCATCTTGGCAGATGTTGCTCTTTTCGGCCGACGATCATGTGGTGCATCTTCTGTTGAGCCTAGCCCACACCTGAATTTCTTACACCAACGAATAACTGTCGGAAAAGACATTTCATAATGCCCATAAACCGAACATGTTTCATCAAACATGTCTTTGCACCGTATACCAAGAATACAACGATTCTTAATATAGGACCGTATTTCAACGGCGTACTCTGACCTTCTTCCAACCATGTTTTGTATTAGTATACAAGAGTAGACAGTGTTTATCGAAAAATATACTTGGCTAAAGTGGGCGGATTTGGTATAAATGTATAGGTAAAATGTTTTTCTACGCTGTGACATTTATTTCAAGGTGATTTTCGCATTAGTGCATGAGAAAACGTTCTACTTGCATTCATATTTGAACAGTCCTCGTACGACCATTTCAAGATTATTTCACTTTCTTCGAGCCAACCGTTAACCAGAGGTGGACGAAAACTAAAGTACCCGCAGAAAAACTACCTGACCTTCCGTTCCAGAAATTGGCGCCACACATGTACCCTGGGCGAGGCTCGAACCATAGCGATGCTAGATCAATGATTATGCGTCAGCACTCTTACCGTAATACACATAAGGCCACGGAGGCTTATTTTTTATGCATTAACATTTGTCGGGTCCCGAGTACGCTGTTTGAACACGAGGCCGCAAGATCGAGTGTTCAAATAATTCAAAGGGGTCCGACAAATGTTATTGCAATGAAAACAACCATGGATGCTCGTTATTCTTGCAAACCTACGGTTGCAAAGACCCCGCTGGTTTTATAGAGAGTTACGACATTGCTAGTTAGAGTGAGCCGGTTCATCTCCATCTGGTGCACTAGGACCTGACCCTCAATGTCCACAAGGTGACCAGATATAGAGGATCTTACACGAGTGGTCATTTCATATGATATTTATGAAACGAGCCTTTGGCGAGTTTCATAAATATCATATGAAATGACCACGAGTGTAAGATTCTCTTTATCATATGACTACTTTAAATTGGATTTTATCGCCTTTCAATTTGATAATTTTTCTATGAAAAATGCATTGTTGACATGGACGTCGTCATGACGTTACTTAAACCCGCCAGAGTGTTATTACACGTGTGGTCATACGATTTTTATTACACGACGTTATCCACCGCTTATCAACGGCGTCATATGATAAAGTGAAATACAAGTCAGCTCTATATTGTCAAAGGGGAGCACCAACTAATAAGTTTACTAAACCTTTCGGCCAATTTGATTCAAACTCTACGGTAATGGTATCCAGGTGGCTGTCTACCAAAGGTAGCTAAAATGGTTCCACTCGAATGAACAAGCTGACCCACAGAGCTTAAAAAAGAAAAAAAAAACTTTATATAACTACTCCTCCTATACACCTGGGCCAATTTGATTCAAGCTTCGTAGGAACGCTCTACAAAAGTAGCTAAAACAGTTCCACTCTGATGAACAAAATGGTTGGCAGAGCTTATAATAGAGAAACGTCAACAATTTGTTTCATTCACACTTTGTAAGTTTGTTGCCATGGTGACCATCTATGGAAGTGCATAATAAATTATATTCTTCAAGGAATAAGATGGCTGTCAGTTACCCATATGACTTTCAGAAGCTATGTGATATCTTGAAATCAGGTGAGCAATTCAGGGCCATCTTGGCCCTCTTGTTTTGTGAAAATATGGATCAATATATTTGGGTGTTTTCGTTATGGCAAATGCGCAGGCTCGTTTGAGCGTTTGCGGGTCGTCTATGCGGTAAGAATCTTTTTTTTTTTCTCATGAGATGGCTCATTTGGACAAAATATACCATGAAACTTGCAGGCCTCATCACGTGAACAAGTCCGTAAAATAACCCCCACGCCTAAATCCCACTTTATATAGAGAAAACTGGGGTTTAAACCGATTTTATGTGGCCACAATCCTCGCCCTTACTTCAGTCACGATTAAGACAAATTAGCCTGCCGAGGCAATGGGGTGCGAGTCGGACCGTTCATGCTTATAAACCTTATTGGTTTCATTGGGCGGCAGGGCTTGAGATGCCATTTCATCTCAATGTCGGGTAAAAGCGCCACAAAATTGGAAGCAGTCTGTCTAAAATGACCTTTACAGTATTGACGGGGGCTTTAAACCTCAAATCAAACAAACAAACAATAGACATAGGTTTTGGTAGTCGTTAGAACAGTTCTAACGAGCACCCGCAACCTAGGTTTGCGGTATAAATAAATAAACAAAATATATCCAGGCTTTCCATCTGAAAAGAGAACATGTTGGAGACGTGCAAAATGAACTATGCTGGGCGGGTATGTCATCGCAATGTCCAAGCCAAACCTATTAAAACCATAATAACCTATATTTTTGTGTCAATCATATAAGATTAGAACTTTAAATTATAAAATTTTGCTCATAAAATCTATGAAAAAACCTGTGTTTCATGAAAATAAAAACTATTTTCTTTTCGATTGTTGAACCTCCTCGCGACCCAGCTCTTAACATTTCTTCAAAATGATCTGCTGTTTTTTACTTTTGTGTCCCAAAACGTGATGGAAACTTTTAGGAAATTGTATTTTGTTCCTCGCTCACTTCGCTCCCTCAGACTCCCTCTCTGATGTGAACTGTGGGTTAATTGAATCGATTCCTGATCATTGCCTTCACTTCTGTTTGAAAAAAAAATCAGATCAACTTTTTCTACGAAATTGTGCTGCAAAAAATCATCAAATTATTTTTTTTTTTTTCAGTTTTAAATCTTAATGGTAGTTCAGAAGAACCTTTTTCAACCTAAATTGTTATTGAAAAACATCCAAATTACCTATATTTTTGCGTTAGAAGAACCTGTATAAAAACCTAGGTTTTTTTTTTCAAAGTGGTCCACTAGGAAGCCTGACACTATATTTAGCAAAACCTTATACATTTTCAGAAGCACTTGCTAAACTGTACATGCTAATTTTACACCCAAAATATCGCCCTGCAAAGGAGTATTTGCATTGTCGACAAAGGGGTCGACATCAAACGTCCAATTATTTCCTGTCAAAATTAAAAAAAAAATTGCTTTTTAATTTTTATAGCAAACACACGAAGTGTTTGCTTTACTGTAGAGAGGCTGGAACAACATACTTAGGCACCCAAATCTCGCCTGGAATCTCGTTCAATTATGTTAGCCGGTAAAAACCTAGCACCGCGCTTGGAGCAACGAGTTACCGGAGCATTTACCGAAGCATTTACCGGAGATTCTCGTTAGGGTGGAAAGCGCTTCTCGTCTGGCCAAGAAAGTCGAACTTTCCACAAATTATTTCTCGGGAATAAAATAAAGCCCTGGGAATGGTAATATTTGGCTACCTGTGGATTTCTACCTTCGAGAGACCGTTGCGTCAAACGTTGAAGTTTGGTTGCGGGAAAGTTTCGAAACTACGTCACGCACTGAGCCGAAAAGGTTTGCCGGTAAAATCCAGCACCGCGATTGGTCCCACGAGTTACCGGAGCATTTGCCGGAGCTTTCGGTTGGGTGGAAAGTGTTTCTCGTCCGGCCAAGCAATTACAACTTTTCACAAACACTGAGGGATGAAGAATAAAGCCCTGGGAATAGTAAGAGACACAATGAGCTACCTGGCTATCTGTGCATTTCTACTTTCCCAAGATTTACAAAATGATGATGAGCCCTAAATCCATACCATAATGCTAGTGCTTCAGGATACTTTAGTGTCCATGCTGCAAACTTACTGGGTCACCCTATCTAATTTCTTTCCATGAAGTGCACACAGGACCAACACTGGAGCATCATCATACTAAGGTTATGTGCATAGCGGCGGGAAGGCTCAACAATAGTTTTGGGTTGAATGACACATCAAACCTGGTGGGTCATTTGGAGTCGTCTCTCAGAGAAAGGGACTACAGAGATAAAAGAGGTAGTAGGGAAGATGAGAGGTGTGGGAAAGAGGGAGAAAGGGGAAAATGAATAAAAGTGTACAAACAGAAGAAGTAACAATGTTCCCCCGCTACCCCTACCTGCTGCAAGGACAGCAGGCATTGCCCAACTGTAAGTCAATATGAGTTGGACTCCCATCACCTTTGCCTCAAAACAGAACATATCAAAAACTTTGAATACATTTTATGTAGTTCGGAGAAGATCCCTTTTGAAGCCCTCGGGGATCCCAGAAGTGACAATATTCTGTGGAAGTTGGCCCTTAAGTCTGATGCCCCTGTCGATGAAGGAGAGTTGACATAAGATGTCGGTCCGTATACTCTGGGTAGTATCCCCTACTGTTCGCCGCTTTTGGGTCAGAGAACCTGCAAGCATGAATGTCCACTTAGCCCAGAGATACATGTAGATCATTCCAAGCATTGACGACTTGATGCCAATGCTAATGAGTTTGCCGGCCAAGTTGCTGTATCACTTGGGTGGTAATGCTGGTTGTGTGGTAGTCATCTCTGACAAACCACGCTGCTCGCCGTTGTACCGTCTCAAGCTGTTGGATACTATATGTGGGTCCCATACTGATGGACCTAATCCGGGATAAGTCTAATCATGGTCTCTACAATCATGCTTCAACATCTTCCGACCAGTTGAGTTATCTCCCTTGGCTGCTGTTTGCCTTTTTACAGGTGCATCAAAATGGATTCCCATGACATGTTTCCGAAATAAATGATGCACAGGTACTTTAAAGTCTTTGAGATTGACAGTTCATGACTGTGTATCTATAACATTCAGTTGATCCAAATCTTTGGCCAGGTTTCCTGATCATTGCCTTCACTTATATTCTCCATTTTGTTACCTGACTGTCGCACATTTGGTTGGAGTGAGAAGACTTTGCCAGTCCATATTCCATTATAGGCATTTCTATAGTCTTTCAAGATCCCTCTAAAGTGTGCAGTATCAGGCATGCTTGAGACCTCGTGATATAAAAGGCTGCCATTAGCAAAGAGGTGAACTCCAGGACTAACAGGCTGTGACAGGTCATTTATGCACGGGCAGAACAACAAAAGTCTGAGCATGGCACCTTGAGGGACACCGGATACAGCTGGGGCAATCGTGGTAATCAAGCCTGTGGCAAATTCTGGTTAGCCCCTGTTGGTCAGGAAGCTCTAGATCCATTGTAAGTGGTTTATACAGTAAAATTCAGCTATTAAGAACACCTAAATTTAAGTCTTATCCTGCTTAAAAAAAGCCTAATTAGTAAGCTACAGTTATTCTTTCATTGTATTTTCTGCATACAGTGTCCTCTGGTCAGAGAGCACCTTTAGAACTGTTCAAACGGGATCTTAAAGACCACTTTTGAAGAGTCCCAAAGGTGGTCTTAATTAGGAATTAATCTATCTATCTCCTTACTGCATTAGGTCACACTTGACTATTACTTGCAGGTGTACATACACTTGAGATTTGCTGAACACACGCCTACTTTACGGTAATGATCTTTAACCTGCAGAGGGGATGATTCTTTCTGCTTAGGGAGTCTCCAGTTAATGTCCCGAGCCGAAGGACGGTGCACTTTGTTGCATTCATTCCTAAATGATGTTGGAATACTAAACTTTATTTCACTGCCTGAAATGGAACCGAGGGTCTCTAGCCTCGGAGGCAGGTGCACTAACCACTGAGCTATCAGTAATTAATCACGCTAGCACTACTGGTATTTTTGATGATCTACACCAAGATTAACTACCTAAGTCCTCCTAAAGATACACTTGATATGGTGTCTCTATAAAGATATATTCTCGACCCCCGTAACAGTTTCAACTCAAACAAACGTAAATTACACACAATACCGTAGGTACCAGGCCTAACGTGACGTCCTAAAGCATTCCCCCCAATCACCCCCTCCCCCCGAACTATTCATCATATAGTATTCCCTCATCTGCGGTTGATCCCAAGACCGCATATGACTTCTAAGACCGGCATAGGAGTTCAAAGACCGTACAATATAGATTTGGACTCAAAGGTATGCGTTTTAATATACCTGTTAATCAGATTGTAAATACAGTCGAACTTCGATGGGTCGAACTCGGTAGGCTCGAACACCACATTTGGGTCGAACTGACTTTTCAGTCCCGGCAAAATCCCTATTCATTATAACTAAACATGCCACCCTTGGCTCGAACCACGATGGCTCGAACCCTCGAACTCTAAGCCTGGTCCCTAGAGTGCATTTTCTATGTAAAATCCCACCGATGGCTCGCACTAATTACCTTTTTAAAAATTCCAATTTTATCGATCAAGTCACGCAGGCCTGTGATCAGTATCATAAAACGGACCAAAAATACGGCTCATCATTCACTCTTAAATTATGACCAATAAATGTACCAAAATCGCCGCAGCTATGATAAAAAATCATAGTACACAAAGATGGATCTTGCCAAGTTGGACTCCAGTGGCTCGAACTACCGATGGCTCGAACTTTTTTCGGCATTCCCGGCGAGTTCGAGCCATCGAAGTTCGACTGTAGCTTTAAGGACTCATCCTACGACTCCCCCCCCCCATCTCCCCCTTCCACACACACATACACACACTTCCCTTTTAGCCAAATATGACAAACTCAGTATATGAAGATAGATAGGGGTGTAAATGAGTGTGTTTGCTCAAAGGCAGTGCCTTTATTTCATATTAACCTTTCATTATCGCCTAAGGTCATTATGTAAGTGACACAAAGCGCAACCAGAAATCTTCATATGAATGGTCTAGGGGTGTTTTGGTGAGGCAAAGGTGGCGTGTATTTAGCGTCACTGGGGCGTTAAACTGTTATTGGATTACAGTTGGGCAAAGCTTGTTGTCCAGGGATACAGGGGGAGTATTGTTACTTCTGTCACTACACGTCCATTTCATTTTCATCTGTCTCCCCTGTTCCTCACGTTCATCTCCTCCACTATCTCTGATACCTCTTTTCTCCCTTTCTCTGGGAGATGACACAAAATGAACCACAAGGGTTGGAGTGTCTAGTTTAAACATATTTTATTGCATCAGAAAGGGCAATGGGGTTGGGCCACAAGTTCTCGCAACATTAGTTACGGCCCTTCCCCTACAACAATCATATATAATGATACAAAGTAAAAACAACAGCAAACAATGTATACTAAAAAAAAGTGTATGCATGGTATGAGAAGGATTCTTAATAAGAAAGACAGACACTTCGTGTTGGGTGGTAAAGTACTAATACGGTCTGTTACACATCTGTTACACTAACGAAAATAGGTTTATTTTGGTATTTGTAGGACTTAGGCCTAAAATCGATTTGACCTTTTAATAAAGTTATGGACAGCATCGAACAAAATAATATTATTATCGACACTAAAGTTTTGATTTCCGAAGAGAAGCAATTGAACATTTAGAGGGTGGAAATTTCTTGTTGAGTTGAACAGAATTAGTCGTTGGTGTGTGTATTTGGTACATTTGAGAAAGTAATGTTCAGCATCTTCGATACCATTTTCACAGCCACAATTTGGATCCGGGTGTAAATGATTAGTGAATAAATCGTTATTTAAATTACTACAGTTGTTGCGCAGTCGTGCATGCAATATCAATAATAATCGATTCCCACGAAGGTAGTAGAGTGGTACTTTTGGGACACTGGTATTCGATCTGGAAGAATGAAATTTGAAGGCGGAAAGAGAAGTTATGTCCCTTAAAGAAGGATCTGTGGAATTCCACAAAGAAATAGATGAGGGAATACAAGACTTCTTTGAAATTTCGGTTCGGGTGTACGGAATGGAAAAGTTATGTTGGTTTCTAAGAGGGTAATTAGACACTTCTCTTACCCTAGGGGGAATTAGATCAGTTATATAGGAAGGCACTAAACCTGAGTTCACCTTATACATGAAATTAAGTTTCTGTTGTCGCCTTCTTTCAGACAGTGAAACCCAGCCACATTTTGAATATAAATTATCGAGTGAGACGGATCTAGTAAGACCTGTAACTAAACGAGCTGCTTCGTTTTGATTTTTTTTCAAGAGCATATGAGTTCTGAGCTGAGCAACCATCCCATACAACCGAGTCATATTCCATTACAGGAAGAAGAAAGGAAACATATATTTGATTAAGTGCATTTCTACTCAAAGAATATTTAAGCTAGCGCATAATACCTAATACTCTTGCCGCTGAGTTTTTTATGTTTTCGACATGTTTTGTCCATTTTCCATCGCTGCTTAAGGTTATGCCTAGGTGTTTATGGTTTTCTGCAAACTTTATAATTGTATGATCAAACTTAAGCAATGACATGAAGTCAAACGGTCTTAACGTGAATAACACTGCTTCAGTTTTGTTTGGATTAAATGTAACAAGCCATTGTTTTGCCCATTCAGATAAGATACTTAAAACATGGTTTAGGAGGCCGTGGGTGTCCTGCAGAGATGTTGCAGAACAATATAAGGAGCTGTCATCGGCAAAAAGCCTAGTTAGACTAAGCAGCGATTCGGAAATGTCATTCACATAAATTAGAAACAACAATGGTCCCAGATCCGAACCTTGAGGCACTCCAGCCCTTAAAACTTTCGGATTGGAAATACCTTGCTTTATAACTACTTTTTTATTTCGGTCTGCAAGGTAATTACTTATCCATAAAAGAAAGTTGTCTTCAATACCATATTGTTTTAGTTTAAAAATGAGTCCTTTGTGCCAAACTCTGTCAAAAGCCTTGGAGATAACACAAAATACCATACAAGAGAACTGGTGGTTATCAAAACTCTGACAAATATTTTAATATATATCAATCAACTGAAATACGGTGGAATGCTGGGGAAGGAAACCGGACTGATATTTATACAACAGACTATTTTCGTAGAAGTAGTTATACAGGTTCTTAAAGGCAATGCGTTCTTGGATTTTGCTCACATTGCTCAATAAGGCTATAGGGCGGTAGTTACTTGGGGATGTTTTATCTCCTTTCTTGGGTATTGGAATGACGTTTGAATGTTTCCACGGCTCTGGATACTCACCCTCGCTGAAAGAGCGGTTTATTATAATCGCTAAGGCTTTTGATATCGTTTTGGAACTCCTTTGAGCATTTTATTACTGATGCCATCACTACCGTTAGCTTTATTTGGATTAAGGTTTTCGATCAGTATCTCAATTTCGGATTCTGTACATGTTACATTTCTTAATCTATTCATTGTTTTATAATTAAAAGTCGGACGTTCCGTATTTGTGTCGTCGACACATGAAATTGACACAAAGTAATCGTTTAGACATTCGGCTTTTTCAATGTCTGTACAATGAAAATTTCGTTCACCTGAGGACGTGGTTGAAATTAGTGGAGGAATGTCAGAACACGTGCTATTATTTTTCACAAAATGACGTACAATTTTCGAAAATCTACGTTTATCATTGTTTTGAAAATCCGAAATATTTAATTCTAAATTATTGAAGAAGATCTCTTTTGCATGTTTTTTTTTTTTTCTGGTTGTTTACTCGATTACGCAAGATTTTGAATTTCACCCAGTCAGAATTATTACCTGTTCTAATAGCTTTTTGTTTTTGCCTGTCTCTTTTCCTAGAAGTTTTTCTTATTTCGCTGTCATACCAAGGTTTGTCGTCTGGCCTAACTGTAACTGATTTGGAGGGAATACATGATTTTACCATTTCAAGAAAATCATAATTTCTAATTTTATTGTTCAGTAAATTGAAGTCAGCATTTTTATATAACCAGACTGTTCGTTTATATGGCTTTTTTAAGTTCGTAATAAAAGGGTGTTGTTATGAAGGTGGCAGTGTGGTCACTTATATAGTCGGGTACTCTAATGATTCCTGTATCCAGGTATGAGAGTTCCTCTGGTATGATAACGGGATCAAGCAGTGCCTGTTGTCGTGTTGGTTCATTTATAACGTTTATTAAGGAATTGATGATCAGATATGTTTGCGTTTAGTAAGTCTTCATTCAGGTCTCCTACAATTATTATGCTGTTTGATAGTTCCATTGCCTTTTCGATATTGAGATTAAATCCGTCAAAAAATAAAACATCAGATGTACGAGGACTATAAAAAGTGCCTATTTAAAAACGTTCGTGTTTGACTACAAGTTCGACCCAGATAGATTCTTCACAATAAAGTAGAAGTAAAACAAAGATCAGGAATTGATACAATTAACTTACTCAATCCATAAAAGACACCAAAGGGAAAGAAATACAAACACTAAGCGACCAGACCATAATGGAAACCTAAACAAAGGAAGGCCATATGGACAGTTACTTCCTAGTTCTGGTTTCTGACAGTGAACAAGTTCTTTTGACACATAGACCATTACCCCGCCTCCATGACTGGTACGGTCTTTCCTATAAGGCGAGTCAAAGGTATCAAGTAATAAGTTTTCGGTTGATACTCCTAAATCTAAATGAGTCTCTGTGAAACACATAATATCAAAATCAGAGAAAAAATCTTCGAGAAAATCAATCTTGTTTCTCATACTTCTTATGTTACAATGAAGGATCGACAGAGAAGAGTATTCGGTCGTGGAGGGTCCAGGGTTGGACTCGATATCACCGGCTCGAAGTAGTAAGAGTGCAATGACGATTTGGAAATGACTGGAGTATATATATATATATATAGAGAGAGAGAGAGAGAGAGAGAGAGAGAGAGAGAGAGAGAGAGAGAGAGAGAGAGAGAGAGAGAGAGAGAGAGAGACAGCGTAGAAACGTTATGCATGTAGAAAAAAAGGTAAATAATTAATTTCATGAGAATAACAGATGGAAAACAGAAGTTAGCATTAAAAGTGCATTTATAGCTAAGTATATTAGAGCCACTATGGGAGAGCCCAATGCAGACACGCCATTGTTCCAGTCCGTTACCCATCTGGTAACTTCATAAACGAACTAAACCACGTTGCCCGCAACAGAGCCATTCCATTTTGACACCTTACGGTATAATCACCCAACAAGAAGTGTACAAAGATGCAAGAGTGATAGAAAAAGATGATATTTGTACAAAATGTTAAAAGAAGAATGAGTAAAATCGTATGCATATTATTAGGATTCTTAGTATGGCAAAAATGGGCAATAATAATCAGTTCAAGTTTCAGGGACGTTATTTACCTTGGCGGTGGGGATCCAGACCAAAATAGAACACGCATCCCAACCACATCACGAAAATATGCCTATGCAAACCCTCCGCAAGATATACCGCCGAAAAAGGAAAAATTTAAGATTTTGTTTTTGATAATCTCCCTATCTCCACCCAGAGCATGCATCGGGGGTACCCGTTAGAACCGCCTCATCGAGGTGGACCCAACGAGCACCAACAATCCGCACTTCAGAACAGAGACAATGAAAGTAATGCATGCCCCCAGTAAACCGCAGTTCAGCTATGTAAAAGTGGGACCTCAAGGAGGGTAACTATTATATAGGCACGTTTTCGCGATGAGATAAAAAAAAAACGACAACAACAACAAAAAACATCGATCTTTCGTTGGTCCTCCTAGCAAGCAATCGACCTGGATTCGAACTATAAATAAGGTGTGTCTAGGTGTAATTCATTATATGGGAATAACGTCTTTATTATTATTATTATTATATCATCGAGTAAAGAGAGAGAGAGAGAGAGAGAGAGAGAGAGAGAGAGAGAGAGAGAGAGAGAGAGAGAGAGAGAGAGAGATGCTCTCTGTTCCATCCTTCTATCCATCTGTAGTACACTAATTTCCATTCATATAATCATAGAGCGTAAGAGCGCGTGGAAATAAAGAGGTAAACATTATAGCGAACCATACCAAAAGCATGCTCTGCACGAGCAGTTTATGTGTGATCGACTCGCAATAAAATATGAATGGAATTTGTCTCCACAGAGTGGTAAGTAGAATAAAAATTGATATCTTCATTGCCTCCTCTCACCCGCTTCCCATCTCACTTACTCTCTTCTGACCTGTGTGACAGATGTGTTGACAGATAATTGGAGGAAACTGTGTTTAGTTACAGATGTATGCTGGTGTGACCTGGCCTTATAACTCAAATAAGGCCATGGGCAACTCCAGTCATTCAGTTATTGGATCGGCACACGAACCCATAATTCTGCCTTGTCAAACGAAATACAAGGCAAGAATTCAGGGATAGTCAAGCCTTGCAGTAGTATGACCGAAATATGAGGACATACTCATAGAATTATGATTCATAATACAATTACAGCAAATTTCCACCATTAAGACCACCTGAAATTAAGACTTATTCTGCTTTAAAAAGCTTATTCAAAAGGGTGTGGGTTATTCTTTCTTTATGGTGTCTGCACACAGTGTCCCTTGGTCGAGGACCACTTTTGGGACTAATAAAAAGTGGTCTTAGGACCACTCTTGAAAAGTCCCAAAGGTGGTCTTACTATAGGAACTCTACTGTATCTACAATGCAAGTCTAATAATTCTCCAGTAGACGTTGGAGTGTCGATAAACCCAAAATAATCAATCAATCATATGAAGGGTCTCAATAACGCGGGTCTCATATTACGTAATAATATATCAGCATTACGTAATAATTACATGTTGCTGCAATGAAGACAATGGATTAAAAGCCGAAACAAAAGAAAGAAAATCAGGCCTAAAAATAGCCGTGTTTCCGCTAACCCGACCGACCCTGCTTCAGACTCCCCGACTCTACATTTTTTATTAATAAAAGAACAAAATAAAAATTAAAACACCGACCCTACCATTTTCAATTTCGGACCTACCCAGTGTAGTCTTTGCATTATCCCATATTCTAATGCACTTGCGTATGTAACGCGACGTCTGATTGGATAACGTCAGAAATTTGCGAAAGTATATTCTGCCATCACGTAACGTCGCTTTTCATTGGCTGGCCTTTGGTTTTACGCAGCTCACTGCGCTTGTCGCCTTGTGTAAAATAGTACAATTTTTAGCTTAACAGCCGAAACAGTGCATTAGAATGGGGATAACTGTATTGAAAATTGTCATTTGGGGAGATAAATCGTCGGTTTTACGGTCGCAAATTACGTTTTACGGCTCCGCTAACGCGTCGCCGTAAATCGAAATTTCCGACCGTAAAACCTCCGATTTACCTCCCCAAATGACAATTTTCAGTACAGTTATCCCCTAAGTAATTTCGCGTTTTAAGTACATTTTTGTAGTTTTTCGCATTTACTACCTTCCAAATTAGAGATGACTTTTTTGAGCATCTAAAATGAATTATGATATACAGTGCAAGTCTCAGCATGACAATTTTATTAACAAAAAAAAAAAAAAAAAAAAAAAAACATGTACAAACGAAAACACATAAAAAATACAGGTCCGACACTTCTATTCGGGGGAAAAATAAAATAATATAAAAAAGTTTCTCCTACCTACCGACTAAAATTGTTTCAGCATGTAATCGGAAACACAGCTATTTTTATTTTACGCCTCATTCGAATCCGAGTCGCTCGTTTGAAAGTCCAATGCTCTGACCACCGAGCCAAAGAGTCGACTCCCTGGCGCAATTGTCAAAGATTCTAATGCACTTACGTATGTAACGTGACGTCTGATTGGATAACGTCAAAAATTTGCGACAGTATATTCCACGATATACTGTCGCAAATCCGACGTCACCGCGTAACGTCGCTTTTCATTGGCTGGCATTTGGTTTTACGCAGCTCACTGCGCTTGCCGCCTTGTGCAAAATAGTACAAATTTTAGCTTAACAACCGAAAAAGTGCATTAGAATGGGGATAACTGTATTGAAAATTGTCATTTGGGGAGGTAAATCGTCGGTTTTACGGTCGCAAATTACGTTTTACGGCTCCGCTTACGCGTCGCCGTAAAACGAAATTTCCGACCGTAAAACCTCCGATTTACCTCCCCAAATGACAATTTTCAGTACAGTTATCCCCTAATTGGTTATAAAACCTGTAAGCTACGCATAATCTGCCAAAGTAGATAATTGGTGGTAGGCGTTGCCTTCTTAACGACATTTCCGGCCAAGAATGAGACCTGTCCTGAAAAAAAAACTATATTGACTAAAAACATTATTAATTATACATTACATTATCTCCAAAACATAAAAAAGAGTCATGTTTCTCATTACAAAACACTTTGAAGAGAATATGTGACTTGTAATTCGCAGATCATGCGTTTCAGCCACGACCGCCGTATTGAATCCTCTTCAGTGCCGTAGCAACGGTAGACCGATGACGTCACTTTGGTAGCTATCGGCTGTATTTTTGGTTACTAAGGTAGCTACCTTAGTTCCAACCCAGATCAGACGCCGCAAAACGCGTCTGATAAGGGCCTGCACTGTTTGCCAAGATACCCTTTAGGGGTTTTCCGGCTACAATGGGTCTATTATAATACATTAATGGACCCAATGTTCAAACCGACACTCTGTGTATTTTACGACAACACACTCGTGCAACATAGTGCAAATTTTCACATCTACGAAATGGCTCCTTTTCTGATAAAATTCCGTGATATTTCTCTTATTTTTACTGCAATCATAGGTTGCGGGTGCTCGTAAGGACCGCCTCACGGAAACGGTTCAAACGAGTACCCACAAACCTATGTCTTGTCTATCTATCTATCTTCATATACTGAGTCGGTCAAACTTGGCCATTACCTCAGTTGGGTGGTGCGCTAAATTTAGAATTTAGCCCAAAAAAAAAAAAAAAACACATCCACTGGATGAGTTCTTAAAACTATTTACAATCTGCTTTCAGAGGTGTACTAAAACGCACACCTCTGGATCCAAATCTACACCATGCGGGCTTTGAACTCCTCTGCAGTTTTGGCATTTACCACAGAGGAGGGAAGACTATTCCACTGAGGAATAGTTCTAGGGAAGAAAGAATTCTTCAGGGCATCACTATAGGCCTGGTACCTACGATATTGACTGTTGTTTAGTTTTGATGCCCTTGTTTGAGTTGAAGTAGTCACAGGGGTCAAATATTTATCTTTATTAAGAGACACTGTGTCAGAGTGTATCTTATAAAAGAAGGTTAAAGAGGACTGCTCGCGACGGGCCTCCAAGGATGGCCACTCCAGCTCATCGAGCATTTCACCAACACTGCTTCTGTTCCGCCATCGCCTGCATGACCATCGGGCAGCCGTCCTCTGAACCTTCTCAACCTGTTGAACCTGAGTTTTAACATGGGGATGCCAAACAGGTGATGCATACTCTAATTGAGGTCTAACCAAGGTTTTGTATGCAACATCCTTTGTCTGCCTAGGTGCAAAAGCCAAATTACGTCTAAGAAACCCTAATGTCCTAGTTGCTTTAGAGGTAATCTCAGAAATATGTTGACCCCAATCAAGATTATCAGTAATGGTGATACCAAGATATTTTGCGGATTGGACATGTTCCAAAGTATGCTGATGTAATGAGTAGTTGAATTTAATCTGCTTGTCTGGAGGGTGCCGTGACACCCTCATTGAATGACATTTGGCCACATTGAACTTCATTTGCCAATCGGCCTCCCAACGTGCTAGGCTATCCAAGTCATCTTGTAAGATAAGACAGTCAGAAGTAGTATATATGTTCCTATACAAAACACAATCATCAGCAAACAAGCGAACAGATGACCTGATATTATCAGGAAGATCGTTAATAAATATCAAGAAAAGGACCGGTCCAAGTACCGAACCTTGTGGGACACCGGACAAAACAGGGACTGGATCCGACGCTTGGCCGTCAAGTACAAGTTGTTGAGTGCGTCCAGAGAGCCATGAGCTAACCCACTTAAGTGTGGATCCTCTAATCCCATAATGATCTAGTTTGTACAATAGCCTGCTGTGAGGTACCTTGTCGAAGGCCTTGGCAAAATCCATGATAATCAGGTCAGTCTGTTTGTGGCCACGATTAATGGCCCCATCCAGATTGCTCACTATGTCATGGGAGAACTGAACTAATTGAGTTTCACAAGACCTTCGACTTCGGAAACCATGCTGACAGTCAGCAAGAATGCTTTCAGAGGCTAGGTGCTTGTTAATGTTGCTAACTAATATATGCTCCAGGGTTTTGCAACAGATGCATGTGAGCGACACCGGTCTGTAATTCGCAGCATCATATTTTTCTCCTTTCTTAAAGACCGGGGTTACGTTTGCTTGTCGCCAGTCATCTGGTACAGTGCCCCGAGCAAGTGATTCATTGAAAATAAAGGCCAGCAGGGGAGATATTTCAGCACTACATTCCTTAAGCACCCTGGCATGCAGACCGTCAGGCCCAGATGCCTTATGTGTGTTGAGCTTGTCCAACAGTTTTGCGACCCCTTTGGGGTCAACTGTTATGTCCCCCATAGAGGGGAACGGACTTGTACCTTTTGATGGTAGCTCACCGTCAGCTTCACGTGTAAACGCCGATTGAAACTGCTTATTACATATATTTGCCTTTTCGCGCGATTCAGTTTTCAAAATTCCATTTTCCCTAAGTGAAGTGATCCCAAATGATTCTTTTTTCAGGGACTTTACAAATGACCAAAATTTCTTAACTTTTCCATTCTTCTGGGGGCCCTCGGGATCAATATTTTCATCATCAAAGGTAAAGATGCTGGAGACATGCTTCCAATATGCATCTCTAATTACCTTTTGTACATGTGCTCTGAACCTTTTGTAATGGTTCTTCACGTCGGGATTGCTAGACTTACGAGCACGAAAGTACATTCTGTCACGTCTTTTTATTCTTGGAGCAGGAATAAGAAAAAAAATGTATACCCCCTTTATAGTTTTAGCTATATAAAGTGGGGTTTAGGAGGGTGTTCACTTCAAGGACATGTTCACGTGATGGGATGGTAAAACACGGTTTTGTTGCTGTTATTAATGATTTTGTTTCTAGTCTTTTAAGTATTGGCATATCAATGTGATTTGTGATTTAACTGTTATTTAGCAGAACAAAATATTAAATTTTCCACATCGGTGTTCAGTATCCATTCACTTTTATTGTAGAGTGAGTGAGTGAGTGTTTCAGTTTTACGTACCTACTTTTATTGTAGACATATTTCCCTTATCATCATTTGCGTCCTTTTCAATGAATAATGTAACCCTGTCCACGGGGGATTCCAGCAGATACCTTCAGCAGGCGAGCTAGGCTGACCTGTAAGGTATTCACCGTTTAGGTTTGCATCAAGGCAATCGCTGTACCACCATGCGCCTGGATACATTCTCGCACAATGAAAAGTTTCATGTACATCATGGTCGCGGTCGAATGTAGAAAATTCGTAACCATTGTGTGAGCGTCGTAGTGCGTCACCTATTAATTATTTAAGAAATAGATCAGCTCTAACTATGATTTGTTGAGTAATAAATCACAGTTTGGAGGTCAGTTGTAAAGTAGATCAAATCACGAGCGCGTAGCGCGCGTGATTTGTCTACTTACAACTGACCGACAAACTGTGATTTATTCCTCAATAAATCACATACTAGAGCTGATCTATTTCGATTCTAACACGCTTAAAATCGGCAATAATGTTGTTGTTTCCTTCAAAATCTCACAACTTTTCGCCATTGCTAGAAGAAACCTCGCTAAAATTAACGACTGAAACACATGCATTTACATCCTTTTCTAACGTTTTCGATGCGAGAAAATGACGTTACACCGTCTAACGTCAAGGAAATCGACTAGTGACGTCATCAATTGGCAGTTTTTAATGACGTCACTTGTCACGCTCTTCCTAGCCGTGATTTGTTGCAGAATAAAACACAGTTGTTTTCCATTGCGTATATAGGCGCGCTGTGTTAGAATAAATAATAATAAAATAAAAATGGAACATACGTTTAAGCATCTTATATGCACCACACGTTTTAACTGTTGTGGCTTTTGTGGGGTGGTTGGGAGAGGACATGGTGTCATGTATCTTGCGTCATTGGAATCCAACTGATACCGGCTTACAGCAGATACAGGTAGAAGGGGACGACCCCCGCCCATCGGGGCTTGGAGAAATAGATTGGCTGCATAATGCTTCCACGCAGAGCTGATACCGACCCGCACTCGAGTACTGGTAAACCGCTTAGAGGATGTAAGCCTGCCCAGGCAAAGCGGTGCGAGTGTCGGACCGTTCATGCTTATAAAACCCTATTGGTTTCATTGGGCGACATGGCTTGAGATGTCATTTCATCTCACTGTCGGGTAAAAGGCCCACAAAATTGGAAGCAACGTCTCCACAATGATCTTTACAGTGTTGACGGGGACGTTAAACCTAAAGTCAAAAAACAAAACAGGTAGAAGGGGAATGTTGTTATTTCTTTTTTCTCCTCTGTCCCTCTTTTTAATATCCTCTACTATCTCTTACTTCTCTTTTAACCCCGTTTCTGGGAGACGATGCAAATTGACCAACAAGGGTTTGTGTGTTTTTAAACCTCAAAACAATCGACACAATCTGTGTCTCTCACAATCTGTGTCTCGGTTAAAACCTCAAAACAATCGACACAATTTGTGTCTCTCACAAACTGTGTCTCTGTTAAAACCTTAACACAATCGACACAATCTGTGTCTCGCACAATCTGTGTCTCGGTTAAAACCGCAAAACAATCGACACAATCTGTGTCTCGTACAATCTATGTCTCGGTTACGTTGCCGGATGTGAAAGATAACCTAACAAGCCAGAAGGTTAAAACAAAAACCATTACTTGTTTGATTTGAGGTTCAACGTCCTCGTCAACACTGTAAAGATCATTTTGGGGACGTTGCTTCCAATTTTGGCGGACCTTTACCCGAAATTAAGATGAAATCATGCCACCTCAAGCCCTGCCGCCCAATGAAACCAATAGGGCTTATAATCATGGACGGCCCGACTCGCACCGCTTTGCCTGGGCAGGCATAGACCCTCTAACCGGGTTAACAGTACTCGTGTGCGATCGGTTTCAGCTCTGCCTGGAAGCATCATGTAGCCCATCTATTTCTTCAAGTCCCGATAGTCGGGGTGTGTGTGTGTGTGTGGGGGGGGGGGGGGTTACTCCTTTGACTTGTCGGAAGTGGAAGATAACTGACAAGCGAGGTTAAAACAAAAACCATTACTAGTGCATTCTTTCATTCTGATGAGCATTTGTGACATTACGATAACACATTCGTGTGATATAGTGCATTTTTTCATACCTCAAAAAAGGTATTTTTTTAATGAAAATTTGTGATATTTTTCTTATTGATACTCGGAACATAGGTTTTGGATGCTCGTTAGAACCGCCTCATTGAGGTGGTTCTAATGAGTACCCGCAACCTATATCTTTGAGCAGGAATAAGGAAAATAATGTTTACCCTCTTAAACCCCATAAAGTGGGGTTTAGGGGGGTCTTTATTTCACGGACTTGTTCACGTGATGATATTTCCCATATCTCATTTTTGTACCAAGCGGAATCTTCCAGCTTATAAATAGTAGGATTTTTTTTTTAAAATTTAGAGGTGTCAGGTTTTGTTTTCTTCCAAATTCATTTGGAAATGGCTGAACGTGTTGCAAACAGTGTAGGTCCGGCTGATCTGGGCTATATAACAATATAAGTTGTATATGCTCTAACGAATACCCACAGTATTTATCTTTGAGCAGTAATAATAACAAAGTGCCATATCAAGTGACTCGATTGTGTTTGCATCGCACAATTTTGGAAAGGAAGAGGCAATGAAATCTTATTATTCAACCCTTCAGTTATAGACTTTTAAACTAGAATTATTTGACCGTGTCGACATGAACACCGAATTTGCAGTAAAATATTCAACATAACCGGTTGTCTTGTCAGTTTGATCATGTTTGTGGAAAACTGTGTTGAATTTAACAGTGTAACAGAGTTGAATTCGACAATGACTGATCAATGGGCACAGCCTTAGAGATATATTCTAACACAGCGCGCCTATATAGGCAATGGAAAATAACTGTGTTTTATTCTACAACAAATCACGGCAAGGAAGAGCGTGACGAGTGACGTCATTAAAAACTGCAAATTTATGACGTCACTAGTCGATTGCCTTGACGTTCGACGGTGTAACGTCATTTTCTCGCATCGAAAACGTTAGAAAAGGATATAAATGCATGTGTTTCAGTCGATAATTTTAGCGGGATTTCTTCTAACAATGGCGAAAAGTTGTGAGAATTTGAAGGCAACAACAGCATTATTGCCGAGTTTCAACGTGTTAGAATCGAAATAGATCAGCTCTAGCCAGTGATTTGTTAGATAATAAATCACAGTTTGTCGGTCAGTTGTAAGTAGACAAATCACGCGCGCTACGCGCTCGTGATTTGTCTACTTTACAACTGACCTCCAAACTGTGATTTATTACTCAACAAATCACAGCTAGAGCTGATCTATTTCTTAAACAAACCGACAAGCGCAATCAACAAAGAGACTAGTCTTCTTAATACATGTACTTAGTACCCTCCTTTTCAACACCAAGAATAACCGGAGTCCATTAATGCCGTTAGTGTTTATATTATTATTATTATTAACTGAATCATCGTTTTCTATATTTATTAGCAACCAACCAACGAGTTGTTTGCCGCCGAACGCGGCAAACAACGAGAGTTGGTTGCTTAACGGTAACATGTGTATTTATTTATGGGAACATACCCAACCCATTCAAAACCTATAAAAACCAACAGGTCTAAGGCCAAAAAGTTGAATGAAGCTTCCGGTTTTACAACTATATATCTCTATATATATGCAGCTTTCTGTTTGTTATCATGAACACACGTTCATGTTTTCGAAATTTTTAAACAAGCATGGCTGGGCTACAATCCAGCCGTTTCTGATAGAAAAAGCTAACCCAATGCTGAAATGTGTTTCTCTTACGCTTTAGTTTACAGTACGAGCCGTAGGATGATTTCCAAGACGGTAACTGAGTGAATAATATTATGCGTCCCATCAACAGCACCGATGTGAATTTGAGTGTCTCCCTTTTGATGACACACATCTCAAATGACACATAAAATGACACAGAAAAATGCTCTCACAGATTTTGGCTATTTTTTTTGACACAACTCTGCAGTGCATACCAGTTCACTTAAAGGCTCAGTAAAAGTTTGTGCGAGGAAATAGTTTTGGGGATATCGGGACTTAATCAGGTTTTTTTTTCACAACATGAACCGCAACCGAATTGATTATAGGCCTACCTATATGGGTGCATGTCACACTGGCTGTGTGCATGTCACTCAGACCCTTAAAATATGATGGACTTCATATAAGCATGAAACATTTTGTAAAATACATTGAAAGCTGTCTGTGAATTGAAAAAAGGCTGTATTTTCAAAATGGCGACATGTTTATGTTTTAAAACTGACAGTTGTGACGTCACAGCAGATTAAATTTGTGTCGTAATTGGCAGCTACAAACAGTACCTCGTTCGCAACTTCTCTCAGAGTAATTCCAGCAAACAGATACGAGTAGCCAAAACCTTACTTTGCAGCTCAGTGGTTAGTGCACTTGCCTCTGATGATATTGGCCCCTGTTTGATCCCCGGCAGCGGTGATAAAATTTGGGTGTCGGAAAATGCTCATTTGGCAGCATCTGCACGAATAAAAGCTCAAATGGCACCATATTTCGGTTCGGGACATAAACATGGTAGATCAGTGTTCCGTGCCATTGCTTCTGATGCTAGAGGTCCCAGGTTCGATCCCTGGCGGCATGTGATACATTTTCGATGTCCGAACATGCTCCATTGTCATCAGTTGCAGAGATGAATGTCACAAAGTGCACCGTCCTTCGGATCATTATCTGGGGGCCCTCTGTGCATGGAGAATTACTTTTAGGCCTAGGCCTACTGTGCAGGCTTTCATCCTGCAAATCTGGAGTGTACAATTGCGAATAATGGTCAAATGTGACAGAACGCAGTAACAGTAGGGTAGGGTAGAGTAAGGTAGGTAACAGCTATAATAACATGGTTAATACCATGTGGGCTTTTAAACATTTTAATTAATGCCGGTTTGTGCCTGATGCATGGTCTTTGGTCGGGCCCGCGGCACACCAGAGTTTAACTGTTGGTTTTCTTTTGGCCCAGCGTTTCAGTTATTTCATTATGTCGAGTCCTCATCGTAGTTTCATTCCTGCATATTGTTTGATTTTTATGTTCTCGGAGATTGGGCTGATGAAGAAGAAATCCTCCATGATAGGGTAAACCACGACAGAACAAAGCCCGAGAATTGTGGCCACGTAAAATCGATTATTGCGCTCCTTACCCCCACCCCACCCCCATCTCGTATATAACTTCGTTCCATTGCTGTTCTTGAGGTCTTTGGGTAATATTTGATGGGTATCAGAATAGGTAAATTAATTAAATAACTGCTATATATCTTGTGTGCAACGTTCCTGTTAATATCTTTTGATCCTTGATGCGTCTGTTTGTTATGCCCCCGCCATTCGAAGAATGGTGGAAAGGGCATATAGCGTTGCCCCTGTCCGTCCGTCCGTCCGTGCGTCCGTGTGTCCGTGCGTCCGAAACTTAAACGCAGTCAATAACTTCCTTATTCCTTGATGGATTTTAAAATTACTCGGCAGAAATGTTAACCATCATGAGATGACGTGTCACATGCAAAACCAAGGTCTGTACCTCCAAGGTCAAGGTCATACTTTGAGGTCAAAGGTAAAAAAAAGGGTCCGAAACTTAAACGCAGTCAATAACTTTATTATTTCTGGATGGATTTTGAAAATACATTGTAGAAATGTTAACCATCATGAGACGAAGTGTCAGGTGCAAAATCCAGGTTGGTGCCTCCAAGGTCAAGGTCATACTTCAGAGGTCAAAGGTCAAAAAAGGGTCCGAAACTTAAACGCAGTCAATAACTTACTTACTTCTGGATGGATTTTGAAATTACTTTGAAGAAGTGTTGACCATCATGATGAGATTTGTCACGTGCAAACCCAGATCCGTACCTCCAAGGTCAAGGTCATACTTAGAGGTCAAAGTTCAAAAAAAGGATCCGAAACTTAAACGCAGTCAATAACTGAATTATTTTTGGATGGATTTTAAAATTACTTTGAAGAAATATTAACCATCATGAGACGATGTGTCACGTGCAAACCCAGATCCGTACCTCCAAGGTCAAGGTCATACTTAGAGGGCCAAGGTAAAAAAAATGGTCGGTCAATAACTTTCTTATCTCTGGATTGATTTTGAAATTATTTGGCAGAAATGTTGGTCATCATGAGACAATCTGCCTCACACAAAACCAAGGTCCTTACCTACAAGGTCAAGGTCATACTTAGAGGTCAAACGTGAAAAAAGAGTCCAAAACTTAAACACAGTCAATAACTTTCTATTGATGAATACGAACAGACATATTTTCAGGCAGGGGCATCCTTGTCCTATGGACGCATTTCTAGTTTGATTGATTTTAGGTTTAACGTCCCCGTCAATACTTTTTAGGACATTTTGGAGACGTTGGTTCCACATACTATCCAGGCTCGCTGTACCCTGCACCGAAACTACGTAGTATGACCTGTCTTCTTATGAGTGTTTTCATTGCTCTTAAAGGAACTCATTTTTTGATTTTAATTTGCCTTCACTGCAGCTGGTGTTGTGCCGTGTGGCGGCCGTTAAACGTCTCCCCGTACATCAACCATAGTGCAGTTTATATTTTACTTTTGGTCCTTTGAGATCAGCGTGAATATTCTGAGAAACAGAAATAAATTATTGGTTTAGACTCATATTCTAGACAGGTTTTTAATTATTTAGACCCCATTTTGATTTATATCAGTCTTTGAATCGACTGCCTATTCGAAATTCGCAAAATTGCAGTATGTATCCTCTGGCTTCCTTTGCCGGATAATTACAGGGTCACTGATGAGGCTTTATTAGCCGAAACAACGTAGTATGACCCATCTTCTTATGAATGTTTTCATTGCTCTTAAAGGAACTCATTTTTGATTTTAATTTGCCTTCACTGCAGCTGGTGTTGTGCCGTGTGACGGTCGTAAAACGTCTCCCCGTACATCAACCATAGTGCAGTTTATATTTTACTTTTGGTCCTTTGAGATCAGCGTGAATATTCTGAGAAATCAGAAATAAATTATTGGTTTAGACTCATATTCTAGACAGGTTTTTAATTATTTAGAACCCATTTTGATTTATATCAGTCTTTGAATCGACTGCCTATTCGAAATTCGCAAAATTGCAGTATGTATCCTCTGGCTTTCTTTGCCGGATTATTACAGGGTCACTGATGAGGCTTTATTAGCCGAAACTACGTAGTATGATCCATCTTCTTATGAATGTTTTCATTGCTCTTAAAGGAACTCATTTTTGATTTTAATTTGCCTTCACTGCAGCTTGTGTTGTGCCGTGTGGCGGCCGTAAAACGTCTCCCCGTACATCAACCATAGTGCAGTATATCTTTTACTTTTGGTCCTTTGAGATCAGCGTGAATATTCGGAGAAATCAGAAATAAATTATTGGTTTAGACTAATTTTTTAGACAGGTTTTTAATTATTTAGACCCCATTTTGATTTATATCAGTCTTTGAATCGACTGCCTATTCGAAATTCGCAAAATTGCAGCATGTATCCTCTGGCTTTCTTTGCCGGATCATTACAGGGTCACTGATGAGGCTTTATTAGCCGAAACTACGTAGTATGACCCATCTTCTTATGAATGTTTTCATTGCTCTTAAAGGAACTCATTTTTGATTTTAATTAAAAGCAATGTCACTGGACAATCTATACACTGTACCCCTAACGCCGTTTTGATTGTACTCCTAAGTAAGCGACTGTGATGAATTACTGTACCCATAAGTGCAGTCCAGGGCTGCATTGTTATGGTAAATATGCTCTATAAAAGGGTTATCCTTTGGAAGCAAGGAATACACCACATTACTGAAAAAAATATGGAGTCTGCATGTTTTCTGGGCCAGACTAGCTAGTTTAGGCCAAAAAGGCCTCATCAGTGACGCTCACATATTTTCAAAATTCTACAATGGAATCAATGAATCCAAATGACAAGAATATATAACCTAAACTATGATGTAGGGCAGGGAGACCGTTTTACGGCCGCCACACATTCCCAGGCCCCGCTGTAGTGACGTCAAATATATTCTATAAAATGGTTATCCTTTGGAAGCAAGTAATACTTCCACAAGAACACGATACCCTTGTAAGACACCTTGCTACTCCATAGTTTTAGTTTTTATGATAAACCGGAATGTCTTGAAGAACATAATGACTACTTTAGAGAGTGCCAAGAATATTAAAGTGCTTTTGCGAGTGTGTTTTAGGAGAAAAATGTGTTACCGTTCTTTGAGAAGGACTCATCAACAACACATTGGTGTGACACAACATTGTCATATTTCCATACTTTTCTGATGACACTTTGTGATATATAGAGAATCTTACATGAGTGGTCATGTATTGTTGAATTTATTAAACGCGTTGAGGAAAATGGATAAAATGCGAGGCTTTGCCGAGCATTTTATCCCTTTTCCTCAACGAGTTTAATAAATTCAATAATGCATGAGCACGAATGCAAGATTCTATTTATCATATGACATTTAAAACGCTTTTTATTCACGTTTGTTTACACAAATGTCAATATTCCACCATTATTAAACGCGACGTCGTTAAGGACGTTGTACATGTAACGTTACCGGACGTATCTAGCTAATTTGCATATTTAATCCACTAGTGGATTATCGAAAATAATACATGGCGTTATCACATTCTCAGACGCGACGTCATATGATAAATCTTATTAATACATCATAAATAAATTATCTTTCTATCTATCTATCTATCTAACTATCTATCTCTCTATCTATCTATCTTCAATTACCGAGTCCGTCACTTCACATACTGAATTGGTCACTTCACATACTGATTTGGTCACTTCACATACTGAATTGGTCACTTCACATACTGAATTGGTCACTTCACATACTGAATTTGTCACTTCACATACTGAATTGGTCACTTCACATACTGAATTGGTCACTTCACATACTGAATTGGTCACTTCACATACTGAATTGGTCTCTTCACATACTGAATTGGTCACTTCACATACTGAATTGGTCACTTCACATACTGAATTGGTCACTTCACATACTGAATTGGTCACATTTTGCCATTACCTCAGTTAGGCGAGAGGCTAAATTTAGAATTTAGAGGGTCTAAGCCTGCCAAGGCAAAGTGGAGTGAGCCGGTTCGTCAATGGATGTAAACTCTATTGGTTTTATTGGGCGGCAGGGCTTGAGATGTCATTTCGTCTCAGTGTCCGATAGAAGTCCATTCATCTTGTAATTTCCGACCTCTGGTGACACACGAATGTTTACATTCGTTGTTTACGTACCATATGCATCCGGTGGAGGTGGAGGGTACAGCGAGTCTGGATCCGGTGTTCCAATTTTGTGGAACTTTTACCCAATATTGAGATAAAATGCCATCTGAAGCCCTGCCGCCGAATGAAACCAATAGGGTTTATATGCAAGGACGGTCTAAGTCGCAGCGCGTTACCTGGACAGGCTTAGAGCTCCTAAACGGGTTACCAGTACTCATGTGCGGTTGGTTTCAGCTCTGCGTGGAAGCATCATGCAGCCCAATCTATTTCCCCAAGCCTCTATGTGCGGGGCCGTTGATGCGTGTGAAGAATAGTTGTAGTATAACACTGACAAATACCCTACCTTCAAGCCACTCTTTACTTGTAAGCAATTTTCTTCATTACCTAAGAAGGATGTGAGCATCCCACCAATTTTTCTGTAGATGTGATTAGTGTTGTAATCACTTAGATACTCAGTCAGACATTGCCACTTATGTATCCAGTTTTAAGGCTATTTCAGGTTTCAAAATTGTCCTATTTTGTTTATTTTCTTGCAACAATATATAGATAGCCTTCAGCTCCAATAAGTTGGTTGGCTGCAGTTTAGGTGTCACCTATTTCATATAATTATCATTACTGATGAATTTTCAGCAAGGTTTTATTCATTTTTTCCAACACTTATATTACAACAACAATAATAATAATAATAATAATAATAGTTGTAAAAGAAGCAGTAGCAGTTGAAGTAATGGTGGAAATAGTAGTAAGTATAATTATTATAATCATCGTTTAGATTATTGAAATTATTATTATCATTATTATTATTGCAGTAGCAGCAGTGGTATAGTAGTAATAGTAGAAGTAGTGGGAGTAGTAATGAGTGTCGTATTGTTTGTTTGATGTGAGATTTTACGTCCTAGAAAACACTATTTTGGTCATTTTGGAGACGCTGCTTCCACTTTAGTGGGAGTTTTACCCTACATTGAGATGAAATGACTTCTCAAGTCCTGCCGCCCAATGAAACCAATGCATGAATAGGGTCTATATGCCATGGACGGTCCGACTCGCGCCACTTTGCCTGAGCAGGCTGGTAGTAAAAGTTGTAATTTGAGTATAATTATTATTATAACTGTTTTAGTATTAAAATAATCATTATCATAAGTAGCAGAATTAGTAGAAGTAGTTGGTTTGAATCCCCGTCAACACTATTTAGGTCCTTTTGGAGACGTTGCTTCCAATTTTGTGAAGCTTTTATCCCGCATTGAGATGAAATGGTCATCTTAAGCCCTGACGCCCAAACAAACCGAAATGTTTATATTAAGGGCCTGTCCGACTTGCACGATTTTGCGATTTTGCCTGGGCCTAGTACTCATGTGTGGTCGGTTTCAGCTCTGCGTGGAAACATTATGCAACACATTTTATTTCTGCAAACCCCGATTGCAGTGGCCCATGTAATAGTAGTAGTAGTAGTTTAATTATTTTCATCACCGTTTTCAGTATTAACATTATTATCAGGAGTAGTAGAAGTAGTAGTAGTGGTTGTTTTGATATTACTATTATTAGTAGTAGTATGTACATTCCTACAAACACTATTGGCTAGTTTTTATCAAATTTCGTTTTCATCACGTAAACTTGCTCTTGTAGTGCCCTTATAAATCCTATTTTATGTTTACCTTATTTTGACAACATTTCAACCAACATTCCGAGAGAAGAACTATATAAGTACTTGTGCTTTCGTTCTAATCCCAAACTGAATCTACTTGTCTCATATTGTAATGATGTTACTTCTATAATAAATATGTTTAAACCAAAAGGCCTTATATCTCAGGATCCATACAGATCCCCGCCTCTTAACCATATATATCCTTGTTCCTTACGATATGAGAGATTCAGTGATAACAACAATGGCTCGGTTCGGTGCATGCTCCACCTAATCCATTTCACAAAATGCCTAACATTTAAGATACAGAGTCCATATGGGTGCTTGTTTTGGAATGGGGGTTTGTTGAGGATACTTTATATATTCATGTTTCTTATGATAAGACACATGTCCCGACCCTCCAGTGGGTCAGGCGGCAGATTCTTTGACGGTTCCAGCGTAAAGGCTTACTGAGAATTAGATATTAAATATCTAATTGTATGTAATGTTGGTTGGTGCCTGATGCTCTGTCTCTGGCTGGGCCCATCGGAGTCTGACTGTTAGTTTTCGTTTGTTCCAGCATTTCAGTGGTTTCTTGTTGTCGAGTCCTCATCGTCGTCTCATCTCGGTGGTTGATTGATTTTTGTGTTCACAGAGATGTTGCACTGATAAGTTAGGAGGCATTCATGCGGACTGAACAAATTGTTTGTCTAAATCGCGACGGAAGTAAGGGCGAGAATTGTGCCCACGTAAAATCGATTTAAGCCCCCACAGTGGAATTCGTTTCACTGACCGTTCCAAGGCGGTTCTTCTGTCATGGTTTATTTTGTTATGGCTTGTCTTTGAGTGTGTGTACCGCTTATATTATTTTGCTTCGGATAGCCAATTGGTCATTTTGTGGGAGAGTAATTGTCCGTTTGGCTTTGTGGGAGAGCAATTGTCCGTTTGGCTTTCCGTAAGTGATGTTTCAATTAGAGTCTAGTTGTTTCATGTTTGTGTTTCTTTCCCTTGGTGTCTCTGCTGGGAGCTGTGGGTTAATTGTATTAATTCCTGATCATTGCCTTCACTTCTATTTTTATAATTGGTAGATTAAAATCATATCATGTTAAAATACATGACTGTCAGTGGGCAATGCCCATATGAGCTCTGGTGAGCCCAGTGGCCCATGGGCCTCTTGTTTCATTCATGATGCTTCAAGGGAGAGCTAAAACTGACACAAACGAGTACTGGTGAACCACTTAGGGGATACAAAAAATAGAAGTAGAGGCAATGAGCAGGAATCGATACAATTAACCCCCAGCTCCCACCAGAGACACCAAAGAGAAAGCAACACAAACATAAAACAACAGACCCCAATGGAAACATCAACAGCGGAAATCCAAAAGGACAGTTACTTTCCTACAAAATGACCAATAGGCTATCCAAAATAAAATAATATAAGCGACACAAACACCAAAAGACAAACCATAACAAAAATAAACCGCGACAGAAGAACCGCCTTGGAACGGTCAGCGGAAACGAATTCACCTTTGGGGGCTTATATCGATTTTACGTGGCCACAATCCTCGCCCTTACTTCCGTCGCGATTTAGACAAATAATTTGTTCAGTCCGCATGAAGGCCTCCTAACTCATAAGTGCAACATCTCCGTGAACACAATAAAATCAAACAACCACAGAGATGAAACAACGATGAGGACTCGACAGCAAGAAACCACTGAAATGCCTGAGCAAATGAAAAACAACAGTTAGACTCCGATGGACCCAAGCCTGCACAGGCAAAGCGGCGAGAGTCGGACCGTCAGTGCTTACGAGTATAAACCCTAATGGTTTCATTTGGCGACAGGGCTTGAGATGTCATTGCATCTCAATGACGGGTAAAAGACCCATAATATTGGAAGCAACATCCCCAAAGTAACCTATACAGCGTTGACGGGGAGGTTAAACCTAAAGAACAAGGATTTCTAACTAATCAGTGCAACATCCCCGGAACATAGAATCAAGCGACAATAGACATGATCACTTCTATTATTGCACTTTTTTCATCAAATAAAGTAACTACTTACTTATAGAGATGAAACAACGGCGAGGAAAAGACAGTCAACAGGAAGACTCAAATGGGACCGACCAGAGACAGAGCATCCGCCATACGTTCTGTTAACACTAGCTTTGTTAATGTTAAGCATGATTTATAGAACGATAAACATGTCGTGTTTGAAGAAATAATAAAATCATTTTTGTTCTTAATATTTTTTTATTTTTTTATTTTCAATTTCTTTTGTTTTGGTGTTTGAGATGGGGTGTGAATTGGTTGAATCGATTCCTGATCGGGGGTCGTGGGTTCGATCTCCGGCTTCTCTAGACGTTCGGATGGACTTTAAACAATAGACCCGTCTGCGTATGACCTTAGCTGTTGGTGGAACGTAAAACCCAAACACATTCAATCCCAGTTTATGTGCTGTTGACAAACTGGAAATTTATTGTATGCCCATGGAAATAGCGATTGAAATAAAAATATGAAGAAAAGTGTCTACATAATCTTTAAATGTGATCATTAAGCAGATTAAAGCAAGTTTGGAATGCATTTGTGGTCATATAAATGGTGTAAGCATTTCTATAGACTTCGCGGTCAAGTTGTTTAAAACTAACGATGTCGTTTGTTAACGCATTGTTAACAGCTCGATCATTTGATATGCAAACATGCTAATAGATTGCTAAAAATTTACATGTAAGTAGCTACTTTTATCATATGACGTCGCGTCTGAGAGTGTAATAACGCCATGTATTATTTTCGATAATCCACTAGTGGATTAAATATGCAAATTAGCTAGATACGTTCCGTAACGTTACATGTACGACGTCCTTAACGACGTCGCGTTTACTAAAGGCGGAATACTGACATTTTTGTAAACAATCGTGAATGAAATGCGTTTTAAATGGCATATGTGAATTGTGAATTGTGAATGACAATGTGAATATGTGAAACGTTGAGGAAAAGGGACAAAATGCTCGGCAAAGCCTCGCATTTTATCCCTTTTCCTCAACTCGTTTAATAAATTCAATAATACATGAACACTCATGTAAGATCCTCTATATAATTTGCAAGCAAACAGGTATGAGTATCAGACATTGCAAGAACAGTTAAAATTTAACCACTAACGAGCTACTGAAGCAAAGGATTGTTTAAACAACTGGGCCCCAAGAAATGATTCTAATACGAGGGCAAGTCAATAAGTAACCAGCCAATCCCCTTTCAAATTGACCGAGACAACCAAGATTTTCACGCCTTGCTTCAATACACGTCTAAGGCATCGTGCATAATTGCACCCTTATCGTGTCATTTACTCATAAAATATTGAAACATGGCAAAAGTTGAAAAAGCAAGCTTTTCGTAAAAAGTTGAGTACCGTGCTGTAATTCGATACTTGAACAGGTCAGAAAATATATTGCGAGCTGACCAATATTTATGGGTCTTCTGTACCATCGTATGCACACATTACAATCTGGGTTGGGGAATTCAAATGTAGTTGATGGTGGGTCAGGCCTCAGATTCTATGACAGTTCCATCGTAAAGGCTTATGTTGGGTGGTACCTGATGCTCTGTCTCTGGTCGGGCCAAATGGAGTCTAACTGTTGGTTTTGTTTTGCTCCAGCTTTTCTGTTGTTTCTTGCTGTCGAGTCCTCATCGTTGTCTCATCTCTGTGGTTGTTTGATTTTTGTGTTCACGGAGATGTTGCACTGATAAGTTAGGAGGCCTTCATGCGGATGAACAAATTACATGTATTTGTCTTAATCGTGACGGAAGTAAGGGCGAGGATTGTGGCCACGAAAAATCGATTTAATCCCCCCCCCCCCCCCCCAGTGGAATTCGTTTCCGCTGACCGTTCCAATGCGGTTCATCGTCGCGGTTTATTTTTGTTATGGTTTGTCTTTGGGTGTTTATGTCGCCTATATTGTTTTATTTTGGATAAGCTTTTGGACATTTTGTGGGAAAGTACTGTTCTTTTGGCTTTCCGCTATTTGTGTTTCTGTTGGGGTCTGTTGCTTCATGTTTATGTTTCTTTCCCTTTAGTGTCTCTAATGGCAGCCGTGGGTTAATTGTATCGATTCCTGCTCATTGCCTCTACTTCTATTAAGAAGACAAAACCAGGTCTGGACGTCCATCAGATGCCACCGATGAAGAAATGGGTAACAAATTACGGCATCTGGTTTACTCCGATAAGCGAATTAAAGTGGAAGAAATAGCGAATGCATTACACATTTCCCATGGTAGCGTTTCAACAATTTACATGATCGCTTGGGTATGTGCAAGCTAACACCCCGTTGGATCCCCAAATCCCTTAGCGAGACGAGCAAATGGCATCAGTGTGCACCGCATTGTTGAAGCGGTTTAGGTCAATGGAAGGTGATTTTCCTTTATGTCTAGTAACTGTAGATGAGACCTGGGTCATTTATTATGAGCCAGAGAATAAATCTCAAAGTCGCCATTGGGTAGGGCGGGCTGTCCGAGGCCAAAGAAATTCAAAAACACAACCCTGTGCGGCAAAGTGATAACAACTGTATTTTTGGACGCACAAGGCGAATAAAACAACACCGGCGAGATTATACTGAGATCTGTTGTTCACCAAGTGCCATTTCCCGAGCACGGGCGAAAAAAATAGCATACTCGAACTCACCAAAACGCACATATTCACCATTTTGCATTATTTGCTGGCTCCAAGTTTACACACTTTTAATATTGGAAAACCAGGTAACCATACCCGGTCACCTGGTTACCTGATTTTCAACACTGATAACATTCTGACTAGAAACGAGCAGATAATTCAAAATATGTGAATGAGCAGTCAGCATAGTTGTCTTTCTTTATTTTTATGTCCCCGGTAGCGATAGCGGGGACATACTGTTTTGGCCCTGTCTATCTGTTGGTTGGTTTGTTGGTTTATACGTGGACAACTTTAACATTGGTCATAACTTTTGAAACGTTGGAGGTAGAGTATTCATATTTGGCATGAAGGTACCTTGTGACAAGAGCTTCACATTTATGCAAAAAATGACCTGTGACCTTGACCTTAACCTTTGACCTACGTAAAAAAAATACCATTGGTCATAACTTTTGAAACGCTTGCAATACAGCTTTTATATTTGGCATGTATGTTCCTTGTGACAAAAGCTTTACATTCATGCAAAAAAAAATTGGACCTGTGACCTTGACAGTTGACCTACATAAAAGAAAAAGTTAACATTGGTCATAACTTTTGAACCGTTTGAGATACAGCCTTCATATTTGGCATGTAGGTGTCTTGTAAAAAGGGCATTACATTCATGCAAAAACTTTTGATCTGTGACCTTGACCTTTGACCTACTTAAAAGAAAAAATACATTTTGGTCATAACTTTCGAACCATTTGGGATAGAGCCTCCATATTTGGCATGTAAGTTCCTTGTACCAAGGGCTTCGCATTCAAACCAAAATTCTTGATCTGTGACCTTGACTTTGAACTGTGACCAACTGTGAAAACAAATGACCATGCCCGGGGACATGTTCGTGTTTCACAAACATATCTTGTTTCATTTGAGTTTATTTCTATTCCATTTCTCCTTTTACATTTTATTACAAAATGCTTTCAGCGACTCAAACACGGATGACTCCATTAACCCTTTTTTGTACCAAATGGAATCGTCCTCCATACATATAGCGGGAGTCCATTTCAAAATGTAGGGGTGTCAGGTTGCGTTTTCTTTGAAATCCATTTGGAAATTGGCTGAACTTTTTGCAAACAGTGTAGGCCCTGATGAGACGCCGCGTTCTGCGGCGTCTCATCTGGGCCTGCACTGTTTGCCAACTACCCCTTTAGGGATTTCCGGTACTAAATGGGTTAACATTATAGTGATGAATTTCTTTTTTGTGGATTTTATCGATGTGTAAACACTGGCGAATCACTCACAACTTAACGTGAAACCCTTTTTAGATGCGTAAACTCCGGCGAATCCGTACCAAACTGTATGAAACCTTTCGGGTTTCATGCTTATAGTGATTTGCCGGAGATTACGCATAGATAAAATTAACAAAAATGATAATCCATTGAATTTCCTTTAGTTTATTATTCTAAATTTGTTATTGAAATGTTAAAAATCACACACACACACACACACACACACACACACACACACACACACACACACACACACACACACACACACGGTGAATTAGAGGAATTCTTTCGAAAGTTTTGGAAATAGATGACAGTCTGATGGAGCGAGGTCAGTCGAATAAGGCGGAATCTCAATCATTTTAAGGCCACACTCGCTAATGGCAGCCATAGCAATGACAGACTTGTAAACAGGAGCATTGTCCTTATCTAACGACACTTCTTGATTGAGCTTTCCGCGGCGCTTAAGTTTAATATTTTCCCGTTACTGCGTCAGAAGTGAAGCATAGTATGTTATTTTGTTTGTTTGTCCCTTTTAGAGATAATCTATCAGCAAAATAATATCTGCATCCCAGACAACCGAGGTCAAAGCTTTCCCTGCTGATGGAACAGTATTTGCCTTCTTTGGTGGGGATGAGCCAGGGTGCCTCTATTGTTTCGATTGTTGTTTGGCCTCTGGGGTAAAATGATGGACCCATATTTCATCCATAGTCACAAATTGCTGAATAAAGTTGGCATGATCTTCCTCAAAAAGTTTAAAATTAGCACGCGATAACGTGCGCCTGGTGTGCTGGTGATCAACTTTCAGAAGTCTTAATACCCATCGGGCCAAAAGGTTTCTCACTGCAAGATCCTCTGTCAGAATCGAATGTACTCTTTCCTGTGAAATGCCAACTCATCTGGCTATATATCTTTCTGTGACACGGCCCTATATAGTAAGAGAATAGTGGGTCCAAAAGCACAATCCTGCGTTTCCCCTTCAATACGAGGCATAAATTCTGAATGTCAGAAAACATGCGTTTTTTTTTAATCAGGGCGGGGCTTGAATCTATTATACGTCGCCACAATCCCCACCCCTCGTTTCGTCAAGGCCTCCGGAATTTGTTCAGTTAGCATGAAGGATTTCTTACTTATCAGTACAAACCAGTGCTTCAGCTGAAGTGCACGACCCGCCGGATGCTTTTAGCTTATGAGTGTTACCATATATGGGTATGTTGGCCATTTTGGTCATGTGACCTGGACCTAAAACGGTCCCCCCAATAAATGCGCCTTACCGTAAGGAGCAAAAATATATCTTATACTTTAGCACTGTATTCTGAATCTTTTGCAGGATAAAATGCATTCTCACTTTTCCAATACAAAAGCATATGTGTCAAAGTTTGACCTAGGAACAAAGAAGGTCAGGGTCAACCCAGGGTCACCATTTTAGCAATTTATGATGGGCCTACGTCCCTGATGCCATTTATCAAGTTTCGTGGAAATCTGCCCAGTGGTTCTGGAGAAGACTATTTTTGAAGGGTTTTTACCATAAATGGCTAGGCGGCCATTTTGGTCATGTGACCTGGACCCCATGAACAAATTTTGGTTTCTAGAGGCGCCACATGAAATTTGACTTCAATCGGCCCAACGGTTTCCGATGAGAAGCAGTTCGAAAGTTTTCACATTTTTCGCCTCGGCGAGGCTATACTAAATGGAATGTAATATTTCGCAAAGTCATTGGTTAGATCTCATTGATATCTATCAGTATGCCAAAAATTGTTTAAATATTCCAAGCGGTTAAGTCACTATCACCAATTTTAACAAACGGGTTTACAGACGGACATACAGACAGACCATATATGGCTTGGCGGCCATTTTGGTCATGTGACCTGGACCCCATGAGCAAATTTTGGTTTCCCCCATCCCAGAGAGGCTCCATATGAAATTTGACTTCAATCGGCCCAACAGTTTCCGAGGAGAAGCAGTTCGAAAATGTTCACATTTTTCGCCTCAGCGAGGCTTTATCAAATGGAATGTAATATTTCGCAAATTCATTGGTTAGATCTCATTGATATCTATCAGTATGCCAAAAAATTGTTTAAATATTGCAAGCGGTTAAGTCACCATCACAAATTTTCGCAAACGGGTTACGGACGGATAGACAGACAGACAATATATGGCTTGGCGGTCATTTTGGTCATGTGACCTAGACCCCATGAGCAAATTTTGGTTTCCCCCATCCCATAGAGGCACCATATGAAATTTGACTTCAATCGGCCCAACGGTTTCCGAGGAGAAGCAGTTCGAAAATTTTCACATTTTTCGCCTCGGCGAGGCTATACTAAATGGAATGTAATATTTCGCAAGTTCATTGGTTAGATCTCATTGATATCTATCAGTATACCTAAAATTGTTTGAATATTCCAAGCGGTTAAGTCACTATCACCAATTTTCACAAACGGGTTACGGATAGACAGACAGACTGACAGACTGACAGAATGACACGGTGATTTTAGGGCACTCTTAGAAAATCAACCGACTTCAGTCGGTCGCTTTTTCTGCGGGTCGTGCAATTCTCCGAGAACAAAAAAATCAATCGAAAATGAAACAACAAGAAACAAAAGATAAGCAACAGTTGGACTCTGATGGGCCCGATCAGAGACTACAGGCACCATTATACAGTTTGCAGCGCATGCCAGCTCAACCATATACACATAGCCACAACAATCACACTTATGCAAGCCACAAAATTGCCATTTCGCAACGGGCTTGTGGCGAATCAGCACGTGAGGCCTTATTGGCCGAATCCATTTGGTCTGACCTAGGAAAAGCTTTTACACTCCACTGTTTCCAGTTCTAACCCTTTTATAGAACATATTTAGCTTCATCTCAGCTGACGTTAAGGGAATGTGTGGTGGCCGTAAAAATTCTTCCTGCACTTCACGATAGTGTTGATTATATTCTCTAGTCCTTTGAGAGCACTGATTTTACTGCAGAAACTTGCAAATACTTCATGTTTACTTACGAGTCTTACTGACCAAACTAGCTCGTCTGGATCAGAAAAAGCGTGTCCCCTTTTACAGTTTTAAGTATTGTGTTGGCAGTTTTTGTTTGAAAATGATTGTTTTTAAATAACATGTAGATAAGCTAAAATCCTAATGTTTCCGTGCGTTTAGTATGTCTGCGTATGGGTTTCTGCGATTTACACTATACTCCTTCATGATTCGTATAAAAACTTAATGATTCATTGAACAGACCTTCCACAGAGGAGGTTCCTTCTATCTTGCGTGTTTGTTTATTGGTTTGTATTGGAGTTTAACGGCCCAGTCAACACTATTTTGGTCATTTTTGAGCCGGTTAGTGTACTTATACACACTTTTCCTGGGCTAGTGATGTGACTTTTGAGTGTTTGTATCGCTTATATTATTTTGTTTTGATAGCCAATTGGCCATTTTGTGGGAAAGTAACTGTCCTTTTGGCTTTCCGCTATTGATGTTTACATTAGGGTCTGGTGGTTTCATGTTTGTGTTTCGTTCCCTTTGGTGTCTCTGATGGGAGCTTTGAGTCAATAGTATCGATTCCTGATCATTGCCTTCACTTCTATTTTGTATACGTAAGACTTCTTTCCAGTACAGTGCACTTTATTTCGCCAGAAAATGACATCTGCCCTAGTTGAATCAGCGGAGGGGAGATAATGACCGTAGAAAAGTTTTCATGATCAATCTCCACGAAAGAATGTTGCCGACCCCGACAGGTCTATCTTGTATGTAATAAAAGGACTATTTTTTCACTTCTGAAGAGCACAAAGATTAAGCATTTTGCTCATGCCAGAAAGTGTGTGAAGCTCTTACTTTTCTACCTGAGAATATTTAAAAATCTTCTTCTTAGGAACCAAATGGTCGAAGGCTTTGAACTTGGTATGCAGCATTGAAAACTCGAACTCTATCAAGTTTGTTGAAATGGTGACCTTCTGTTGACCTTGGCCTATTTTACGTCAAGGTCAAATTTGGTCACTTAAACAGTTGTATGCAAAAAGGCAAAACGTGGGCTTTTATGGTGCACTACTGTAAACTGTACATTTTAAAATGATATTTGCAATCGGCTGAATGAACGTTTATCAATTCCAAAGTTCAAGGTCATTTTCTAACCTTTGTCCTTGATGGCTCAGTATGTTTACTAAACTGTTGGGCTGATTGAATCCAAAATATAGGTGAGGCGTTTATGGATCAGACAATGAAAATTTATCCATGGGACTGGAGTCACATAAGCAAGATGGCCGCCATGCCCATCTTTGGTAAAAAAACACACATTGGAAATCTTCTTCTCAAGAACAAAATGGCGGATGGTCTTGAACTTTGGTATGCAGCATCAGGGACACGGACCATGTCAGTTTGTTTAAATGGTGACCTTAAGCTGACCTTGACCTATTTTACGTCAAGGTAAAGTATGGGCACTTAGATCTTTGTACAGAAATAGGCGATGGCCCCCGCCCATAGGGGCTTGAAGAAATATATGAGCTGCATGATGCTTCCACGCAGAGCTGAATCCGGCCCGCACACTAATACTGGTAAATAAAAATCAAAAATGAGTTCCTTTAAGAGCAATGAAAACATTCATAAGAAAGAAGATGGGTCATACTACGTAGTTTCGGCTAATAAAGTCTCATCAGTGACCCTGAAATGATCCGGCAAAGAAAGCCAGAGGAAACATACTGCAAGTTTGCGAATTTCGAATAGGAGTCGATTCAAAGACTGATATAAATCAAAATGGGGTCCAAATAATTAAAAACCTGTCTAGAATATGAATCTAAACCAATAATTTATTTCTGATTTCTCAGAATATTCACGCTGATCTCAAAGGACCAAAAGTAAAATATAAACTGCACTATGGTTGATGTACGGGGAGACGTTTTACGGCCGCCACACGGCACAACACCAGCTGCAGTGAAGGCAAATAAAAATCAAAAATGAGTTCCTTTAAGAGCAATAAAAACATTCATAAGATTTGGTTGAATTGAGGTTTAACGTCCCCGTCAACACTGTAAAGGTCATTTTGGAGACGTTGCTTCCAATTTTGTGGGACTTTTACCCGACATTGAGATGAAATGACATCTCAAGCCCTGTCGCCCAATGAAACCAATATGGTTTATTAGCATGGACGGTCCGCCTCGCACCGCGGTTCCTGGACAGGCTTAGATCCTCTAAGCGGTTTACCAGTACTAGTGTGCGGGCCGGATTCAGCTCTGCGTGGAAGCATCATGCAGCCCATATATTTCTTCAAGCCCCTATGGGCGGGGGCGTAACATTCATAAGAAAGAAGATGGGTCATACTACGTAGTTTCGGCTAATAAAGCCTCATCAGTGACCCTGAAATGATCCGGCAAAGAAAGCCAGAGGAAACATACTGCAAGTTTGGGAATTTCGAATAGGCAGTCGATTCAAAGACTGATATAAATCAAAATGGGGTCCAAATAATTAAAAACCTGTCTAGAATATGAATCTAAACCAATAATTTATTTCTGATTTCTCAGAATATTCACGCTGATCTCAAAGGACCAAAAGTAAAATATAAACTGCACTATGGTTGATGTACGGGGAGACGTTTTACGGCCGCCACACGGCACAATACCAGCTGCAGTGAAGGCAAATAAAAATCAAAAATGAGTTCCTTTAAGAGCAATGAAAACATTCATAAGAAAGAAGATGGGTCATACTACGTAGTTTCGGCTGATAAAGCCTCATCAGTGACCCTGAAATGATCCGGCAAAGAAAGCCAGAGGAAACATACTGCAAGTTTGCGAATTTCGAATAGGAGTCGATTCAAAGACTGATATAAATCAAAATGGGGTCCAAATAATTAAAAACCTGTCTAGAATATGAATCTAAACCAATAATTTATTTCTGATTTCTCCGAATATTCACGCTGATCTCAAAGGACCAAAAGTAAAATATAAACTGCACTATGGTTGATGTACGGGGAGACGTTTTACGGCCGTCACACGGCACAACACCAGCTGCAATGAAGGCAAATAAAAATCAAAAATTAGTTCCTTTAAGAGCAATGAAAACATTCATAAGAAAGAAGATGGGTCATACTACGTAGTTTCGGCTAATAAAGCCTCATCAGTGACCCTGAAATGATCCGGCAAAGAAAGCCAGAGGAAACATACTGCAAGTTTGCGAATTTCGAATAGGCAGTCGATTCAAAGACTGATATAAATCAAAATGGGGTCTAAATAATTAAAAACCTGTCTAGAATATGAATCTAAACCAATAATTTATTTCTGATTTCTCAGAATATTCACGCTGATCTCAAAGGACCAAAAGTAAAATATAAACTGCACTACGATTGGTGTACGGGGAGACGTTTTACGGCCGCCACACGGCACAACACCAGCTTCATTGAAGGCAAATAAAAATCAAAAATGAGTTCCTTTAAGAGCAATGAAAACATTCATAAGAAAGAAGATGGGTCATACTACGTAGTTTCGGCTAATAAAGCCTCATCAGTGACCCTGAAATGATCCGGCAAAGAAAGCCAGAGGAAACATACTGCAAGTTTGCGAATTTCGAATAGGCAGTCGATTTAAAGACTGATATAAATCAAAATGATTAGAGCATCTAAGCCTGTCCAGGAACCACGGTGCGAGGCAGACCGTCCATGCTAATAAACCCTATTGGTTTCATTTGGCGTCAGGGCTTGAGAAGTCATTTCATCTCAATATAGGGTAAAAATCCCACAAAATTGGAAGCAACGTCTCCAAAATGACCTTTACAGTGTTGACGGGGACGTTAAACCTCAAATCAAACAAACGGATATAGGCAAAACAGTGGATGTTTCTGTTTCTTTTGTTACCTGTAGCATCGGAAATGATATTTTGAGTCATTTAAAAGAGTGTATATCAATTTTAAAGGCCAATTTTATTTACTCACCTATGTCCTAGATGGCTCAGATTCATGTTTGATGCTCTCCGAGTGAAGAGCATATAGTCGCCGCTTTGTCCGTCCGTCTGACCATTCGTCCGCTTTTGTTCGGAGCGTATCTTTAAAAGTATTAAATGTAATTAAGTGCAATTTTATAAACTGATAGAGGGCCATGCGGGGAATCCCAGAATGCACGAAGCATAACCATGTCACCAGTATTATGGAGTAACTGCCCTTATTAGTTTGTCCGTCCGTCCGTCACACTTTTGTTCGGAGCAAATCTCTAAAAGTATTACAAGTAATTAAGTATGTTTTGATATACTGATAGAGGACCATCGGGGGAATCCCAGAATGCATGAACCATAACCTATCACCAGTATTTATGGAGCTACTTCCCGTTTTAATTTTTTTGTGAAAAGCTTGTCCGGGGCATATCTCTGAACGTATTAAAGGTGCATTATTGAGCTATCTGAAAAAAATGCTTCCAAAATTAAAATACATATAGCCGGTATTTTTCTTTAAAACAATACAAATTAATGCATTTTATGCAAAAATGCGAACAGTTATGATGACAGGTAAACGAGTTTGAGAGGGATTCCCTAACTAGATTTCGAACACTAGTTAGATCTATTTTTAGTTTGTGACAAAAAAAGAATCCCCATATATGACGTTATGCGACATTCATTTTTGGTCTTGTTTGCTTAGGCCATGCCTGAATCGGAAAAAATATGACGCCATGTATGTGTAAAGTGACAGATTTATTTTTAGAACAGAAATTCCGAACACATGTTCAGAGCGAAGGGTAAACACGAATGAAAACGACCATTTTCACAAAGTTCTGAAGCTGTATTTGGCTCCAAAAGTGTACGCATGACAAAGAGTATGCATTGAAGATAAAAACCAGAAAAAAAATTTTGGGGACCCGGTAGCTCAATAATGCACCTTTAAAGCGAATTAAATTAAACTTGATACATTGATAGATGGCCATCAGATGACGTGCAGAGTGCAAGAACCGTCATTCCTTTTTTTTAATTTTTGCTATATTAAGCTTCTCAGGAGCATATCTCTAAAAGATTTAAACGTAATTTACCATTACTTGATGCACTGATAGGGGGCCATGAGAGAAACCGAAAAATGCAAGAACCATAACAATGTCAACAGTATTTACTGGGTTACTTTCCTCCTTGGATAGGGCCCGACAGAGTTGTGTGGGTGCCCTATAGTAATCACTTTGTCAGTCAGTAGGTCATGTCTAAACCAAAAACTTTAACCTCGGTCGTAGATTCAAAAGTATATCCCTACTCTCATAGAATTTCACACACGTACTTGCCAACATAAGACCTATAGTTTGACAAAGGGCCATATAAATATTGGTTTTGTCTGACAGTGTGTTTGTCACGCCCTAACCGAAAATACATATTTTCAAAAGTATTTGCCCTACTTTAATGAATCTTCAACCACATACTAACAATCACAAGACCTACATTCGGACAAAGGGCCATTGCTATACTGCTTTTGCCCGTGTATTTGTTACGAGTGCAAGAACCGTAACTCTGTCACAAGTGATTACAGAGTTATGCCCCTTTTTATTCCCCGACCGAATAGGTTCATAGCGATCAGCTTGGCGTCCGTCCGCCTGTCTGTCGGTCCGGTTGTCCGTCCGCTCGTCCGTAGACGCAACATTGCGATGGCCGCAACTCCAAGACAGTTTGAGATTCATTGATGGTTCTTGACACAATTGTTCACAAGGATGAGACGGCGTGTCACAAGATATCTGGCTTTAGAGTTATCTCCCCTTTTAATAAAATAGAACGACTACATTGTGATACCCATAACTCCAATACCCTTTGAGATATAGTGATGGTGTCTGGCACAATTCTTCACAATGCTGAGATGGTGTGCCATGCACATGAGCCACAACTCCGGCTGCCATGTTTTTAGCTATCTCACCTTCCAATAAAATTGAGTGACTTCCTTGTGAAGGGCATAGCTCCAATACCCTTTGAGATACATTGGTGATGCCTGTCACAGTTGTTTACAAGGCTGAGCCTGTGTGTCGTGCGTGAGAACCATAACTCTGGGTGCCATGGTTATTTAGTTTTCTCCCCTTCCAATAAAATAAAATCACTACCTTGTGTCGAGGATATCACCAATACTCTTGGAGATTTATTGATGGTACTTGGTGCAGATGTACATGAGATTTAGCAGGCATGCCATTTGCAAGAACCGCGACTCTGGGTGCCCTGGTTGTTTAACTATCTCCCCTGACAACAACTTTGTGATGGTCATAACCCCAATACCCTTTGAGATATATTGACAGTACTTGTCACAATTGTATACAAAGTATAATAGGCATTTCATTGGCAAGAACCACAACACTTGGTGCCCCTTTCAATATAACAGTATGACCACCTTGTGATCACCATATCTCCAATAGCCTTTGAGACATATTGATGGTACTTGGTACAGATATACATGATGTTAAGCCGGCATGTTTTGTACAAGAACCACAATTCTGAGAGTCCTGGTTTAAGAGTTATCTCCCTGATAGTATACACTTGTGATGGCCATAACTCCAATACGTTTGAGATATATTGCTGGTTCTTGCCACAATTGTATATACAGGGTTAAAAAGGCATTTCATGTGCAAGAACCACAACTCAGGACCTGTACTTAGTATCATTAGGCGTAAATAGTCTCAATAAACATTACATATACAAAATATACTGTGCGCTTACAAGTGTATTTTAATTCTGGTGCACTTTCTATTTGTGAAAAGTCTTCTGAAGCCCATATTTGCTTTTGGTTGGGGATTTGACATCTCTTCTGATGGCTACTTTTGATTTTTGCTATATTAGGCGTCTCCGGCTGATATCTCTAAAAGTCTTAAGGGTAATTTCGTGAAACTTGATAGACTGACAGGGGGCCATGCGAGAAATCGCACAATGTAAAAAACATATCCATGACAACAATATTTATGGAGTTACTTCCCTCCATAGTTAGGACCCCACACAGTAGTGGGTGCCCTATAGTAATCACCGTGTCAGTCAGTTTGTCATATCTGAACCAAAAAATAACCTCGGTCATAACTTCAAAATATTATCCCTACTCATGTTCTTGCCATCACAAGACCTACATTTAGACAAAGGGCCATAACTATATTGCATTTGTCTGTGTGTTTGTCACGCCTTAACAAAAAAAAACTTGACCTCGGTCTAAACTTCAAATGAATTGCCCTACTTTCATGAAACTTTACAGACATACTAGCAATCACAATACCTACATTTTGACAAAGGGCCACAACTCGATTGGCAGTGTCCGTGTATTTGTCACGCCTGAACCAAAACAACTAACCTCGGTCATAACTTCAAAATTATTTTCCCTACTACCACACACATACTAACCATCACAAGACCTACATTCTGACAAAGGACCATAACTGTATTGCTTTCGGTTGTGTGTTAGTCACACCATAATCAAACATCTTAACCTCTGTTAAAATTTTTGAAGTATTTTTACTATTTACAAGAAACCTACATTCTGACAAAAGGCCATACACATAATGCTTATTTTCACTGATTTATCTCCCCTTTTTTTCAAAAGAATACCTCCTGTTATTTCATAACCGTGGGTAATAGGGCTTTCATATTGCATATGTGAATTCCTTGCGACTTACTAGGGAGCACAAAACTGAGTTTCTTAGTCTTATGATTAAAGATTTTCAGGCCCTTGCAGGGAAAGGGGTCTTTCATTTCTCTTTATTTTAGCATTCTTTATTAATAAGGGTATGGATTTTATAGATTTACCCAGTATTTTTCATGAGAGCTCGGTGCTTTCTTCCATTCCTGCTTTGAAAATTATTCCTGATTCTAGGACAAGGAATATAATTTCTAAAGGACCGAAATATCGGTTTCCTTCTAAAATTGATTTCAGCAAATGTAGAGATGAAATCGCTGCTGCCTTGAACGAATTCGGTAGTCGATGGTGTAAGCGAGAGTGTGTTTAGCATAAAGCCCTTAAGGACTGGAAACTTAGCATTTTAAAACTAGTGAATAAACGCATTTCTTTCCATTCTCAAAATACTAACTTATTACCTCCCAAGCCTAAGACGTCTTTACATCATCTTAAACTAGGTATTCAAGAATTTCATAAGAAGTTTGTTTTGGCCCCTGCAGACAAGGCCGCTAACAACGTCGTCGTTGTGTGGGGGCTCCACTATGTTAACATGCTTAAGCAGGAGCTTGGTGGTATTAAGGCCTATGAACTTCAGCCTTTAGCTGAAGAGAGAGCTATAGTAGATGAACATATTTGTCATTCAGCCACCAAGTTTGCTGTGTGTGTTACAGAAGGCCAAGACAAGCTTACTACGCTATACTGGTTACCAAAACTTCATAAAAGACCTTACAAAGCTAGGTTTATTGCAAATCCTAGCTCTTGCACTACCACTGGATTTTCTAAATTATTAACTTCCTGTCTTACTGCTATTAAAACGCATGTGATAAAATATTGTGATAAAGACTTTGAAAGATCAAGAAAAAATCTGTTTTTGTCTATAAAAAATTCGAAGGAGGTTTTAAATAAATTGAAATCCAGACGTTTTCGTGCTTCCAGTCTGTCTACCTACGATTTTTCCACTCTTTACACTACACTTCCTCATAATCTTATAAAAGAAAAGCTTAATGATTTAATTGAATGGACTTTTCACAGAGAAGATTCTCACTATCTTGTATGTAATGTCAGAAATGCATTTTTCACTTCTAAAGGGCATACGAATTATACACTTTTGTCAGAAAGTGTGTGATGACCTCACCTTTCTACTTGACAATATTTATATTAGATTCGGCACTAAGTTATTAATACAAATTGTGGGTATTCCGATGGGTACGAATTGCCCACCTCTTGTGGCTGATCTGTTCTTGTATTGTTATGAAAGAGACTTCATGTTGTCGCTTTCCATTGATAACCAATCTGAAATTATTGAAGCTTTTAGCTCCACTTCTAGATATTTAGATGATTTATTAAATATTGATAATACTTATTTCGATGGGTTGATCAGTCAGATTTACCCCCCAGAACTTCAGTTAAATAAAGCAAATTCTTCTGATACCGAGGCCCCGTTTTTTGGAATTACATCTATCTATTGTAGATGGGTTTGTTTCGTGCAAAACTTATGATAAACGAGATGACTTTGATTTTGAGATTGTAAATTTTCCTTTTTTGGATGGTGATGTTCCTCGTGCGCCATCCTATGGCGTTTATATTTCGCAATTAATTCGATTTGCTAGAGTGTGTAGTCAAGTATTTGACTTCAACACTCGTAATAAATTATTAACGGCTACACTTCTTAATCAGGGATATCGGTACCATATACTACGCAAAGCATTTTCAAAATGTTATAGACGCCATTCTGATTTAAGTTCAAAATTCAATATTGGACTTAAATCTCTTCTGCAGCAAGGTCTATCGGAACCCGAATTTTATGGTGACTCAGTATATAAATTCAGAAAAATATATAACCGCAATGACTTCAGCACCCAATTTCGTAAAATCTTTCTTCGATATACAACTTTGCTTCCCTCTTTAAATGCACGCCGGTGGGTCAGGCCTCAGATTCTATGATGGCTCCAACGTAAAGGCTTATTGAGAATTAGAGAGATCTAATTCAAGGTAATGTTGGTTGTTGCCTGATGCTCTGTCCATGGTCGGGCCCATCGGAGTCTACCTGTTGGTTTTCTTTTGCTCCAGCATTTCAGTGGTTTTTTGCTGTCGAGTCCTCACCGTTGTCTCACCTCTGTGATTCTTTGATTATTTGTGTTCACGGAGATGTTGCACTGATGAGTTAGAAGGCCTTCATGCGGACTGAAAAAATTATTTGTCTAAATCGCGACGGAAGTAAGGGCGAGGATTGTGGCCACATAAAATCGATTTAAGCCCCCCCCCCTCCCCCACCCCCAGTGGAATTTTTGCCACTGACTGTTCCAAGGCGGTTCTTCTGTGGCTGTTTAGTTATGTTGTTGTTTGTTACTACTCACTGTGTATATCACTTGTGTCTTTTTATTTTGGATGGCCATTTGGCCATTTTGTGGGAAAGTAACTGTTCTTATGGCCATCCTTTGTTTAGGTTTCCATTATGGTCTGGTCGCTTTATGTTTGTGTTTCTTTCCCTTTGGTTTTCTTTGTTGCGTGGAGTAAGTTAATTGTATCGATTCCTGATCTTTGTTTTACTTCTATTTTACTAAGGAATTCTTAGACGTTTGGTTTTAGAGTTCCAGCAGGCAGCTACTATATAAAGTTTTTTTAATATCTGGCACTTTGTTCATTGATTTATTTCAACACATAGAGTGGATGGATGTTTTAACATTTTACACCACTTTCAACAGTATTTCAGTCATATAAAAACTCCATATTTCATAGCACCCTTATGTACAGGACCACCATATTTTACTCTTTTACTAACATAACCCTCCTACTACTACGCATTGTCGGGGAGCAGCCTTCGGTTTCACTGAATTTCTTGTTTTTATATTCTTCGCCACTTAAACAAGTGGGCTGATTGAAATTAAATAACAAGTGGAGCATCTATGGGATAAAGCATCCAAGTTTCAAGCCAGTCGGCTCAATGGTTCTGGACAAGAGTATTTTAAGGTTTTTACCATATTTAAGCATGGCGACCATCTTGGTCATGTTACCTGGACCATACTTGCAAACTTTTTCCCCATTGCCAGGGGGCTGCATGTGAAATTAAATTGAAATCGGCCCAGTGGTTTCAGAGAAGAAGACCTTTGAAAATGCTTGACGCACGACGGACGTACCGACGACGGACGACGGAGGCCTACCATCCTATAAGCACCCCTGGAGTCTTTGGCTCTGGGAAGCAAAAACACAAACAGCAAGCAACCAAACCCCAACGGAAACACCAACAGCGGAAAGCGACAAGGACGGTTAATTTCCCAAAACAACGGCCAACCACACAAAAAAATATAAGCGATTCAACCACTCAAAGACAAACTACAAACCTTACGCTGGAACCGGCATAGAGTCTGTGGCCTGGCCCATCGGCGTACAATTAAAGAGGGGAGCAGAGTTTTCAACAGTCTAACTTTATGCTGTACCAAATCGTTTTATTAAAGAAATTGGTTACTGAAATCTTTCAAGCATATACGAGTATATTTTTTCTGAATTTATATACTAAGTCAACATAAAATCGGGTCCCGATAGGCCTTGTTATAGAAGAGATTTAAGACCAACATTGAAAATTGTAACTAAACCGAAATGACGTTTATAAAACTAAAATAGGCTTTAATGAAATTTAAGATACAAATAACCTAAATAAAACCTTTTGAAGGTAATCTGACAGACGTTTCTGTTAATATACTCTACAAAAATAACGCCAATGACACGTAAAAATCGTTTTTCAGTAAAGAGAATCCAGTTGAGTAGGAGCATTTGTTTTATACTTCATGTTAGTGCTAGAAATAGTGCTTTATGTGCTGCGCATGCTATAAAACAAGAAGTGGAGGCAATGATCAGGAATCGATACAATCAACCCACAGCTCCCATCAGAGACACCAAAGGGAAAGACACAAAAACATAAATCAACATACCCTAATGGAAATACCAACAGCGGAAAGCCAAAAGGACAGTTACTGTTACATGTGGGTTTACGGCGTCCCGCAAACCCCCATGCTGGCAAGACAACCGAACGTGATCTCTGACAGGTTTACGGGCAGCTGTGGGGTAAGGCACAAGAAAGATATCAAATGAATGACATGAATTGTTTACAGTATTTATATACAACAATATTAACACAAAGCATCACATTTATTTGCTTCTGTAGCCCACTCACGACGTCCGCCCCGAAACGGGGTGACGTGAATGTCTACAGAAGCAAATAACAAAACAACAATAAAATAAGAAAAAGAAACACAAAACGCGACTGGCCAGATTATACGTTCACTTAGGGTGAACCACTTCTCGCGCTCTGCTGTAAACTAGTTTGTCGACCTTGTTGTCAACCACAAGTTGATTTATATTATTTATCGATTCATATGCACACGAACTTGAAGTCCCGGTAACTTCTTCCTTTGAATCGACTCCAGGTGGTTTTCCACGACCTTTTTGATATGGTTGAATTGACTCTAGGTTGTTTTCCACAACCTGTCTAATATGGTCTCGACAGTCTGTCATTGGGTCTGTCAGCCCTTTCTGGACACTAAACCGACAGCGTCGCACCAGTACCTGCTCCTATCTGGCAGGGAGCAGCAGGTCACCACACATCGTGCCTGCAAATTACGATAATCGACTAAGATACAGTTCACAAAACGAACAGGCTATATCATGAACCCCCTCTCGGAGAAGTAAGAATATGTTCATGCATATACCGTTATTGTGCATGCGCCGACCAGACACACAGGCTGATCAGTGCATGCGACAAATAACTGCACGTTAGAACTCAACTTGACTGTGCATCAAATTATCAGCAGCTAGCGCTCGACACAAGAATACTCAAAGTTTATGTTTCCTTACTGAGCATTACAGAAATCAATTGAGTCTCACTACTACTGAGCATAAAACCCATCAAATTCGTGTTCACTACATTATCACAGGTCAGATGCAATTGAACAGACCAGGCCTTTGCGCTACCTGGTCATCCGCCAATTACAGGAAGCATAACAAACTATTTCATACCCTTCTCCGCGACACGGCTCACAAATATAGCTATTCAGAAATTCATTGCATCAACAGCAGCTAGAAACTAAAACCAGGAAGATTTTCATCTATTCTCCACAACATTTGTTAGTGTCTCATAAGGACCAACACTGTTTGCCGTAAATTCTTTCTGTATTTGGTAGGCACCACGTCACAACCGTCCTCGTGACGCTGATTACGCAGCTGACGCCATCCACGCCGCTCAGGGCGTTATAACGTGTGGCGACCAAACTCTCTCACTTTTCATTATCATATTCTTTTTATGTACATACATGTACAAACCGAGTTCTCAAACAAAAAACGGCATCATTACAAAATGAACTCGTAAGTTTTCTTAAACAAAATTATTTCTACTCAACATGAACATGCTTGTAAAATCAAATTCATCACGGTTCGTCATCACGGATAACCCGACAGGCTCTTGTAAGAGCTTGCCCTGATGATGAAGATATGGTTAAACCCGTCTTAATTTTACGTCCCCTCTACACCTTATATCATATGGAGACGGGACCACAGTTTTCTAACCACTGCTAGTCAAAAGTTATGGATCGATTAAATGACCCGGCGTTTATTAATTATATTCTACAAAAGGGGTCTAAAAGCCTAAATGAATGAGCGGGTGTCCAAACTTTACGTCTCACCAACATCTAGGGTCAGAATGAGACAGGACCTCGCTTAAAAGACTCATTCTACTGCTGGAGAAGCCTTGGATCGATCTTGCGACCTCTAGCTGGTAAAGCTCTCTAGCTGGTAAAGCTAGTAGCCTAATCACTACACCACAGAGGATTCAAAAGTGAATCCAGAATAGGCTTCAGAAAGGTTGGGGTATACCAGAAGTAAACCCTGCCAAAACCTACAAGCATGTTCATACAAAAAAATAATGATGAACATAAATTTAACATACCGTTCTGTATTCATTTCCGTCCCGCCATTATGTTGTTGTGTGTATTTATTCGCACTTGACCTGCTGCTGAATAATGTTCGTTTTTCAGGTTATTTATACCTATGAATTCTACCAGAAAACCATGCATACTCGTGTTAGCTTGCTAAAATCGTGACAAGGTGAAGATACCGTCCACAATCATAGCCATATAGCAAAAATCGAGTAGATAATTGATTTGCGTTAAAATAGTCTTTCCCCTCGGGAAAAAATGATAGAGCTTCCCTATAAATCAATGGCATAACTCCCGTCAAAACGAACACACACAACATCGTGACTGGAATGAAAATTATATATGGCACAATTTGGCGGTTGGCGATTTTTAGGCAAATTTTATAGAAATCAGCCTTATAGCGGCCAACTGTATGGTAAAAAAATCTCCACAAACCACTCATGCATACATCGTATGATATAAGCATGACTTGTGCATGGAGCAGCACATTTTGCCTACCGTATTTTACCTAAAATATTTCACTCGCATCGCCTTGTCATATACCTACTAAAATCGAGATGTGCATAAGCACCAGAGAGGTTTCCTATTCCATCTCGTAACAGTTACTTTCTCACAAAATGGCCAATAATCTATCACAAATCAAATAACATAAGCGGCACAAACAACTACAGACCAACCATAACAAAAATAAACCGCGACAGAAGAACTGCATTGGAACGGCCATTGGAAAAGAATTCAACTGGGGGCTTAAATCGATTTTACGTGGCCACAATCCTGGCCCTTACTTCCGTCGCGATTTAGACATATAATTGGTTCAGTCCGCATGAAGGCCTCCTAACTCATCAGTGCAACATCTCCGTGAACACAAATAATCAAACAACCACAGAGATGAAACAACGGTGAGGACTCGACAGCAAGAAACAACTGAAATGCTGGAGCAAAAGAAAACCAACAGTCAGACTCCGACGGGCCCGACCAGAGACAGAGCCTGATCATTTTTTTACATCTAAGATATATTATGTTTTTTATTTTATCGTTTTGCAGTGTACTGTGCATATACGTAGTAATTTATTGACATACGAAAAAGATTTCAGTGATTAAAAATACCTGCATCACCGGAGTAACCGGATATGGTGAGTCTGTAATTATCACAGCTGGTTCCAACTACAAATGTCTGATACTTGGCATACCGCTTGTTGCCACTCCAATCTTCTAAGTCAATCCTCAACTCATAATGTCCCTTTAACACTATCGTAGACAGATGGCGATTTCCTAAAGATGAAACATTCATCTTAGTTCATTAGTTCATTGTACATCTAACGTACGCTTTTCTGCACAATGTCGGTGTTCTTGTGCAACAACGTGTTTGACGTATATCATTTTAACAACTCTTAACCCTGACATGTTGAATAAAAAGCTGAACTGAAAACGCAGTGCTTTTTTCCGTATACACATAACCAGAAGAAGCCTTTCCATACCGCCCCTGCCCAACTGGGCTTTAAGAAATAGATTCGGCTATATGATGCTTCTACAGAGAGCTAAAACCGACCGCACATGAGTACTGGTAAAAGAGAAATCAAGGCAATGATCAGGAATGGATACAATTAACTCACATCTCCCATCAGAGACACAAAAGGGAAAGAAACACAAACATGAAATAACTAAACCCTATTGGTCACATCAATAGCGGAAAGCCAAGAGGATAGTGACTTTCCCACAAAATGGCCAATTGCCTATCCATAGCAAACCAATAGAAGCGATACACACATTCAAAGACAAACGATAACAAAATACGGTTAGAGGGCCCAAATTTGCCCAGGCAAAGTGGTGCAAGTCGGATCGTCCATGTTTATAAACCCTATTGGTTTAATGTGGCGACAGGGCTTGAGAAGTCATTTCATTTCAATGTCGGGTAAAAGTCCCACAATATTGGAAACACCGTCTCCAAAATGATTGATATAGTGTTGACGGGACTTTTAGCCTAAAAGCAAACAAAACAAACAAACAAACAACGTATTTCCATAATATCTTAGAGTAAGAATGCATCATATTACAAATGATAGTAGTATAATACAGCAGGTATGCTTTATGTAAACTACTAAACGAACAAAGTAGCCCCAAAAACTATGAAAAAAGGTAAAAATGTACCGCGTTTGGTTGGTTTTGATTTAATAACGACAGTATTCTCCTAAGTATTTTTTTTTAATTTCCGATGTTACTAACAGTTTTTTTTCACATTTTGGAGAAAAAAAGACGATTTAACTTATTATATTTTTCCGTCACCTGACAAACGTTCAATAAATTCTAATATTTCATAGAACTGAAAAATCAAATTATCGTTCGAAATGTTGATCGTGGCGCAGTTGTGTAGTGTCATGTTGAAAATCATAAGGTTCATCAATGGGTTGAATGAACTCACCGGAATGGAAAACGCATTATCCGAATCTACTAGGTATGCAAACAAATATACTTAATAAACAACAACAAATGTAACAAATACACAAGCATTGCCAATTATTGTTGAGTTTGTCTCATTATTATCCCTCTGCATATTTCGTCTGTTTTTGTGTGTGCCTCCGTGTCACTTTCTATAGTTGACTTGAGACGGCTGCGTTCTAAGATTGTGTCCTTTCCTGAGTGACATTTTGTATATAGATTGAGATGCTATTTCATCTCCATTACGGATGAAAGTCCCATAAAATTCGAAGCAACGTCTCCAAAATGACCTATACATTGATGACCGGGACGTTAAAACCTCAATTCTAACACAGCGCGCCTATATAGGCAATGGAAAATAACCGTGTTTTATTCTGCAACAAATCACTGCTCGGAAGAGCTTGACGAGTGACTTCATTAAAACTGCAAATTTATGACGTCACTAGTCGATTTCCTTGACGTTAGACGGTGTAACGTCATTGTCTTGCATCGAAAACGTAAGAAAAGGATATCAATGCATGTGTTTCAGTCGATAATTTTAGCGGAATTTCTTCTAACAATGGCGAAAGGTTGTGAGATTTTGAAGGAAACAACAGCATTATTGCCGATTTCAGCGTGTTAGAATCGAAATAGATCAGCTCTAGGGTGTGATTTGTTGAGTAATAAATCACAGTTTGTCGGTCAGTTGTAAGAAGACAAATCACGCGCGCTACCCGCTCGTGGTTTGATCTACTTTACAACTGACCTCCAAACTGTGATTTATTACTCAACAAATCACAGTTAGATCTGATCTATTTCTTAAATCAAACAAACAAATTAATCGGCGTATCTTTGTATTTTCTACCTTGTTTACTGGAGATTTGTGAGACGGGTGTCCCTTTTCACTTTCTGTTTATCTTAATCATTCTAGTCCTTGTAATTTCATATATGTTTATTGGTGTTTTGTGTGTTGGTGCATTTCTTGTTTTCTGTGTACCTTCATGTTTCTATAGATGCGTTTGTACACACACCATATCACTGGTCATGTTTGGTACTGTTTTGCATCGGTTTAACAGACAATTGCATAATGCCGATGAAGTGTCGAAGACTGTAAGCCGAGATCGAGATATAATTCTTTCGGGTTTTTCAGTGTTGCTTATAGTGATTGTTTGTCGTTACGTGATATGATATCGCGTAGTTTTCTATTCTTTCGGCGCCATGGCTGCGTTCTTTGCTAGAGGCTTTTCCTTGCATTTTTTTCTCTTTTTTATGTCTATTAAAATTAAAATTGACAATTATTGAAAAAAGGTCTTATCTAATTTTAAAATCGTGTTGTACTCGATTCCATCCTGTGAAGACAAACAGTGTTTCGATTTAAACAATTGGTTGAAGTTCAGATAAGGCATGACATACTAACACTATGCTCAAGATTTGTCTACATACCCAGCCAAAGTTCTCCAGCCAAATCGCCAAAACCATTCTCATAGTCATCCCAGCCTCTATAGAAATTTTCTGAGCCATCTTCGCGACGCTGAAATACCTAAAATATACTAGAACATTTTTCACATCCTGCTGTTCAAACCGCATATGTATGTAATATTGCATTTTGTATACCTTGAATAAATATATGAAAATAACCTAAAGTCTTCCTTGACAATTTCTGTCATGAGCAATGCAAATTATATGCTTCACTGTTTACCAATTAAACTTCCTCTCAGGAAAAGCTAGGGAATACTACCACGTCACCAGAAGATAAAACATGAAACATAGCGATATGAAAACAAAAACATCACGTGCGTCACACTGACACTTGACACCATAAGAACTGCAAAATAATGAGTGCCTTGGGGACGGTCATTAGAAAATCAATATGCCCAGTTCTGCTTCAAGGCTACATACATGCACTTAACGTTCGTAACGTTGTTTCAACGTTGAACTAGCTTTGGGGCAAAGTTTTGTCTCTGTGTGTACCCATCGGACTCCAAATGTTGGTTTTCATTTTCTCCAGCATCTGTCATTTTTCCAGGTCTATCGGAACCCGAATTTCATGGTGACGTAGAATATAAATTTAGAAAAATTTATAACCGCAATGACTTCAGCACCCAATTTCGTAAAACCAGTCTTCGATATAAAAAGATTGGGTACAACATAAATGTTATACAACAGACTGCATGCATGGTTGTTAACCCTATCATGGTTGACAACTTTGCTTCCCTCTTTAATTGCACGCCGGTTGGTCAGGCCTCAGATTCTATGACGGTTCCAACGTAAAGACCTATGTTGGTTGGTACTTGATGTTCTGTCTCTGGTCAGGCCCATCGGAGTCTAACTGTTGGTTTTCATTTGCTCCAGCATTTCTGTTGTTTCTTGCTGTCGAGTCCTCACCGTGGTTTCATCTCTGCGGTTGTTTGATTTTTGTGTTCACGGAGATGTTGCACTGATGAATTAGGAGGCCTTCATGCGGACTGAACAAATTATTTGTCTTAAACGTGACGGAAGTAAGGGCGAGGATTGTGGCCACGTAAAATCGATTTAAGCCACCCAGTGGAATTCGTTTCCGCTGACCGTTCCAAGGCGGTTCTTCTGTCGCGGTTTAGTTTTGTATGGTTTGTCTTTGGGTGTTTGTGTCGCTTGTATTATTTTATTTTGGATATCCTTTTGGCCATTTCCTGGGAAAGTAACTGTCCTGTTGGCTTTCCGCTGTTGGTGTTTCCGTTGGGGTCTGTTGTGTCATGTTTGTATTTCTTTCCCTTTTGTGTATCTGATGAGAGCTGTGGGTTAATTGTATCGATTCTTGATCATTGCCTCTACTTCTATTTTACAGTTATTTCATGTTGTGCAGTCCATCGTCGTTATTCGTCGCTATATTCACTTGATGCATATATTCTCGGAGATGTTGCGCATGAGACAGAAATCCTTCATGCCGACTGAACAATCTATTTGTCTAAACCGCGGAAGAACCAATGGCGAGCATTCATCCGCAACTATTATTGACATTTATGCCGTTGGCGCAAAGGATTAAGCCTTTTACTGTGCGCTGACCTTCTCGGCTTACCTGTACAGAATGCCTTGTTGGAAATAGCAGGCGCTTTAATGGAAACTATTTTTTTAACAAATATAACTTAATTATTTTTCAATTTGACAAATAAGTTCCGATTTAATCTAATTGTCCGTTTAAATACCTTCAAAAAGATATCAAATAAGTGGAACTTTTATTTAATTAGCTGCCGGCATTTTTCTTTTCAAATTAACAACTTTTAATCCTTATATGAAGCATACAAAACTGTGGAAGAACAACGACAGTACCCTACTTTAACGGCTAAAATCTTCAATTTCTGTTAATATTGCAAACAATCGCCCGTATCAGACCAAATGTGGTTACAATATTTTGCACTTTGATAGCAATAATATTTTTTCAAAATTATATTTAATAGCGGCATTTTGCGATTAAATTTGGAGCTTTTTCAGAAAAAGCTTTATCGTCTACACATGCGTGTAATCTCAAAGCGTGTCATTCTCCGTCGACCGTGAAATGAACACATCTTCGCCTGGGCATCTCCTTGGAATGTAAATCAATATAAAATGCGGTGTCTGATCTGCGTCTTATTTATTTATTTATCAATCTAAAATGCGGTGTCTGATCTGCGTCTTATATATTTATTATTTATTTTTCATGACCCGATTAGATTTTTTATACTTGCTAAGCAATTTAAACAAACATTGCTAGTAATAAGATTACAAATGAAAGAAAGAAAGAAAGAAAGATTTTTATAGAAAAAAAGCTGGGGTTTACCGTGGTATTCGTTTTTTTTTTTTTTTATTTCTTATCAAAGACATACGTAGTGGGTTCTCGGTAGAGCCACCTCAGTGAGGCGGTTCTAACGAGAATACAAAACTTATGTTTTTAGGTTTCCATTACGATAACACAACCATGCGATAAAGTACATTTTTCACATCTCCAAAATGGTTACTTTTCTGATGAAAACCAGTTATCTTTTTCTTATAAATACGGCAAACATGGGTTGTGGGTGCTCGTTAGAACAGCCTCGATGTTAGAACCGCCTCGATCGAGGCAGTTCTAACGCGTACCCGCATCCTATGTTTTGAAACAAAAATAAGAAAAATAATGTATAGCCCCGTAAACCCCAGTTTTCTCTATATGAAGTGGGGTATAGGGGGTCTTCATTTCACGGCCTTGTTCACGTGATGATTAACAAATTATTAAGAATTGACTGAGCCGCACGGATTGTGTTATCGTAATTTATTTATTTATTTGTTTATATTTTTGCTCAATGCGTGGATTGTTGGTTATATTTAGAACCAGCTCGTTCCGATTTATTTATTTTTAAATGTATGTATTTATTTCAACTGTTTAATGATTTATTAAGATCAGGGTGTACACCTTTTCTGGTGTTCCTTCCATCATACCGGGGAAAAGAATTTGCATGTAAACCCAACTTTATATACTGAACAGTCGGATAATCAGGGATCAGCATGATTTTAACATAAGACAAAAACATAGTTCGAAAGTACTTGCTTCATATTCTTCTATATTATTTTAGTCACTGTTGTTTTTTCGTTACGGCAACAAGCCGTGTAATGAACACCCCCCCCCCCCCACCTTAAACAATGCTTTATATAGAGAAAACTGGGGTTTACTGTGGTATTTATTTTTTTTATTTCTTCTCCAAGACATAGGTTGTGGGTACTCGTTAGAGCCACCTCAATGAGGCGGTTCTAACGAGAATACAAAACCTGTTTTGAGTATCGATAAGTTTTCATTGACAAATTAACTGTTTTTGAGATATCAAGAATACCCTACTATGCCGCACGGATGTGTTTATCGTAATTTATTTATTTACGATTTATTTATTTAAAATTTATTTATTGCTCAATACGTTGATTGATGGTACTATTTAGAACCAGCTCATTCTGATTTTTTTTTTTTTATTTATTTATGCATCACGTGAACATGTCCGTGAAATGAAGACCCCCTTAAACCCCAGTTTATATAAAGAAAAAAGGGATTTACGGGGTATTCATTATTTTTCTTATTTCTGCTCCAAAGCATAGGTTGTGGGTACTCGTTACGACCACCTCAATGAGGCGGTTCTAACGAGCACACACAACCTATGTTTTGAGCATGATTTTGACTTAAAAACACAGGTAGAAAGATTTCAATTTGGCGCTTCTGTGCCCATAATCAACGTTTTATTACACCCATGGGGATATCACGGGTATTTAAGCAGAAGACAATTATCGCTTTTATGACACGTGGATTGTGTATTGCGTTCCGGCTACCGACCGTCAGGAAGTCCGAAGATTAATGGACATGCGTGTACGTATAATGGATAACCTTATTTCTTATCAAATACTTAGGTAGTGGGTTCTCGGTAGAGCCACCTCAGTGAGGCGGTTCTAACGAGAATACAAAACTTATGTTTTAGGTTTCCATTACGATAACACAACCATGCGATAAAGTACATTTTTTCAAATCTCCAAAATGGCTACTTTTCTGATGAAAATCAGTTATTAGTTTTATTTCTTCTCCAAGACATAGGTTGTGGGTGCTCGTTAGAGCCACCTCAATGAGGCGGTTCTAACGAGAATACAAAACCTGTTTTGAGTATCGATAAGTTTTCATTGACAAATTAACTGTTTTTGAGATATCAAGAATACCCTACTATGCCGCACGGATGTGTTATCGTAATTTGTTTATTTACGAGTTATTTATTTAAAATTTATTTATTGCTCAATACGTTGATTGATGGTACTATTTAGAACCAGCTCATTCTGATTTTTTTTTAAATTTATTTATGCATCACGTGAACATGTCCGTGAAATGAAGACCCCCTTAAACCCCAGTTTATATAAAGAAAAAATGGATTTACGGGGGTATTCGTTATTTTTCTTATTTCTGCTCCAAGACCTAGGTTATGGGTACTCGTTACGACCGCCTCAACGAGTCTGTGCCCATAATCAACGTTTTATTACACTCAGGGGAAAATTACACGGGTATTTAAGCAGAAGACAATTATCGCTTTTATGACACATGGATTGTGTATTGCGTTCCGGCTACCGACCGTCAGGAAGTCCGAAGATTAATGGACACGCGTGCACGTATAATGGATTACCTTATTTCCGGAAAGATTGTGTCATGATTACTACTGTGCATTCTTTATTCATATGAAGAATTGGTGCTATTTAGATAATGAGTACCAATTGTTGTTGTTGTTGTTGTAATTATTATTATTATATCTTTGTGTGTTTGTTTGATTTTGGTTTAACGTCCCCGTCAACACTGTAAAGGTCATTTTGGAGACGTTGCTTCCAATTTTGTGGGACTTTTACCCGACACTGAGATGAAATGACATCTCAAGCCCAGCAACCCAATGAAACCAATATGGTTTATAAGCATAGACCGTTCGACTCGTGCGCACCGCTTTGCCTCGGTAGGCTTAGATCCTCTAAGCGGTTTACCAGCACTCGTGTGCGGGTCGGTTTCAGCTCTGCGTGGAAGCATCATGCAGCCCATCTGATTCTTCAAGCCCCAGATCAGACGTCGAGCTTAGATCAGGGCCTTTGCTGTCAACCCATTACGGCCTTCGTCCAACGGGGCTTCATCACGTGAACGAGTCCGTGAAATGAACACCCCATTAAACCCCAATTTGAATAGAGAAAAACTGGGGTTTACAGGGATATACATTATGTCTCTTATTTCTGCTCCTAGACATAAGTTGTGGGTACTCGTTAGAACCGCATCATTGCGGCAGTTTTAACTAGCACACACGACCTATGTTTTGAGTATAAATAAGAAAAATATCACAAATTTTCATCAGAAAGTTGACCTTTTTTGAGGTATGAAAAAAAATGCACTATATCCTTGGGAATGTTATCGTGATGTGAAGAAATAGACTGGGCTGCATGATGCTTCCACGCAGAGCTGAAACCGACTGCACAGCACATGGGTACTAGTAAACTGCATGGGGACTCTAAGGCTGCCCATGAAAAGTGGTGCGAGTTGGACCGTCCATGCAGATAAACCCTACTGGTTTCATTGGGTCGCAGGGCTTGAGATGTCATCTCAGTGTCCGCAACATGACCTATGCATTGTTGACGGGGAGGTTAAGCCTCCAATCAAACAAAACTGGTAAACCCATAAAGAAGACATATCCTTGTGTTAATGTTTTCTTTCTTATCTTCGAAATGTTAATTTATATCTAAAGAAAAGCACATTATTTTTATGATGAACAATACAATGTCTTAGTGCGGATAACAAACAAATTGTAACCCCTCTAAACCCCTCTTTTCTGTATATAATGTAAAGTGGGGTTTACAGGGGGTTTTATTACATGGACTTATGAACATGTTGCTTTTCTAAACAATGCAATTTTAAATAATGCAATCTGACATCCATTAGCTATAATTTTTTTTTTTTTTTCAAAAATAATGTGGAATATAACATTCCAGAAAAAAATGGATTTTATGAAAACCGATAATATTTTAAGTACAAAAAGGCTCGATTTTAACCGTTTGACAAAAAGAGAATTTTTCTCGCTTAAAGTACCAAAACACGTAGTTCTAAATTAACTAGACGTATCTATCGTTCAATATCCCCCCGGGGTCATTTTCACACACAGCCGGATTAAAACACAATATTGATTACACGATAGGTATCTATCGTAGGCCTCAGTCAAAGGGAGACAACCCAATATTGACTTTCTGTGCGACTGTCACGGTTGAAAGTCATCAGGCTAATGTCAGATATAGTTGGCCATGATGCCCATGTGAAATCGATTGAAGCCCCCCACACTACACACACACCAGAAAAACGCTTTACTGGGTGTTCCAAGGCTGTTGTTCTGTAGTGGCATATTATTGATAATGTTCGTCTTTTCTTGTGTGTACTGCTAATATCTTACTGTTTTGGATTGTCGTTTGGCCATTTTGTGGAACAGATAGTGTCGTTTTTGGTTTCCGCATGTGATGTTTTTATTATATGGGCCCCGTCAAGCGATTTTGGTACTTATCGCCTATGCGAGCAGCGAAAGTTCAGGCGAGCCTGCGCATCCGCGCAGTCTCGCCAGAACCTTCGCTGCTCGCTCATACAAGCAGTAAATCAATAGCAACCTTGAGACAGAAAGCCATATCCCTGGCCCCTCTGAATGGCTGGGAATGCGCAGTTAAAATTGGTCATGACGGAATGCTCGAAGACACAAATACGCTTGGCTGGGCTCATATTGATTATATTTCATGTTCGCGCTTCATTCCTTTGATGTCTTGAATGGGAGGTGTAAATTGAAAAAGAGAACGATCAAGAACTGTTACATATAGGATCTTACATGAGTGCTCATGTATTATTGAATTTATTAAACGAGTTGAGGAAAAGGGATAAAATGCGAGGCTTTGCCGAGCATTTTATCCCTTTTCCTCAACGAGTTTAATAAATTCAATAATACATGAGCACGAATGCAAGATTCTATTTATCATATGACATTTAAAGTGCATTTTATTCACGATTGTTTACAAAAATGTCAATATTCCGCCGTTAGTAAACGCGACGTCGTTAAGGACGTCGTACATGTAACGTTACGGGACGTATCTAGCTAATTTGCATATTTAATCCACTAGTGGATTATCGAATATAATACATGGCGTTATTACATTCTCAGACGCGACGTCATATGATAAAGTCAGATCCCAAATTCTTCCCACAATACCACTAGGGAAAGACGTCGAAACATGGAGTAACAAATGTAAATCAAACGGATAACAGGTAAACCGAGTCGAACAGGTGGTGACTCAGAATAGGCAAACCTTACTAAAAAGACGTAATACACATAATGAGGAAATAAATCAGAATCGCCTACATGACAAACATTAAACTGGAAGGAAAAACGTAAAGAAAAAATGAACAACTAAAAAAGGAGAAGAATCAGAATAATATACATATATGCTTAGGGAAAGAATCAAAATCACCATCGCAACACATGAAGGAACCACAGCAAAAGCACCGAATTGGAAAGGTAATTACAAATAGATTAAATAATTACATCGATTCCTGATCATTGACTTCCCTTCTTTTCTGTGTCTGCATGGAAATCTGTGGCTGTTTATTAAATTTGCCTTATATAGGCGATACGTACTTGTATCCAATATCTAGTTTTGCAAAAAAAAAAAAAAAAAAACAGAGACAAGCTGGCAGTCGCGCTGCCGCCTGTAAATATTAACTAGACTTTAATAACGGTGAAACGATCAACCACCAACAAGTGCCTGCAACATCATGATGCCTAGACCCAATGACTAACTTAATATTCTGTATAACATGCAGTAATCATTTTGACGTAAGATTCGTTGGTGTTTAAATCCGATGATCTAAGGTTTATCCTTTATCATGTCCGAATTGAAACAGTCGAAAGGAACGTATTTACTGATACATTTGACAGCACTGCTATATTAAACATTTTCGTGGTCTGTATTTTCATCTTCTAATGCAACTAAATACATTAAGGTTAAATGGCATATCGTCTGCTGAGTGCAATAACGATGTAACTGACATTTTGGCAAAAATAGTTTTTTTGCATAAATGGGTGCCTTAGGACTTGACACACTTGGTAAATAAGTTCTACAGCTGGATTCAGCCTCAATCATGATTTATTTCAGCATTTTGGAATTTTTTTGTCAGTTACACCGTTTTTGCTCTGACTTTTAGAAAAAAAGTTGGCGCAAAAACAGTGTAAGTGCACTTACCCCATTTTTTCCCAAAGTTTTTTAATACCTCAAAAATATTATATCCTGCTGCTTGATATTTCAAAATAAGCATGTAAGTACCATGCAGAATGTATAAAATGTGACCTATTACCTACCAATTGCCTTTAATTTACTGCTTTACCATGTAAAAGGCAAAGAAATAAGGTTTGTACATTTACACCGTTTTAGCGCTGGATGCACTTACACCGTTTTTGCACCAAAAAAGTTGAAAAAACACTCGGCGCAGAAATGGTGTATCAACCCTTAAATGCTAAATATTTCTTTTCAAATGTCATTTCTTCAACAATAAACATCACACACAAATGCAAGAAATCGCCATGAAGTTAAGAAACCAGCTTATAGTATGGTTTTCTATGCCATTCTTTAATAAAACAGTTTTTTGTCTCTCCTGAAAAGTTGCCATTTTGCACTTACAACGTTATTGCACTCAGCAGACGATATGAAGGAAAAAGCGCCACTGCAAAACAGAAGTGAAGGCAATGGTCAGGAATCGATACAGTTAACCCACAGCTCCCATCAGAGACACCAAAAGGATAGAAACACAAACATGAAATAACTAGACTTTAATGGAGACATTAGTAGCGGAAAGCCAAAAGGACAGTTACTTTCCCACAAAATTGCCAATTGGCTATCAAAAAAAAAAAAAAAAAAAAAAAAAAAAAAAAGAATAGAACAAGTGATACACACTCAAAGAAAAACATTACAAAAATAAACCCCGACAGAAGAACCGCCTTCGAACGGTCAGTCAAACGAATGCCACTGGAGGGGCTTAAATCGATTTTACGTGGTCACAATGAGGCTGATGAACCATTATTCTAACGCACCTGTTAATGCAACGCGACGTTTGCTGCGTGCCGTATGTTTTGCAATATACTCTCCACCACATGGCATCAAATAATATCGCTTTAAATTGGCTGCCGTTAGCTAACGTTATGTTCTGTAAAAGGGTTATCCTTTGGAAGCAAAGAATACACCACAGGACTTAAAAGTATGAAGTATACAGTGTAAAACTCTATAATTCAGTCAATGCTGACACGTCTCCTCCAAAAGAAAATTTCCGAACGGAATAAGGCCCATGTTCTTACCCAAATGACAATTTTGAATACAGTCATCAATTACACCATGTCGACAATGCGGGCTCAATAATGTTTAAAAAATACAAGTCCTTTTGTACATGTATAAAATTCATAAGCAGACCGAAAAAAAATTATTAGATTGTTTATGTTTCGTGAATTATTACACGTATGGACCAAGTAAATGTAACTTTAAAACCTATTCTAACACAGCGCGCTTATATAGTCAATGGAAAAGAACTGTGTTTTATTCTACAACAAATCACGGCAAGGAAGAGCGTAACTAGTGACGTCATTAAAAACTGCAAATTTATGACGTCACTAGTCGATTTCCTTGACTTTGGACGGTGTAACGTCATTTTCTCGCTTCGAAAACGTTAGAAAATGATATAAATGCGTGTGCTTCAGTCGTTCATTTTAGTGGGATTTCTTCTAACAATGGCGAAAAGTTGTGAAATTTTGAAGGAAACAACAACATTAATGCCGATTTTCAGCGTGTTAGAATCGAAATAGATCAGCTCTAGTCTATGATTTGTTGAGTAATAAATCACAGTTTGTCGGTCAGTTGTAAGTAGACAAATCACGCGCGCTACGCGCTCGTGATTTGATCTTCTTTACAACTGACCTCCAAACTGTGATTTAATACTCAACAAATCACAGTTAAGGCTGATCTATTTCTTACTTAAAACGAATTCGACGCGAGTTAATAAAACATTGAGCCTTTCTTCCAAGTCGCCATGAATAAAGGAATATAACTATTATAATAGCAATGAGATTTGTGCGTTAGCTAGAATCTCAATAAAAGCAAATCATTAAAATTTGCAGAACAGAAAATTTGCATCAGCCCGTCGACAAAATAGCATCATCTATAGAAAATGCATCTCTAATTATATTTATGTCAATCTCAATTCTGCAATTAAGCTATAACCGGTGGTCCTACAAAGTAGCAGCTTACCAGCCATCCTCCATCGTCAGTCACCATGTCGCAGTAAACAGCAAACACTCCGTCACTAACAACACCTGTCACATTATATACACCAGACTGTGTGATACCCGACCTTTGGAGTTCTTGGCAATAATGTAGTCTTCTGGTACAGCAGTCGCAGTTATCTATAAATTAAATTTGTACGGACAAAAGGCTGAATAGCACATGGAAGTTTAATCAGAATGTTTAATGAAGTAGCAAGAACATATTATTTTCACTACTGAAAATTTCCACCAGAATCTATATATAGAAGTGATAGCAATGATCTGGAATCGATACAGCTACCTAATACCTCTTATCTGGGACACAAAAGGGAAAGAAACATGAATATGAAATCACTAAATCCTAATGAAAAAATATCACGGGTGGAAAGCCAAAAGGACAGTTATTCCTATCATATACGTACTTATTGAAGCTATAAAATAGAAGTGGAACCAATGATCAGGAATCGGTACAGATACAAACAAACCACAGCTCCCATCAGAGACACCAAATGGAATTAAACACAAACATGAAACAACAGACCTAATGGAAACATCAATAGCGGAGCCAAAAGGACAGTAACTTTCCCACAAAATGGCCAAGGGTTATCCAAATAAAATAATATAAGCGACACAAACACCCAAAGACAAACCATAACAAAAATAAACCGCGACAGAAGAACCGCATTGGAACGGTCAGCGAAAACGATTTCCACTGAGGCGATTAAATCGATTTTACGTGGCCACATTCATCGCCCTCGTATTACTATTTCTATCACAACCGCTGACAATAAATTCATGTAAATCGGATAGTTTGCAAACATTGGCGGGTTGTAATCTGTGCAATGACACACTCAGTTCTTTCTTTACATTCAATTTTATTTGAAGCTACTGTCTGTTTTAAAGTGGAACGAGAAAATTATATAGAACCCATATATGCATGGTGTCCCATTTCAGAACACTGATTGAATAGACCCACGTCAGTTGCCACAGAACACAGCGTCTGATCTGGGTCGATACTGTTCGTTTAAAATGCACAATTCATTTTATGGGAAAATAACTGTACTTTTGGCTTGCCGCTTGTGATTTTTTCATTATGGTTGAATGAGTTCATGTTTTTCCCTTTGGTGTCTCTGATAGGGACATTTGGTGGTTGTATCGATTCCAGTTCTTTTTTGTAACAGTAACCACAAACAAAACAAAAGAGAAGTGGAGGCAATGATCAGGAATCGATACATTTAACCCAAAGCTCCCATCAGAGACAACAAAGGGAAAGAAACACAAACATGAAACAACAGACCCCAATGGAAACATCAACAGCGGAAAGCCAAAAGGACAGTTACTTTCCCACAAAATTGCCAATATGCTATCCAAAATAAAATGATATAAGCGACGTAAACACCCAATGACAAACCATAACAAAAAAATCGCGACAGAAGAACGATTTTACGTGGCCACAATCCTCGCCCTTACCTCCGTCGCGATTTAGACAAATAATTTGTTCAGCCCGCATGAAGGCCTCCTAACTTATCAGTGCAACATCTCCGTGGACAAACTTAATGTTGGTTGGTGCCTGATGCTCTGTCTCTGGTTAGGCCCATCGGGGTCTAACTGTTGGTTTTCTTTTGCTCCAGCATTTCAGTGGTTTCTTGCTGTCGAGTCCTCACCGTTGTCTCACCTCTGTGGTTCTTTGATTTTTGTGTTCAGGGAGATGTTGCACTGATGAGTTAGGAGGCCTTCATGCGGACTGAACAAATTATTTGTCTAAATCGCGGCGGAAGTAACGGCGAGGATTGTGGCCACGTAAAATCGATTTAAGCCCCCCAGTGGAAATCTTCCACTGACCGTTCCAAGGCGGCTCTTCTGTGGCGATTTATTTATGTTGTTGTTTGTTACTTACTGTGTGTATCACTTGTGTCTTTTTATTTTGGATGGCCATTTTGTGGGAAAGTAACTGTCCTTATGGCCTTCCTTTGTTTAGGTTTCCATTATTGTCTGGTCGCTTAATGTTTGTATTTCTTTCCCTTTGGTGTCTTTTATGGGTGGAGTAAGTTAATTGTATCAATTCCTGATCTTTGTTTTACTTCTACTTTGAAACTCTTAAATTAAGTATAAAGCGTTAGAGCGGTCTGTCTTTTGCAAGTTGGGCTGCATTGGCTCTTATGTTTATGTAGTATGTAGTGCTTGTTATTTCCTCCTTAATTTTAACTGTTACCATCTCTTTGTAGAAGGAGGCAGTGGAATAAGGACGAACATAAAGTAAAGGCATTACAAATAAAACATTATAAGCAGAAAGCCAAAGCAGCAGTTCTTTCATATTAACCTGTTTTGTACCAAATGGAATCTTCCTCCTTATATTTAAGAAATAGATCAGCTCTAACTGTGATTTGTTGTGTAATAAATCACAGTTTGGAGGTCAGTTGTAAAGTAGACAAATCACGAGCGCGTAGCGCGCGTGATTTGTCTACTTACAACTGACCGACAAACTGTGATTTATTACACAACAAATCACTGGCTAGAGCTGATCTATTTCGATTCTAACACGCTGAAAATCGGCAATAATGTTGTTGTTTCCTTCAAAATCTCACAACTTTTCGCCATTGTTAGAAGAAATCCCGCTTAAATTATCGACTGAAACACATGCATTTATATCCTTTTCTAACGTTTTAGATGCGAGAAAACGACGTTACACCGTCTAACGTCAAGTAAATCGACTAGTGACGTCATAAATTTGCAGTTTTTAATGACGTCACACGTCACGCTCTTCGAGCTGTGATTTGTTGCAGAATAAAACACAGTTATTTTGCATTGCATATATAGGCGCGCTGTGTTAGAATAACCTTTTTTGTACCAAATGGAATCTTCCTCCTTATATTACCAATTATTTCTGATGTGTTTGCCAATGGAAAGCCATAGGAAGACTTCCAAAATCTCGGACATACCCTTCTCGGCATTTACTCCTTTTCTTCGTTCAAGTCGATAGGCATGGTGACTGGGCGAAGCTTGCGTACCCTAGGACGCCTGATTACACTCTTCTGGAGTTCATGTCTGTTGGGTCTGAACATTTATAATGGCCATTTTTCTATGGATTAATGATGTTGGATTAAAGCTTTGGTACTACGACCTAAACTACATAAAACAGGAGTCCATTTCCAAATATAAGAGTGCCAGGTTGTGTTTACTTGAAAATTGATTTGGAAAATGGCTGAACTTCCTGCAAATAGAGAAGGCCCTCATCTGGGCCTGCACTGTTTTCCGATGTACCCCTTTTGGGGTTTCCGGTACAAAATGGGTTAATGTAGTACGATCATCGCCGTTTGAAATTTGCTCGATGGCTCGTAGACAAAAGGTCGTACATTCAAGAACATGATTATGCAGACTATGGAATAGCAATAAAACTGAAAAAAAAAATCCATTATCAGATATGCAAATATTCAAAATTCATTTAATCTATCATACGTACCGCTGTCGAACATCCAGTATCCAGGCGATACTGCTATGTGCTGTAGGTCCAGTAAAACTGAATCATTAAATGCCATGAATTCATCTTCGGTCACGACAGATCCTACTCCAACGTGTATGCTACTTTCATCCCAGCTAATCCAGAACGCCAGCAGATTGTTGCAGTCCAATGGCTGGTGTTCTACTATTTCGACATATTGGTCGGATCTTTCTTTACGTATGAAAGATTTGGTATTATTCCAGCCACCTAAAACAGTGACATTGAGATTTTAGCACGATTGTAACGGTAATTTGAACGATACAGACTGTCAACTTTACCACTAATTAATTTATAACATTGTATATAGATACAAAACAAGTCAGATTTCTTTAACTTTGCCCTCGAGTTGAGTTTGTACTACAGACAATTTTGTATCTGTTCTGATAAATTTTAAACATGGTTATCATGCAGTACCAGTACCATGATTATAATAACTTATATTAGCTTCATGAATAGACCCGACTTCCCCATTCATGTATTTGTTCTATGTTTGACCACCTTTAAATATCAGCTTTAAGTGCAAGCCCTTAACCCTATAAGCCATGCTACTGGCGGTCAAAGGCGGTAGTTAAACAACTATTCGCTTTTAAAGCAGCTTTCTCGCTTTTGCCTGAGGACTTCCTTAACCTTTTTTTTGTACCAAATGGAATATTCCTTCTTATATAAAGCATGAGTTCATTTCAAAATTTAGGGATATCAGGTTGTGTTTTCACTTAATTTGGAAAATGACTAAACTGTTAGTAAACAGTGGAGGTCCTGATCAGACACCGCGTTCTATGGCGTCTGATACCGGTCTGCGCTGTTTGCCAGGGTAGCTGTTTTGGGGTTTCTGGTACTAAATTGATTAAACGCGATTATTTTGATTTTGAGATTGTAAATTTTCCTTCCATGGATGGTGATGTTCCACGCATGGCATCATATGGCGTTTATTTTTCGCAATTCCATTTAGTAGAGTGTCTAGTCATGTAACTGACTTCAACACTCGTAATAAATTCTAAACTGCTAAACTTCTTAATCAGAGTTATCGGCATCATAAACCACGCAACGGCTTTTCTAAATTTTATAGACGTTATTCCGATTTCAAGTGGACTTAAATCTCTTCTACAACAGGGTCTATCGGAACCCGAATTTTATGGTGACTTCGTATATAAATTCAGAAATATATATACTTGCAATGACTTCAGCACCCGATTTCGTGAAATCATTCTTCGATAAAAATGATTGGATACAACGACAATCTGCATACATGATAGTTAACCAAAACAAGGACGACAACATTGCTTCCCTCTTTAATTGCACGCCGGTGGGTAAGGCCTCAGATTCAATGGCGGTTCCAGCGTTACGGTAAAGGCTTACTGACAATTAGAATTTCATCTTATGTAATGTTGGTTGGTGCCTGATGCTCTGTGTCTGGTCGGGCCGATCGGAGTTTAACTGTTGGGGCATTTCAGTGGTTTCTTACTGTCGAGTCCTCACCGTTGTTTCATCCTTGTGGTTGTTTGATTTTTGTGTTCTCGGAGATAATGCACTGATAAGTTAGGAGGCCTTCATGCGGACTGTCTAAAACTCGAAGAAAGTAAGGGCGAGGATTGCGGCCGCATTAAATCGATTAAAGCCCCCCCCCCCAACACACACACACACCCAGTCAAATTCTTTGCACTGACCGTTCCAAGGCGATTCTTCTGTCGCGGTTTATTTTTGTTATGTTTTATCTTTGAGTGTGTGTATCGCTTATTTATTTTTGTTCTGTCTAGCCAATTGGCCATTTTGTGGTAAAGTAACTGTCCTTTTTGGCCTTCAGCTAGTTTCCGTTAGGGTCTAGTTAATTCATGTTTTTGTTTTTCCCTGGGAGCTGTGGGTCAATTGTATCGATTCCTGATCATTTTCGTCACTTCTTTTTTCCTAACTTTTGTATAGTTGTGCCGTTTGAAGTTTCTTAAGCATTTTAGCACGTAACGAGTGCAAGAGGGTGTTAGTAACTTTGGTTGAACGTTTCATTCACGACTTTGTTTCTGTATTGTTGGGGAATCGATATATTGTCAGACTATGTAATACTCAGAGTGTAATAACGCCAAATAGTAAATTCCGTAATCCACTAGTGGATTAAATATGCAAAGTAGTTAGATACGCCCCGTAATGTTACACATGCGGCGTCCTTCACGACGTCGTGTTTACTAATGGCAGAATATTGACATTTTTGTTCAAAAACCACGAATTAAATGCGTTTTAAATGTCATATGATAAATAGAATCTTGGATGAGTGGTCATGTTTAATTGAATATATCATCACGTGAACAAGTCCGTGAAATGAACACCCCCCTTAAACCCTACTTTATATGGAGAAAACTGAGGTTTAAGGGGCAATGCCATATTTTCTTATTTCTGCTCCAAGACATAGATTGTGGGTACTCGTTAGAACCGCCTCAATGATGCGGTTCTAACGAGCACCCACAACCTTTGTCTTGAAGCAGAAATAAGAAAAATATCACGGATTTTCATCAGAAAAGTAGCCATTTTGGAGGTGTGAAAAATGCACTATGTCGCACGGTTGTTTTATCGTAATGTTAACTTGTTCAGGAAAGGAACAAAATTCTCGACAGAGCTTCGCATTTTATCCCCTTTTCCCAACACGTTTAATAAATTGAACCAGTGCTTCATTTGAAGTGCACGACCCGCCGGATGCGTTTAGCTTTATGAGTGTTACCATATATGGGTATGGCGGCCATTTTGGTCATGTGACCTGGACCTAAAACGGTTCCCCCAATAAATGCGCCTTATCGTAAGGAGCAAAAATATATCTTATACTTTAGCACTGTATTCTTAATCGTTTGCAGGATAAAATGCATCCTCACTTTTTCAATACAAACGCATATGTGTCAAAGTTTGACCTAGGCACAAAGAAGGTCATGGTCAACCCAGGATCACCATTTTAGCAATTTATGATGGGCCTACGTCCCAGATGCTATTTATCAAGTTTCGTGGAAATCTGCCCAGTGGTTCTGGAGAAGACTATTTTTGAAGGGTTTTTACCATATATGGCTTGGCGGTCATTTTGGTCATGTGACCTGGACCCCATGAGCAAATTTTGGGTTCCCCCATCCCATAGAGGCTCCATATGAAATTTGCCTTCAATCGGCCCAACGGTTTCCGAGGAGAAGCAGTTCGAAAATTTTCACATTTTTCGCCTCGGCGAGGCTATACTAAATGGTATGTATTATTTCGCAAGTTCATTGGTTAGATCTCATTGATATCTATCAGTATGCCAAAAATTGTTTAAATATTCCAAGCGGTTAAGTCACTATCACCAATTTTCACAAACGGGTTACGGACGGACAGACAGAAAGACCATATATGGCTTGGCGGCCATTTTGGTCATGCGACCTGGACCCCATGAGCAAATTTTGGTTTCCCCCATCCCATAGAGGCTCCATATGAAATTTGACTTCAATCGGCCCAACGGTTTCCGAGGAGAAGCAGTTCGAAAATTTTCACATTTTTCGCCTCGGCGAGGCTATACTAAATGGAATGTAATATTTCGCAAGTTCATTGGTTAGATCTCATTGATATCTATCAGTATGCCAAAAATTGTTTAAATATTCCAAGCGGTTAAGTCACTATCACCAATTTTCACAAACGGGTTACGGACGGACAGACAGACTGACAGACACGGTGATTTTAGGGCACTCTTAGAAATCAACCGACTCGGTCGCTTTTTCTGCGGGTCGTGCAATAATACATGAACACTCATGTAAGATTCGTATAATATTTTGTTTCTCCCTACCACTGGTGCCACGGGTAGCCTGTGTTCTATGAACCATGACTTAGGCAATTCCTGGGCGTCTTTATTTTTACTTTGGACTCTGTGACGACTCCAACCTTAATTTTGTAAGAGAGAGCCTGGTTTCTTACACACCAGACAGAGAAATCCTAGAAACGATTATCCTACTCAGCTTATCTTACCCAGGGATAAGATAAAATATCGAGACTTTTGAGGAGTTTTGTATCTGGTATGTTTGAATAGGATGTCAAGATTTGACGTCACTGCACGTATAGTTACGTCAAAATGCCCATAGTATTATCATCATAATGTGGCGGACCTCGACAATACAAGTGAGTGCATGATATACAAAAAATCCTCTATCAGTAATGACAGGTATGAAAGAAAAATAATCTTGCATATGAGTGTGAAGGTAGATAAAAACCCGTCCCTCGGAATCACTGTCTTACAGTTCGTGTGCCCTGTGGAGTTCGTTTCACTGACCGTACCAGGGCGGTTCTTCTGTCGCGGTTTATTTTTGATATGGTTTAAATTTGAGTGTGTGTATCGCTTATATTTTTGTTTTGGATTGTCAATTGGCCATTTTGTAGGAAAGTAACTGTCCTTATGGCTTTCCGCGTTATTTTATGTTTGTGTTTCTTTCCATTTTGTGTCTCTGCTGGGAGCTGTGGGTTAATTGTATCGATTCCTGATCATTGCTTTCATTTCTATTTTACTATGTATGTTGATGTCTCTTACGGTAACACACCAGTGCGACACAGTGCATTTTTTTCACAGCTCCAAAATGGCTACTTTTCTGATTAAAAAAACTCTGTGATTTTTTTTCTTATTCATACTTGGGTACTCGTTAGAACCGTCTTATTGAGGCGGTTCTAACGATTACCCACAAATAATGTCTTGGAGAAGAAATAGGAAAAAAAAACACTAGTTTTCTCTATATATAAAGTAGGGTTGGGGGGGGGGGTCATTTCACGGTCTTCTAAACGTGACATTACGATAACACACCTGTGCGACACATTGCATTTTTCACATCTCCAAAATGGCTACTTTTCTGATAAAAAACAATTTGTGATTTTTATTATTCATACTGCAAACATAGGTTTTGGGTACCCGTCATAACCGTCTCATTGAGGCGGTTATAATGAGTACCCACAAATAATGTCTTGGAGAAGAAATAAGAAACAAAATGTTTACCCACGTAAACACCAGTTTTCTCTATATGGGCCCCGTCAAGCGATTTTGGTACTTATCGCCTATGCGAGCAGCGAAGGTTCAGGCGAGCCTGCGCATCCGCGCAGTCTCGCCAGAACCTTCGCTGCTCGCTCATACAAGCAGTGAATCAAGAGGAACCTTCAGACAGAAAGCCATATACCTGGCCCTTCCGAATGGCTGGGCATGCGCAGTTAAAATTTGTCATGACGGAATGCTCGAAGACACAAATTCGCTTGGCGGGGCTCATATATAAAGTGCGGTTTAGGGGGAGGTTCATTTCACGGTCTTCGTCACGTGATCCACTGTTTTATTAGGATTTCCCGTAACATTACGAAACCACGCCTAAACAAATACCTTGTGACCATTATCGCCGACAATATGAAAAATTTTAGATGACAAATTTTGATATTTTTTTATTTCTGCTCAAAATAGAGATTGTAGGTACTCATTAGAACCGCCTCATCGAGGCGGTTCTAACGAGTACCCACCATCTATATTTAAGAGCAAATATAGATTGTAGGTACTCGTTAGAACCGCCTTATAAGGCGGTTCTAACGAGTACCTACAATCTATATTTTAGAGCAGAAATAAGAAAAATAAGGTTTACCCCTGTAAACCCCAGTTCTACTATATAAAAGTATATATCCCATTTGGATTTATACCAGTCTTTGAATCGACTGCCTATTCGAAATTCGCAAAATTGCAGTATGTTCCTCTGGCTTTCTTTGCCGGATCATTACAGGGTCACTTATGAGGCTTTATTAGCCGAAACTACGTAGTATGACCCATCTTCTTTCTTATGAATGTTTTCATTGCTCTTAAAGGAACTCATTTTTTATTTTTATTTGCCTTCACTGCAGCTGGTGTTATGCCGTGTGGCGGCCGTAAAACGTCTCCCCGTACATCAACTAAAGTGCAGTTTATATTTTACTTTGGTTCTTTGAGATCAGCGTGAATATTCTGAGAAATGAGAAATAAATTATTGGTTTAGACTCATGTTCTGGACGGGTTTTTTATTGTTTGAACCCATTTGGATTTATACCAGTCTTTGAACAAATTATTTGTCTAAATCGCGACGGAAGTAAGGGCGAGGATTGTGGCCACGTAAAATCGATTTAAGCCCCCCAGTGGAAATCTTCCACTGACCGTTCCAAGGCGGCTCTTCTGTGGCGATTTATTTATGTTGTTGTTTGTTACTTACTGTGTGTATCACTTGTGTCTTTTGGTTTTGGATGGCCATATGGCCATTTTGTGGGAAAGTGACTGTCCTTGTGGCCTTCCTTTGTTTGGGTTTCCATTATGGTCTGGTCGCTTAATGTTTGTATTTCTTTCCCTTTGGTGTCTTTTATGGGTGGAGTAAGTTAATTGTATCAATTCCTGATCTTTGTTTTACTTCTACTTTGAATCGACTGCCTATTCGAAATTCGCAAAATTGCAGTATGTTTCCTCTGGCTTTCTTTGCCGGATCATTACAGGGTCACTGATGAGGCTTTATTAGCCGAAACTACGTAGCATGACCCATCGTCTTTCTTATGAATGTTTTCAGTGCTCTTAAAGGAACTCATTTTTGATTTTTCTTCAAGGGGGTAAAAATTATATAGGCGTGTTTTCGTGATGCTATTATATTTCGTAGGAATCTGTACTGAAATTTCTGGCGACAGTCCTTTTGTGGATCATTCATTACGAAAACACGCCTTTACAAATGAATTGTAAACTTTACGGCCGAAAAAACGAAACTTCGAGATATTTTTTTTTTATTTCTGCTCAATATATAGACTGTGTATACTCGTTAGAGCTGCCTCATCGAGTGTTTCACTACGAAAACACGCATATTCAAATATATTGAATTTTTTTCCACCAAAATAAAAAAATGAATATTTTCAGATAAAAACTCTGATATTGTTCATATTTCTGCTCAAAACATACTGACTATTCTAACGAGCTCCCACAATCTATGTTTTAAGCTTAAATGCGAAAAAAAAAATAATGCATACAATTGTTAAGTAGAAGTAAAACAAAGATCAGGAATTGATACAATTAACTTACTCCACCCATAAAAGACACCGAAGGGAAAGAAACACAAACACCAAGCGACCAGACCACAATGGAAACCTAAACAAAGGAAGGCCACAAGGACAGCCACCTTCCCACAAAATGGCCATATGGCCATCCAAAATTAAAAGACACAAGTTATACACACAGTAAGCAACAAACAACAACATAAATAAATCGCCACAGAAGAGCCGCCTTGGAACGGTCAGTGGAAGATTTCCACCGGGGGGCTTAAATCGATTTTACGTGGCCACAATCCTCGCCCTTACTTCCGTCGCGATTTAGACAAATAATTTGTTCAGTCCGCGTGAAGGCCTCCTAACTCATCAGTGCAACATCTCCGTGAACACAAGCATCCACAATCTAAACTTTAGAGCAGAAATAAGAAATATAAGGTATACCCCGGAAACTCCAGTTTTACTATATAAAAGTGGGGTTCAAGGGGGTCAAAATTATATAGGCGTGTTTTCGTGATGGTTTGTTGTTCCTTTAAATTCACGAAATGTAGGTGTTTTTTTTTTTTTTTTTTTTTTTTTTTTTTTTTTCTTCAGTGTAAGATCGACTTTTATTTCATCGAATGAAGACCAAAACCAGTATTTTCCCGAGTGACGTAGCCACGTGGGAAAATACCAGTTTTGTTGTTCATGAGTGAAATAAAATTTAATCTTACTGAAAAAAAAAACAACAAATTTTCTGTTTCTTACATGCTTCTAAAAGACAATATTTAACTTCTTAAATCGCACTCACCCATGGAGAAACTCACCCATGGAGAAAACTAACTTTGTTCCTGGTCGTTTCGTGACAATTTAATGATGTTCAACGTGTTTATTGTGTATAATATTGGGTGTAAAACCAAACGTTTGCATCTAAGAAATGCATTGTTATGAATGGCTACTGAAATAATTGAAAGATTACTTTCCCAAAGAAGTTACGGACTGATCTAACGTCGTGCGAAAAAAACATACGCGACGACAGCATCGAAAATGACGTTGTTAATGTCTTCGTGACGTGAAAACGGGCTAAGCGATTCATTAATTTTCAATCATCTAACAATAGAATTAGATTGTGAGAAAAAAGTAGTCCCAACAATGAAAACTAAAATGTGTATCAGTCACTGTTTGAAACAGTGATCAGCCACTATTTGAAACAGTGACAATATCGTTTTCGATTTCATGGACTTGTTTTCGTGATGTTTTCGCATGGACACAGAATTAAAATGCTGCATTTCAGGCAAAAAATAAAAACTCTATTTAAAGGTTTAAGCAGTTTTGATACCTGAGATTTGTCAAGACCCGGTGATACCTGAGATTGCCAAGACACAGTGTATTGTTATCCTGCTTCTGGTCATATACATGTAATTAATAGCAGTTTAAAACAATTACTGATACCAGGAAATTACGGAACCAGGGAAAGGACATTCAATTTTATTTTTAATAGGTTGTGTGAGCAAGATATTAGGTTGTGCCTTAGTCTGAAGAGAGGTATGTAGTAAGACACATATATTCTTTCAGACACCAAATTTTATGAATGTGTAACAGAGAACCACGATTTGTTACCTAAACTTCATAAAAGACAATACGAGGACTGTTCAAATATGAATGCAAGTAGAACGTTTTCTCATGCACTAATGCGAAAATCCCCTGGAAATAAATATCACAGCGTAGAAAAACATTTTACCTATACATTGATACCAAACCTGTTAAAATCCGTCCACTTTAGCCATGCATATCGTTCGATAAACACTGTCTACTCTTGTATACTAATACAAAACATGGTTGGAAGAAGGTCAGAGTACGCCGTTGAAATACGGTCCTATATTAAGAATCGTTGTATTCTTGGTATACGGTGCAAATACATTTTTGATGAAATATGTTCGGTTTATGGGCATAATGAAATGTCTTTTCCGACAGTTTTTCGCTGGTGTAAGAAATTCAGCTGTGGGCTAGGCTCAACAGAAGATGCATCACATGATAGTCGGCCGAAAAAAGCAACATCTACCAAGATGATTGCTAGAGTGAAAGAAATAGTTGCTACCGATGCACGATACACCACTAGACAAATAGCTAGTATGGTTGGCATCTCATTAGGAGCAGCTCATACAATTCTGAAACGGGATTTGAAAATGAGAAAGATGGATTCGCCATCTGTTGACAAATGAGCAGAAAAAGACACGCGTTCAGTGCGCCAAGAAGTTGCTTAAAAAGTTTCCAAATTACAATGCACGGTCTTTCGCTAATGTCGTCACAGGTGACGAGACACGGGATCACTTTTTTGAGCCAAAACGAAAGATTCAGAACAAAATGTGGGCAACAAAGTATTGCAAAAGACCATGCATTGCAGAGCGGACCATGAGCGTCAAGAGGGTAATGTATGCTATATTCTTTTCAAATCAGGGCCCTGCTATTCAGGTTGCTGTGCCTAAAGGCAAATCTGTAAATGCGAAGTGTTACAAGAATAAAGTTCTTCAAAAATTGAAGAAATGTTTCAAAGAACGAAGACCCGCAACTGGTTTGGCCAATGTCAGATTGCTACATGACAATGCTTCATCGCACAAGGCGTACATTGTGCAAAACTATCTGAAGCAGGAAAAGGTTGTTGAACTCCCTCACCCCCCGTATTCCCCTAACCTTGCCCCGTGTGACTTTTTTTTTGTTCCCGCGGCTGAAAAAAACCTTTCTGGTCGAAAATTTGTACAGCGCAAACACCTCGATTCTGCAATATTCTAGTGCCTTGATAGTATACCTCGAAAAGACTACCAAAATGCATTCAATGATTGGATCAGAAGACTGAAAATTGTATATCTGTTAAAGGGGAAGTCTTTGAGGGGACAAAATAAATTTTTTCATCGAAATCTATCACGGAATCATTTTTATGTGCTTATTTGCATTCATATTTGAACAGTCCTCGTACAAAATACGCCGGTCAATTGCAAATACAAGCTTTTTTACCACTACTTAACTTTCTCATTTACTATTTTCATGTAAACACGTGATTAAATATTGCAACAAAGTTTTTTGAAAGATCAGGGAGAAATCTATTTTGGTTTATAAACAATTCGAATGAGTTTTAAATATATATAAATGTAGACGTTTTCGTGTTTTAGTCTGTCTACTTTCGGTTTTTCGACGCTTTACACTGCACTTCATCATAATCTTATAAAACAAAAACTTAATGATTTAACTGAACGACAGTCCATAGAACAGATTTTGCTCTTTAAACCTTTACAAAGATACACTTAAAATGCATACCAGCAAAGCAAATAAGCGTCACCCTGCGCAAGTGACGGTAATAGGATGTTTACCTTAGTTTATACAAATGTATTTTAGTTCGATTGCGATGAAAGCTTCAAGCTTATTTGAATCGCCCTTTAACACTCATTCCGGATGACATCACCAGCTAGAGAGAGAGGGAGTGACTTTTACACCACTGCTACCCATTTACACCTGGGTGGAGTAGGGCAATGGCATTACGTGTCTTGCCTAAGGACACATCTCGCCTCCAGTGACCGGATTCGAAACCACAACCTACCGATTATAAGTCGAACTTGCTAACCACTGTGCTATCGAGACTCCTCTTATTTAGGAAAATGTTTTTGAACACCACTGTCTATGGTTACTCCCCTGAAATTTGAAACAGTCAGACAACAACGTTATAGGGATTTTTATCGGTGTTTAACGCGTAGAAACGGTTATTGAGGAAGCACTGCGATTTCGAAAGAAATTCTCCCAAAATATCGACATGGATTGAAACATTAACCGTTTGAAAATTGCTATAGTTCCTTTTTAAAGAGGGATACGCGGATAATTTCACAAATTCAAGACCCTATATTTAAGCAAGAGTGTAAGATTTTGAAGATAAAAAGTTTGTTTATAGGTTCATAGCGAATACCCTTAAACTGTTCGCATGAAATATTCATCTGCACAATTTCTATACAAGTTCATTCCGGTCACAAATTTCAAAACAAACTTTGCAATAACAATAACTGTACAACTCTACACATTTCTAGTTTGTGTCTTTTGTAGCTTAAACTTTGTTGGGTGTGTCAAAGGTCAGCGGCCCATTCTATTTATCGAAGCCCCGATTCGCGAGGCCCATTTATTTTCATAAGTAACGCGTGAAATCACATTACGATAAAATGTCCGTGTGACATTTTTCATTCTTAACTATCTACAAAATGATTAATTCAGATGATGAAAACTTGAAATATTCTTCGTATCTATTCTCCAAACATAAGTTGTTAGTGCTAGATAGAACCGCCGCGATTCTAGCGAGTATCCATAACCTATGTCTTAGGAGTAAAAATAAGGAATATGAAGAATACACACTCCCCCCCACACACACATACGTAAAGGCCACTGTCCTTTTTTCTCATATCTAAAATGGGCTTTTGAGGGGTCCTCATTATACGGAGATGTTAATCTGATGACATATGATATAACATTGTCCATAATTCATTATGAAAACATGCATAATTATTCAAATATATTGAAAATTTTAACTCCAAAAATTGAAAAATTTACCACCAAATATTGAAAATTTTCAGATAATAAATTCTGATAGTTTTCATATTTCTACTCAAAACATAGATTGTTGGTATTCGTTAGAACCACCTCGGTGAGGTCACTCTAACGACTACCGAAAATCTATTTTCCATACGATAACTCACCCGTGCGATATAGGGCATTTTTCACATCTCCAAAATGGCTACTTTTCTGATGAAAATCCTTGATATTTTTCTTATAAATGCTCATAACATAGGTTGTGTGTGCTCGTTAGAACCGCCTCATTGAGGCGGTTCTAACGAGTACCCACAACCTATGTCTTGGAGCAGAAATAAGAAAAATAATGAATACCCCCGTACACCCCAGTTTTCTCTATATAAAGTGGGGTTTAGGGGGGTCTTCATTTTACGGACTTGTTCACGTGATGATTGAGCAGAAATAATGAAAATAATGTATATCCCTGCAAACCCCAGTTTTATTATATAAAAATGGGGTTTTAGTTATAAAGGCATGTTTTCGTGACGTTTTATGAAGAAGTGGAAATTGTAAAGGAGAATAAATGCACTACGAGTACTTACTGGGGAGAACTAAATCAGCACTTTATGATAACACATCCTGTATGACAAAGATTATTATTTCCTGTTTCCAAATTGGTAACTTTTCGGATGGAAATGTTTGATACGTTTCTAACATTTATTGCAAACATAGATTGTGGGTACTCTTTAGAACCGCTTAGGACCTGTCCCTGAGCAAAAATAAGAAACAAAATATTGAATACCCTGTAAACCACAGTTTTCTCTTTATAAAGTGGGGTTTAGAGGGTGTTCATTACACGGAGTCCGACTTGTTCTCATGGTGATGAATATTTTATTTTCTTTCCTCCAATATCATTTCCAAACTACGCCTATACACATACACTGTAAATTTTACCACCGAAAAAATGGTAAATTTTAAGATGAAAAATCGAGATATTTGACTTATATATGCTCAAAATATAGAATAAAAGTACATAATAGAAACGCCTCATCGAGTACCCACAATCTATATTTCAGAGTAGAAATAAGAAAAATAAGGTTTACCCCTGAAAAGCCCAGTTTTACTGTATAAAAAGTGGGTTTAAGGGGGTCAAATTATATAGGCGTGTTTTCGTGATGGTTTGATGTTTTTCTTTTCTGTTGTCTTCCATTTTTTGTCCTATGACCTAATTTTAAATTTCTAGATGATGGAGCAAAACATGAGGATCTCAGGGATACGTATACTCTTTTATTTTAGTGTTAACGCTGAGTAAAACACCAAACAAATTCCATACAAAAATATCATTTTTAGCAAAAACTTTATATTTTTGCTCAGAGGAGAAGGCAGACTCCCCCACACAAGCCAGTCCAAGATTCGCAATTCCAATCTAAATATCGTTTCTATGATCTTGAGTTTGAAAGTAGAATTCAAGATATCAAAATAGAAGTGGAGGCAATGATCAGGAATCGATACAATCGACCCAAAGCTCCCATCAGAGACACCACAGGGAAAGAAACACAAACATGAAACAACAGACCTAATGGAAACATCAATAGCGGAAAGCCAAAAGGACAGTTACTTTCCCACAAAACGGCCAATCCTAAGTGACCTCGGGCAAAGGTCACAACATGACATTGGCCTTATTATTACCGAAGAATGCAGCGGACTACATTCAGGAGATTCAGTCAGATAAAATGCTTCATGATAAGTCCGTGAAACGAAGCCCCCTCTAAACCGCACTTTATATGGACTAAATTGGGTTTTCTGGGTATACATTAGCTGCCTTATTTTACTCAAAACCATAGACTGTGGGTACTCGTTATTGAGGCGGTTGTAACCAGCACCCACAATAAATACTGAAAGAAATAATAAGCAAGATATTACAATTTTGTTCTTAATATTTGTCATTTCTGACACCATGTCGGATACCATTATTTCACATGGACGTGTTTTCCTAATGGACACAGTGAGTCATCTCAGTTTGCCGTGGTACCTGTTGTAGTCTACGGGGCTGAAAGGGTTTGCCAATTAGAGTTTTGTTAACAAATAACCTAAACAAAAGTTTCAGACCATTGAACTAAGGGATATTTGAAGGTATGTTGAATTTAAAAGTTGTACGTGTGTCTGCGCGCGCAGTATTTTAAAAACGAGTCAAAGGGGTAGCGTGGAAGATCAGTTGTTTGTATACTTGCATCTGATGCTAGACACCTCCGGTTCGATCCCCGGCGGCGGTGGTAAAATTTCTGTGTCCGAACATACTCCATTGGCATCATTTCCAGGGATGAATGCCACAAAGTGCACCGTCCTTCGAATCAGAACGTTAAATTGAGACTCCCTTTGCATGAAGAGTCATCCAATGTGCAGGTTAAAAATCTTTACACTATTTACATGATAACTGTAGGCTTTCATCCTGCAAATCTGGAGTATATGTAATGTACACCTGCAATTAATGGTCAAATACGACAGATCACAGTAGAAAGAAAGAAAGAAACCTGAACTGTTTCCAAAATAGCAGACTCCGCAAAGCGTTTGAGAATCTGTTTCATATTGTCAGTTAAATAATTGAAATGCACTCGAAGCATAATTGTATGTCAGATCATCTCATCTTTGTCTGATATCACAGAAAATCAAAAGGTTTTTTTTCGCGGGGATTATAAAGCAGTTTTCGCGGTGATTGTTTTAATTTCAGCAGTCCGTAATTATAGCATGCCGCTTACTGTTCGCGAATTTCGCAGACAGGTGCATATAATATGCCGTCCATGAAAACACACATATTCATCGCTAACTCTGTTTGCTGCCATAATGGTTTTTTATGCAAAAGGAATGCGCACAAATCCGTCACGAAAGGAAAAACGATTTAATACCATATTAAAAGCGTCAAAAAAGACCTTTTCCCCAACTGTTTTTTAAATGAAACTTATATCATTAAAAGAAGATATATTTTTGCATACGACACCACCTGCACAGCCTGACTGCCACATTCTCGTTTGATTTGTTTGTTTGATTTGAGGTTTAACGCCCCCGTCAACACTGTATAGGTCATTTTGGAGACGTTGCTTCCAATTTTATGGGACTAAAACCCAACATTGAGATGTAATGACATCTCAAGCCCTGTCGCCCAATTAAACCAATAGGATTTATAAGCATGGTCGCCCTTGCCTGGGCAGGCTTAGATCCTCTAAGCGGTTTTTTCAGTACTTGTGTGCGGTCGGTTTCAGCTCTGCGTGGAAGCATCAAGCAGCCCATACATTTCTTTAAGCCCTAATTGGCGGGGCCGAACCCACATTCTCGTTCAGAGAAATTAAGTGCGAAAGGTCTTTAAATCGTGTTAAGATTTATCGTTTTATTATATATTTATTACACTATGATGGTACTTCTATATTTCCTAAAAAAATATTTTTTTATACTTAAGATAGCAATTTGAGACTTATGTCATAACAACGCTGAATTAATACAGAACTGTTTGCCCAGGAATTATAACCATAACCCTAATAGTAAATGCGATATTTAAGATTTAGTAAAGTTTTCTTATAGCGCTCCATATAAAATTTTGGCCACAGGCCATGATGAGGTTTCTCCGTATGGAATCTCTCATTCGAAGACATTTCATATGAAATGCATGTAGTTCGCCAAAGACTCACGCAAATGTGGTGTACTGTGTTTACTTTTACATTGACATTATAACGGTTTAATATTCGTAAACGCTTGACTTCAAACTCGGTGTAGAGCTTTCTGACGTGTAGTTTCTTATTTATTCATTATAACACGTCTTGTTATATGTTTTGTATGTACTGTCATATCACTAACGCCTGTTTTCCTTTGGTGGCTTAAGATGGCTGTTTCTATCAAGTTGGTTGTTGTATGTTTTTATTCTATGTTTATGTTTTTATTTCTATCAAAGAATAGAAGTGAAGGTAATTACCAGAAATCGATACAAATATCTCGCTCCTCGTGGGGTTGGGGATGCTTAACTCGATTTTACGAGGCCACAATCCTCGCCCTAGTTTTTGGTGTGATTTAGACAAATAATTTGTTCAGTCCGCGTGACGGATTTCTAACTCAGCAGTTCAACTTTTCTGTGTTATTTTCAACTGCCAACTATTTCTAGAATCTCTAATACGCGACGATATACATACCTATAATAATTTCATAAAGCTGCCCATCGAAGTTGGTACTGTTTTGCATCAGAAGCAAGCGAGCGTCATGACAAGTCCGTACTTGAAACACAACCGAGGTTATGCCCTTCAGAGACACGTTAAAATCATCCAACAGCTGATAATCGGTTTCCTCTGACATGTCGAAACATCTGTGGACCACTAAAACGAAACGATGATTTCTAAATTGGAACAATGATTCAACACATGAGAACGATATTACGCAAATTATTTCAACAAAATACAAAACTAAAATGAAGATGTCGGAAGTTGCATAATCACCGAACACAGACTACTAATGACACAAAGAGGATTAGCAAACAAACCGACAGGTACAAAGAATGTTCACAACGGTCAACAAAGTTATCAAATTTATCAGTTACTCCCTATAGAAGCCTCCGTGGTGTAGTGGTTACGCCACTCGCCTTGTAAACCAGGGATCGCAGGATCGATCCCGGGCTTCTCCAGACTTTCGGATGAGTCTTTAAACTACAATATGATGAATGAAGGGCAGGGAGACTTTTACGGACGCCTCACATTCCTTTAACATCAGCTGTGGTGGCGTTAAATATATCCTCGTAGTATCCTTTGGAAGCAAGGAATATACCACAGGACTGAAAAGTATGGAGTGTACATGTTTTCTGGGTCAGACTAGCTCGTCGGAAAACAATGTTTTCTTGGCCAGTGTAAAGTGAGGTTATGACTTCAAAGAAACGATTTTAAGTGTTTCTGTTTATCTGAAGCAACTGTTATTGAAGCTCTGAGGTCTAGATATTTATTTAATATTGACAAATCCTACTTCAATTGTTTGATTAGTCAGATTTACCCTTCAGAACTACAGTTCGATAAAACAAATACTTATGATAACAAAGCCCCTTTTGTACTTATATTTTTCTATTTTAATAGGTTTGGCCCATGCAAAATGTACGATAAACGCAATGATTTTTATTTTCAGATCGTATTCCTGCGGCGTCCTACGGTGTTTATATATCGCAATTAATTCAGTCGCCCGAGCTCGTTATGCTAACGATGTATTTAACCCATTTTGTACCGGCAACACCAAAACGGGTACCCTGCATGGCAAACAATGCAGGCCCAGATCAGACGCCGCAGAACGCGGCGTCTGATCAGGGCCTTCAATGTTTGCGAAAAGCCATTTTCCAAATAAATTTGGATGAAAACACAACCGGAAATACCTAAATTTTGAAATGGACTTCTGGTATATATAAGAAGGAAGATTCCATTTGATACAAAAAGGGTTACCACCTGACCCCAGTTGTTCAAAGCATCGTTAGCTTAACAAGCTCGTTAGTGGTCAAATTGTTAACTGTTCTAGCAGTTAGATTATCTAATATAACGTTACTTTTGCTGAAAAAAATGGAACAGCAAAAGCTGCTTACATTTTTCAGCATAAATATATAAATATAAGCATACTTGCCATATTAAACGCTCAAAGATTTGAAAATATGTTAACTAACGATGCCGTTAGTTTTGAACAACTCCCCCTCCCCGGACTTTGAGAATTACGCCCCCACGCCAACCCCCCCCCCCCCCCATCTCCTGCCACACACACTCCTTTTTACTCTGTAGTTTGGTTGTCATGCGGATCAATTAATATAACAGTCTTTGTTTGTTTGTTTGTATCGGATTTTTACGGCCCAGTCAACACTATTTAGGTCATTTTTGAGCCGGTCAGTTTACCTATCAACACTTTCCTGGGCAGGATTATACGTAAGCGGTTAACAAGTTCAGTGCACATTCTTTCGCCAGAAACTGACAACTGCCCTTTAATATAACAGTCGAACTTGAATAACTCGAATACCTTTTAGACCAGGTAAATTTGTTCGAGATACGGGTAGTTCGTGCTGTCTAGGTTGAATCATAGCAACAGATCGCGAGACTCATTACGCAAACACGCCTATACAAATACATTGCGACCTTTATCACCGAAAAAAATGAAAATTTAAGATGAAAAATTGTGATTTTTTTCTTATTGCTGCTCAAAATATAGATTGTGGGCACTCGTTAGAACCGCCTCATCGAGGCGGTTCTAACGAGTACCCATAATCTTTATTTTAGTGCAGAAAAAAGAAAAATCAGGTTTACCCCCGCAAACCCCAGTTTTACTATATTAAAGTGGGGTTCAAGGGGGTGAAAACCATATAGGCGTGTTTTCCTGATGTAACGCAATCTTTACTTTCCTCTTTATATGAAAAGTATGTTATGTGTAGTAAATAGAATCGCCTCAATGAGGCGATTCTAATGACTACGCATAACACATCCACCCCCGCCCACCGGGGCAAGGAGAAATAGATTTGGCTGCATTGTGCTTCCGCGTAGAGCTGAAACCGACCGAACTTGAGTACTTGTGAATCGTTTACGTCTAAGCCTGCTTAGGAGATGTGGTTGTTACGAGATGGAATAGGAAACCTCTCTGGTGCTTATGCACATCTAAATTATTTTAGTAGATATATGGTAGGGCGGTGCGAGTGAAATATTTTAGGTGAAATATGGTAGGCAAAATGTGCTGCTCCATGCACAAGTCATGCACATATCATACGATGTATGCATGAGTGGTTTATGGAGATCTGTTTTTACAATACAGGGGGCCGCTATAAGGCTGAGTTCTATAAAATTTGCCTAAAAATCGCCAACCGCCAAATTGTGCCATATATGATTTTCATTCCCGTCACGTGTTGTGTGGGTGTTCGTTTTGACAGGAGTCATGGCATTGATTTATAGGGTCGTTTCATCAATTTTTCCTATGGGAAATATACTATTTGAACGCAAATCCATTATCTACTCGATTTTTGCTATCTAGCTTCAATTGTGGACGGTATCTCCACCTCGCAACGATTTAAGCAAGGTAATATGAGTAGGCATGATTTTCCGGTCGTATTCATAGATATAAAAACCCTGAGAAAAACAAACACTTTAGCAGCAGGTCAAGTTGTAACGAGTATCAACAACATTGTGTCGGGAAAGAGAAAGTATATTGAAAGGCACAACAATGTGTGGTGACCTGCTGCTCCCTGCTTCATAGCAGCAGGTACTGGTACGACGCTGGGGGTTATGGTCCAGCAAGGGCGGACAGACCACCGTAATCAGCGCATACCAGAATCAGAATCAGAATCAGAACCATTGTCCATTGTGAACAAATGTGAGACCATCCAAATGGAAGAGGTCAACTAAATAACCTGCAGGTGATTCGGACGAATCAGAGTAGTGCGATCGCTAAACCTGTGATCGGCAACAATGTCGATAGACTAGTTTGCACTAGTTCGCGAGAGGAAGTTTCACGCGAGAGGGGGATTCACCCTAAGTTATAAACTGGCCAGTCGAGTCTTGAGTTGTTTCTTTTTTTTGTTTTTGTTGTTGTTTTTGTTGTTTGCTTCTGTAGGTATTCACGTCACCCGTTCCGAGCACAGAACATTGTTTTGCCTTCGGAGCGGACGTCGTGAGTTGGCTACAGAAGCAACAAATTGTGATGTTTTGTGTTAGTAAGTGTTGTATATAGATACTATAAATAATTCATGTCATTCATCTAATATCTTTCTTGTGCCTTACCCCACAGCTGCCCGTACACCTGTCAGAGATCATGCTCGGTTGTCTTGTCAGCATGGGGGTTTGCGGGACGCCGTAAACCCACATGTAACATTTGGTGTCAGAAGTGGGATTTGATCTCTGGCTGGTGTTCCCGGCTGTGGAACAGCACATTGATACTCTGAATCATCAATTTAAAAAAAAATGTATTGACAGCCACATTTAGAAATTAACTTGAATCTTCCTTCCTGCGTTGATGAAGTGCGAAACCCATGTATTCAACTAAATGGATACTGACAAGTTGATAATTTCTGAGCAGGAAGGCAAGGCAAACCCCACTTTTTCTTGGTAACGAAAAATTTAAGTAGACCCCACTTAATTGTATTACCTGCCATTCTACTAAGTTAAACTGGAGTTACTAATTGATCTTACCCACACATGGTTCTGGCGTAGTGACGTTAACAATTTACTGACGTTGACATAACGGTAGCGTTAATATTTACGCTGTGGCTTGAGGTTAGGTTAGGTATGACGTAATAGAAAAAGTAATGGTGACTTGTTATGATCGGAGTTTTGTAATGTGATGAAACTTCGGATTGTAGCATTTTACTGTAAACGTCGTCAGTTTATGACGTCATATTAGACTACCAGTACGCAACGTCATACTTTGCTGAAAGCATTTGACATTTCAAATCGCGTGTGCTTTAATAACTAACGTTTTAGTTAGATTAACGCGTATAACACATATCTTAACGTTTTAGTTAAGCCCATTCAATCATCACTGATCATAACTGATCAGTTTATAGTGGTTTTGATAGTAAAGTGAGATTTACGTTATCAATAATGGAGCGTTTAATGCAAATGGGAAAGGACTTAGGTTGAGGGGAAGGAGTTACAAGGTTTTGTTAAGGAGCAGCAAGATATTGAGCGGGCAGAAAGGCAAGAGCAAAGGGATTTAGAAAGGTTAAGGTCTGAGGAAAAGGAAAAGGAAAGGGCACATGAACTAGCTAAGTTAGAAGAAAAGGAAAAGGAAAGGGAGGAAAAGGAAAAGGAAAGGGCACATGAACTAGCTATGTTGAATGTTAATAAGGAACTTGAAATGGCACGCATTAAGAGTGAAAGGGAGGCAAAAGAGATTAGTGAGGCCCATTTAGAACAAATAAAACATGGGTTTGAGCTACAGCACCAAGAATTAAGGAATCAATTAGAAATGCAGAGAACGAAGCTCGAGCTAGAATTTGAAAAGCAAAAAGCTGAGAAGGTGGCTCATGCCCGGGATCCTAAGTTACCTTATTTTGAAGAGGGTAAAGATAAAATGGATAGTTATTTATCTAGGTTTGAGAAATATGCTACGGCTAATAAATGGGATAAGAGTGTTTGGGCCGCGTATTTAAGTGCATTGCTCAAAGGGCGCGCACTTGACGTATATGACCGATTGTCAAATGAGGATGCGGCGGATTATGATAAGTTAAAGGACGCTTTATTAAAGAATTTTGACATGACAGAGCGCGGATTTAGGAAGCAGTTTCGTTATAGTAGGCCCGAGAAATCAGAAACGTTCATACAGTTCAGTAGTAGACTGAGAAGTTATTTAGAAAAATGGCTTAATATGGCAAAGATAGAAAAATCTTTTCCGGCTGTCTGTGATTTCATGGCAAGGGATCAGTTCCTGGAGTCATGTAATAGAGAACTGTATGTACATCTGAAGCCAAAACAGTTTGGTAATTTAGATGAAATGGCTAGGGAGGCAGATTTGTTTGCAGAAGCGCGCGGGGGCGTATATAGTTGCATTAATAAGGGGCAACGCGATAATAGAGGCGCAGCGCAGGGTAAACAGGACAAAGTTGACTCGAACAAACCGAGTGGTAGATCGGATATCAAGTGTAGCATATGCGGTAAGGGCATTTAACAATTAAATGTTTTAAGAACCCCGACAGGAAACAATTGTATAGCGCAGAGGTAGGAGCAACTGGAGTTGGGGATAGCGGTGTTAAGGAAAATTTTAACACGCGCGTAGAGACTCAAGGTTCTCAGGTTAAGAATGAGAATATGCAGAATGTAGGTCGTGGTTATACACGTGGTCGTGGTAATTTTAGAGGGTCTTTTCGCGGACGCGGTAAGAATAATAGCACACCACGTGGCGCAGCACACCAAGTTAGTTTTTGTCAAACGGAAGTAACTAGGAAAGGTAATGAGATTGGAAGTATTTTTGAAAATAAGGTTGGTGACCCTTTGATTTCGGATAGGGAGGAGTGTAGTAAGGAAACTAGGGAAGGTGTCTGTTACTTCTTAAAGGCAAGGTTACCGACGGCACAAGGATTGGTTAATAATAAAAAGGTGGTTGTATTAAGAGATACTGGGTGTACAGGCTGTGTCGTTCGGAGAAGTTTGGTTTCGGATAGTCAGTTAATAGGGAAGGAATCAAATGTTTCGTTGATTGATGAATCCACACAAAGGTATCCTTTGGCAATGATTGACATTGATTGTCCTTTTTTCACTGGGAAAACTGAAGCTTTGTGTATGGATGATACGTTGTACGATTTGGTTATCGGTAACATTGATGGATCAAAACTTCCTGATATGTCTCATTTCTCAGCTGCGGCTGTAACCAGGTCTCAAACTAGGCAGGATGAGAAGCCTTACAGAAAACTTAAGGTTCCCGATCAGATCATTAACGATGACAAGGAGGCTTTCAAGCAAGCTCAGGTTGATGATCCAACTTTGGAAAACATCAGGAAAAGGGTTGTATCTGGGAACAAGACTGTGAGTCGTGGTTTAAACCGAGGTGAAACTAGGTTTATTGAGAAAAAGGGTTTGGCATATAGGGAGTTCACAAAGGGTAACAAAGTCTCTTTCCAACTTGTGGTCCCTCAAAGTTTCCGAAGAAAGGTGTTGAAACTGGCTCATGAAACGCTTATGTCTGGACATATGGGTATTAGGAAGACATTGGATAGAGTTGTAACTGAGTTTTACTGGCCCGGTATTTGCGGTGATGTCGCTAGATTTTGTAAATCTTGTGATATTTGTCAGAGAACCATTCAGAAAGGTCGGGTCACTAAAGTACCTCTAGGAAAAATGCCATTGATTGATACACTATTTAAGAGGGTGGCAGTGGATATAGTTGGTCCAATTGAGCCTCGATCTGATAGGAAATCTCGGTATATTTTAACCATGATAGATTATGCGACAAGGTATCCAGAGGCGATAGCTTTACCGAGTATTGAGACGGAACGTGTCGCGGAAGCGCTTATTGAAATGTTTAATAGGGTTGGCATTCCTGATGAAATGTTGACTGATTGTTGATCACAGTTTACTGCTGATGTAATGAAAGAAGTCAGCAGACTTCTTTCTCTTCAACAGTTAACGTGTAGTCCGAGACACCCAATTTGCAACGGCTTGATTGAGCGTTTCCACGCTACGTTAAAGCAGATGTTACGTCGCATGTGTGCTGAACGTCCAAAAGATTGGGATAAATATCTTCCAGCTTTATTATTTGCGGATAGGGAAGTCCCACAAGAGTCTTTAGGATACTCCCCTTTTGAGTTGTTATATGGACGTAACGTCAGAGGTCCAATGGCAATATTAAGAGAATTATGGGCTGAAGAGGTACGCGATGAGCAAGTTCTTTCGACGTATCAATACGTTATTGAGCTTAGGGAACGGTTAGAGCAGACATGCAAATTAGCGCGTGATAATTTAAAGAAGGTTCAGATTAAGCAGAAAGCTTATTATGATAAAAGCGCGAGGTCGCGTAAATTTGACGTCGGCGATAAAGTACTTTTGTTACTACCGACAGACAGTATTAAATTATTGCTTCAATGGAAGGGTCCTTATGAAGTGGTTGAGGTAGTGAACAGAATGGATTATAAGATTGACATCAATGGAAATGTTAACACATATCACGCTAATATACTGAAACAGTATGTTGAGCGTCAGACTGTGACGTCTCATTGGCTGATCTCTAAACCTATTATGTCGACAGACAGTCATGACAGAAATGACGTCGACGAGTCTTCATTTGAAGACAGCAGTTTTCAAACTGCAGAGCAACCGGAAAGAGACGGCGACGTTAGCGTCCCACACACACTAACGTCAGAGGAGAGTGAGGAGACAGAAGGGCTGAGAGGACAGCGCCTTGCAGGACTGACATGTCAGACAGACCAAATTATATGTACCACATTTATGTCAGAACCTGTGAAAACAATCAAATCAGTTAAGCCAGAAAGGCCACCGCCAGTAAGATTAAAACGATATCCGTTTTCTAACAAACAACAGAGTGTCAGGGGAACAGGAAAATTCTGGGGCAAACCACCATAGCTTAATAGCAATTTTACTAGCGAAAATTTGGGGGCAGACTACCTTAGTAGGTAATTTTTCGCACGGTTGTTGTGTAAATAGCTGTCTTGTTTAGATAGGTTCATCCTATTCCATCTCTGTACACAAAGAAAAAACATTTCTGATTGTTTTTTCTCCAAAAGGGGAAACCTTTGTTACGAGATGGAATAGGAAACCTCTCTGGTGCTTATGCACATCTAAATTATTTTAGTAGATATATGGTAGGGCGGTGCGAGTGAAATATTTTAGGTGAAATATGGTAGGCAAAATGTGCTGCTCCATGCACAAGTCATGCACATATCATACGATGTATGCATGAGTGGTTTATGGAGATTTGTTTTTACAATACAGGGGGCCGCTATAAGGCTGAGTTCTATAAAATTTGCCTAAAAATCGCAAACCGCCAAATTGTGCCATATATGATTTTCATTCCCGTCACGTGTTGTGTGGGTGTTCGTTTTGACAGGAGTCATGGCATTGATTTATAGGGTCGTTTCATCAATTTTTCCTATGGGAAATATACTATTTGAACGCAAATCCATTATCTACTCGATTTTTGCTATCTAGCTTCAATTGTGGACGGTATCTCCACCTCGCCACGATTTAAGCAAGGTAATATGAGTAGGCATGATTTTCCGGTCGTATTCATAGATATAAAAACCCTGAGAAAAACGAACATTTAGCAGCAGGTCAAGTTGTAACGAGTATCAACAACATTGTGTCGGGAAAAAGAAAGCATATTGAAAGGCACAACAATGTGTGGTGACCTGCTGCTCCCTGCTTCATAGCAGCAGGTACTGGTACGACGCTGGGGGTTAGGGTCCAGCAAGGGCGGACAGACCACCGTAATCAGCGCATACCAGAATCAGAATCAGAATCAGAACCATTGTCCATTGTGAACAAATGTGAGACCATCCAAATGGAAGAGGTCAACTAAATAAACCTGCAGGTGATTCGGACGAATCAGAGTAGTGTGATCGCTAAACCTGTGATCGGCAACAATGTCGATAGACTAGTTTGCACTAGTTCGCGAGAGGAAGTTTCACGCGAGAGGGGGATTCACCCTAAGTTATAAACTGGCCAGTCGCGTCTTGAGTTGTTTCTTTTTTTGTTTTTGTTGTTGTTTTTGTTGTTTGCTTCTGTAGGTATTCACGTCACCCGTTCCGAGCACAGAACATTGTTTTGCCTTCGGAGCGGACGTCGTGAGTTTGCTACAGAAGCAACAAATTGTGATGTTTTGTGTTAGTAAGTGTTGTATATAGATACTGTAAATAATTCATGTCATTCATCTAATATCTTTCTTGTGCCTTACCCCACAGCTGCCCGTACACCTGTCAGAGATCATGCTCGGTTGTTTTGTCAGCATGGGGGTTTGCGGGACGCCGTAAACCCACATGTAACAGTGGTGCGAGTCGGAACGCTCCTTAAACCTAGCGGCTTTTATGGGCGGTAGGACTTGAGATGTCATTTCATCTTTAGTTGGGTAAAAATCCGACAAAATCGGAAGCAACGGCTCCAAAATGACCAAAAAAGTGTAGACGGGGGCGTACAAACCTCAACTCAAACAAACATACAACATATCTTTTCAACAAAGAATCAAACAAACCTCCGGCCAATAAGGCCTCATCAGTGACTGACAAACACATCTTTACAAAGAACAAAATAACAGGCGACAAGTCGGGTTAGTAGCTCTTCTCCCAAAGTGTTGGCAACTCAGTTACCATTATTTGGGCATACAGAAGTTTTAAAATGAAAATATTTAAAATTAACCAGCCCGAACATAAATAAATGAAACCGCAACAAAAGTACCGTCTGTAATAATGGCCATTTTTAATTGACTATCCTGTATTTTTTGGAGGTCATACTTATTAACACTGAGGTAAAATACCAAAAATAATGTTTTTATTGTGTCAGTTAATGAAATTGTCATTAATCAAGTATTTCCACATTGTCCCAGTTACAGGGTGCTCGGTCAGCTGTATTGGCCTCGGCCTTCGGTCTGTCCAACACAGCAGACCTCGGACCTGTAACTGGGCCCATCCGAAATTACTTGATTAATAACATTATGGTAATAATTAATTGAACAGCACCGAACTTATACAAATGAAACCGCAACGAAACTACTATGTTATTAATCAAGTATTTTCGTATTAGCCGAGTTACAGGTCCGCAGTCAGCTGTATTGGTCTCGGCCTTCTATTAATCAAGTATTTTTGTATTGGCCCAGTTAAGGTCCGAGGTCTGCTGTTTTGGCCCGAGGCCGAAGGCCGAGCCCAATACAGCTGACTACGGACCTGTAACTCGGCCAATACGAAAATACTTGATTAATGACAATTTTATTAATTGACACCATTAAAAACATGATTATTAATTTTTGACCTCAATGTTAATACGTATGACCTCCGAACAATACAGACTAGTCAATTAATAATATAATGTTATTAATCAGGTAATTTCGTATTGGCCCAGTCACAGGTCCGAGGTCTGCTGTATTGGCCCGAGGCCGAAAGCTGAGGCCAACACAGCAGACAGAGGACCTGTAACTGGGCCAATACGGAATTACTTGATTAATGACAATTTTATTAAGTGACACCATTAAAAACATGATTATTGATTTTTTACCTCAGTGTTAATACGGATGACCTCCAAACAATACAGGATAGTCACTTAATAATGGCCAGTAATAATTAATTAGGGGGGTGGGGGGTGGGGTACGGGTTTAACCGATTTTACGGTGCCTCAACCTTCTCCCCTTCTCCATCATCTTCCGCTGCGGTTGGCTGTTCGGTTCGCGGAGAAGTCTCCTAGTTCATCGATGTATCATCACAAGCTTCGTAGACTTCGGGGTTAAATATAGTCAGGTTTTAAGTCTGGTCGTCACAATGGATGACGATCTAATATATAATTAAATTTCGTAGGCTCGAACATCGATGCCTAGTTTACCATGGTTAGTTCGAACTTGCTGTTAAATTCGTGGAAAATTATTTCCACAGTTGCAGACATCCATATTTTTAGGAAACTTTAGGAATGTTAGGTTTAATTAACTTGAAAAAAAAAATGTTGCGTACACTCATTAGAATCGACGCAAGGAGGCCATTCTAATGAATACACAAAACATACCTGTTTTTATAAAAGAAATATAATCCCCATAATGGCTTGTTTTCTCATTACGAAAACACGCCTATAGTATAATGTTATTAATCATGTAATTTCGTAACGGCCTAGTTACAGGTCCGAGGTCTGCTGTATTGGCCTGAGGCCGAAGGCCGAGGCCATTACAGGTCCGAAGTCTGCTGTATTGGTCCGAGGCCGATGGTCGAGGCCAATACAGCTGACCGAGGACATGTAACTTGGCCAATACGAAATTACTTGATTAATGAAAATTTTATTAATTAAGGCAATTAAAAAACGAGATTTATGATTTTGACCTCCGGTTAATATTGGTTGACCTGGTGTAATACAGGATAGCCAATTAATAAAAATTAAATAAACAATGTTTTCGCCGAAAAAATGAAAAATGAGATATTTTTCTGATTTTTGCTAAAACAAAATAAGTTAAGGGTACACGTTAGAACCACCTCTTCGAGACGGTTCTAACGAGTACCCACAATCTATATTTTAGAGCAGAAATAAGCAAAAATAAGTTTCACCCGGATAACGCCAGTTTTACTATATAAAAAAGTGGGGTTTAAGGGGGTAAATAAAAATCAAAAATGAGTTCCTTTAAGAGCAATGAAAACATTCATAAGAAAGAAGATAAACTCATATAGGTGTGTTTTTGTTATGTAACACATATTATTATCCGTCAGTGTCTCGATCTACCCTACTTCGTACAAAATTTTCGTGGCCTCAAAAGAGGCCATGGAAGTTTGACCAAATGTATTTTGGTTTAATTGTTTATGGAACGTATCATTAGGTGATTCAAACGGTCCCATTTCATATTTGTCTTTCGGTGATATGATATGGCTGTCTTGTGATTACGGCATTCCCCTGGTAGCGTTTTCACGCATTAATTATTTCGTAAGTTCAAGAACTTGAGCTCCTGCCTCCAAGAATAGTTTACTCTAGCCGGTACCTATGAGTCCGTTTCTTCACTGTTTCTAATATGTTCATCATCACGAGTTCACGCCTATATAACTCTGACCCCGTGAAATAGAAGTGGAGGCAATGATCAGGAATCGATACAATTAACCCCCAGCTCCCATACATCAGAGACACCAAAGGGAAATAAACAAAAACATGAAATAACAGACCTTAATGGAAACATCAATAGAGGAAAGCCAAACGGACAGGTACTTTCCCACAAAATGGACAATAGGCTGTCCAAAGTAAATTAATATAAGCGCAGAAACACCCAAAGACAAACGATAACAAAAATGAACCGCGACAAAAGAACCGCCTGGAACAGTCAGCGGAAACGAATTCCAATGGTGGGTGGGGGGGGGGGCTTAAATCGATTTTACCTGGTCACAATCCTCGCCCTTACTTCCGTCACTATTAAGACAAATAATTTGTTCAGCCCGCATGAAGGCCTCCTAACTCATCAGTTCAACATATCCGTCAACACAAAAAACAAACAACCAACGGTGAGGACTCGACAGCAAGAAACCACTGAAATACTGGAGCAAACGAAAACCAACAGTTAGACTCCGATGGGCCCGACCAGAGACAGAGCAACAGGTACCAGCCAACATAACGCTGGAACCGTCATAGAATCTGAGGCCTGACCCACCGGCGTGCAATTAAAGAGGGAAGCAAAGTTGTAAACCGTGATTGGGTTAACTACCATGCATGCAGTCTGTCGTATAAGATTTATGTTGTACCCAATCTTTTTATATCGAAGAATGATTTTACGATATTGGGTGCTGAAGTCATTGCGGTTATATATTTTTTTCTGAATTTATATACTAAGTCACCATTAAATTCGGGTTCCGACAGACCTTGTTGCAGATGAGATTTAAGTCCAATATTGAATTTTGAAATTAAATCAGAATGACGTCTATAAAATTTTACATCCTGGGGACACTGATAAAGATTTCGGCTCAGGAAACCAAGCGTTCTATTTGCCTTTGTACACATGTCGCTAATATGTGTATTCCATCTCAAATCGTGTGTGAGTGTCGCCCCAAGGTATTTAATGGAATCCACGCTCTCGAGCACAGTTCCCTCTAAGGTGTAAGAAGCCTCAATTTTATTTGTTTTCTTCATAGTTATCTGCATAATATTGCATTTAACGGGCCGAAATCTCATGCCCCAGTTTCGTGCCCAACATCCTAATCTATCTATATCATTCTGAAGTTTAAGAGAGTCCTCTGTATCTCTAATATCCTTGTAGCAAACACAGCCAGCTGCGAACAGTCTTATTTCTGAGTCAATGTCAGTGGAAATATCAATGATGTATAAAGAGAATAATGTGGTTTACATGAGGAAAGCTTATTTTTTTATTCCGCTCTAATATATTATGGGTACTCGTTAGAACCTCATCGATGGGGCGGTTCGAACGTGTATCCGCAATCTATATTTTGAGCAGAAATAGGGAAAATGTCACAATTTTTCATCTCACAATTTTCGTTTTCTCCAATGTATTTGTATTGGCGTGTTTTAGTAATGTGAATTTTATTTTATTGGTGGGTAAATTGTTTTGTATTTTGTAAAACCTTCATAATACGTAAAAGATTCTTGAAAGGGCCGTAACCACACCCCGCCCAACCGAAAAAAAAAATCACACAAAAAAAAAACAGTACCTTCTATTCTTTTTGTGGCTTGAGATGGCTGCGTTCTTTGAGTGTGGGTTTTTCTCAGTAAATTGTACTTTCGATTTTAGTTATTCATCATGCAAACAAGCCAATATAATTCTGACCACCTTTAAGTAAAACTGGGGTTTACAGGGATATACATTTTCTTATTTTTGCTTAAAACATAGATTTGGGTACTCGGTAGAACCGCCTTGCCAAGTCGGTTCTGACGAGAACTCACAATCTATTATTTGAGCAGAAATAAGAAACTGCCCGTATTTTATGTGAAATATTTAATTTTTCGTTGGTAATATTTTACCAATATACTTGAATAGGCGTGGTTTCGTAATGCAAAGGTACACGGTTAGGACAGTGTCTGTTTGTTTGTTTGATTTGCGGTTTAATGTCCCCGTCAACACTGTAAATGTCATTTTGGAGACGTTGCTTCCAATGTTGTGGGACTTTTACCTGACATTGAGATGAAATGACATCTCAAGCCCTGTCGCCCAATACAAACAATAGGGTTTATGAGCATGGACGGTCCGACACTCGCACCGCTTTGCCTGGACAAGCTTAGATCCCCTATGAGGTTTACCAGTACTCGTGTGGGGGTCGGTTTTAGCTCTGCGTGGAAGCATCATGCAGCCCATTTATTCCTTCATGCACCGACGGGCGGGGATTGCACGGTTAGGACATCTGAAAGAATATATGTTGTCACATATAATTGTTGGTTGAAACCAGTGCTTCAGCTGAAGTGCACGACCCGCCGGATGCTTTTAGCTTTATGAGTGTTACCATATTAGGGTATGGCGGCCATTTTGGTCATGTGACCTGGACCTAAAACGGTTCCCCCAATAAATGCGCCTTATCGTAAGGAGCAAACATATATCTTATACTTTAGTACTGTATTCTGAATCGTTTGCAGAATAAAATGCATTCTCACATTTTCCAATACAAAAGCATATGTGTCAAAGTTTTGACCTAGGCACAAAGAAGGTCAAGGTCAACCCAGGGTCACCATTTTAAATTTATGATGGGCCTACGTCCCAGATGCAATTTATCAAGTTTCGTGGAAATCTGCCAAGTGGTTCTGGAGAAGACTATTTTTGAAGGGTTTTTACCATATATGGCTTGGCGGTCATTTTGGTCATGTGACCTGGACCCCATGAGCAAATTTTGGTTTCCCCCATCTCATTGAAGCTCCATATGAAATTTGACTTCAATCGGCCCAACGGTTTCCGAGGAGAAGCAGTTCGAAAATTTTCACATTCCTCGCCTCAGCGAGGCTATACTAAATGGAATGTTACATTTCGCAAGTTCATTGGTTAGATCTCATTGATATCTATCAGTATGCCAAAAATTGTTTAAATATTCCAAGCGGTTAAGTCACTAGCACCAATTTTCACAAACGGGTTACGGACGGACAGACAGACTGACAGACTGACAGAATGACCGAATGACAGAATGACACGGTGATTTTAGGGCACTTTAGAAAATCACCCGACTTCAGTCGGTCGCTTTTTCTGCGGGTCGTGCAATTACCCAGGAGAGCAAAAACAAAAGAAATAAAAAAGACATCACATTGACAAGTCCGTGAAATGAGCACCCACCCCCACCACTAGCCCCCCCCCCCCCCCCCCCAAAAAAAAAAGCACATCATATAGAGAAAACCAAGGTTAACAGTGACATACATTACTTTTCTTATTTCTACTCCAAGACATGAGTTCAGGATACTCGTATAAACCACCTCATCGACCCTGTTCTAACGAGCTCCTACAGCCTATGTTGTCGATAAACCTTTGAAAAAATATCAGAATTTTTCATCTGAAAATTAACCGGTTTTTGTAGATATGAACGAATGCAATATATCACACGGATGTGTGAAACACCGCAAGACTCACAATACGTTGATTAAACATCAAAGGCAAAAAAAAAAAAAAAACACAAACGCAAAACGACCCGCAATAATGAAAACCGCACAAGCGGAAAGCGAAATGAAACCCATGTACGGAATCCGGGAAGGGACATTTCTGTCCCAATATCTAGCAGAACAGAATTTAAAACAATAAAATTAGAGTGGAGAGGAAAACAAGAAATATGTCGTTTAAACGATATGATATGTCCTTTTCTTGTTTTCTTGTCCACTATGAAAAAGTAGGGTGGAATTTAAAAAAATAAGAATGGGACAGAAAACAAAAATATGTCGTTTAAACGTTTAGACATATTTCTTAATTTCTGTTCCACCCAGAAAAAGTAGCGTGGAATTTCAAACAATTAAAGTAAAATGAAAGAGAAAACAAAAATATGTCGTTTAAACGACATATATTTCTTGTTTTCCATTCCACTCTGAAAAAGTAGCATGGAATTTAAACCAATGAAGATATCGTTTAATTGACATAATCCTCACCCATTGGTTAAAGATCTCGTTTTTATCAACATAATATGTCGTTTAAACAATTTAATCCTAGCCTTCCATTGGTTGGTGATATTACGCGGAATCTATGTTGAAAAAACGAGATCTTTAACCAATCAAAGGTCATGTATATGTCGATTGATCGATATCTATATTTGGTTAAGGGCCTCGGCAACAGCAGTGCTAGGCGACGTCGCCGCATCTGTGCGTGGGTTCGAATCACAGTCAAAGCACAATTTATTTATCCCTGATTGTGTCTCCACTATGGTTGTAAAGACGAAAAGTCGCTTCCATTGCAGAGAGAATTAATCATAATCCCGAAAAAAAAATTAAAAAAAGTAGTAACACATAAGCCCCTATATAGAGAGTGTACTGCAGTGCCGGATAGTCTTATATGCGCTTTAGGAGCATTCTTTATGGGATGCCTCTGTGACGCAGTGGTTAAGGACGTCGGCCACTGCAGTGCTAGGCGACGTCGCCGCATCTGTGCGTGGGTTCGAATCACAGTCAAAGCACAATTTATCTATCACTGATTGTGTCTCCACTATGATTGTAAAGACGAAAAGTCGCTTCCATTGCTGAGAGATTTAATCATAATCCCCCCAAAAAATAAAGTAGTAACAAATAAACCCCATAGACATAGTGTACTGCAATGCAGGATAGCCTTATATGCGCTATATGAGCATCTTTTTTGGGATGCCTCTGTGGCACAGTGGTTAAGGACTTCGGCCACTGCAGTGCTAGGCGACGTCGCAGCACATGTGCGTGGGTTCGAATCACAGTCAAAACACCATTTTTGTATCCCTGATTGTGTCTCCACTATGGTTGTAAAGACGAAAAGTCGCTTCAATTGCTGAGAGAATTAATCATAATCCCGAAACTAAATAAAGTAGTAAAAAATAAACCCCTATATACAGAGTGTACTGCAGTGCCGGATAGCCTTATATGCGCTATATAAGCATCCTTTTTGGGCATGCCTCTGTGGCGCAGTGGTTAAGGACGTCGGCCACTGCAGTGCTAGGCGACGTCGCCGCATCTGTGCGCGGGTTCGAATCTCAGTCAAAGCACAATTTATTTATCCCTGATTGTGTCTCCACCAAGGTTGTAAAGACGAAAAGTCGCTTCCATTGCTGAGAGATCTAATCATAATCCCGGAAAAATCACAAAATAAAGTAGTAATAAATATTCCCCTATATACAGATTGTACTGCAGTGCCGTATAGCCTTATATATGCGCTATATGAGCATCCTTTTGGGGGATGCCTCTGTGGCGCACTGGTTAAGAATGTCGGCCACTGCAGTGCTAGGCGACGTCGCCGCATCTGTGCGTGGGTTCGAATCACAGTAAAATCACAATTTATTTATCCCTGATTGCGTTTCCACTATGCCTGTAAGAATTAATCATAATCCAGAAAAAAAAGTAGCAACAAATAAACCCCTGTATACAGAGTGTAATGCAGTGCCGGATAGCCTTATATGCGCTATATGAGCAACCTTTTGGGGGATGCTTCTGTGGCACAGTGGTTAAGGACGTCGGCAACTGCAGTGCTAGGCGACGTCGCCGCATCTGTGCGTGGGTTCGAATCACAGTCAAAGCACAATTTATGTATCCCTGATTGTGTCTCCACTATGGTTGTAAAGACGAAAAGTCGCTTCCATTGCTGAGAGAATTAATCATAATCCCGAAAAAATAATGAAGTAGTAACAAATAAACCCCTATATGCAGAGTGTACTGCAGTGCCGGATAGCCATATATGCGCTATTTGAGCGTCCTTTATGGGGATGCCTCTGTGGCGCAGTGGTTAAGGACTTCGGCCACTGCAGTGCTAGGCGACGTCACCGCATCTGTACGTGGGTTCGAATCAAAGTCAAAGCACTGTTGTTCTCGGTCATTGGGTCTTTTCAATACCATGACTTACTATAATCTATAAAATATAGTATTAGTCCCGATAAGATAGAATAAAGCAAAAACAATGTTTTTATTTTTTGGCTGCTGCTGCCCCATTGATGGAAACACTGTTTGTAACATCGATGGGGTAATCGTGTCAACTCTGAAAAGATAAATTTCCAGAAGAACTATAACTATATAACTATTGTCACGTAAGAATTCCTCCTCTCGACTTTTTGTGGAAGAAATATATAGAACTATGGTGTTTTCCGCTGCCTCTGTGAAACACTATGTTTGTGATATCGCTGAGGTAGTGGATTATGGACCCGATAGGAAAAATGAAAAAATACCGTCACCCTTTGAAACCATTAAGCTAATGCGACTCCAATGTCATTATTGAATCACTATTGAATGATTCTGTGTGCATGTATATCTTACTGGTTATATCAATTATAAAAATACACAGTCTAAGTTGCATGCTTGTGTATATATGAAAAAAAAAAAATGATATCATCCTCCAACCATTATATCATCTATCTTGTATGCTTCATCCTTCGGAGAAGCATGTGGGAAAAAATATGTCACCCAAAAGTGTTGACCTTGCCATTAAAACATTATATGAAAAGACAAAAATGAACACAAACTTTACATTTCGAAGGCACGCCTATTCAAATATATTGAAAATTTCGCCAGCAAAAATGAGAAGTTTCTGATAAAAAGATAAAAAAAAATCCGAGAAGAATAATGTATACCCCTGCGAGCCCCGTGGGGAGTAAGTTAATTGTATCGATTCCTGATCTTTGTTTTACTTTTACTTTTCAAGGGGAACAAATTTATATAGGCATGTTTTCGTGGTGCTACCCAATTTCCAAAGGCATTAACTTTATCCCTTGTGCTTTCGTTTCGGCAAGGGATTTAGAACAGTGAAGTGACGGCGAGGCATATCATCTCATAACGTTGTGTATTTCTCATCATCATCTTAATATCTAGCTGTCAACTTTCTTTCGTCTTCCTTATCATGAATGTATTTACCCAAGCATAAATGACGTTGATTCAGTCTTCAGACCTTCTCCTGAATCAAAGGGTCTACGCAAGGGTGATACATCTATCTCTAAACTTCCTTCTTTCTTTGTTAGTACATCTATGTTTGTTTTTGAATATCAAAGCAGGCAACTCTGAATATCAAACGTCTATTTAAACTATGTGAGTAAGGGATTCACAGTTTTCACAGTAAACTGAAAATTGTCAGTCTACTGTGAATTTTCTTACATGACTGCACTGAAGCCATAGTTTATGACAGTGTTGGTTACTCATATATATCTTGATTGCATTTATTATAACACTACAATTGGATATACCATCTTTGTTTTGTAAAAATGAATTAATAATAAAACATCATTAATGCGATATCATCATCAAACCATCAGATCATCTTCTTCTCTCTGGCATATTTCACCCTTCGGAGAAGCCTGCGGAAAAAAAGCATTTCATAAAAAAAGTCAAAGCACAATTTATTTATCCCTGATTGTGTCTCCACTATGGCTATAAAGACAAAAAGTCGCTTCCATTGCTAAGAGAATTAATCATAATCCCGAAAAAAAAATAAATAAAGTAGATAGTTTTATTGTTTTAAATAACATGCTACTTTTTCAGAGTGGAAAGAAAAACAAGGAATATGTCGACATATTTTTGTTTTTTATTTTGTTCCATTCTAATTTTATTGTTTGAAATGCCACGCTACTTTTTCAGAGTGGAATAGAAAACAAGAAATATGTAAACGACATATTTTGGTTTTCTGTTCCATTTTAATTTTATTGATTTAAAATCCACCCTACTTTTTCAGAGTGGAAAAGAAAAAAAGACATATGTCGTTTAAACGACATCTTATATCGTTTAAACGACGTAGTTCTTGTTTTCATTGTTTTAAATTCTGTTCTGCTAGATACTGGAACAGAAATGTCCCTTCCCGGGTTCCTTACTCATGGCAATAAAAGCTGCAACCACTGCATGATAATTACATCAAGCAAATGCCATATTACAGTCAAAAAGGAATTCAAAGTACGGATACATTACTCTTTCCCTTAATAAAGTTGTCAGGAATGCATGACTGAGAGAATATTTTCAATGTTCAAAGAGTCATGGCTCCAAAAGAAAGTAAACCATATTACAATTCTCATTTTCAGTTTTTGTGGGGCCTGTGCCCTTTACGATGAAGTCAAGGTCTTCAAAATCTAATCATTCCGTAACCCTTGCTGTACCAATTGCGATGCTCCTCATTATATATAGCAGGAGTCCATTTCAAAATTAAGGGATGTCAGGTTGTGTTTTCTTCCAAAATTATTTGGCAAATGGTTTAACCTTTCCCAAGCAGTGTGGACCCTGATCAGGCGTCGCGTTCTGTGGCGTCTAATCTAGGCCTGCACTGTTTGTCAATCACCCATTTTGGGGGTTCCGGTACAAAATGGATTAATAAAGTTGGCAAAAATACATGACTGAGATGACTATTTTCGATATTGAAAGAGTCATTGCTCCAAAAGGAAGTAAACCAGAATTACAATTCTCAGTTTCAGTTTTTGGGGGCCTGCACCCTTTAAAATAAGTCAAGGTCTTCAAAATCTAATCAAATCTTTGGACAATTGCAATGATTTATTTACCAATTTAAACCACATTTCATAGATGTGTTCATGAGACTGGATGCAGACAAGTCATATTTGGCCCAAAATTGATTGGCAGCTTTTGGGGCATGTGACCTTGGAAATAAGGTCAAGGTCATCAAAACCTAATGGCTGTTTTCCCTCATCCTAGTGATGTACCCATGCGTCAAGCGTTCAGTGTTCAGACTGAACGAGGACTAAGATTGTTTCATGTAACCCTTGAATTTCTGTATTGTAAGCAAATAACGCAGGCCTTTATCAGATGCCGCGTTCTGCAATGTGGGTGTACACTGTTAACCTTATCAAAATCATGATTGCAGACCACATTCTATTGGACACCGTCTTACACAACACTCTGAACTCACAGCAATAAGAAAAGCGCGGATATTTTCTATAAATAACCGTTGCCCGGATTCAATATAATTCAGTGATAGTCACGTGGACATCAGCACCGACAAACTACGTGTGCTTAGTAACTCCGTGTAAATGGCAAACAATCGACCCAATACGATAATACATCAAACAGGAAAACATCTATGCCTGTGCAATAATGGGATAAATAGGACGAACAAGATAAGAAACATCGCCTGAAACGGACAGCAGCGACAGCCACTGGTGGCGGTGGCCCAGCAGGCAAGTGATGTTAATTCAATGTCGAATCAACGTCGTTGGAACGTCATGGCGTTTATCCAACATCATATCTACGTCGGTGCAACGCCATGAGGTTTATGCAATGTCACATATATGTCGGTGCAACATCATAGCACCGACAGTGATTTGACCTTGTCGTACCGACGTGTGCCTGCTGGCGGGTTGCTGAATGTTTAAATCTTTACTCAAGGTTCAAATAATGGTCGTAACCTTTTTAGCATTATTAGATTTGGGTTCGGTTTCGGTTTTGATATAGGTTTACAATCAGTGAGGTATTGCAGTGAAAAGCTCAATCCAATTAAACCATTTTGACAATTTTTTTTAAAACAAAGACTAGGGCTCCTTGCAAACATCCAAAAACACTGACATCCAGAGTTGACGGAAAATATTTACAAAACAATAATGATCATACTGACAATGACCAGTCTTAATTATGAGAAATGCTACTGTTTCTGTGTTCTTAGATGGCTGATGAGGCCGATTCTAGCTCTACACTCGCTGTTGTAGATACAACAAGATAGGTCGGAGGAAGAAAGCTCTTTTGGTGGTGCATTAGTTGCTGCTTTCCTCTGCGCACGATCATCATTCTGCTCAGCTGTGCCGATTTTTTTATTCATATTCACCAGCACCCCTTCTGCTGAAGTCTCGCCTCTTTGCTCGGTCCAGAGCATTTTGCTCCCACGACTCTGTTGGTATGTTTGGGTCCTTGATGGCGGCTTTCAGTGTACGTTTGTATCGCTTCTTTAGGCCACAAGGGATCGTTTGCCCATATCTAGTTCTCCATACAGGAATTCATTTTACAAATGTTCCTCTTATTGATTCTGGTTGCGTGACATGTTCATCTTAACCATGCCATTTTTAGAAGCATGTGTGCACTCTGCATCCCTGCTCTTGTCTGGAATCATACCCTGTCAAATAATCTTTATAAGTTTTCTAAGGCAGCGTGTATGTTGTGCCGTTGGTAAGCTGCATAAGTATCGCATGCGTGATATACTTTTGGCACTTCCACAGCTTTGAAGACCTTCAGCTTTTTGTCAAGTCTAATTCTACTTCGATCTCAAACACTAACACGTGGTCGGTCAAATGCTGCACTAGCTTTGGCAATCCTCACATAAACTTCATCAACAGTATGCACGACTCTTGACAATGTGCTTCCAAGGTAAGTGAATTTGTCTACTATTTGCAATTTTTAACTTGGATTCTGATAGTGGGTTCCTTGTTATGCTTGCCAAGGGCTGCTTGATAACCATCTCGGTCATTTTGATGCTGCTTAATAGGTCATAGCTATCACAGGAGTCGGATCTACACATTTCTGCTGGAGCACCCTTTGACATGTCATCAGGAAGAAAAACTCGTATAAGACCTCTGCCTGCACCTTTGATTTGGCGTGCAATCTTTTCCAGTTATAAAGCCTCTTATCAAAACGATATCTAATAGGTTTACCTTTCTCGCCACCATGGAAAGTATCTTTGAGCATTACAAAAAAAAAAAAAAAAAAAAAAAAAAAAACATCATGCTGAACAGCGATGGGGCTTGTACACAGCCTTGCTTTCCTCGATGTGCCAGATGGAATGGATCGGAAAACTACCAATCATTTTGACCCGTGCAAGCTTACCATAGTGAAATAAGTCTCACCATTGCTATTTGGACAGCCAAATGTCACCATAAGTCTCCAAAGATCCTCTCATCTGACTGCCAAATGCTTTGATAAGATCAACAAAGGTCATGTTGAGGTTCTCTTCATGTTTCTAGCGTCTCTCTACAACTTGCCTTGCTGTGAAGATCATGACAACTGTTCCGCTGTCCTTCCTGGTTTCCTGCTAGAAGTCCTGACTGTTCAAGGTGTTCCTTTAGTCGGTTAAGTAGTACACTTGCAAGTACCTTCCAAGTCAGCAATTGCAAATAGAGAAATATTAAGACATACCTGGTGTTTCCCTTCCGTCTGGAAATGTGGATAATTAAAACATAGAAGTGAAAGCTATGATCAGAAATCGATACAATAAACCCACAGCGCCCACCAGTGACAACAAAGAGAAAGAAACACAAACATGAAATTACAAATCCCTAATGGAAACATCAGTAGCGGAAAGTCAAAAAGACAATAACTTTCCCACAAAATGGCCAATTGGCTATCCAAAACAAAATAGTATAAGCACTAAACACACTCAAAAGACAAACCACAACAAAAAAAAACCGCGACAGAAGAACCGCTTTGGAACATCTCCGAGAAAACATAAATCAAACAACTACAGAGATGAAACAAGGGTGAGGACTCGACAACAAGAAACCGCTGAAATGCTGTGGCAAAAGAAAACCAACAGTTGGAATCCGATGAGCCAGACCAGTTAAAGAGCATCAGGCACCAATCAACATTACATAAAATTAAATTCTCTCTAATTCACAGTAAGTAGAAGTAAACTAAAGATCAGGAATCGATACAATTAACTTACTCCACCCATAAAAGACAACAACGGGAAAGAAACACAAACATTAAGCGACCAGATCATAATGGAAACCTAAACAAAGGAAGTAAAAAAATAAAAAGACACAAGTGATACACACAGTAAGTAACAAAAAACAACATAAATAAATCGCCACAGACGAACCGTCTTGGAACGGTGAGTGGAAAGATTTCCACTGGGGGGCTTAAATCGATTTTACGTGGCCACAATCCTCGCCCTAACTTCCGTCGCGATTTAGACAAATAATTTGTTCAGTGCGCATGAAGGCCGCCTAACTCATCAGTGCAACATCTCCGTGAACACAAATAATCAAAGAACCACAGAGGTGAGACAACGAGAACGACGGCAAGAAACCACTGAAATGCTGGAGCAAAAGAAAAACAACAGTTAGATTCCGACCCGACTCTTCAGCAATAGGGCCCAACCAGAGACAGAGCATCAGGCACCAACCAACATTACCTTGAATTAGATCTCTCTAATTCTCAATAAGCCTTTACGTTGGAACCGTCATAGAATCTGAGGCCTGACCCACCGGCGTGCAATTAAAGAGGGAAGCAAAGTTGCCAACCGTGATTGGGTTAACTACCATGCATGCAGTCTGTCGTATAATATCCATGTTGTACCCAGTCTTTTTATATCGAAGAATGATTTTACGAAATTGGGTGCTGAAGTCATTGCTGTTGTATATTTTTCTGAATTTATATACTTAGTCAACATAAAATTCGGGTTCCGATAGACCTTGTTGCAGAAGAGATTTAATTCCAATATTGAATTTGAAATTAAATCAGAATGGCGTCTATAAAATTTTGAAAAGGCTTTGCGTAGTTGATGGTACCGATAACCCTGATTAAGAAGTTTAGCCGTTAATAATTTATAATGTATAATTTTATGCTGAAACCGTTATAGAATCTAAGGCCTAACCCATCTACAATAGATAGACGAAAATCCAAAAACAGGGTCTAGGTATCAGAAGAGTGTGCTTTATTTTACTGAAGCTCTGGGGAGAGGTAAATTTGTCTAATCAAACCATCTAAATAAGTATTGTCAATATTAAATAAATCATCCGAATATCTAGAAGCCGAGCTGAAGGCTTCAATGACACCATATTGGTTTTCAACGGAAAGGGACATCATGAAATATATTCTATAAAAGGGTTATCCTTTTGAAGCAAGGAATACACCAGAGAATTTGAAAATATGAAGTGTACATTTTTTCTGGGCCAGACTAGCTAGTTTCGGCCAATTAGGCCTCATCAGTGACCCTCAAATACTTTAAATTCCACAATGGAATCAATGATCCCAAAGGTCAAGAAAATATGAACTACACTATTATGTAGGGCAGGGAGACGTTTTACGGCCGCCGCACATTCCCAGACACTAGTTGTAGTGACGTAAAGTCTCTTTCATGAAACTATCAGGAACATATCAGCCACAAGTGGTGGTGGAGGAATGCTGGGGGTGGGGGGGGGGCGCAAATTGTCTTAATAACTTGAAGAATGGTTCTTTTTCTCAACATAATATGAAACAACTTTGTTAGTTTCTTTGCAACTGGAGAATCACCTGCTTTGTAGATCTCAGGAGTTCTCAATCCTTGTCATATGGCATTAGTTTTTAGCTTATACTGTTTCAGAGACGGTTAGGAACTCATAAAGCAGCATATAACATCCCACATTAGGCAGTCAGTTGATAGCGTCATCATTGATAGATGGTGACCGACTAAGAACTCTATCAAAATGCTCAGCCTATCTTTTCAAAATAACTGCTTTGGCAGAGAGAGGACGAAGACTTGTCGTTCCTCAGTTTTATGGGCCATAAACTGTCTTGGTGCATTAAAGATCTTCTTCATATCATTTTTCTGCAAAGTACTGGATTGCACCTGTCTTACTGCTCAGCCAGGAGACTTGTATATCTGTGAACATAGTCTTGACTGTCTTGGATATATTTAAAAAGCGGCCTTATACTAAACTGGTATCACTGAGGTATGCCTTATGTTTTTGGTGTTTCTCTTCAAGATGTCAATGGGTTTCTTCGCCATTCTCGTCAAACCAATATTTGTGTCTAAGAGACATTGGTTCTAAGGACCCGATTGCTGAAGAGTTAACGTTAACAGTGTCTCTGAAGACTTTCCAATTTGCTTCTGGACTTCTGAACAGAGTTCCATTACATGTAAATGGTTGCAGATACCATTGATGAAGGTTTGCTTCTTGTTGTCGTGATTCAACTTAGAGATATCAAGCCTTAAGAGCCCCTTTTTTCCCTGTGATCGCCGTGCAAGTTGAATGCACAGGGTGAGTTTGCTAAGAAGAAAACAGAAGTGATGGCAATGATCAGGAATCGATACAAATAACCCAGTTCCCATCAGAGACACCAAAGGGGAAGAAACACAAACATGAAACAACAGCCCCTAATGGAAACATCAACAGCGGAAAGCCAAAATGACAGATACTTTCCCACAAAATGACCAATAGGCTATCCAAAACAAAATAATATAAGCGATACAAACGCTCAAAGACAAACCATAACAAAAATAAACCGCGACAGAAGAACCGCCTTGGAACGGTCAGTGAAACGAATACAACTGGGGGACTTTTAGTGGCCACAATCCTCGCCCTTACTTCCGTCGCGATTAAGCTAAATACTTTTTACAGTCAACATGAAGGCCTCATAACAAAAAAGAAGTGGAGGCAATGATCAAGAATCGATACAATTAACCCACAGCTCCCATCAGAGACACCAAAGGAAACAAAACACAAACATGAAACAACAGACCCCAGTGGAAACATCAACAGCGGGAAGTCAAAAGGACAATAACTTTCCCACAAAGCTGTGATCTATCCAGTAATTTGCATCACGCATATGTTACTCTGGCATCCTGTCAACAAAGCCGTACGACCGGGCCAAAACATATCATCAGACAGGAACCATCATATTAGAGACTTAGTTCGGAGACATAGCAGAGATTGAGAATCGTCCCACGGCCGTTTATATAAAGAGAAAATAACAGTCAAAAACCGTGACTGGGTAAACTGTCTGCCGCGCAAGATTCGTGATAAAAGCTTTCCTATTCTGGCGTGGGCAATTCTTGGTGAGTTATTCCAAACGATACAGATATAGCTTTGTCGGATTTTTTCGACTAGGCTCTTCATGTTGTATGTGCTTATGTTTGTGCATTATAATTATATTTGTGCATTATATAGAAGATCTTACATGAGTGTTCATGTATGATTGAATTTATTAAACGAGTTGAGGAAAAGGGATAAAATGCGAGGCTTTGCCGAGCATTTTATCCCTTTTCCTTAACAAGTTTAATTAATTCAATAATACATGAGCACGAATGCAAGATTCTATTTATCATATGACATTTAAAACGCATTTTATTCACGATTGTTTAATGAAAATATCACTATTTCAACATTAGTAAACGCGACGTCGTTAAGGATGTCGTACATTAAACGTTACGGGGCGCATCTAACTAATTTGCATATTTAATCCACTAGTGGATTATCGAATTTATTACATGACGTTATTACACTCTCAGACGCGACGTCATATGATAAAAATATTATTATATTGAATTCTATGTTGCTGTGTTGTTTGTGATTCGTTTTTTTTTTTTTTTTTTTTTTGTTTCTTTTACTTTTTCTCATTGTCAGTTACTATCCCACTTAGTGCCATTGGTAGGCTGATGAGTTAGGAGGCCTTCATGCGGACTGAACTAACTATTTGTCTAAATCGCGACGGAAATAAAGGCGAGGATTTTGGCCACGTGAAATCGATTTAAGCCCCTAGTGGAATTCGTTTCACTGATCGTTCAAGGGCGGTTCTTCTGTCGCGGTTTATTATTTTATGATTTGTTTTTGGGTGTGTGTATCGCTTATATTATTTTGTTTTGGAAAGCCAATCTGCCATTGTGTTGGAAAGTAACTGTCCTTTTGGCTTTCAATTTTGATATTTCCATTAGGGTCTGGTTGTTTCATGTCAACACTTCTTTCCTTTTAGTGTCTCTGATGTGAGTTGTGGGATAACTGTAACGATTCCTGATCATTGCCTTAAGTTCTATTTTGTAATCGTGATTGTAGCTTTTCCTGGGCATCTTTTTCTATATTTTACCCAAAGGCTTCAAAGCAAAGTACGCAAAAACTACGCAAAGCCTTTTTAAAATTTTATAGACGCCGTTCTGATTTAATTTCAAAATTCAATATTGGACTTAAATCTCTTCTGCAACAAGGTCTATCGGAACCCGAATTTTATGGTGACTTAGTATATAAGTTCAGAAAAATATATAACCGTAATGACTTCAGCACCCAATTTCGTAAAATCATTCTGCGATATAAAAAGATTGGGTACAAGATGGATATTATACGACAGACTGCATGCATGGTAGTTAACCCAATCACGGTTGGCAACTTTGCTTCCCTCTTTAATTGCACGCCGGTGGGTCAGGCCTCAGATTCTATGACGGCTCCAACGTAAAGGCTTATTGAGAATTAGAGAGATAATGTCGGTTGGCGCCTGATGCTCTGTCTCTGGTCGGGCTCATCGGAGTCTAACGGTTGGTTTTCTTTTGCTCCAGCATTTCAGTGGTTTCTTGCTGTCGAGTCCTCACCGTTGTCTCACCTCTGTGGTTCTTTGATATTTGTGTTCACGGAGATGTTCCACTGATGAGTTAGGAGGCCTTCATGCGGACTGAACAAATTATTTGTCTAAATCGCGACGGAAGTAAGGGCGAGGGTTGTGGCCACGTAAAATCGATTTAAGCCCCCCAGTGGAAATCTTCCACTGACCGTTCCAAGGCGGCTCTTCTGTGGCGATTTATTTATGTTGTTGTTTGTTACTTACTGTGTGTATCACTTGTGTCTTTTTATTTTTGGATGGCCATATGGCCATTTTGTGGGAAAGTAACTGTCCTTATGGCCTTCCTTTGTTTAGGTTTCCATTTTGGTCTGGTCGCTTAATGTTTGTATTTGTTTGTAAAACAAAGATCAGGAATTGATACAATTAACTTACTCCATCCATAAAAGACACCAAAGGGAAAGAAATACAAACATTCTCCGTGAACACAGAAATCAAAGAACCACAGAGGTGAGACAACGGTGAGGACTCGACAGCAAGAAACCACTGAAATGCTGGAGCAAAAGAAAACCAACAGTTAGACTCCGATGAGCCCGACCAGAGACAGAGCATCAGGCACCAACCAACATTATCTCTTTAATTTTCAATAAGCCTTTACGTTGGAGCCGTCATAGAATCTGAGGCCTGACCCACCGGCGTGCAATTAAAGAGGGAAGCAAAGTTGCCAACCGTGATTGGGTTAACTACCATGCATGCAGCCTGTCGTATAATATCCATGTTGTACCCAATCTTTTTATATCGAAGAATGATTTTACGAAATTGGGTGCTGAAGTCATTGCGGTTATATATTTTTCTGAATTTATATACTAAGTCATCATAAAATTCGGGTTTCGATAGACCTTGTTGCAGAAGAGATTTAAGTCCAATATTGAATTTTGAAATTAAATCAGAATGGCGTCTATAAAATTTTGAAAAGGCTTTGCGTAGTTTATGGTACCGATAACCCTGATTAAGATGTTTAGCCGTTAATAATTTATTACGAGTGTTGAAGTCAGTTACATGACTACACACTCTAGCAAATCGAATTAATTGCGAAATATAAACGCCATAGGATGGCGCACGAGGAACATCACCATCCAAAAAAGGAAAATTTACAATCTCAAAATCAAAGTCATCGCGTTTATCATAAATTTTGCACGAAACAAATCCATCTACAATAGATAGATGTAAATCCAAAAACGGGGCCTCGGTATCAGAAGAATTTGCTTTATTTAACTGAAGTTCTAGGGGGTAAATCTGACTGATCAAACCATCACAATAGGTATTATCAATATTTAATCAATCATCTAAATATCTAGAAGTAGAGCTAAAAGCTTCAATAATTTCAGATTGGTTATCAATGGAAAGCGACAAAATGAAGTCTCTTTCATAACAATACAAGAACAGATCAGCCTTATGTATTGCGAGTCTTATTTATGTTCTGTCCGTATGTTGACTTTGATTCCTAATGTTACAAAAGTATAAACTCTTCCTTAGGAAACAAACAAATAATAAAACATTTAACAATGAAAATGGGAATGCGAATTTTAGATTAAAGTTGCTAGGCTAAGTATGTATCGCTCTATTTTCAAATATATTGAATTGTCTCCGTTCAAAAGATATAGGCTAAAAGTCATTAGGGGTTTGCTTCTCACCACAAAAAAAAACTCCTTAAGATACCCTGTTTTTGAAAATTAAATGAGACAAGATAGAACTGATCGTTAGCCCTCGCCCATCGGGTCTTGAAAAATATATGGGCTGCATGATTCTTCCACGCAGAGCTGACCGACCCGCACACAAGTACTGGTAAACCGCTTAGAGTATCTAAGCCTGCCAGGCAATGCGGTGCTAGTCGGCCCGCCCATGCTAATAAACCCTATTGGTTTCATTGGGCGGCAGGGCTTGAGATGTCATTTCGTCTCAATGTCGGGTAAAAGTCCCACAAAATTGGAAGCAACGTCTCCAAAATTAGCTATACAGTGTTGACGGGGACGTTAAACTTCAAATCAAACAAAGAACTGATCGACTTTGAACCCAAAATTGAAGTGAAAGTAATGATCAGGAATTGATACAATTAACCCACAACTTCCATCAGAGACACCAAAGGCGAAGAAACACAAACATGAAATAACTAGACCCTAATGGTAATGGATAAACCCGAAGTCTTTCCAAGGGAAGACGGAAAAACGTATCTAAATAATAAAAAAAAAAACACATTCGATAAGCCGACTTAGCAGCTCTAAACCAAACAGAAAGCTTGTAAGCTACCTTTAATGAAATACGTAATTTGGTAGAACAGAAGTGGTTAAATGATAACTTTAAACAACTTCAACAAAAGTGCCTGCTTGGGACGGGCAGTAATTAAGTGATGTTTGGACTTCAGGCTTGCTGTACATGTGATAGAACAGACCATATTTTTGTATGTTTGTTCTCGACATCTTCCGACCATTTTCCTCTTTCTTCCTATACACCAACTGGGGCTTGCGAGTTACAGGGTGTTGAATCTTTTGCCTCTTTAAAATAATAATAATAAAAAAAAATTATCTTAAGAACAATTACATCTGTGTAGTTTATGTGTAAAACTATTGCGAAACTACACATAAATACGTATATTTTCCCCTAGATACTGATTATCAGTCTCAACTGAATTTCAAATATGTCTTTTAAACTCTTAAAACAATATGTTATTTTAAAGGATTATCATTTGAAAGCAACTAAAACACCGCAGAACCGAAACATACGGAGTGTACAAGTATTTGCGGGTCGGAGTAGCTAGCTTCGGCCAATTAGGACTTAATAGTGGCACTCAAATATTTTCGAAACTCACAATGGAATCAATAATCACAAAGGATAAAAATAAAAACAACATTATAATATAGGGCACTATGATGGAACCCATGCTGAAAAACCTTTGCTGGAATAGATTCTTAAATGCTGCGTTTAGGTATAGCATTGTATAGTTCATTGAAAACAACGTATGCAACAAAGATGATTTCGAACTTTTGAATAAAATAATCGGGCAAAATTTTCTTGCAATGCTGCATCGTCGTATCACCGGCTCAATAATCGTAATCTATTATTAACTGCTCAATTTCTAAGTCAGGTTTTTTGGTATCATAAACTCCGCGAAGTCATCATAATTTTATGGACGTAATTTCGATTTAGTTTCAAAATTAGTTTTGGACCATAAGGTAACAACGCATATCGGAACATTTGTTTCATGCTAACTCATGAATACATATTTAAAACATGTATCCCTTGCAATGATTTCAGTACTCATCAATATAAAAGACTGGGGTCAGCTTTAATATGTGACAGACTGCATGTATGGAAAATAACTAAATCATGGTTGATAACTTTGCTAATAGAAATGAAGGCAATGATCAGAGAGCGATACAATTAACCAACACCAACCATCAGTGACAGCAAAGGGAAGGAAACACAAACATTAAATAACTAGACCCTAACAGAAACATCAATAGTGCAAATCCAAAAGAACATCTCTATGTACTTTCCCACAAAATGACCAACTGGCTATCCAAAACAAAAAAGATATAAGCAATACACACACTCAAAGACGTACCATAAAAATAACCCACGACAGAAGAATCGCCTTAGAACGGTCAGCGAAAGGAAATTTCACTAGGTGGTGTGTGTGTGGGGGGGGGGAGGGGGGGCTTAAATCGATTTTATGCGGTCGCAATGCTCGTCCTTGATTCCGTCGCGTAGTGAAATAAATGGTTCCATAGAACTAGAAAATATTACCCATACTACGATTCCGCCATGCCAACCTTTTATGAGTATTCTATGCATTAACCAAACTCAGTGTTTAAATTGTGTATGATGGTATTTACAAAGATATTATTTTCGTATGAAATTTATTTCACGCTTTATTCGATTGAACAGGGTAATGACCCCGTGCACAGTCAATCTTTACTCAAACTTCAGCAGCAAATGATCGTCAAGATTTCCGATGGTGGTTTATCTTAGAGGATATCAAGTCAGTGAAAGCCTACAATAAACATATTTACAACAAACAGACAAAAAAATAAGACAGACTTGATGGCTGAATGACACATGTGGTCATCAACTAAAGCCCTCTCTACAGCGAAAGGCTGCAGTTCATAGGCCTCAGTATCATCAAGTTCTTGTTAAGTGTTAACATAGTGGAGCCATCAAACAACGACCACATTGTTAGCGGCCTTATCTGCTTGGGCCAAAACAAACCTTTTATGAAATTCTTGAATACCTAGTTTAATGTTACGTAAAGGTGTCTTAGGTTTAGGGGGTAACAAATTCGTATTTTGAGAGAAGAAAAAAGTGCGTTTGATCACTAGTATCAGAATGCTAGGTTTCCATTCTCTGAGAGCTTTATGCTCAACATACTTACGTTAACATCATCGATTACCAAATTCGTTCAAGGCAGCAGCGATTTCATCTCTTCATTTATTGAAATCAATTTTAGAAAGAAATCGATATGTCGTTTATTTAGAAATTATATTTCGTATGCTAGAATCAGAAATAATTTTTAAAATGCCAGTAATAATATGACCAGAAGCAGGATAGCAATATACTGAATTTAGTACTAATTTTTAGGCAAGTTGTGGTATTTCGATGGGTACAAATTGCGCATCCCCTTAGGCTGATCAGTTCCTGTTTTGTTATGAAAGAAAATTTATGATGTCCCTTTCCGTTGAAAACCAATCTGAAATCATTGAAGCCTGTAGCTCAACTTCTAGATATTTGGATGATTTTTTGAATATTGACAATACCTATTTCGATGATTTGATGAATCAAATTTACCCCAAGAACTTCAGTGAAATAAACCAAATTCTTCTGATACCGATGTCCCGTGTTTGGATTTACATCCGTCTATTGTAGATGGATTTGTTTCTTGCAAATTGTATGATAAACGCGATGGTTTTGGTTTTGAGAATGTTAATTTTCCTTTCTAGGATGGTGATGTTCCTCGTGTGGCATCCAATGGCGTTTATATTTCGCAATTAATTCGATTTGCCAGAGTGTTTAGCCAATTAACTGACTTAAACACTCATAATAAATTATTAAATGCTAAACTTCTTAAATCAGGGTTATCGCTATCATAAATTACGCAAAGCCTTTTCAAAATTTTATATCAATCTGATTTAATTTTAAAATTCAATGGTGTGCTTAAATCTCTTTTGCAACAAGGTCTATCGGAACTCGATGTTTTTGGTTACTTAGTATATAAATTCAGAACAAAATATAATTGAAATGACTTCAGCACCCCATTTTGTAAAATCGTTATTCGATATCACAAGATTGGGTACAACAATAATGCCATACGACAGGCTGCGTGCATGGTAGTTAACCCAATCACGGTTACAACTTTGCTTCCCTCTTTAATTGCACGCCGGTGGGTCAGGCCTCAGATTCTATGACGGTCCCAGCGTAAAGGCTTACTGAGAGAATCTAATTTAATGCACTATTGGTTGTTGCCTGATGCTCTGTCTCTGGTCGGGTCCATCGGAGTCTAACTGTTGGTTTTCCTTTGCTCTAGCATTTCAGTGTTTATTTGCTGTCGAGTTGTCATCGTTGTTTCATCTCTGTGGCTGTTTGATTTTTGTGTTCACGGAGATGTTGCACTGATGAGTAAAAGTTTTTCATGCGGACTGAACACATTATTTGTCTAAATCAAGACAGAAATAAGGGCGAGGATTCTATCCACGTAAAATCGATTTAAGCCCCACAATGGAAATCGTTTCACTGACCGTTCAAAGGCAGTTCTTCTGTCGTAGATTATTTTGTTAGGGCTTGTCTTTGTGTGTGTGCATCGCATATTATTTTGTTTTGGATTGACAATTGGCCATTTTGTGGGACAGTAACTGTCCTTTCGGCTTTCTGCTGTTGGTGTTTCCATTGGGGTCCGGTTGTTTCGTGTTTGTGTTTCTTTCCCCTTTGTGTCTCTGATGGGAGCTGTGGGCTAATTGTATCGATTACTGATCGTTGTCTTCACTTCCATTTTATTCAACATAATTACACATATAGAATTTTAAGCTTATATAGGTATCTTTAACATGGTCACACGTACATTTTTTACTTACTGACTGACAAATTTGTGTAAAGCTAGACTTCACTGTGTTAAATGCTTACTCTTGGTTTAGACAATACAATGTGTTTGTTGTTGTTGTTGTTTATTTTTTGTATCAGCGTGTTAACGGTGTACTTATCCTAGGAAGGATGGAGGTACCGTAGCTTAAATAAAGTAAATGTGTACTGTCCTAGATGGCGGTTTTTGCTCGGACACCGCCTGCATAAAAGCACTAGGAGCGTCTCTATCAAAGCGTTACAATATTGCTGTAATTTTGTGAATTACATTATGTCATAAAATGCCATGAACCCACGAGTAATAACATATGATATGTGCATGACGCCCGGTGTTTTGTGTACAAATTCTTCTAAATTAAATGAGTAAAGATACTTTGGGAACTGATCGAGTCAGAACCTAATCCTTTCCGAAACATCGAAGGGAAAGACGGACAAACAAATCTTGACAAACAACAACAACACAGGCGACAAGTAAAAATCAAAAATGAGTTCCTTTAAGAGCAATGAAAACATTCATAAGACAGAAGATGGGTCATACTACGTAGTTTCGGCTAAAAAAGCCTCATCAGTGACCCTGTAATGATCCGGCAAAGAAAGCCAGAGGAAACATACTGCAATTTGGCGAATTTCGAATAGGCAGTCGATTCAAAGACTGGTATAAATCAAAATGGGGTCCAAATAATTAAAAACCTGTCTAGAATATGAGTCTAAACCAATAATTTATTTCTGATTTCTCAGAATATTCACGCTGATCTCAAATGACCGAAAGTAAAATATAAACTGCACTATGACACGCCGTTTGTTGGCTCAGTGGGGGACGACTATAATATGTTCTATATCCTTTGGAAGCAAGGAATACACCACATAACTAAAAATATGCAGTGTACATGTTTTCTGGGCCAGACTAGCTAGTTTCGGTCAATAAGGCCTCATCAATGACCCTCAGATATTTTCAAAATTCCACAATGGAATTAATGATCCTAAAGGTCAAGAAAATATAATCTACACTATGAGTCCGCGGGCAGGCTCTTGTCTGATGCCTCCAGTTGACCTGTCTCACGAGCTACGTCGCTTGTTGTGTGCTCGGAGGGGGATGTGCGGTGTTTGCCGGGTCTTGTCGATCATTTCGGTTTCAGAACTTAGGGGTTGAGACACACTGTGGAAAATTAAATATCAGAAAGGCTTCTGTGTCACTAAAGTTGGTATAGTTACGCCTTAATTGCAGCTCTTTCGCAAACACATGACAACTGATGTACGTTTTTTCATACTGAACTGAATAATTTGGACACGTAGAAGTGCTAAAATGAAAACATTTAAACATTGAACAGCATCTCTAAAGTATTAATAAAACTAGGTCGATTGTATGGTAATTAACTGGTACACTACACGGGAGGCTTGAGCCTGCCCAGGTAAACAAGTCTTATATTTAGCTCTATTTTAAATATGTTCTTTAAAATCGTACTTTATTGATGGTTTTCTTTTGCTCCATCATTTCATTGTTTTCTTGCTGTCGAGTCCTCACCGTTGCTTCATCTGTGTTTTTTTTTTTTTTTTTTTTTTTTTTTGGTGTTCACGGAGATGTTGCACTGATGAGTTAGGCGGCCTTAATGCGGACTGAACAAATTATTTGTCTAAATCGCGGCGTTAGTAAGGGCGAGGATTGTGGCCACGTAAAATCGATTTAAGCCCCCACCCTCCCCCCAGTGGAATTCGTTTCACTGACCGTTCCAAGGCGGGTCATATTATTTTTGTTATGGTCTGTCTTTGAGTGTTTGTATCTCTTATATTATTTTGTTTTGGATAGCCAGTTGGCCATTTTGTGAGAAAGTAGCTCTCCGTTTGGATTTCCGCTGTTGATGTTTCCATTAGGCTCTGTTGTTTCATGTTTGTGTTTCTTTCCCTTTGGTGTCTCTGATAGGAGCTGTGGGTTAATTGTATCGATCCCTGATCATTGCCTTCACTTCAATTTAATAAACACATTTTTATTCCCGTGGTCATTTCATTTGAAAATCATTAAACATGCCCGAAGCTGGTTTTATTTATGTTGTATGAAAGATTGCTCGTGTAAAATTCTTTCTTTTTTTAATTTCATTTTGACATAACGGTCCCAATATACAAGTAACTTTGTTTGTGTACTCAAATATGCATTTATTATTTTATTATGGACACATATACACTGTATAGCGTTTAACTGATGTTCCCACATATACAGCATTTGTCTTAGCTTATGAAAGGAAAAATATCGCGTGTTGTAATTGCATGGATATTTCGTACTGCAAGACCTGTTTACAATTTTAGCACATCGGCAAAATCCTGACAAAGTAAAGTTCTATAATGAACCGTACATTCATCACGAAAACACGTCTATATTATTTTGACTCCCCCCCGCCCCCTTGAACCCCACTTTTGTACAGTAATGCACCGTACATTACAGTTTCGATGTGGCTTTTCGTTATTGATTAAGCTCTAGTTATTTCATGTTTGTATTTCTTTCGCTTTGGTGTCTCTGATGGGAGCTGTTGGTCAATTGTTTCCATTCCTGATCATTGCCTTCACTTCTATTTTGATAGTATCTACCCTCATTGTTTGTTATAAGTCTTTCATTATAACTAAATGCGTTTAGCGAAGCCTGACAAAACAGTTCTAGTCTGTCACCAGATTTTGGATTCCGATTCGCCTTAATCGCAATGCTACCATACCCTTATGACATACTATATCCTTCCAGTTTCGTCAAATTGAAATTGTCTTGAGAAGTCGATGTGTTTGTCCTTATTTCACCTACAAAAACTTGTTGGTGCTCGTATTAATAATCGATGCGTTTGGTCATAAATATAGAAAATAATATATAACTTATCGAAATATATTCCTAGGAAATAGAAACTATACACTCATTTTTAAATTGTTATTGATAAAACATTTTAATGAAATGTGAATGCCAATTATACAAATATACCAGAAGCCTCCGTGGTGTAGTGGTTATGCTACTCGCCTTGTAAACCAGGAATCGCAGAATCAATCCCGGGCTTCTCCAGACCTTCGGATGAGTCTTTAAACCGAGATCCCTTCCCCATATTACATTAGCTGTTGGTGATACGTAAAACTCAAACACTCACAAATTATCATAATGGAAGTAAAACAAAGATCAGGAATCGATACAATTAACTTACTCCATCCATCAAAGACACCAAAGGGAAAGAAACACAAACATGAAGCGACCAGACCATAATGGAATTACAAGGCGATAAAATCCAGTTTGAATAAAAATAAAAAAGTAGTCATTTGATAAAGAGAATCTTACATAATCGCCGGATATAAAAGTTTGGATACAACAGATGCTATCAGATATAAAGTTTGCTTTGCTGCCTGATTTTACAGGGAGCACTTTGTCGTTTCACTTTCAAAGCATGCTTTGGACTAATGCGTCGGCCAACGCTCGAAATAAATTATTAACTGCTAAACTTCTTACTCGGGATTATCGGTATCATAAACTACGTAAATTATCTTCTATAAAAGGGTTATCCTTTGGAAGCAAGGAATACACCACAGAACTGAAAAATATGGAGTGTACATGCTTTCTGGGCCAGACTATTTTACTAAGCCTTTACTAAGTTTTTTAACAGACGTTATACTGATTTATGTTCAAACTTCATTGTTGGACTTAAATCTCTTCTACAACATGGCCTGACGGAGCCTGAATTTTGTGGTGACTTATATTTGTGTGTACAAGGTTTTGTAAAATAATTCTTCGATATAAAAGATTCGGTACAACATAAATGTTATACAACAGACTACATGCATGGTATGTAACACAATTGCGGTTATAACTCTCCTTCAGGAATCGATATAATTACCTCATACTTTCTATCAAAGACATTTAATTCTGAAACTAGATTGTCTGAACATGAAACATAATAGGACATGATTCTCACATAAGCATCGTGCTTACCATCAGATCTTGTACCATTTACCTTGTATCATATATGTTAATATGAATAATAAATACTGTTTTAACCTTCCTTTTTGAAAACACGCTGGTTGGTCAGACCGCAGACTCTATGGCGATTCCACATAAAAACTTTTGTTCTCGGAGATGTTGCATTGATGTGTTAAAAGGCTTTCATGCGGTCTAATAAATTATTTGTCTGAATCCGCGTAGAATCTATTTAAGTCCCCCCCCCACCTCCCCGTGTAATTTGTTTTAATGGCCCTTCCAAGGCGGTACTGTCACGGTTTATTTGTGTTATGGTTCGTAATTGAGTGTGTGTATCGCTTGTGTTTATTTTTTTGATAGCCAGTTGACCATTTTGTGGGAAAGTAACTGTCCTTTTGGCTTTCCGCTATTGATGTTTCCATGTGGGTGTGTGTTTTGTCACTTTGTGAGAAATTAATTATGCTTCTGGCTTTCCGCTGATGATCTTTCGATGTGGATTTAGATATTTCATGTTCATTTTTCTGTTAAAAAATGATGTCTCTGATGGGAGGTGTGGGGTCGTTGTGTCGATTCCTTCTGCTATTACCGTAGCGCCGTTTTTGGACTGACATTTATCTGCCGTAGATGGGTTGGTTCTCAGCAAAATTAATGATAAACGCGATGATTTTGATTGTGAAATTGTAAATTTACCAATCATGGAAGGTATTTCTCCTCGTGCGGCAACCTACGGTGTTTATAAATATTTGGCAATTAATTTGATTTGTTAGAGTGTCTAGTCATCAACTATCGAAATAAGTTATTAACTGCTAAACTTTATCAAATCATGAATTATAAAACAAACAAAAAATAAAAAATAAAATAAAAAGTCTCCCCGCCCTTCATAGTACAGGGGTTATATTTTCTAGTCCTTTGGGATCATTGCTTTCACTGCGGAAATTAGAAAATAATTGAGGGTCACTTATGAGACCGAGTTGGCCGAAAGTAGCTAGTCTGGACTAGAAAAAATATTGTACACTCTATGGTTTTCAGTTCTGTTTTGTAGTCTTTGCTTCCAAAGGATAGCCCTTTTTTTCAAATCATAAAATTTCACCACAGCTGGTGTTAAGGGAATGTGTGGCGGCCATAAAAATCCATGCCCTTCGTCATAGTTTGAGTTATATTTCCTCGTCCTTTGGGATCATTGATTTCACTGTGGAAATTAGAAAATATTTGACGGTCACTGATGAGGCCTAATATGCCGAAACTAGTTAGTCTGGTCCATAAAAATCTAGTACACATAATGGTGTTCAGTTCTGTTGTTGTCGTCCTTCCTTTCAAACGATTACCCCTTTTTCAGAACATTTACAGACGCCAATCCGATTTAGTTTCAAAATTCAATGATGGGCTTAAATGTATTCTGCAACACGGCCTATCGTAACCCGAAGTTTATGGTGACTTCGTTATATAAATACGGAAACACACAAGGATTTCAGTGCCCAATTTTGTATAATCATGCTGAACATTTTTTTTTTTTTTCATTTTGATAGCCAATTAGCCACTTTATGGGAAAGTAACTGTCCTTTTGGCTGTCCGCTATTGATGTTTCCACTAGGGTCTAGCGTTTTCATGTTTGTGTTTCTTTCCCTTTGGTGTCTCTGATGGGAGATGTAGATTCATTGTATCGATTCTTGATCATTGCCTTCACTTCTGTTTCGATATAAAGTATTGGGTATAACATAGATACTTCACGACAGACTGCACGCATGGTAGATAACCCTATCACGGTTAATAACTTGGATTCCCACTTTAATTGCACACCGGCTGGTCATGCCTCAGGCTCTGCGACTATTCAAGCGTAAAGGCCCACTTAAATTTGAGAAATAATTGGTTGGTACGTGGTCTCTCTTGTCGGGCCCACAGGAATCTAAATTTTGGATCTCTGTTGCCCAAGCACCTAGATGTTTAATGCTGTCGAGTTCTCATCGCTGGTTCAACTCTGAAATCTTTTGATTTTTATGTTCTCTGAGCTGTAGCACTGGTGAGTTATAAAGTCTTCATGCTGAGTAAACAGAAGTATATGTCACCACGACAGGACGACAGAACCGAGAACGAGAAACCACCCCCCCCCCCTACAAGTTAAAGACTATTTACTGACCGTTCCAAGGCGGTTCTTATAAAGCATTGAACTTTTGTTATAGTTTGCCTTTGAATGTGTGTTTCGCTTATATATTTATATTTTGAATAGCCCTTTGACCGTTTTGTGGGAAAGTAACTGTCCTTTAGGCTTTCTGCCAGTGATGTTTGCATTAGGGTATAGTTATTATGGCACCAACTTCGAAGAAGTTGGAAGGGCATATTGCTTCTGCCCTGTCCGTCCGTCCGCCCTTCCGTTACGCTTTAAGTACCTAGGTAAACTATAGAATGACATGAGCTAGGATCTTTGAATTTCGTGTATGGCATGAGCATAAAAAATAAGCGGATCCGTATTTTTTCTTTTCCGTCGGACTTGTCCTTGCAGAGTTATGTCCCTTTTTGACTTATGCATTGTGGCTATAGGGAAACCTTTTAAACAAAATATCTGGAGAACCGCTTGAGCTAGGCTCATGACATTTGGCATACAGTTTTAGTCTAATGTGTAGATTAACTGTTTAAGTTTGGACGAAATTCCGGAAATATTTAACAGAGTTATGCCCCTGTTTTTGACTTATGCACTGTGGCTATAGAGAAACATTGTGAACACAATATCTGGAGAACCACTTGAGCTAGGCTCATGATATTTGGCATACAGTTTGGGTCTAATGTGTAGATGACTTGATTAAGGTTCTGCCCTGTCCGTCCGTCAGTCCGTCTGTTACGCTTAAAGTACCTAAGTAAACTACAGAATGGCTTGAGCTAGGATCTTGAAATTTCATATATGGCATGAACATGAAAAATAAGCGGACTTGAATTTTTTCTTTTCCGTCGGACTTGTCCTTGCGGAGTTATGCCCCTTTTTGACTTATGCATTGTAGCTAGAGGAAAACCTTGTGAACAAAATATCTGGAGAACCGCTTGTGTTAGGCTCATGATATTTGGTCTACAGTTTCGGTCTAATGTGGTGTATATGACCTGGTTAACTATTGACGAAATTCCGGAAATATTTAACGGAGTTATGCCACTCTTTATGCCACTCACGAATCATTTGAGCTAGGATCTCGAAATTTCATATATGAATGTGCATGAAAAATAAGCGGACACGTTTTTTATTTATTTTTTTTCGCCGGACTTGTCTTTGCAGAGTTACGCCCCTTTTCGTACTTATTCATTGTGGCTATGGGAAAATCTTGAGAGCAAGATATCTGGAGAACCACTTGAGATAGACTCATGATAGTTAGTAAACAGTTTGGGTCTAAGGTGTAGATGACCTGATTAACTTTTGATGAAATTCCGAAAATATTTAACAGAGAAACGCCCCTTTTCGGACTATTTCAGTCTTTGAATCGACTGCATATTCGAAATTCGCAAAATTGCAGTACGTTTCCTCTGGCTTTCGTTGCCGGATCATTACAGGGTCACTGATGAGGCTTAATTAGCCGAAACTACGTAGTATGACCCATCTTCTTTCTTATGAATGTTTTCATTGCTCTTAAAGGAACTCATTTTAGATTTTTATTATGCTTGCGGCTATTGGGAAACCTTGTGAACAAATATCTGAAGAAACGCTTGAGCTAGGCTCATTATATTTAGTAGAGAGTTTGGGTCTAATGTGTAGATGACCTGATTAACTTTTGATGAAATTCCGAAAATATTTAATGGAGTAACGCCCCTTTTCGGACTTATGCATTGTGACAATTGGGGAAACATTGTGAGCAAAATATCCGAAGAGCTGCTTCAGCTAGGCTCATGATATTTAGTAGACAGTATGGGTCTAAGGTATAGATGACCTGATTAACTTTTGATGAAATTCCGAAAATATTTAATGGAGTTACGCTCTTTTTCGGACTAATGCATTGTGGCTATGGGGAAACTTTGTGAGCAAAATATCTTGAGAACCGCTTGAACTAGGCTCATAATATTTAGTAGACTATTAAGGTCTTAGGTGTAGATGACCTGATTATCTTTTGATGAAATTCCGAAAACAATTAACGGAGTTATGCCCCTTTTTTACTTATGCAATGTGGCTATAGGGAAACCTTGTGAACAAAATATCTGGAGAACCGCTCGAGCTAGGCTCATGATATTTGGTATACAGTTTGGGTCTAATGTGTAGATGACCTGTTTAACTCTTGGTGAAATTCTGAAAATATTTAATGGAGTTATATCCCTTTTTGGACATACATTTTGGCTATAGGGAAACCTTGTGAACAAAATAACTGGAGAACCACTCGAGTAAGGCACAAGATATTTGACAGTATGTTTGCTACCTAGGCATAGATGACATGACTTGTTTAAAATCTGTTAATATTTGACATGTTTATTTTTAATGCAAATGATCATGAGGTACTGTTTACCGTCCCATTTCGGGACAAGCATATGGTTGGGGGCATACTGTTTCACAAACACAATTTCTAGTTTGACTTATGCATTGTGGCTATAGGGAAACCTTGTGAACCAAATATCTGGAGAACCGCTTGAGCTAGGCTCATGATATTTGGCATACAGTTTAAGTCTAATGAGTAGATGACCTGAATAACTTTCGACGAAATTCCATAAATATTTAACGGAGTTATGCCTCTTTTTATGCCCCCAACTTCGAAGAAGTTGGAGGGTTAGAAGTTGGAGGGTCATATTGCTTCTACCCTGTCCGTCCGTCAGTCCGTCTGTTATGGTTTAAGTACCTAGGTAAACTATAGAGCAAGGATATTGAAATTTCATATATGGCATGAGCATGAAAAATAAGCGGACCCGCATTTTTTTTCTTTTCCGTGGGACTTGTCCTTGCGGAGTTGTGCCCCTTTTTTTACTTTTGCATTGTGGCTATAGGGAAACCTTCTCAACAGAATATCTGGAGAACCGCTTTAGCTAGGCTCATGACAATGTGTAGATAACCTGATTAAGTTCTGACTAAATTCCGGGAATATTTAACGGAGTTATGCCCCTAAAGGACTTATGCATTGTTGCTATAGGGAACATTGTGAACAAAATATCTGGAGAACCGCTATAGGGAAACCCTGTGAACAAAATATCTAGAGAACCGCTTGAGCTAGGCTCATGATATTTAGCATACAGTTTGGGTCTAATGTGTAGATGACCCGAATAACTTTTGACGAAATTCCGGAAATATTTAACAGAGTTATGCCCCTTTTGGACTTTTGCATTGTTGCTATAGGGAACCTTGTGAACAAAATATCGAGAGAACCGCTTGAGCTAGGCTCATAATATTTGGCATACAGTTTGGTTCAAATGTGAAGATGACCTAATTAACTCTTGACCAAATTCCGAAAAATTTTTAACGGAGGTATGCTCTTTTTTCGACTTAAGCATTGTGGATATGGGGAGACCTTGTGAACAAAATATCTGGAGAACCGCTTGAGCTAGGCTCATGGCATTTGGCATACAGTTTAGGTAAAGTGTGTAAATAACCTGATTAAGTTTTGACGAAATTCCGAAAATATTAAATGGAGTTATGTCCCTTTTTAGACTTATGCATTGTGGCTATAGGGAAACCTTGTGAACAAACTATCTGGAGAACCGCTTGAGCTAGGCTCATGAAATTTGGCGTACTATTTGGGTCTAATGTGGAGATGACCTGATTAAGGTTCTGCCCTGTCCGTCTGTCAGTCTGTCCGTCCGTTACGCTTTAAGTACCTAGGTAACCTACAGAATGGTTTGAGCTAGGATCTTGAAATTTCATATATGGCATGAGCATGAAAAATAAGCATGACCCGTATTTTTTTCTTTTCCGTCGGACTTGTAATTGCGGAGTTATGCCCCGTTTTTGACTTATGCATTGTGGCTATAGGGAAACCTTCTCAACAGAATATCTGGAGAACCGCTTTAGCTAGGCTCATGATAATGTGTAGATAACCTGATTAAGTTTTGACTAAATTCCGAAAATATTTAACGGAGTGATGCCCCTTTTCTGACTTATGCATTGTGGCTTTATGGAAACATTGTGAACAAAATATCTTGAGAACCGCTTTAGCTAGGCTCATGATATTTGGCATACAGTTTGGATCTAATGTTTAGATGACCTGATTAACTTTTGACTAAATTCCGAAAATATTTAATGGAGCTTTGCCCCTTTTGGACTTATGCATTGTGGCTAAAGGGAAACTTTAAACTTTTATTGTGGCTATAGGGACCTGATTAACTTTTGGCCAAATTCCGAAAACCTTTAACGCAGTTATGCACCTTTTTCGACTTAAGCATTGTGGCTATAGGGAAACCTTGTGAACAAAAGATCTGGAGAACCGCTTGAGCTAGGCTTATAATATTTGGCATACAGTTTGTGTAGATGTCCTTGTTAACTTTTGATCAAATTCCGAAAAAAATAACGGATGTGTAGATGTCCTGATTAACTTTTGACCAAATTCCGAAAAAAAAAATAACGGAGTTGTGTGCCTTTTTCGACTTAAGCATTGTGGCATACAGTTTGTGTAGATGTCCTGATTAACTTTTGACCAAATTCCGAAAAAAATAACGGAGTTATGTGCCTTTTTCGACTTAAGCATTGTGGCTTTGGGGAAACCTTATGAGCATAATATCTTGAGAACCGCTTGAGCTAGGCTTATGATATTTGGCATACAGTTTGTGTCAAATGTGTAGATAACCTGATTACCTCTTGACAAAATTCGCGCCTTGTTCGACTTAAGCATTGTGGCTAAAGGGAAACCTTGTGAACAAAATATCTGGAGATCCGCTTTAGCTAGGCTCATGATATTTGGCATACAATTTGAATCTAATGTGTAGATGAACTGTGTAACTTTTGACCAAAGTCCGAAAATATTTAATGGAGTTATGCCCCTTTTTGGACTTATGCATTGTGGCTATAAGGGAACCTTGTGAACAAAATATCTGGAGAATCGCTTGAGCTAGGCTCATAATATTTAACATACAGTTTGGGTATAATGTGTAGATGACCTGATAAACGTTTGACGAAATTCAGAAAATATTTAATGGAGTTATGCCCCTTTCTGGACTTATGCATTGTGGCTTTTGGGAAATCTTATGAACAAAATATATGGAGATATGCTTGAGCTAGGCTTATTGCATTTGGTATACAGTTTGTGTCTAATGTGTAGATGACCTGATTATCTTTTGAAGAAATTCTGAAAATATTTAATGGAGTTATGCCCCTTTTTGGACATATACTTTTTTGCTATAGGGAAACCTTGTGAACAAAATAACTGAAGAACCACTTGAGCTAGGCTCATGATATTTGGCAGTCTGTTTGCTACTAAGGCACAGATGACCTGAATAATTTTTGTTTAAAATCTGTTAATATTTGACAGATTTATTTTGATGCAAATGATCATGAGGTACTCTTTACTGTCCCATTTAGGGACAAGCATATGGTAGGGGGCATAGTGTTTCAAAAACCCATTTTGTAGTTTCATGTTCGTGTTTCTTTCCCTTTGGTGTCGCTGATGGGAGGTGTGAGTGAATTATATCGATTCCTATCCATTGTCACATTTATATTAAGACTCTATATCCTACATCTTTTTATCGATGGAGATGAAACCCGATGCCTAGAAAAATTCACAATTACATATTGCAGTCAACAAATGGCACCATGTGGAAATGTAACTAACAATGAGGAAAACAAAAAAGGAGAAAAACACGAATCACAAACAGCACATCAACGACCTCCCTCTTCCCCACAAGAGCTGACCAAGATACAACAGCCACAATAAATAAATACAAGCTCCCTCTTCCCATCAAGTACTGGCCAAGGTGCAACAGCCACAATAAATAAAAACAAGCTCCCTCTTCCCCACTAGAATTGACCAAGGTGCAACAGCCACAATAAATAAATACATGCTCCCTCTTCCCAACAAGAGTTGACCAAGGTGCAACAGCCACAATAAATAAATACAAGCTCCCTCTTCCCCACAAGAGTTGACCAAGATGCAACAGCCAAAATAAATAAATACAAGTTCCCTCTTCCCCACAAGTGTTGACCAAGGTGCAACAGCCACAATAAATAAAAACAAGCTCCCTCTTCCCCACGAGTGTTGACCAAGGTGCAACAGCCACAATAAATAAATACAAGCTCCCTCTTCCCCACAGGTGTTGACCAAGGTGCAATAGCCACAATAAATAAATACAAGCTCCCGCTTCCCCACAATAGTTGACCAAGGTGCAACAGCCACAAATAATAAATACAAGCTCCCTCTTCCCCACAAGTGTTGACCAAGGTGCAACTGCCACAATAAATAAATACAAGTTCCCTCCTCCCCACAAGTGTTGACCAAGCTGCAACAGCCACAATTAATAAATACAAGCTCCCTGTTCCCCACAAGAGTGGACCAAGATTCAACAGCCACGATAAATAAATGCTGAAACAGCCACAATAAATAAATACAAGCTCCCTCTTCCCCACAAGAGTTGACCAAGGTGCAACAGCCACAATAAATAAATATAAGCTCCCTCTTCCCCACAAGAATTGACCAAGGTGCAACAGCCACGATAAATAAATACAAGCTCCGCCTTTCCCACAGGAGTTGACCAAGGTGCAATAGCCACAATAAATAAATACAAGCTCCCTCTTCCCCACAAGTGTTGACCAAGGTGCAACAGCCACAATAAATAAATACAAGCTCCCTCTTCCCCACGAGAGTTGACCAAGATGCAACAGCCACAATAAATAAAAACAAGCTCCCTCTTCCCCACAAGTGTTGACCAAGGTGCAATAGCCACAATAAATAAATACAAGCTCCCTCTTCCCCACAAGAGTTGACCAAGGTGCAACAGCCACAATAAATAAATACAAGCTCCCTCTTCCCCACAAGTGTTGACAAAGGTGCAACAGCCACGATAAATAAATACAAGCTCCTTCTTCCCCACAAGTGTTGACCAAGGTGCAATAACCACAATAAATAAATACAAGCTTCCTCTTCCTCACAAGAGTTGACCAAGATGCAACAGCCACAAAATTTAATACAAGCTCCCTCTTCCCCACAAGCGTTGACCAAGATGCAACAGCCACAATAAATATATACAAGCTCCCTCTTCCCCAAAGTGTTGACCAAGGTGCAATAGCCACAATAAATAAATACAAGCTCCCTCTTCCCCACAAGTGTTGACAAAGGTGCCATAGCCACGATAAACAAAAAAGCTCCCTCTTCCCCACAAGTGTTGACCAAGGTGCAATAGCCACAATAAATAAATACCAGCTCCCTCTTCCCACGAGAATGGACCAAGGTGCAACAACCACAATAAATAAATACAAGCTCCCGTCTCCCCACAAGAGTTGACCAAGGTGCAACAGCCACAATAAATAAATACAAGCTCCCTCTTCCCCACAAGAGTTGACCTAGGTGCAACAGCCACGATAAACAAAAAAGCTCACTCTTCCCCACGAGAGTGGACCAAGGTGCAACAGCCACGATAAGTAAAAAAAAGCTCCCTCTTCCCCACAAGTGTTGACCAAGATGTAAAAGCCACAATAAATAAATACAAGCTCCCTCTTCCCCACAAGAGTTGACCAAGATGCAACAGCCACAATAAATAAATACAAGCTCCCTCTTCCCCACGAGTGTGTTGACCAAGGTGCAACAGCCACGATAAATAAATACAAGCACTCTCTTCCCCACGAGAGTGGACCAAGGTGCAACAGCCACGATAAGTAAATACAAGCTCCCTCTTCCCCACAAGAGTTGACCAAGATGCAACAGCCACGATAAATAAATACAAGCTCCCTCTTCCCCACAAGTGTTGACCAAGGTGCAATAGCCACAATAAATAAATAAAAGCTTCCTCTTCCTCACAAGAGCTGACCAAGATGCAACAGCCACAAAATTTAATACAAGCTCCCTCTTCCCCACAAGCGTTGACCAAGATGCAACAGCCACAATAAATATATACAAGCTCCCTCTTCCCCACAAGTGATGACCAAGGTGCAATAGCCAAAATAAATAAATACAAGCTCCCGCTTCCCCACAAGTGTTGACAAAGGTGCAATAGCCACAATAAATAAATGCAAGCTCCCTCTTCCCCACAAGTTTTGACCAAGGTGCAATAGCCACAATAAATAAATATAAGCTCCCTCTTCCTCACGAGAGTGGACCAAGGTGCAACAGCCACAATAAATAAATACAAGCCCCCGTCTCCCGACAAGAGTTGACCAAGGTGCAACAGCCACAATAAATAAAAACAAGCTCCCTCTTCCCCACAAGTGTTGACCAAGGTGCAATAGCCACAATAAATAAATACAAGCTCCCTCTTCCCCACAAGTGTTGACCAAGGTGCAACAGCCACGATAAATAAATACAAGCTCCCTCTTCCCCACACGAGTTGACCAAGATGCAACAGCCACAATAAATAAATACAAGCTCCCTCTTCCCCACAAGTGCTGACCAAGATGCAACAGCCACAATAAATAAATACAAGCTCCCTCTTCCCCACAAGAGTTGACCAAGGTACAACAGCCACAATAAAAAAAACAAGCTCCGTCTTCCCCATGAGAGTGGACCAAGGTGCAACAGCCACGATAAATAAATACAAGATCCCTCTTCCCCACGAGAGTGGACCAAGGTGCAACAGCCACGATAAATAAACACAAGCTCCCTCTTCCCCACAAGAGTTGACCAAGATGCAACAGCCACAATAAACAAATACAAGCTCCCTCTTCCCCACAAGAGTTGACCAAGATGCAACAGCCACAATAAATAAATACAAGCTCCATCTTCCCCACGAGTGTTGAACAAGGTGCAACAGCCACAATAAATAAATGCAAGCTCCCTCTTTCCAACGATAGTGGACCAAGGTGCAACAGCCACAATAAATAAATACAAGCTCCCTCTTCCCCACAAGAGTTGACCAAGGTGCAACAGCCACGATAAATAAATACAAGCTCCCTCTTCCCCACGAGAGTGGACCAAGGTGCAACAGCCACGATAAATAAATACAAGCTCCCTCTTCCCCACAAGAGTTGACCAAGATGCAACAACAACAATAAATAAATACAAGCTCCTTCTTCCCCACAAGATTTGACCAAGATGCAACAGCCACAATAAAAAATACAAGCTCCCTCTTCCCCACAAGAGTTGACCAAGATGCAACAGCCACAATAAATAAATACGAGCTCCCTCTTCCCCACGAGTGTTGACCAAGATGCAACAGCCACAATAAATAAACACAAGCTCCCTCTTCCCCACGAGTGTTGACCAAGGTGCAACAGCCACAATAAACAAATACAAGCTCCCTCTTCCCCACGAGAGTGGACCAAGGTGCAATAGCCACAATAAATAAATACAAGCTCCCTCTTCCCCACAAGAGTTGACCAAGGTGCAATAGCCACAATAAATAAATACAAGCTCCCTCTTCCCCACAAGAGTTGACCTAGGTGCAATAGCCACAATAAATAAATACAAGCTCCCTCTTCCCCACAAGAGTTGACCAAGGTGCAATAGCCACAATAAATAAATACAAGCTCCCTCTTCCCCACAAGAGTTGACCAAGGTGCAACAGCCACGATAAATAAATACAAGCTCCCTCTTCCCCAAAAGAGTTGACCAAGATGCAACAGCCACAATAAATAAATACAAGCTCCCTCTTCCCCACAAGAGTTGACCAAGATGCAACAGCCACAATAAATAAATACAAGCTCCCTCTTCCCCACAAGTGTTGACCAAGGTGCAACAGCCACAATAAATAAATACAAGCTCCCTCTTCCCCACGAGAGTGGACCAAGGTGCAACAGCCACAATAAATAAATAAATTAATACATTGCGATAACACAGCCGTGAAACATAGTGCATTTTTTCGCATCTCCAAAATGGGTACTTTTCTGATGAAAATCCATGATTTTTTTCTTATTTTTACTGCAAACTTAGGTTGTGGTTGCTCGTTTGAACCGCCTCATTGAGGCGGTTCTAACGAGTACCCACAACCTATGTATTGGAGCAGAAATAAGGAAAATCATGTAAATCATGTATACCCCCGTAAACCTCAGTTTTCTCTATATAAAGTGGGGTTTAGGGGTGTTCATTTCACTAACTTGTTCACATCATGAATGAATAAAAAAATCAATAAAACCTTTTAATAATACACAACCCTAAGCACATACAACATAAAGACAGCATGAATAAAATCAACGAAATCACGCCTATACAAATACATGGTAGATATTTGCGCCGAAAAAAATGAAGATGTAATGATGAAAAATTGTGATATTTCTTTTTATTTTGCTCACATAATAGATTGTGGGTACATCTTAAAACTGCCTCAGGCGGTTCGTAGGAATGTCCACAATCCATATTTAATATAGATTGTGGGTACATGTAGAACCGCCTCAGATGGTTCGTACGAATGTCCACACTCTATATTTAATTGCAGAAATAAGACAAATAAAGTTTTACTACTGTAAACCCCAGTTTTGCTACAGAAACTTAAGGTCTAAAATTATATAGGCGTGTTTTTATTCCAAAACCGTGCAACAACGGGTCGCATAGAATGAACAACACAAGCACAACGTTAGATATTTCAAGATCGATAGTCACTTGTGGCAGTCTAAAAGATTTTAAGGGGAATGGGAACACCTTCAGAGGAGGCAACTCCTGCAAACGTATTTTTGTCTTCCATGTCAATAAGGGTCAACGCTTAAAGGAAAGAATATTCTTTCTTTGAAGAGTTGACCCCTTTCTCAGTGGGACAGGGCTTATAGAAAGCGAACAGGTAGTCCTGAAAGTTATCTCCCTTTGAAGAATGGCGTAAAACATGCCAGGTGTTCTCATTCCCCATAAAGGGCCTAAATAATAATATGAAACTGGAGGAGGGTGTTGAATATTCGTAAAGGCCAGAGATGAAATAAGCCATCACATATGCAGTAGTTACATGCAATCACAATTTGCTGACCATTCCGAAGCTGTTGTATCTTTGCAGATTCTTAAATGTTTCTTGGAAATACCTCTTCGTGCATGTACTGTTCTGTGTTCGTTTTTTGTGTGTATTCGCTTTACTACAAAGTCTTCATTGTGAAAACACGCCAGATGAAAAATTCGAAAACACGCCAGATGAAAAATTCCGATATTTTTCATATTTTTGCTCTAAGCATAGATTGTGAGTAAGGTAATCTTTAAAACTGCCTCGGCACGAGTACCCACAATCTATATTTTTGAGCAGAAATAAGAAAATCATGCATATTTCCCTGTAAACCGCAAATTCACAAAATATAAATTGAGTTTTAAGGGGTCAATGTTATATAGGCGAAGTCTAAATGTTGGTTTGCGTTTGCTCCAGCATTTCAGAAGTTTGTTGCTTTGTTTGATCTGTGTCGTTATTTGATTTTTGTATTCTCGGAGATGTTGCACTGTTGAGTTGGGAAAGTATGAGTGAAGGCAATGTTCAGGAATCGAAACCATCATGTAAAACACGCCTATATAATTTTGACCCCTACAAACCCCACTTTTATACAGTAAAACTTGGGTTAATAGGGGTATATATTATATATCTTATTTCTTCTCAAAACAAAGCATGTGGGTTCTCGTTAGAACCGCCTCACAACAACAATACATGTTTTGAGTTTAAATATGAAAAATATTAGGAGTTTTACCTGGAAATTATCATTTTTTGGTAAAGAAATTTTTCCAATATATTTGAATAGGCGTGTTTTCATAATGCATTCAATCCACACTACCCATCAGAGACACCAAATGACCCTTCATGCGGACTGAACAAATTATATGTCTAAATCGCGACAGAATCACGGGAGAGGGATGCGGCCGCATAAATTTACGATTTACACCACCCCCCCCCAGTGAAATTCTTTTCACTGACCGTTCCTAGGCGGTTCTTCCGTCGCGGTTTATTTTTATTATGGTTTGTGTTGGAGTGTGTTTATCGCTGTATATATTTTTGTTTGGGTAGCCAAATTGCCAGTTTGTGGAAAAGTAAATGTCAATTTGGCTTTTTGCTATTGATGTTTCCATTAGGTTCTAGTTATTTAATGCCTGTGTTTCTTTTCCTTTTGTGTCTCTGGTGGGTGCTGTGGGTTAATAGTATCGATTCCTGATCATTGCTTTCACTTCTAACAGAAGCGATAAACTGCAACAAAAACTATTTTTCTAACTCATCAGTGTAACATCTCCGAGAACACAAAAAACAAACATCCAAGGCTAGCCACAAACGCAAGGCGTAGTCCACCTATTGCACCGGAGTAGACAAACAGGGAAGGAGCATAAAAACAAGCGCTTTACAGGTAGAACATTCCAGCCGACAGACTATGTATATTATATGCTGGCGACAAATTAACATAGAATGAACGACCAAACAAGTATTATGTAGAATTATGTAGAATAATAATAAAATACTACAAGTATATTGATTTTCGTGTCGTACATTATATTTTTAACTGTGTTCATTAAGACATTTTGCATGCTAAGAATGCATTTGGACACATATATAAACTAGAAGGCACAAACATTACTACAAACTTCGGGTTCAAGATGTTCATAACTAACCATGTCGTATGTTAACAACTCAATTATTTAATATGGTTAATACGAGTATGCTAATAATTTGCTAACATGGCAAAACAAAAGTATCGATTCTAACTCATTGCCTTTTCTTCTATTTTACAAATTTTAAGGCTATTCGCAGTTTTCCAGAGTACAACGGTTGGTTTCGTTTTGTTCCAGCATTTCTGTTATTCAATTCTGTTGAGTCCTCATCGAAATGTCATCTCTGTAGTCGTTTGATTGTTTATGTTCTCGGAGATCTTGCTATTGGAAATCATTCATGCGGATTGAAATAAGTATTTGTCTTAAACACGACAGAACCAAGTGGGAGAATTGTGACCACGTTAAATCGGTTTAGGCTCACCAGTAAAAACATTTTAATTTACTGACCTTCGAGGGCGGCTCTACTGTCGTGATTTGTTATTGCAATAGTTTATCTTTGCATGTATTCAGGTATTGCTAATATCTCATTATTTTTGATACACACACGCACCCAAGGGAAATACTTTTACTGACCGGTTCATGGCAGTTTTTGTGTCGCGTTTTATTTTTGTTGTAGTTTATCGCTTATATCTCTGTATTTTGGATAGACATTTGACCAGTTTGTGGAAAAGTAACTGTCTTCCTCACGTGAACACGTCTGTAAAATGGACTCCCCCGCCCCTAAACCCAACTTTATATAGAGAAACCTTGGGTTTACGGGGTACATATGTCTTTCTTGTGTCTTCTCCAAGACATTGGTTGTGGGTACTTGTTAGATCCGCCTCAATGAAGCGGCTCTAACGAGCACATGCAACCTATGTTAGCTGTAGAAATAAGAAAAATGTCACGGATTTTCTTTAGGAAAGTAGCCAATCTGGAGATGTGAAAAATGCACTATATCGCACGGCTGTGTTATCGTAATGTTTTGGATTTCTGCTAGTGATGTTTCCATTAAGGTTTAGTTATTTCGTAAGCGTTGTTCTTTCCGTTTCATGTCTCTGACGGGAGGTGAGGGGTGATTTATCGATTCCTGATCATTGCCGTCACTTCTAGTTAGGATGGAAGGTGTGAGCTAAGGTTATTGATTTTTTTTCATTGTCTTCTTTTATATTATTAACATTTTTCTGAAACGATATCAACAAAGTAGAAGTAAAACAAAGATCAGGAATCGATACAATTAACTTACTCCACCCATCAAAGACACCCAAGGGAAAGAAACACAAACATTAAGCGACCAGACCATAATGGAAACCTAAACAAATGAAGGCCATAAGGACAGTTACTTTCCCACAAAATGGCCATCTGGCCATCCAAAATAAAAAGACACAAGGGATACACACAGTAAGTAACAAACAACAACATAAATAAACCACCACAGAAGAACCACCTTGGAACGGTTAGTGGAAAGATTTCCACTGTGGGGCTTAAATCGATTTTACGTGGCCACAATCCTCGCCCTTACTTCCGTCGCGATTTAGACAAATAATTTGTTCAGTCCGCATGAAGGCCTCCTAACTCATCAGTGCAACATCTCCGTGAACACAAAATTCAAAGAACCACAGAGGTGAGACAATGGTGAGGACTCGACAGCAAGAAACCACTGAAATGCTGGAGCAAAAGAAAACCAACAGTTAGACTCCGATGGGCCCAACCAGAGACAGAGCATCAGGCACCAACCAACATTACTAAGAATTAGATCTCTCTAATTCTCAAAAAGCCTTTATGTTGGAACCGTCATAGAATCTGAGGCCTGACCCACCGGCATGCAATTAAAGAGGGAAGCAAAGTTGCCAACCGTGATTGGGTTAACTACCATGCATGCAGTCTGTCGTATAACATCCATGTTGTACCCAATCTTTTTATATCGAAGAATGATTTTACGAAATTGGGTGCTGAAGTCATTGCGATAATATATTTTTTCTGAATGTAAAAACTAAGTCACCATAAAATTCGGGTTCCGATAGATCTTATTGCAGAAGAGATTTAAGTCCAATATTGAATTCAGAAATTTTATCAGAATGGCGTCTATGAAATTTTGAAACTGCTTTGCGTAGTTTATGGTACTGATAACCCTGATTAAGGAGTTTAGCCGTTATTAATTAATTACGAGTGTTGAAGTCAGTTACATGACTACACACTCTAGCAAATCGAATTAATTGCGAAATATAAACGCCATAGGATGGCGCACGAGGAACATCACCATCACAAAAAAAAAAGAAAATTTACAATCTCAAAATCAAAGTCATCGCGTTTATCATAAATTCTGCACGAAACAAACCCATCTACAATAGATAGATGTAAATCCAAAAACGGGGCCTCGGTATCAGAAGAATTTGCTTTATTTAACTTAAGTTCTGGGGGGTAAATCTGATTGATCAAACCATCGAAATAGGTATTATCAATATTTAATAAATCATCTAAATATCTAGAAGTGGAGCTAAAAGCTTCAATAATTTCAGATTGGTTATCAATGGAAAGCGACAACATGAAGTCTCTTTCATAACAGTAGAAGAACAGATCACCCACAAGAGGTGCGCAATTCGTACCCATCGGAATACCAACAATTTGTCTTAATAACTTAGTACCGAATCTAATATAAATATTTTCAAGTAGAAAGGTGGGGGCATCACACACTTTCTGACATGGCCAAAAGTGTATTATTCTTATGCTCTTTAGAAGTGAAAAATGCATTTCTGACATCACATGCAAGATAGAGAGAATCTTCTCTGTGACAAGCCCATTCAATTAAATCATTAAGTTTTTCTTTTATAAGATTATGAGGAAGTGTAGTGTAAAGAGTGGAAAAATCGTAAGTAGACAGACTTGAAGCACGAAAATGTCTGGATTTTACGAAAGCCGGGTAGTGCCATTTCATATTTCTAACTTCTAACTTCTAACTTCTTACTTCTAACTTCTAACTTCTTACTTCTAACTTCTAACTTCTTACTTTTAACTTCTTACTTCTAACTTCTTACTTCTAACTTCTAACTTCCATGTTGTATATTGTTGTTTTTAATATATTTTTGGGGGAGGGGGGGGGCGGGGTGATTTTACGGCCCTTTCAAGATTTTTAAACTCATATCGAGCCGACCGTTGATCAGAGGTAAGCAAAATCCGAAGTACCCGGAGAAAAGCCATCTTGCCTTCCGTTGCATAACTTGGCGTTTCACACTGGCAAACCTGTGTTGGCGTGTGTGTGTGTGGGGGGGGGGTGGGAGGTAGGGTGTGGTGCGTGCATTCGTGCGTGCGTGCGTGCGTGCATGTGTGTGTATACCTGTGTGAACATTTCTTATTTCTAACATCTTATTTCTGACTTCTAACTTCTTACTTCTAACTTCTAACTTCTAATTTCTAACTTCTAACTTCTTACTTCTAACTTCTAACTTCTAATTTCTAACTTCTTACTTCTAACTTCTAACTTCTAATTTCTAACTTCTAACTTCTAACTTCTAATTTCTAACTTCTTACTTCTAACTTCTTACTTCTAACTTCTAACTTCCATGTTGTATATTGTTGTTTTTAATATTTTTTTTTTGGGGGGGAGGGCGGGGGTGATTTTACGGCCCTTTCAAGATTTTTACACTCATATCGAGCCGATCGTTAATCAGAGGTAAGCGAAATCCGAAGTATTTTTCTTTCTTTTTTTCTTTTTTCTGGGAGGCGGGGGGGGATTTTACGGCTCTTCAAGGTTTTTACACTCATATCGAGCCGATCGTTAATCAGAGGTAAGCATAATCCGAAGTACCCGGAGAACAGCCATTTGGCCTTCCGTTGCAGAACTTGACGTTGCAGAACTTTACGGCCTTTCAAGATTTTTACACTCATATCGAGCCGATCGTTAATCAGAGGTAAGCGAAATCCGAAGTATTTTTCTTTCTTTTTTTCTTTTTTCTGGGAGGCGGGGTGATTTTACGGCCCTTCAAGGTTTTTACACTCATATCGAGCCGATCGTTAATCAGAGGTAAGCATAATCCGAAGTACCCGGAGAACAGCCATCTGGCCTTCCGTTGCAGAACTTGGCGTTTCACACTGGCAAACATGTGTTGGCAAGTGTGTGTGTGTGTGGGGGGGGGGTTGTGGTGCGTGCGTTCGTGCGTGCGTGCATGTGTGTGTGTATACCTTTGTGAACATTTCTTATTTCTAACTTCTTACTTCTAACTTCTTACTTCTAACTTCTTACTTCTAACTTCTAACTTCTAACTTCTTACTAACTTCTAACTTCTTACTTCTTACTTCTAACTTCTTACTTCTAACATCTAACTTCTTACTTCTAACTTCCATGTTGTATATTGTTGTTTTAATTTTTTTTTGGGGGGGGGTGTGGGGGCGGGGGCTGGGTGATTTTACGGCCCTTTCAAGATTTTTACACTCATATCGAGCCGATCGTTGAACAGAGGTAAGCGAAATCCGAAGTACCCGGAGAAAAGCCATCTGGCCTTCCGTTGCAGAACTTAGCGTTTCACACTGGCAAATCTGTGTTGGCGTGTGTGTGGGGGGATGCGTGCGTGCGTTCGTATGTGCGTGCGTACGTGCGTGTGAGTGTAGAAGCTAGAAGTAAGAAGTTAGAAGTTAGAAATAAGAAGTTAGAAATAAGAAATGTTCACACAGGTATACACACACGCACGCACGCACGCACGAACGCACGCACGCACCCCCCCCACCCCCACCAACACACGCACACACGCCAACACAGGTTTGCCAGTGTGAAACGCCAAGTTCTGCAACGGAAGGCCAGATGGCTTTTCTCCGGGTACTTCGGATTTCGCTTACCTCTGATCAACGATCGGCTCGATATGAGTGTAAAAATCTTGAAAGGGCCGTAAAATCACCCCGCCCCCCCCAAAAAAAAAAATATATTAAAAACAACAATATACATTATGGAAGTTAGAAGTAAGAAGTTAGAAGTTAGAAGTAAGAAGTTAGAAATTAGAAGTTAGAAGTAAGAAGTTAGAAGTTAGAAATTAGAAGTTAGAAGTTAGAAGTAAGAAGTTAGAAATTAGAAGTTAGAAGTTAGAAGTAAGAAGTTAGAAATTAGAAGTTAGAAGTTAGAAGTAAGAAGTTAGAAGTAAGAAGTAAGAAGTTAGAAGTAAGAAGTTAGAAGTTAGAAGTAAGAAGTTAGAAGTAAGAAGTTAGAAGTTAGAAATAAGAAGTTAGAAATAAGAAATGTTCACAAAGGTATACACACACACATGCACGCACGCACGAACGCACGCACCACAACCCCCCCCCACACACACACACACACTTGCCAACACATGTTTGCCAGTGTGAAACGCCAAGTTCTGCAACGGAAGGCCAGATGGCTGTTCTCCGGGTATTTCGGATTATGCTTACCTCTGATTAACGATCGGCTCGATATGAGTGTAAAAACCTTGAAGAGCCGTAAAATCACCCCCCCCCGCCTCCCAGAAAAAAGAGAAGGCAAGATTGCTTTTCTCCGGGTACTTCGGATTTCGCTTTCCTCTGATCAACGGTCGGCTCGATATGAGTGTAAAGATCTTGAAAGGGCCGTAAAATCACCCCGCCCCCCTCCCCCCAAAAATATATTAAAAACAACAATATACAACATGGAAGTTAGAAGTTAGAAGTAAGAAGTTAGAAGTTAGAAGTAAGAAGTTAGAAGTTAGAAGTAAGAAGTTAGAAGTAAGAAGTTAGAAGTAAGAAGTTAGAAGTTAGAAATAAGAAATGGCCCTACCCGGCTTTCGTAGGATTTCAATTTATTTAAAACCTAATTCGAATTTTTTTATAGACCAAAACAGATTTCTTCCTGATCTTTCAAAGACTTTATCACAATATTTAATCACATGCGTTTTAATAGCAGTAAGACAGGAAGTTAATAATTTAGAAAGTTCAGTGGCAGTGCAAGAGCTAGAATTTGCGATAAACCGTGCTTTGTAAGGTCTTTTATGAAGTTTTGGTAACAAGTATAGCGTAGGAAAGTAGAAGTAAAACAAAGATCAGGAATTGATACAATTAACTTACTCCACCCATAAAAGACACCAAAGGGAAAGAAATACAAACATTAAGCGACCAGACCATAATGGAAACCTAAACAAAGGAAGGCAATAAGGACAGTTACTTTCCCACAAATTGGCCATATGGCCATCCAAAATTAAAAGACACAAGTGATACACACAGTAAGTAACAAACAACAACATAAATAAATCGCCACAGAAGAGCCGCCTTGGAACGGTCAGTGGAAGATTTCCACTGGGGGGCTTAAATCGATTTTACGTGGCCACAATCCTCGCCCTTACTTCCGTCGCGATTTAGACAAATAATTTGTTCAGTCCGCATGAAGGCCTCCTAACTCATCAGTGCAACATCTCCGTGAACACAAAAATCGAAGAACCACAGAGGTGAGACAACGGTGAGGACTCGACAGCAAGAAACCACTGAAATGCTGGAGCAAAAGAAAACCAACAGTTAGACTCCGATGAGCCCGACCAGAGACAGAGCATCAGGCACCAACCAGCATTATCTCTCTAATTCTCAATAAGCCTTTACGTTGGAGCCGTCATAGAATCTGAGGCCTGGCCCACCGGCGTGCAATTAAAGAGGGAAGCAAAGTTGCCAACCGTGATTGGGTTAACTACCATGCATGCAGTCTGTCGTATAATATCCATGTTGTACCCAATCTTTTTATATCGAAGAATGATTTTACGAAATTGGGTGCTGAAGTCATTGTCTTGGCCTTCAGAAACACACACAGCAAACTTGGTGGCTGAATGACAAACGTGTTTATCTACTATAGCTCTCTCTTCAGCTAAAGGCTGAAGTTCATAGGCCTAAGTACCACAAAAATGTTTTTGCAAGAACAGTTAGCATTTTAGCTACTAACGAGCTACTTAAGTTTACATAGCTTTGGGCAAATGGGCCAGAAATGCTAAATGAATCTCGGTCGGACCAAATCTAACCGATTTTTACCTAAAATGTTTTATTTGTTTCCACAACCAGTGTGTCTAGCTGTATTTCATGAAATTTTTAAGACCATTAAATCTTAGATATGCACCGGTCTGTTTTTGTTCTCTTGTGTACATATTCTCCGAAGAGTTCACAAAATATCATGCAGTCAACCGCAAATACTCTTTACTGACGAACAGACCTGGAGTTGTATTCTTGCAAAATAAGTAAGCCCTTTCTAAATGTTTTATTCAACTTTAAAGCAAGCATAGTTCCCTGAACATCATTTTCGTCGTTTTCAATGAGTAATGCATTCCCATCCATGTACGCCAGTTGACACCATCAGCATACGTGCTATGGACACCGCTGTGGTATAAACCATTAAGGTTTGCACTATGGCAACTACTGTACCACCATCCACCTTTATAATATTGAGCACAATTTGCATTTTCATTCATATCATTGTCTCGGTCCCTCGTAGTGAATTCGTGACCACTGTGTAGGTCTGATAGTGAATCACCTATAAATTAGAAAATAAACAATATACATATAGAAGGAATATACTAAACGATACGTAGCTTTAAGAAATCCACCCAGTTTTGTGTTTTCGGTCTGCGGCCTTCTTCCAAAAACAAATAAATAAATTGCTTATTCAAAGCTGCAGTCAATTTGAAGCAAACAATGTACAAAAATGAAGGTAAAAAATGAGTTAGCGTATAACGCTCCAACCGCAAAATTCTTTTAAGAAGTTAATGTCGAACAAAACAACATGGCGAGACTGCGCAGCCGATCCCGAACATTACTGTTTGCTCAAACAAGAAACTGAAGTAAAGTGAATGATCAGAAATAGATACAATAACCTCTCGAATCCCATCCAACGTACCGAAGAGAAAGAAACACGAGCATGAAATAACACTAATGAAATCTCGACAAGTGGAAACCAAAACCGGAATCCTACCAAATCGATTTTATACTGCTGTCTTTTGGTATGTCGTTTTTTTTCTGTATTTTCTTTTCTTTTAGTGTGTTCATTCTATTTTATTTCTACTTTTCCTTTTTGGTGACTTGTTTTCGGTATAGAAATTCTTCCATGACTCAAACACATATAGTTCGTTTAACTTGACAGAGGAAACATTTTAAGTGGGTAACTAACGATTTTTACCCTTATCGCAAGTTGGAATATTAGGGATTAATTACTAGAATATATGAATCTTACCCGGGTGCGATGGCCGGATAGAAAATTCCGCCCCTAGGGTCACTGTCCGGCATCACAAGGCTTGCCGAATGATGCCGGACAGTGATCCCGAGGGAAGGATTTTTCACAATCATATAGGATTTTCTTGCATACGTTCAATTTGTGAGTAAAGTAGAAGTAAAACAAAGATCAGGAATCGATACAATTAACGTACTCCACCCATCAAAGACACCAAATGGAAAGAAACACAAACATGAAGCGACCAGACAACAACGGAAACCCAAACAAAGGATGGCCATAAGGACAGATACTTTCCCACAAAATGGCCAAATGGCCATCCAAAATAAAAAGACACCAGCGACACACACAGTGAGTAGTAAAAAACAACAACACAAATAAACCGCCACAGAAGAACCGCCTTGGAACGGTCAGTGAAAAGAATTTCACGGGGGGGGGGGGGGGGGGGGGCTTAAATCGATTTTACGTGGCCACAATCTTCGCCCTTACTTCCGTCGCGATTTAGACAAATAATTTGTTCAGTCCGCATGAAGGCCTCCTAAGTCATCAGTGCAACATCTCCGTGAACACAAATAAACAAAGAACCAGAGAGGTGAGACAACGGTGAGGACTCGACAGCAAAAAGCCACTGAAATGCTGGAGAAAAAGAAAACCAACAGTTAGACTCCGATGGGCCCGACCAGAGACAGAGCATCAGGCACCAACCAACATTACCAAGAATTAGATCTCTCTAATTCTCAATAAGCCTTTACGTTGGAACCGTCATAGAATCTGAGGCCTGACCCACCGGCGTGCAATTAAAGAGGGAAGCAAAGTTGCCAACCGTGATTGGGTTAACTACCATGCATGCAGTCTGTCGTATAACATCCATGTTGTACCCAAACTTTTTATATCGAAGAATGATTTTACGAAATTGGTTTCTGAAGTCATTGCGGTTATATATTTTTCTGAATTTATATACTAAGTAACCATAAAATTCGGGTTCCGATAGACCTTGTTGCAGAAGAGATTAAGTCCAATATTGAATTTTGAAATTAAATCAGAATGGCGTCTTTAAAATTTTGAAAATGCTTTGCGTAGTTTATGGTACCGATAACCCTGATTAAGAAGTTTAGCCGTTAATAATTTATTACGAGTGTTGAAGTAAGATACATGACTACACACTCTAGCAAATCGAATTAATTGCGAATTTTAAACGCCATAGGATGGCGCACGAGGAACATCACCATCCAAAAAAGGAAAATTTACAATCTCAAAATCAAAATCATCTCGTTTATCACAAATTTTGCACGAAACAAACCCATCTACAATAGATAGATGTAAATCCACAAACGGGGCCTCGGTATCAGAAGAATTTATTTTATTTAACTGAAGTTCTGGGGGGGGGGTAAATCTGACTGATCAAACCATCGAAATAAGTATTATCAATATTTAATAAATCATATAGATATCTAGAAGTGGAGCTAAAAGCTTCAATAATTTTAGGTTGGTTATCAATGGAAAGCGACAACATGAAGTCTCTTTCATAACAATACAAGAACAGATCAGCCACAAGAGGTGCGCAATTCCTACCCATCGGAAGGCCCTCAAATCTGATTCTGTGGGCGTGGATTCTTAATAATGCAGTCACTTCGGTTGCCGCCGTATTCAACCAGTGCATATAAAACACGCGAGAGTATTTGGCTTTACCCTGCCCCTTGGAAAGAACACAAGGGTAAGAACTGAATTCCTTGTCTCTGGTGGGATTTATAGGTTAACTGCATCGATTCCTGATCATTGCCTTCACTTATATTTCATCACGAAAACGCGCCTATATAATTTTGACCCCCTTGAACCCCGTTTTTATATAGTAAAACTGAAGTTTACAGGGGTAAACCCTATATTTATTATTTCTGCTCTTAAATATAGAAGATTGTGGGTAATCGTTAGAACCGCCTCACCGAGGCGAGGCGGTTCTTACGAGTACCAACAATCTATATTTTGAGCAGAAATAAGAAATATATCACAATTTTTCGTCCTAAAATGTTCTCTTTTTTCGTCGATAAAGGCTACAATGCATTTGTATATGCGTGTTTTGGTAATGTTATTAGACAACATATTTCCTTTTCTGGTGTGCAAGAAAATATATGGTGTGTGTACTCATTAGGATGACCAGAGTGATGATATATGTATCAATTTGCACACCAAACGCTGTTTAACAGATATCAAAGAGTTAGCCCTAAGTCATCGCCTTGACTTGGTTCAATTTTAAGCATCAGTAGCTCAACGGACAAATGTGCGAGGCCCGATGATGTGCGAGCCATTAACATTTTGTTGTTTGTTGTATTTGCCTTAATGGATATTTTTTGTCATGTTAAGGTTAGAAATACAGAAGCGCAGAGTTTCGTTAGCTAGGGCGTTTGTTACGTTTAAATGTTTATCTAACGGCCGCATTCCCGATATTTCCATAGATGGCGTATTACAATAGCATAATGAATGAAACATAGAAGCGATGTCAATGAAAAGGAATTGAAACAATTACCTCGCACCTCTCATCTAAGACAAAAGGGAAAGAAACACATCAATTAAACAACTTAACCATAATAGAACGTCAAAAGCGGAAAGAAAAAATGATATTAACATACCCACAATATAGCCAAACGGCTATCCAGAATAACAGGAAATCATATATACAAAGGCGAAATACACCAATAATTATAACAATAATGAACCAAAGCTTCTTTGATTATTTGTGTTCACGGAGATGTTGCACTGATGAGTTAGGAGGCCTTCATGCGGATTGAACAAATTATTTGTCTTAATTGCGACGGAAGTAAGGGCGAGGATTGTGGCCATGTAAAATCGATTTAAGCCCCCCCCCCCCCCCCGCCCCCCAAGTGGAAATCTATCCACTGACCGTTCCAATGCGGTTCTTCTGTGGCGGTTTATTTATGTTGTTGTTGGTTACTTACTGTGTGTATCACTTGTGTCTTTTCATTTTGGATGGCTATATGGCAATTTTGTAGGAAAGTAACTGTCCTTATGGCCTTCCTTTGTTTAGGTTTCCATTATGGTCCGGTCGCTTCATGTTTGTGTTTCTTTCCCTTTGGTGTCTTTGATGGGTGGAGTAAGTTAATTGTATCGATTCCTGATCTTTGTTTTACTTCTACTTTGTAAGACCAATAACCAGACTATATGCGTGATATGTTGTAAAGGAATCAGCCAGTGGATTTGTATTTGTTTGATTTGATGTTTAACATCCCCGTCAACACTGTATCGGTCTTTTTGGAGACGTTGCTGTTGAGGGACATTTACCCGACATTGAGATGAAATGACACTCGAAGCCCTGTAGCGCAATAAAACCAATAGGGTTTATAAGCATGAACGGGCCGACTCGCACCGCTTTGCCTGGGCAGACTTATAATTGGTCTAAATCACGACGGAAGTAAGGGGGACGACTGTGGCCACGTAAAATCTATTTAAGCCCAACAGTTGAATTCGTTTCCGCTGACCGTTCCAATGCGGTTCTTCTTTCGCGGTTTATTTTTGTTATGGTTTGTCTTTGGGTGTTTGTGTCGCTAATATTGTTTTATTTTGGATAGACTATTGGCCATATTGTGGGAAAGTAACTGTCCTTTTGGCTTTTCGCTGTTGGTGTTTCCATTAGGGCCTGTTGTTTCATGTTTGTGTTTCTTCCCCTTTGGTGTATCTGATGGGAGCTGTTGGTTGATTATATCGATTCCTGATCATTGCCTCCATTTCTATTTTAGATCCACTAAGCAGACCATTTTAGATCCAATACTCGTGTGCGGTCGTGTTCAGCTCTGCGTGTAAGCATCATGCAGCCCATCTATTTCTTCAAGCGCCTATGGGCGGGAGCAAAATCAGCCAGCGGTACTTGAGAAGAATGAATATACTTTTAGGCGAAGTAAATCATTAAGAGTTATGATGACATTACGTTATAACATTACGAAAACACGCCTATCTAAACACATTGTTACCTTTATTGCAGAAAAAATGAAAATTTTTAGATGAAAAATTGTAATATTTTTCTTACTTCTTCTCCAAATATAGATTGTGAGCACTCGTTAGAACCGCCTCGATGAGGCGGTTCTAACGAATACCCACAATTTATATTTTTGAGCAGAAATAAGAAAAATAAGGTTTACCCCTGTAAACCCCAGTTTTACTATATAAAAGTGGGGTTCAAGAGGGTCAAAAGTATATAGGCGTGTTTTCGTGATGAGTCCAGTGTGAAATAAGACAATAATTCATATCTAAAAATGATTACTTACGATGAAAATTTGTGCTACTTTTCTCATTTGTACTTCCGAGACATAGGTTCTGGGCACTCGTGAAAAACACATTAACGAGGCATTTCTCACAAGTACCCACAACCTATGTCTTGGAGCAAAAATGCGGAAAATTATAAACATCCCTTTAATGTTATTGATGGTCTATATGAGGTAAGGGTATCGATACCTGATCATTGCATTTATTCCATTTTACAGCGTCTGTTAGACCATGAAATTGTTTTATATTTCGTAAGGTATTGTAAACAGCATTTAGTGAATTGACGAGATCCAATACCTGCATCTCCAGAATATCCTGACACTGTAAGTCTGTAATTGTCAGAGGTATTTGCTACTAAGAATGTATGATATTTGGCGTACCGGCTGTTTCCACTAAAGTCTTCTAGGTCAATTCTCAGCTCAAAATACCCCTTTGACAATATCGTAGACAGATGGCGATTGCCTAAGGGAAAAAAGAAACAAATCATCCTTGTCTGATTCAGCAATTAAGACAAAATACTACGCAATATCTATTCTAAATTGGATATATACACATCAGCACATGTAAGCCCGAAAGCAGATTTCCAATCTTATAACCAAACCAAAAAATTCGTTTTTAGTTTTTTATCAAAACAGAATTTTAGTCAATGAACAACGAATTCTCGGAACGAATACTTGTCGCAACTTTTAATAATGCACATATTACTCTAAACGAATGGACCCATTCATTTAAACTGTTTGATGAACAAAAACTCTATGCATGTACAATTTAGCGCAAGGTCTGTATTTTGCATCCAAATTCTAATCAATTACAATGCTGTTTACTGGTGCTTCGAAGCACTATCGTCGTATGAACTGTAATACGGCTTGTCAAACGCTTAATCGCGACGGAAGTAAGGGCGAGGATTGTGGCCACGTGAAATCGATCTAAGCCCCCCCCCCCCTCCCCCACCAAGTGGAATTATTTTCAATGACCGTTCCAAAGCGGTTCTTTGTCGCGTGCTTTTTTTGTTGTTGTTGTTATGGTTTGTTTTTGAGTGTTTGTATCGCTTATAGAATTTTGTTTTGGATACCCAATTGGCCAATTTATGGGAAAGTAACTGTCTTTTGGGCTTTCCGCTATTGATGTTTCCATTAGTGTCTAGTTATGTCATGTTTGTGTTTCTTTCCCTTTGGTGTCTCTGATGGGAGCTGTGGGATAATTGTATCGATTCTTGATCATTGCCTTCACTACTATTTTCTAAATGCCAATTCGTCAGCCTCGATAGCGCAGTGATTAACGCGTTCGACTCATGATCAAGAGGTTGTGCATTCGAATCCGACACCCGGTATCGAGGTGGGGAAAGCCCTTGGGCAAGACACGTAATGACACTGCCTCACTCCACCCAGGTGTAAATGGGTAGCAGTGGTGTAATAGTCACTGCCTCTCTCTCTCGCGTGTGAAAACAATGAGTGTTCGAGAGCGATTAAATAAGTTTGAAGCTTCCATCGCAATCAACTAAAATAAATTAGTATAAACTAAATGCAAATTCCTCAATCTGTTATGCGCCAATGCCGTGTTGTGCTTGTTTTTTTTTTTTGTTTTTGTTTTTGTTTTTTTTTTCAGTCTTTGCCTACACTATTTGGAATACCACGACGAGTCAGAAATGGTTCAGTGACATTCCTAAACGAGCATTTGTGATCTCAGTGGACTTAAGACGTGGATTAACAGTATGGGCAAAGTTTCAAAAAGAAACCTGTAATATCTTATATAGCCCATTGCCAAATATTAATACCCCAGAAACAAAGTTTAAACCCCCGGAAACGAAGTTTGTGGGGTATTAATGGTGGCAGTTTATTTTCCCGTTTGTATGTATGTCTGTCTGTTTGTTCGTTTGTTTGTTTCTTTGTTTGTTTGTCACTCCGCTTGCAATACCTAAATGAAATTTTACGCATTAATAAAGGATACGGTGCAGAGGTGCAGTAAACAAGACCATAACTCTATCTGCAATATAAGCGGAGTTTTTGGAATTTGTATTTTTGTTCAGAATTTTGTCTGAATAAAAGCTATATGATGGCGTATCCTCACATTAACAGGTGTGTGCAATTAACACCCTCGAAAATTCAAATTTGCAAAGTAAAAGTCATGTTTGATCTCCCATAGACTAAACTGCGCTACCGCGGAGGAATAGCCGACAGATCCTCTGACAGTTCTAGTTTCAATTGCAAAAATGCGTGATAAAGACCGAATGCTACGATATCATCTACTTATAGATTTACCAAGTGATCTGTGTTTGAATTGACAGATTCACATTTCCTATTTATTGTTTTTTTCTTGATAGTTTACAAAATGGTTGTCGGAATATTTGAAAGACTGTCAGAATATCTCCATATAAAATTCTTCAACTTTGGAAGCATTGGCATTGACCGTTTTGCTGTCAAACACACGGTTTAGATTGGGTTTCCGAAATTGCAATTTAAATTAATATGAAACCCAGTGCTTCAGCTGAAGTGCACGACCCACCGGATGCTTTAAGCTTTATGAGTGTTACCATATATGGGTATGGCGGCCATTTTGGTCATGTGACCTGGACCTAAAACGGTTCCCCCAATAAATGCGCCTTATCGTAAGGAGCAAAAATATATCTTATACTTTAGTACTGTATTCTGAATCGTTTGAAGGATAAAATGCATTCTCACTTTTCCAATACAAAAGCATGTGTGTCAAAGTTTGACCTAGGCACAAAGAAGGTCAAGGTCACCCAGGGTCACCATTTTAGCAATTTATGAGGGGCCTACGTCCCAGATGCTATTTATCAAGTTTCGTGGAACTCTGCCCAAGGTTCTGGAGAAGACTATTTGTGAAGGGTTTTTACCATATATGGATTTGCGGCCATTTTGGTCATGTGACCCCATGAGCAAATTTTGGTTTCCCCAATCCCATAGAGGCTCCATATGAAATGTGTGTTCAATCGGCCCAACGGTTTCTGAGGAGAAGCAGTTCGAAAATTTTCACATTTTTCGCCTCGGCGAGGCTATACTAAATGGAATGTAATATTTCACAAGTTCATTGGTTAGATCTCATTGATATCTATCAGTATGCCAAAAAATGATTGAATATTCCAACAAAAGCATATGTGTCAAAGTTTGACCTAGGCACAAAGAAGGTCAAGGTCAACCCAGGGTCACCATTTTAGCAAGTTATGATGGGCCTACGCCCCAGATGCTATTTATCAAGTTTCGTGGAAATCTGCCCAGTGGTTCTGGAGAAGACTATTTTTGTAGGGTTTTTACCATATATGGCTTGGCGGCCATTTTGGTCATGTGACCTGGACCCCATGAGCAAATTTTGGTTTCCCCTATCCCATAGAGGCTCCATATGAAATTTGACTTCAATCGGCCCAACGGTTTCCGAGTAGAAGCAGTTCGAAAATTTTCACATTTTTCACCTCGGCGAGGCGTTACTAAATGGAATGCAATATTTCGCAAGTTCATTGGTTAGATACCATTGATATCTATCAGTATGCCAAAAGTTGTTTAAATATTCCAAGCGGTTAAGTCACTATCACCAATTTTCACAAACGGGTTTCGGACGGACAGACAGACAGACCATGTATGGCTTGGCGGCCATTTTGGTCATGTGACCTGAACCCCATGCGCAAATTATGGTTTCCCCATCCCATAGAGGCTCCATATGAAATTTGTCTACAATCGGCCAAACGGTTTCCGAGGAGAAGCAGTTCAAAAATTTTCACATTTTTCGCTTCGGCGAGGCTATACTTAATGGAATGTAATATTTCGCAAGTCCATTGGTTAGATCTCATTGATATCTATCAGTATGCCAAAATTTGTTTAAATATCTCAAGCGGATAAGTCACTATCACTAATTTTCACAAACGGGTTACGGACGGACAGACTGACAGACTGACAGAATGACAGAATGACACGGTGATTTTAGGGCACTCTTAGAAATCAACCGACTTCAGTCGGTCGTTTTTTTTGCGGGTCGTGCAATTTGTCTTCGGAAACATTAAAATAAAACATCTTTCTTGGATAAAAAGATCTGGTTCCATACCATACCATAGACTGCATGTATAGGAATCAACATTATCACGGGATAACCTTACTTTCCTCTTAAATTTTAAGCCGGCGAGTCGGGCCTCAGACTCTATGACAGTTCCGGCCTATAGATGTTTAAATATGTCGGTTGTAGCCTGATGTTTGTCTATGGTCAGGCCCACTTGACCAACTTTGCTTTAGCATTTCAGTTATTTGATCCTATCGAGTCCTTATCATTAATTCATCTCTTTATTTGTTTGAGTTGTATCACTTCAGAGGTGTTGAACTAAATAGTTAGCAAAACAGAAGTGAGGGCAATGATCAGGAATCGATACAATTAACCCAGAGCCCCTATCAGAGACACCAAAGGGAAAGAATCACGAAACAACTAGACCGTAATAGGAACATCAATAGCGGAAAGCCAAAAGGACAGTTGCTTTCCCGCAAAATAGCCAATTGGCTATCCAAAACAAAATAATATAAGAGACACATACACTCAAAGACAAAACATAAAAAATAATTCTCGACAGAAGAACCCTTCCCTAGGAATAAATATGTCATTTTATTATATTATTTGAATATTGTTAGAAACAATGGGTAACTGTTGTAGCTATATAAAGACGAGCTAAACCCCGTGTAATGTATTTCATTTAACCGTTCCAAGGCGGTGCTTTTATTGTGGTGTATTTTTGCATTGATTATCTTTGTATGTAGGCAGTGGTAATATCGTTTTGTTTTAGATAGACGTCCGGCCAATTTGTGTAAACTGTACTTTGGGCTTTTTCCTTGTACTAAGATACCGTTGTGTTAAGTACTAGAAGTAGTATAAGCAGCAGCAGCAGACGTAGTACAGGTAAAAGTGGTAGTAGTACTAATAGTATTTGGTATCAGAGATTGACATTTACATTAAAATTAGTATAGATGGCTAAAAATACATACACATATAACAAGATGGCCATGTTGGCCCTGGATTGCTCACCTGATCCATAGTGTAACAAGTGGGCCCTGGAGAGGGCCAGTATTGGCCCCAGAACTATAATTTGCATTATCTTGAGGGAGGTCTAAAAGATGAAGCTTCGTACCAAATACTAAAGACCGGAGCCTTCTGGTTTCAAAAAAAACGTTTCCCTTATTATGATAATAATAATCAAAATAAAACCTGTGGGCTATAATTTGAACAGTCTTAAATATCAAACACCTGAGCTTTCTGGATTCAGACAAGAAGATTTTAAAAGGTTTTCCCTGTATACATATAAGTCAATGTAAAACCACAATGGCTTCAGGGCGGGGGCATTTTTGGGCATAGGGCTACAATTTGAAAAATCTTGGTAGAGGTCCACTAGATGAAGATACACACCAAATATCAAAGACTTTGGCCTCAGAGGAGAAGATTTTTTAAGATTTTTCCTATATAAGTCAATGTTAAACCATAGGGTCCCGCGTCGTGGGCATTTTTGGTGCAAGGGCTATATGATTTGGGCAATCTTGGTAGAGGCCTACTAGATGAAGCTACACACCAAATATCAACGTTTTGTTTGTTTGATTTGAGGTTTAACGTCCCCGTAAACACTGAAAAGGTCATTTCGGAGACGTCGCTTCCAATTTTGTGGGTTTTTTACCCGACATTGAGATGAAATGACATCTCAAGCCCTATATGAAACCAATAGGGTTTATTAGCATGGACGGTCCGCCTCGCACCGCGGTTAATGGTGACTTAGTATATAAATTCAGAAAAATATATAACCGCAATGACTTAAGCACCCAATTTAGTAAAATCATTCTTCGATATAAAAAGATTGGGTACAACATGAATATTATACGACAGAATGCATGCATGGTAGTTAACCCAATCACGGTTGGCAACTTTGCTTCCCTCTCTAATTGCACGCCGATGGGACAGGCCTCAGATTCTATGACGGTACCAACGAAAGGCTTATTGAGAATTAGAGAGATCTAATTCAAGGTAATGTTGGTTTGTGTCTGATGCTCTGTCTCTGGTCGGGCCCATCGGAGTCTAACTGTTGGTTTTCTTTCGCTCCAGCATTTCAGTGGTTTCTTGCTGTCGAGTCCTCACCGTTGTCTCATCTCTGTGGTTCTTTGATTATTTGTGTTCACGGAGATGTTGCGCTGATGAGTTAGGAGGCCTTCGTGCGGACTGAACAAATTATTTGTCTAAATCGCTGCGGAAGTAAGGGCGAGGATTGTGGCCACGTAAAATCGATTTAAGCCCCCCCCCCCCAGTGGAAATCTTTCCACTGACCGTTCGAAGGCGGTTCTTCTGTGGCGATGTATTTATGTTGTTGTTTGTTACTTACTGTGTGTATCACTTGTGTCTTTTATTTTGGATGGCCATATGGCCATTTTGAGGGAAAGTAACTGTCCTTATGGCCTTCCTTTGTTTAGGTTTCCATTATGGTCTGGTCGCTTAATGTTTGTATTTCTTTCCCTTTGGTGTCTTTGATGGGTGGAGTAAGTTAATTGTATCGATTCCTGATCTTTGTTTTACTTCTACTTAGATCCTCTAAGCGGTTTACAAGTACTAGTGTGCGGGCCGGATTCAGCTCTGCGTGGAAGCATCATGCAACCCATATATTTCTTCAAGCCCATATGGGCGGGGGCTTCCCAAATATCAAAGACGAGGGCTTTGTGGTTTCAGAGGAAAATATTTTTTTAAATATTTCCTATATATGTCAATGTAAAACTAAAGGGGCCCGGGGCGGGGGAGGGGGCATTTTTGGCCCCAGGGCTATAATTTGAACAATATTGGTAGATGTCCTCATGGTAGAGGTCCACTAGATAAAGCTACACACCAAATATCAAAGACCTTGGCCTTGCGGTTTCAGAGGAGAATATTTTTAAAGATTTTCCTATATAAGTCAATGTAAAACCAAAGGGCCCCGCGTCGGGGGCATTTTTGGTGCAAAGGCTACATAATTTGAACAATCTTGGTAGAGGTCCACTAGATGAAGCTACACACCGAATATCAAAGACGTGGGCTTTGTGGTTTCAGAGGAGAAGGTTTTTTTAAGATATTTCTTATATATGTCAATGTAAAACTAAAGGGGCCCGGGGCGGGGGAGGGGGCATATTTTGCCCAAGTGCTTTGATTTGAACAATATAGGTAGAAGTCCACAAGACGAAGCTACATTCCAAATATCAAACACCTGAGCCTTCTGGTTTCAGACAAGACTATTTTTAAAGGTTTTCCATTTATAAGTCAATGTAAAACCAAAGGGCCTAGGGGCGGGGGCATTTTTGGTGCCAGACCTATAATTTGAACAATCTTGGCAGAGGTCCAGTAGATGAAGCTACACACCAAATATCAAAGACCTGGGCCTTGCGGTGTCAGAGGAGAAGATTTTTAAAGATTTTCCTAGATAAGTCAATATAAAACGATGGGGCCCCGGGGCAGGGGCATTTTGGCCTATGGCTATAATTTGAACAATCTTGATAGAGGTCCACAAGACGAAGTTTCGTACCAAATATCAAATACATGAGCCTTCTGGTTTCAGCCAATAGATTTTTAAAGGTTTTCCCTATATAAGTCAATGTAAAAACCAAAGGGCCCAGGGCCGGGGGCATTTTTGGCCACAGGGCTATAATTTTAACAATCTTGGTAGAGGTCCAGTATATGAAGCTACACACCAAATATCAAAGACCTTGACCTCGTGGTTTCAGAGTTGAAGATTTTTAAAGATTTTTCCTATATAAGTCAATGTAAAACCAAAGGGCCCCGGGAGAAGGCATTTTTGCCCCAGGGCTATAATGTGAACAATCTGGATAAAGGTTCAAAAGTCGAAGCTTCATACCAAATATCAAACACCTGAGCCCTTTATAGAACATATTCTGTTTCCAGACAAGAAGATTTTTAAAGCTTTTTCCTATGTTAGTCTATGTAAAACCAAAGACTCCCGGGGCGGGGCATTTTGGCCCCAACCTTGGTAGAGGTCCAGTAGATGAAGGTTTACACCGAATATCGAAGGCCTTGGCCTTGCGGTTTCAGAGGAGAAGATTTTTTTAAGTTTTCATCAAAAATCTATTTTAGGCTCCCATGACCTTGATGTGCAATGTATCAGAACCATTTGAACAACATTGAAAGGGAACCATCTACGAATCATTCCTGTGAAGTTTGGTCAAAATCCGATCAGTGGTTTAGGAAGAGATGTCGATTGAAGAAATTGTTTACGGACGGCAGCACGCACGCACGGCCGACGGACGACGGACGAAAAATGAACCCAAAAGCTCATCTCGTCATTACATGACAGAGGAGCTAAAACAGCACTGAAGACAATGATCAGGAATCGATATAATTACCACACACCTCCCATCCACGGCACCAAAGAGAAAGAAACACGAACCTATAATAGCAAACCTGTAATGAAAATATCAATATTGGGAAGCAAAAAGGACAGTAACGTTTCCACAAAATGGCCTAACGGCTATTCAAAATAAAAATACCCAAAGAACATCTATAATAATTATTGATAATAAAGAAGCCAAGGCAATGATCAGTAACCGATACAACTACCCTATATCTCACAGCAAAGACAATGAAGGGACAGAAACACGAACATGAAATAAATAAACCGTAATGAAAACATCACTAGCGGAAAGCAAAAAGGACAGTTACTTTCACCCAAATTATAATATTTCATGGCACTAGGTGGGCGACTTGATCTTTACCCGCCAGAACGTCAGTTAAAAAGCAAATTCTTCTGATACCGTTTTTGGATTTACATTTTTGCTAGTGCAGAAGGGTTTGTTTCTTCCAAAATTTATGATTAACGCGATGATTTTGATATTGAGATTGTAAATTTTCCTCTTTTGGATGGTGTTTATATTTCACAATTAATTCGATTTGCCAGAGTGTGTAGCCATGTAACTGACTTCAACACTCGTAATAAATTCTTTACCGCTAAACTTCTTAATCAGGGTTATCGGTACCATAAACTAGCAAAGCCTTTTCAAATTTTATAGACGTCATTCGGATTTAATTTCAAAATTCAATATTGGACTTAAATCTCTACTGCAACAAGGTCTTTCGGAATCCGAATATTATGGTGACTTAGTATATAAATTCCGAAAAAAAAAACAATAACCGCAATACGATAGACTGCATTCATGGTAGTTAACTCAAACACGGTTGACAACTTTGCTTCCCTCTTTAATTGCACGCCGATGGGTCAGATCTCTGATTCTATGACTGCTCCAGCGTAAATGCTTACTGAGACTTAGAGAAAATCTTATTCTATGTAATGTTGGTTGGTGCCTGATACTCTGTCTCTGATCGGGCCCAACGGAGTCTCCCCGTACCTCATAATAGTGCAGATTATATTTTCTGGTCCTTTGGGGTTACTCGTATTGAGTTCATTTGGTATCATTTCTAAAATAGAGTTCTGCTTAAGCCGGTGCTAGAGGGCCTGGCCGGTGTTGCACATTTCAGTACTGGTCATGAACAGACTCAAATAAACCGAGTCTGTTATTTTCATTTATTTGGTGCATGCCTTGCTTCCAAAGGATCTAACTGCAGAACTTGTTTATTTTCACTGTAGCTGGTGTTGTGCAGTGTGGCGGCCGTAAAACGTCTCCCCGTACATCATCATAGTGCAGATTATATTTTCTGGTCCTTTGGGATAATTGAGTTCATTTGGTATCATTTTGAAAATAAAGTTCTGCTAGAGGGCATTGCCGGTGTTGCACATTTCAGTACTGGTCATGAACAGACTCAATAAAACCGAGACTGCTATTTTCGTTTGTTTGGTGTATTCCTTGCTTCCAAAGAATCTAACTTTAGAACTTATCTATCTGCTGGAATTCGTTTCACTGACCGTTCCATGGCGTTTTTTTTCTGTGGCGGTCTATTTTTGTTATGGTTTGTCTTTAAGTGTTTTATCGCTTGCACTAATTTGTTTTGGATAGACAATTGGCCATTTTGTGGGAAAGTAACTGTCCTTTAGACTTTCCGCTATTGGTGTTTCCATTAGGGTCTGTTGTTTCATGTTTGTGTTTCGTTACCTTTGGTGTCTCTGATGGGAGCTGTGGGTTAATTGTATCGATTACTGATCATTGCCTTCACTTCCATTTTAAATGGATTTTACTTGGCCATAATCTTCGCTCTTGCTTCTGTCGTAGCTAAGCCATGTTTTCAGTCCGCGTGAAGGATTTCTGAATCATCTGTGCAACATCACCGAGAACAAAACATTCAAATGGATTTCTGCATCACAGTGCAACATTCCGATGAAACAACGTTCAAATATGCCCCACCCCCACTCATCGGGGCTTGATGAAATAGATGGGATGCATGTTCCATGCAGAGCTGAAAACGACGGCACACGAGAATTTATAAACCGCTTAGAGGATCTAAGCGTGCCCACGCAAAGCGGTTCCAGTCGGACCGTCCATGCTTTAACCCCTATTGGTTTTCACTTGACGACAGGGCTTCAGATGTCATTTCATCTCAATATCGGGTAAAAGACCCACACAACTTGAAGCAACGTCCCAAAAATACCTATAAAGTGTTTGCCTTTTTGTGGGACAGTAACTGTCCTTTTGGCTTTCCGCTGTTGATGTTTCCATCAGGTCTGTTGTTTCATGTTTGTGTTTCTTTCCCTTTGGTGTCACTGATGGGAGCTGTGGGTTAATTGCATAGATTCGTGATCATTGCTTTCACTTCTATTTAACTGAGAATAAGAGAAAATCTAATTCTATGTAATGTTGGTTGGTGTCCATCGGAGTCTAACTGTTGGTTTACTTTTGCTCCAGCATTTCAGTGGTTTCTTGCTGTCGAGTCATCACCGTTGTTTCATCTCTATAGATGTTTGATTTTTTTGTGTTCACGGAGATGTTGCACTGATGAGTTAGGAGGCCTTCATGTGGACTGAACAAATTATTTGTCTAAATCACGACGGACGTAAAGGCGAGGATGGTGGACCCCCCTCCCTCATTTGGGTCCGTTCCACTAGGCCGTTCCAGGGCGGTTTTTCTGTCGCGTTTTTTTTTTTTTTTGGTTTGTCTTTGAGTGTTTGTATCGCTTATATTATTTTGTTTTGGGTAGCCAGTTGGCCATTTTGTGGCAAGTAGCTCTCCTTTTGGCTTTCCGCTGTTGATGTTTCCCTTAGGGTTTGTTGTTTCAAGTTTGTAATTCTTTGGAGTCATTTTTTTGATTTTTATTTAATGGGTTAATTGTACCGATTCCTGATCATTGCCTTCACTTCTATTTTGACGGGGACGTTAAACCTCAAATCAAACAAACAGAAATATCTACATGTACAAATATAAACATTTTAGAGAACATTTTGCTTTAGTAATTTTTCACGATAATTTGATATCAACTTCTGTGAAATAGAGAAACAAACAGGATGCTAGTTTATGAAACTTAATGCTCAATTCAACTGAATAACAAAATATCATTCAAGTGACTACAGAGGTGAAACGTCGACGAAGACTCGACAGCATGGCACAACAGAAATGCTGTAGCAAACAAAAGACCTGAAGAATTATAGTCGGAGTCCAACTTTTGGTTTTCTTATGCTCCAGCATTTCAGTTATTTTATGCTGTCGAGTCATCATTGTTGTTTATTATGTGTATACGTTTGATTTTTATGTTCTCGGAGATATTGCACTGATGAGCTAGAAATCTTTTTTGCGGACTGTGCAAATTAATTTTCTTAAGTACGAAAGAACCAAGGGTGGGGGTTAAAGATTTTTTACCTGTTGCGTTTTATCAAAGTGGTGTTAATTAATGTTTATGTTTCTTTCTCTTTGATATATTGGTTGGGATATGCGAGGTGAATGTATCGAATCGTGATCATTGCATTCGTTTTTGTTTTGCTTTATTCCTTTATAGTGTAATTTAATCATTAACCTTATAGCTAAATCGCATTTTAGACAGCCTGGTTCTGTTTATACCTACCAAGCCAAAATTCTCCTGCTAAATCACCAAAACCGTTTTCATAATCCTCCCAGCCTCTGTAAAAATTTTCTGAGCCGTCTTGTCGCCGATGAAAAACCTGGAAAGACAGCGTATACTTTATCCAATAAATACAGACAATGTTAACGCTATTATACGTTCTTCGAATACTGTATCTTAAATTGCCTTCACTTCTTTTTTTAACAATATTTTAAAGGTCACAAAACCTAACATTGTTTTGTCATCCAATACATTCTACAAGAGGCATTTTGTGATTATGTAACTGACCTTCTAGCTTTCCGCTCCGCTTATGACCTTTAATTAATGGTGAAACTGTTCATTGCTGTTTTTTCTTTCCCTTTGATGTCTTGGATGGGGGCTCGAAGGCATTTGACCTTACCATTGTGTTCACTTCTTTTTTCAATCTTAGCATCTAATCTTAAAATACCTTTGCTGGGCCCTCAGTTAAAGAGCTGCCCTTTATCAGATACATATAATATACTAAACTTTCTCAAGCATTTCGACCGATTGTTGCCGAGGAAAAATAGAAATGAAGGTAATGATCTAGAATCGATGCAATTAACCCACAGCTCCCATTAGAGACACCAGCGGGAAGGAAACACGAGCATGAAATAATTAATTGAAACATTAAAAGCGGAAAGACGAAAGGACAGTTACTTTCCCACAAAATGGCCAAGTGGTTAATATCCAAAACAAGCGATACATACACTTCGGCCCCCTCCAATCGGGGCTTGAAGAAATAGATTGGCTGCATGATGCTTCCACGCAGAGCTGAAACCGACCAGCACACGAGTAGTGGTAAACAGCTTAGAGGATCTAAGCCTGCCCAGGCAAAGCGGTGCGAGTCGGACCATCCATGCTGATAAACACTATTGGTTTCATATGGATGGCAGGTTTTGAGATGTTATTTCATCTCAAGGTCGGGTAAATGTCCCACAAAATTGGAAGCAACGTCTCCAAAATGACCTTTACAGGGTTGACGAGGACGTTAAACGTCTTATCAAACAAACACACTCAGAGACCAAAGGTAACAAAGATAAACCGCTACAGAAGAACCGCCTTGGAACGGTCAGTGAAACAAATTCCACTAAGTGTGTGTTTGTGTGTGTGTGTGGGGGGGGGGGCTTAAATCTATTTTACGCGGCCACATTCGTCGCGCTTTCTTCCGTCGAGATTTAGACAAATGATTTGTTCAGTCCGCATGAAGGCCTCCTAACGCACCAGTGCAGCATCTTCAAGAACACGAAAAGCAAAATAACCGCAGAGATGAAACGACGGTGAAGCCTCGACAGCAGGAAACAACTGAAATGCTGTAGCAAAAGAAAACCAAAAGTTAGACTCCGATGAGCCCAACCAGACACAGAGAATAAGTTACCAAACAACATTACATAAAATTAAAATCTCTCTAATTCTAAGTACGCCTTTACACTTGAACCGTCATAGACTCTTGAGGCCTGACCCACTGGCGTGCAATTAAATGGGGAAGTAAAGTTGTCAACCGTTATTGGGTTAACTACCATGTATGCTATCTGTAGTATAACATTTATGTTGTACCCAATCTTTTGAGATCGAGATAAGACTTTACGAAATTAGGTGCTGAAGTCGTTGCAAGTATATATTTTTCTGAATTTATATACTAAGTCACCATACAACTGGGGTTCCGATGGACCTTGTTGTAGAAGAGATTTAAGTCAAATATTGAATTTTGAAAATTAATTCGGAATGTCGTCTATAAATTTTTAAAAGGCTATACGTAGTTTATGATAGCTATAACCATGATCAAGAAGTTTAGTAGTTAACAATTTATTACAAGTGATGAAGTCAGTTACATGACTAGATAATCTGGCAATTCGAATTAATTGCGATATAGGATGCCGCACGAGGACCCTCACCATCCAATAAAGGAAAATTTACAATCTCAAAATCAAAACCATCGCGTTTATCATAAATTTTACAGGAAACAAGCCCATCTGCAAAAGATAGATGTAAATCCAAAAACGGGGCCTCGGTATCAAGCCGTCGAAATTGTTATTGTCAATATTTACTACATCATCCAAGTATCTAGAAGTCGAGCTAAAGGTTTCAATGATATCAGATTGATTTACAACGGAAAGGGACATCATGAAAAGTAGAAGTAAAACAAAGATCAGAAATCGATACAATTAACTTACTCCAACCACCAAAGACACCAAAGGGAAAGAAACACAAACATGAAGCGACCAGACCATAATGGAAACCTAAACAAAGGCAGGTCATAAGGACAGTTACTTTACCACAAAATGGCCAAATGGCCATCCAAAATAAGAAGACACAAGTGATACACACAGTAAGTAACAAACAACAACATAAATAAACCGCCACAGAAGAACCGCCTTTGAACGGTTAGTGAAAAGAATTCCACTGGGGGGCTTAAATCGATTTCATATGGCCATAAGCCTCGCCCCCACCTCTGTCACGGTGTACACTAATTTTGTTTAGTCCGCATGAAGACTTCCTAACTCATCAGTGTAACATCTCCGAGAACATACAAATCAAAAAACTACAGAGATGAAACAAGGTTGAGGACTCGACAGCATACAACAACAGAATTGCTGGAGCAAAAGAAAACGAACAGTTAGTCTCCGAGGGGCCCGACCAAAGACGTAGAATCAGGCACCAACCAACATAAAGAATACTTAAATAAAATAAAATTCCATATATATTTTTACGCTGGAACCGTCATATAATCTTAGGCCCGACCCACCGGTGTGCAATCAAAGAGGGAAGCAAAGCTGCCAAACGTGATTTGGTTAACCACCATGCATGCAGTCTGTTTTATAACATTTATATTGTACCCAATCTTTATATATCGACGAACGATTGTACGAAATTGGGTACTAAAGTTATTACAGGCATGTATTTTTCTAAATTTATATACTAAGTCACCATAGAATTCGGGTTCCGATAGGCCTTGATGCAGAAGAGTTTTAAGTCCAACATTGAATTTTGAGACCAAAATAGAATGACGACTATAAATGTTAAAAAAGGCTTTACGTAGTTTATGATACCGAGACCCCTGATTAAGAAGTTTAGCGGTTGATAATTTATTACGAGTGTTGAAGTCGGATACATGACTAGACACTCTAGCGAATCGGATTAACTGAGAAATATTAACCCCGTACGATGTCGCACGAGGAACATCACCGTCAAAAAAATATAATCTCGAAATCAAAATCATCACGTTTATCATAAATTCTGCAAAAAAAAAAAATCCATCGCCAATAGATAAATGTAAATCCAAAAAGGGGGCCTCAGTATCAGAGGAACTTGCCTTGTTTAATTGAAGTTCTAGGGGATAAATCTGACTGATCAAACCGTCAAAGTAAGTATTGTCAATATTTAATAAATCATCTAAATATCTAGAAGTAGAGCTAAAAGCTTCAATAATTTCAGATTGGTTATCAATGGAAAGTGACAACATGAATAAAAATCAAAAATGAGTTCCTTTAAGAGCAATGAAAACATTCATAAGAAAGAAGATGGGTCATACTACGTAGTTTCGGCTAATAAAGCCTCATCAGTGACCCTGTAATGATCCGGCAAAGAAAGCCAGTGGAAACATACTGCAATTTTGCGAGTTTCGGATAGGCAGTCGATTCAAAGACTGATATAAATCAAAATGGGGTCCAAATAAATAAAAAAACCTGTCTAGAATATGAGTCTAAACCTATATTTTTTTTTTCTGAAGTCTCTTTCATAAAAATACAAGAACAGATCAGCCACAAGAGGTGCGCAATTCGTACCCATCGGAATACCCACGATTTGTCTAAATAACTAAATGCCGAATCTAATATAAATATTGTCAAGTAGAAAGGGGAGGGCATCACACACTTTCTGACATGACCAAAGTGTATAATTCTTATGCTGTTTAGAAGTGAAAAATGCATTTGTCGGAGTCTAACTGTTTGTTTTCTTTTTTTCTCCAGCAATTCTGTTGTTGTATGGTGTCGAATCTTCAAACTTTGTTGTATCTCTGTAGTTTATATATATATATGTTCTCGGAGATGTTACACTGATGAGTTAGGAAGCCTTCATGCGGACTAAACAAAATTAATGTATACCGCGACAAAGGTAAGGGCGAGGATTATGGCCATGCAAAATCGATTTCACCCCCACCCCCAGTAGAATTCTTTCCACTGACCGTTCCAAGGCGGTTCTTCTGTTGTGGTTTATTTATGTTGTTGATTGTTACTTACTGTGAATATCACTTGTGTCTGTTGTTTTTTTTTTTTGGATGCCCATTTGGCCATTTTGTGGGAAAGTAACTGTCCTAATAGCCTTTCTTTATTTAGGTTTCCATTATGTTCTGGTCGCGTCATGTTTGTGTTTCTTTCCCTTTGGTGTCTTTGATGGGTGCAGTAGGTTAATTGTATCGATTCATGATCCTTGTTTTACTTCTACATTACATTAAGATAGAGAGAATCTTCTCTGTGAATAGCCCATTCAATTAAATTATTAAGCTTTTCTTTTATAAGATTATGAGGAATTGTAGTGTAAAGAGTGGAAAAGTCGTAAGTAGACAGACTTGAAGCACGAAAAAGTCTGGATTTTAATTTATTTAAAACCTCATTCGAATTTTTATAGACCAAAAACAGATTTCTTCTGATCTTTTAAAGACTGTATCACAATATTTAATCACATGCGTTTTAATAGCAGTAAGACAGGAAGTTAATAATTTTGAAAGTTCAGTGGTAGTGCAAGAGCTAGACTTTGCAATAAACCGTGCATTTTTCACTTCTAAAGAGCATAAGAATTATACACTTTGGTCATGTCAGAAAGTGTGTGATGCCCTCACCTTTCTACTTGACAATATTGATATTAGATTCGGTACTAAGTTATTTAGACAAATTGTGGGTATTCCGATGGGTACTAATTGCGCACCTCTTGTGGCTGATCTGTTCTTGTATTGTTATGAAAGAGACTTCATTTTGTCGCTTTCCATTGTTAACCAATCTGAAATTATTGAAGCTTTTAGCTCTACTTCTAGATATTTAGATGATTTATTAAATATCGATAATACCTATTTTGATGGTTTGATCAGTCAGATTTACCCCGTAGAACTTCAGTTAAATATAGCAAATTCTTCTGATACCGAGGCCCCGTTTTTGGATTTACATCTATCTATTGTAGATGGATTTGTTTCGTGCAAAATTTATGATAAACGCGATGACTTTGATTTTGAGATTGTAAATTTTCCTTTTTTGGATGGTGATGTTCCTCGTGCGCCATCCTATGGCGTTTATATTTCGCAATTAATTCGATTTGCTAGAGTGTGTAGTCATGTAACTGACTTCAACACTCGTAATAAATTATTAACGGCTAAACTTCTTAATCAGGGTTATCGGTACCATAAACTACGAAAAGCCTTTTCAAAATTTTATAGACGCCATTCTGATTTAATTTCAAAATTCAATATTGGACTTAAATCTCTTCTGCAACAAGGTCTATCGGAACCAGAATTTTATGGTGACTTAGTATATAAATTCAGAAAAATATATAACTGCAATGACTTCAGCACCCAATTTCGGAAAATCATTCTTCGATATAAAAAGATTCTGTACAACATGGATATTATACGACAGACTGCATGCATGGTAGTTAACCCAATCACGGTTGGCAACTTTACTTCCCTCTTTAATTGCACGCCGGTGGGTCAGGCCTCAGATTCTATGACGGCTCCAACGTAAAGGCTTATTGAAAATTAAAGAGATAATGTTGGTTGGTGCCTGATGCTCTGTCTCTGGTCGGGCTCATCGGAGTCTAACTGTTGGTTTTCTTTTGCTCCAGCATTTCAGTGGTTTCTTGCTGTCGAGTCCTCACCGTTGTCTCACCTCTGTGGTTCTTTGATTTCTGTGTTCACGGAGATGTTGCACTGATGAGTTAGGAGGCCTTCATGCGGACTGAACAAATTATTTGTCTAAATCGCGACGGAAGTAAGGGCGAGGATTGTGGCCACGTAAAATCGATTTAAGCCCCCCAGTGGAAATCTTCCACTGACCGTTCCAAGGCGGCTCTTCTGTGGCGATTTATTTATGTTGTTGTTTGTTACTTACTGTGTGTATCACTTGTGTCTTTTAATTTTGGATGGCCATATGGCCATTTTGTGGGAAAGTAACTGTCCATATGGCCTTCCTTTGTTTAGGTTTCCATTATGGTCTGGTCGCTTAATGTTTGTATTTCTTTCCCTTTGGTGTCTTTTATGGATGGAGTAAGTTAATTGTATCAATTCCTGATCTTTGTTTTACTTCTACTTTGTACTGTCTTTTATGAAGTTTTGGTAACCAGTATAACGTAGGAAGCTTGTCTTGGCCTTCTGTAACACACACAGCAAACTTGGTGGCTGAATGACAAATATGTTCATCTACTATAGCTCTCTCTTCAGCTAAACGCTGAAGTTCATAGGCCTTAGTACCACCAAGCTCCTGCTTAAGCGTGTTAACATAGTGGAGCCGTCACACAACGACGACGTTGTTAGCGGCCTTGTCTGCAGTGGCCAAAACTAACTTATAATGAAATTCTTGAATACCTAGTTTAAGATGACGTAAAGACGTCTTAGGCTTAGGAGGTAATACGTTAGTATTTTGAGAATATAAAGAAATGCGTTTATTCACTAGTTTTAAAACGCTAAGTTTCCAGTCCTTAAGGGCTTTATGCTCAACATACTCTCGCTTACACCATCGATTACCGAATTCATTCAAGGCAGCAGCGATTTCATCTCTACATTAACTGAAATCAATTTTAGAAGGAAACCGATATTTCGGTCCTTTCGAAATTATATTCCTTATCCTAGAATCAGGAATAATTTTCAAATTGCCAGTAATTACATGACCAGCAGCAGGATAGCAATACACTGCGTTTTTACAATCACATGAATCATGAGTATTAGTATCAATATCAAGGTCTAAAACATGTCTATTGAAATTAAAAATGATAGATCTAACAGGTTTGTTATATTTATAGCAAATTATAGGTGTTTCTGTATTTTGAAAATAAGCAGGAATGGAAGAAAGCACCGAGCTCTCACGAAAAATACTGGGCAAATCTATAAAATCCATACCCTTATTAATGAACGATATTTTGAAAAAATGGCGTTTATGATTAATTTCAGAATCAATGTAAGAACGGAGAGTATGCTGAGTATAGCCTCTAGTTAAGAGAGCCGCATCATATAACTGATTAGAACTATCGTAGAATTTATTCGCCTCGGTGCCCAGAAGACATAAAACAGAAACGGGTAATGAACTTAGAAATGAAAGTCGCTTCCATGAAGTCGCTTCCATGACAAAATAAGAATAGAACAGTCACAAGGGGGGCGCCATTCGCACCAATCGAAATACCTTCAATTTGTCTAAATAGCTTAGTACCAACTCTTATGCAAACCAGTACTTCAGCTGAAGTGCATGACCCGCCGGATGCTTTTAGCTTTATGAGTGTTACCATATATGGGTATGGCGGCCATTTTGGTCATGTGACCTGGACCTAAAACGGTTCCCCCAATAAATGCGCCTTATCGTAAGGAGCAAAAATATATCTTATTCTTCAGTACTGTATTCTGAATCGTTTGCAGGATAAAATGCATTCTTTCTTTTCCAATACAAAAGCATGTATGTCAAAGTTTGACCTAGGCACAAAGAATGTCAAGGTCAACCCAGGGTCACCATTTTAGCACTTTATAATGGGCCTACGTCCCAGATGTTATTTATCAAGTTTCGTGGAAATCTGCCCAGTGGTTCTGGAGAAGACTATTTTTGAAGGGTTTTTACCATATATGGCTTTGCGGCCATTTTGGTCATGTGACCTGGACCCCATGAGCAAATTTTGGTACTACCGATCCCTTAGATGCTCCATATGGAATTTGAATTCAATCGGCCCAACGGTTTCCGAGGAGAAGCAGTTCGAAAATTTTCACATTTTTCACCTCGGCGAGGCTATACTAAAAATGGAATGTAATATTTGGCAAGTTCATTGGTTAGATCTCATTGATATCTATCAGTATGCCAAAAATTATTTAAATATTCCAATCGGTTAAGTCACTATCACCAATTTTCACAAACGGGTTACGGACGGACCGACAGACTGACAGAATGACACGGTGATTTTAGGGCACTCTTAGAAAATCAACCGACTTCAGTCGGTCGCTTTTTCTGCGGGTCGTGCAATATTGACATGTAGATATATGCGAACTTCACACACTTTCTACCATGACCATAAAGTATAATTTTTATACTCTTAAGAAGTGACAAAAAGCATTTCTTTCATTACATGCAAGATAGAGGGAATCTTATCTATGAAATGTTCATTTAGTTAAATCATTCAGTTTTTTTCCTTTATAAGATTATGAGGAAGTGTAGTGTATAGGGTGGAAAAAGCATAGGTAGACAGACTTGAAGCACGAAAAATCTCAATTTATTTAAAATATAAGTGAAGGAAATGACCATGAATCGATACAAATAACCCACATTTCCCACCAGAGACACCAAAGGCAAAGAAACACAAATACGAAACAACTAGACCTAATGGAAACATCGATAACGGAAAGACAAAAGAAAAGTAACTTTTCAACAAAATAGCCAATTGGCTTCCCAAAAGAAAAAAGTACAAGTGATACACACGCTTAGAGACAAACCATAACAAAAATAAACAGCGATACAGAAGAACCGCCTTCGAACGGTCAGTGAAAAGAATTCCACTAGGGCGTGTGTGTGTGGGGGGGGGGGGGGGGCTTGTATCGATTATACGCAGTCGTAATCCTCGCCCTTCCGTCGCGATTTAGACATGATTTGTTCAGTCCGCATGTAAGCCTCCTAGCTCACCAGTGCAACGTCTACGAGAATACACACAAAAGAACAACCACAGAGATGAAACAACGGTGAGGACTTGACAGCAAGAAACCACTGAAATACTGAAGCAAATGAAAACCAACCAGACACAGAGCATCAGGCACCGACCAACATTACATAAAATTAAATTCACTCTAATTTTCAGTAAGCCTTTACTCTGGAATTGTCATAGAATCTGAGGCCTGACCCACCGGCGTGCAATTAAAGAGGGAAGCAAAGCTGTCAACCGTGATTGCGCTTACTACTATGCCTGCAGTCTGTCGTATAACATTTATGTTGTACCCAAACTTTTTATATCGAAGAATGATACGAAATTGTGTGCTAAAGTCCTTGCAATTAAATATTTCTGAATTAATATAGTAACTTACCATACAATTCGGGTTCCGATAGTCCTTGTTGCAGAATAGATTTAAGTCCAACATTGAATTTTGAAATTAAATCGGAATCGGAAGTTTATATTATGAAAAGGCTTTGCGTAGTTTATGATACCGATAACCCTGAATAAGAAGCGTAGCAGTTAACAATTTAGTACGAGTCTTTGGGTGTTTGTGTCGCTTATGTTATTTTATTTTGGATAGCCTTTTGGCCATTTTGTGGGAAAGTAACTGTCCTTTTGGCTTTCCGCTGTTGGTGTTTCCATTTGGGTCTATTGTTTCATGTTTGTGTGTCTTTCCCTTTGGTGTCTCTGATGGGAGCTGTGGGTTGATTGTATCGATTCCTGATCATTGCATCTACTTCTAGTTTGAGGACAATTACATGACTCGACACTCTGGCAAATCGAATAAATTGCGAAATATCAACACCATAAGATGCCGCACGAGGAACATCACCCTCCAAGCAAGGAAAATTTACAATCTCAAAATTAATATCATCGCGTCTATCATAAATTTTGCAGGAAACAAACCCATCTACAATAGAGAGATGTAAATCCAAAAAACGGGGCCTCGGAATCAGACGAATTTGCTTTGTTTAACTCCATTATAGTTTTTATAGACCAAAACAGATTTCCCCATTTCTCTCTTTGGTTGCATGGCGGTGGATCGGCCCCCGCCCATCGGGGCTTGAAGAAATAGATCGGCTGCATGATGCTTCCAAGCAGAGCTGAAACCGACCGCACCCGGGTACTGGTAAACCGCTTAGAGGATACAAATATGTTCTATAAAAGGGTTATCCTTTGGAAGCAAGGAATACACCACAGAACTGAAAAAAATATGGAGTGTACATGTTTTCTGTGCCAGGCTAGCTAGTTTCGGCCAATTAGGCCTCTTCAAGCCTGCCCAGGCAAAACGATGCGAATCGGACCGGCCATGCTTATAAACCCTGTTGGTTTCATTGGGCGACAGGGCTTCAGAAGTCATTTCATTTTAATGTCAGGTAAAAGTCCCACAAAAATGGAAGCAGTGTCTCCAAAATGACCTATACAGTGTTGACGAGGACGGTAACCCTCAAATCACACAAAAGGCGGTGGGCCGTTCTTCGGACTCTTTGATTAAGGTCACATCCTAAATTCTTTGAATTCGGGAAGGGGAGAAGTCGGATATTTCCTTGATTCGACCCTCCGTGATCTAACTGGTGGTTTTCGTCTGACCTGACGTCGGATTGTTGTCGAGTCCACAAGTATGATTCATGATAGTATTAATCTATACATAACCATTTTACCATATATTTTATTATGATCCACTGTTGAGCTAGAAAGCCTCCATGCGGATCAATTTGTTATTGTTATTTTGTTTAATACTGTACTGGAACTTGGGGCGAGGATTGAAATTTCAAACGCCGGAGTTGAAGCCCCCAGTTGTTTTGCTACTGACCTTCCCAAGGCGGTCGTTCTTTTGCAGTATCTTATTTGTTATGTGACTTTGAGCTTGAATTTGCAATAATCCGTGGTTTGTATGTTTTTATTTAACTTGCTCTGTCTCTGGTCGGGCTCATCGGAGTCTAACTGTTGGTTTTCTTTTGCTCCAGCATTTCAGTGGTTTCTTGCTGTCGAGTCCTCACCGTTGTCTCACCTCTGTCGTTCTTTGATTTTTGTGTTCACGGAGATGTTGCACTGATGAGTTAGGAGGCCTTCATGCGGGACTGAACAAATTATTTGTCTAAATCGCGACGGAAGTAAGGGCGAGGATTGTGGCCACGTAAAATCGATTTAAGCCCCCCAGTGGAAACCTTCCACTGACCGTTCCAAGGCGGCTCTTCTGTGGCGATTTATTTATGTTGTTGTTTGTTACTTACTGTGTGTATCACTTGTGTCTTTTGGTTTTGGATGGCCATATGGCCATTTTGTGGGAAAGTAACTGTCCTTATGGCCTTCCTTTGTTTAGGTTTCCATTATGGTCTGGTCGCTTAATGTTTGTATTTCTTTCCCTTTGGTGTCTTTTATGGGTGGACTAAGTTAATTGTATCAATTCCTGATCTTTGTTTTACTTCTACTTTAGGTAATCAATATAACGTTGGAAGGTTGTTGTTACATGTGGGTTTACGGCGTCCCGCAAACCCCCATGCTGACAAGACAACCGAGCGTGATCTCTGACAGGTGTACGGGCAGCTGTGGGGTAAGGCACAGGAAAGATATTAGATGAATGACATGAATTATTTACAGTATCTACATTTAACACTTACTAACACAAAACATCACAAATTGTTGCTTCTGTAGCCAACTCACGACGTCCGCTCCGAAGGCAAAACAATTTTCTGTGCTCGGAACGGGTGACGTGAATACCTACAGAAGCAAACAACAAAAACAACAACAAAAACAAAAAAAGAAACAACACAAGACGCGACTGGCCAGTTTATAACTTAGGGTGAATCCCCCTCTCGCGTGAATTTTCCTCTCGCGAACTAGTGCAAACTAGTCTATCGACATAGTTGCCGATCACAGGTTTAGCGATCACAGGTTTGCCGATCACAGGTTTGGCGATCACAGGTTTGCCGATCACAGGTTTAGCGATCACAGGTTTGCCGATCACAGGTTTAGCGATCGTCCGAATCACCTGCAGGTTATTTAGTTGACCTCTTCCATGGTCTCATTTGTTCACAATGGACATTGGTATACGCAGATTATGGTGGTCTGTCCGCCCGTGCTGGACCCTAACCCCCAGTGTCGTACCAGTACCTGCTGCTATATCGCAGGGAGCAGCAGGTCACCACACATTGTTGTGCCTGCAAATTACGATAACTGGACTAAGACACGGTTTACAAAACATACATGCTATATCATGATCCCCCTCCCGGAGAAGTAAGAATATGTTCATGCATATACCGTTATTGCGCATGCGCCGACCAGACATACAGGCTGATTAGTGCATGCGACAAATAACCGTACAGCAGAACTCAACTTGACTGTGCATCAAATTATCAGCACCCAGCGCTTGACACAATAATACTCAAAGTTCATGTTTCCTTACTGAGCACTACAGAAATCAATTAATGCTCACTACTACTGAGCATAATACTCATCAAATTTGTGCTCACTACATTATCACAAGAGGCAATTGAACAGACCACGCCTTTGCGCTACCTGGTCAGCCGCCAATTACAGGAAACACAATCTCTATTTCATATCCTTCTCCGCGACATGGCTCACAAATATAGCTATTCACAAATTCATTACATTAATAACAGATAGAAACTACAAACAGAAGATTTTCATCTATAATCCACAACATTTGTTAGTGTCTCATAAGGGCCAACACTGTTTGCCGTAAATTCTCTCTGTATTTGGTAGGCACCCCGTCACAACCGTCCTCGCGACGCCGATGACGCAGCTGACGTCATCCCCGCCACTCAGGCCGTTATGACGTGTGGCGACCAAATACTCCCACTTATCATCATCACGTTCTTTATATGTACATTCATGCACAAACTGAGTTATCAGACAAAAACGGCATCATTACAAAATGAACTCGTAATTCTTCTTGAACAAAATTATTTCTAATCAACGTGAACATGCTTGTAAAATAAAATTCATTACGGTTCATCATCACGGATAACCCGACAGGCTCTTGTAAGAGTTTGCCCTGATGATGAAGATATGGTTAAACCCGTCTTAAGTTTACGTCCCCTCTACACCTAATATCATATTGGGACAGAACCACGGTTTTCTAACCACAACTAGTCAAAAGTCATGGGTCAAACAAGTGACCCGGCGTTTATTAATTACATTATACAAAAGGGGTCTAAAAGCCTAAATGAATCTAGAATGAGCGGGTGTCCAAACTTTACGTCTCACCAACATCAAGGGTCAGAATGAGACAAGACCTCACTTAGAAAGACCCATTCCACTACTGGAGAAGCCTGGGATCGATCCTGCGACGTCTAGCTGGCAAAGCTAGTAGCCTAATCACTACAGGCTTCAACAGTGAATTCAGAATAGGCTTCAGAAAGTTGGGGTATACTACAAGTAAACCCCTCAAAAACCTACAAGCATGTTCATACAAAAATAATACTAAACATAGATTTAACATACCTTTCAATATACATTCTCTTTTCCCGTCACAATGTTGTGTACACTCTTACAACTTGACCTGCTGCTAAAGTGTTCGTTTTTCTCAGGGTTTTTATATCTATGAATACTACCGGAAAATCATGCATACTCATATTAGCTTGCTAAGATCGTGGCGAGGTGGAGATACCGTCCACAAATAAAGCTAGATAGCAAAAATCGAGTAGATAATGGATTTGCGTTCAAATAGTATATTTCCCATAAGAAAAATTGATGAAACGACCCTATAAATCAATGCCATGGCTCCTGTCAAAACGAACACCCACACAACACGTGACGGGAATGAAAATCATATATAGCACAATTTGGCGGTTGGCGATTTTTAGGCAAATTTTATAGAACTCAGCCTTATAGCGGCCCCCTGTATTGTAAAAACAGATCTCTAAAAACCACTCATGCATACATCGTATGATATGTGCATGACTTGTTCATGGAGCAGCACAGTTTGCGTACCATATTTCACCTAAAATATTTCACTCGCACCGCCCTACCATATATCTACTAAAATAATTTAGATGTGCATAAGCACCAGAGAGGTTTCCTATTCCATCTCGTAACAGTTGTCTTGGCCATCTGTAACCTATACAGCAAACTTGGTGGCTGAGTAACAAATTCGGTCATAAACTACAGCACTCTTTACAGCCATAGGTTGCAGTTTATAGGCCTTAGTACCACCAAGCTTTTGCTGAAGAGTGATAAGATATTGTAGCCGTCAACAACGACGACATCGTTAGCAGAATTGTCTGCTCGAGCCAAAACAAACTTGTTATGAAATTCTTGAACACCTAGTTTAAGGTGACGTAAAGTCATCTAAGGTTAAGGAGGTTATAAGTTCGTATTTTGAGAGTAGAAAGTAACGCGTTTGTTCACTAGTTTCAGAATGCTATGTATCTATTCTCTGAGAGCTTTAGGCTAAACGTACTCTCGTTTACACCATCGATTACCAAGTTTATTCAAGGCCGCAGCGATTTTATCTCTACAATTATTGAAATCCATTTTAGAAGTAAATCGATATTTCGGTCATTTTGAAATTATATTTCGTAGCCTAAAATCAGGAACAGTTTTTAAATTGGCAGTAAAAATATGACCAACAGCAGGAAAGCAATACCTTGAAATTTTACAATCGCATGTATCAGGAGTGTTAGTGTCAATATCAAGATCAAAAACAAGTTTAAATTATTGGAATTAAAAATGATAGAGCTAACATGTTTTTTTTATTTATAGAAAATTATGGGTGTTTCAGTATTTTAAAAATAAGCAGGAAGGATGAAATCAGCGATCTGTCTCGGAAGATACTAGGTAAATCTATAAAATCGAAGCCATTATTTTAAAACCCTACTTAAATATAACCAGTGTTTAAATGTGGCATTTCACTGAAGTTGGCACGAAATTTTTAATTTTATATTATTGGACTAGTATATCTTTACGCTTTCCAACGTCTTCATTGAAACACAGTTGGAAGAAAAGGAGCTATCGACCAAATACCTATAGTAGATGAAACACCGATGAGGAATCGAAACCATTGAATAACTGAAATGCTGATAAAAAGAAAACCTACAGTTTGACTTCGGTTGACCGACAGGCATTATGCACCAGACACCGACGGACTTACTAAGATAATTAAGTATTTAGGCTGATTCGACTTAGAATAAGACGTCCGACCCGCCGGCGTGCAAGGTAAGACAGAAGCAAATTTAATAACTGTTATTGTGTTTCCAGTCATGCATACAGTACCTTATCTTTTAATATCGAAGAACGATTTTACGAAATTTTGCAAAGCGATCATTGCAAGCATGATATGGCGTTCTACATTTAGTTACTAGTTACCATAAATTGCAGGAGGTTTGTCAATGTAATACTTTTTTTTTGGATAGCCGTATAGCCATTTCCGGCGATAGAAAGTGTCTTTGCCTGTCTCTTGATTTTGATTATAATGCCGTCTTTTTATCTAGGTTAGATCGATAACCAGCTAAATGTAAATGAAGTGTAATTTTTTTTTCTCGCTATAAAAACATTGACTTGATTATTTTAATAAATATCAAAACGCATTAATTTATAACTACACCACGGCCGGCCTCAGTAGATCAGTCGGATGCGCGCCTGACTGATGATCAGGAGGACGAGAGTTCGCTATCATTATTTTGTGGAGGTTAATCATGAAATCTTTTCTACGGTCATTCTAACACTGCCGCTAATTCCAGAAGGGCAGTTGTCTGGAGAAAGAATGTGCACTGTTCTGGTTAACCGCTTACGTATATGCCTGCCCAGGAAAAGTATGAATAGGTTAACTGACCGGCTAAAAAATGACCTAAAATAGTGTCAATTTGACCAAACGCAATGATCAGGATTCGATACAATTAATCCATAGCTCCCATCAGAGACACCAAAGGGAAAGAAACACAAACACGAAACAACAGACCCCAGTGGAAACACCAATAGCGGAAAGCCAAAAGAACAGTTACTTTCCCACAAAACGGCCGATAGGCTATCTAAAATAAAATAATATAAGCGACAAAAAAACATCAAAACACAAACCATAACAAAAATAAACCGCGACAGAAGAACCGCCTTGGAACGGTCAGCGGAAACGAGCTTCACCGGGGGATGGGGCTTAAATCTGTTTTATGTGGCCACAATCCTCGCCCTTACTTCCGTCGCGATTATGACACATAATTTGTTCAGTCGGCATGAAGGCCTCCGTACTCATCAGATCAACATTTCCGTGAACACAAAAATCCAACAACCACAGAGATGAAACAACGGTGAGGACTCGACAGCAAGAAACCACTGAAATGCTGCAGCAAAAGAAAACCAACAGTTAGACTCCTATAAACTCCAATACAAACAAACTACACAAAGCTTCGACTGACTTACTTAAATAATTAAGTCTTTGGGCTGGACCATCTTAGAATCTGAGGTCTGACTCTCGTACAAATACAGAATCAAATTTAATAGTTGTTATTGTGTTAATGGTTATGCAAGCTGTGCCCAATCTTTTAATATCGAAGAATGGTTTTGCGAAATTACGCACTGAAATCATTGCAAGCATATGTCTTTCTGAATTTATGTACTAGTTACCATTAATTTCAGGAGGTTTGTCAAAGTAATATTTTATTTTGGATAGCCGTTTGGACATTTCAGGCAAAAGAAAAGTGCCTTTTTGATTTTTGGATTATGATGCCATTCCTTTATCTACTAAGTTAGATCAACAGCCATCTAAATGTATATGAAGTGTTATTTTACTCCTCGCTATAAAAGCAGTGTCTTGATTGTTCTATTAATTTTCAAAACGCATTAATTAATTGTCATTAAAATCGAATTATTATTCTACGAAATTACGCGCTAAAACCATTGCAAGCATATGTCAGTCTGAATTTATCAACTAGTTACTAGCATAAATTTAAGGAGGTCTGTCAATAAAATATTTTATTTTGGATAGCCCTTTTGCCATTTCTGGCGAAAGAAAGTGTCTTTATGAGCTTTTTGATTTTAATTATGCCGTCCTCTTACCTACTAAGTTAGATCGATACCCCGCTTTATATAAATGAAGTGTAATTTTATTCATCGCTATAAAAACATTGACTTGATTATTCTATGAAATATCACAACGCATTAATTTAAAACAACAAAATGCATTTTAATGTGATATATGCCCCGAATAGAAATTCAGATTGAAAGAGTACACAAGAAACGAGTTTTGGTGGACAAGCTTAACATATTCAGCTTAACATATTCAGTAAATACTCATTCTACACAAAACAAAAAGAAAGAGTCAACTGACCAACCATCCACCGCTGTCAGTCTCCATGTCACAGTAAACTTCAAACAGACCGTCACTGACAAGCCCTGCCACATGATATACTCCAGACTGCGTGATACCCCACTTTTGAAGTTCCTGGCAATAGCGTAGTTTTCTCGAGCAGCATTCACATGTATCTAAAAGAAAACATTTTTATATTGCAGTTTGTATGTAAAAACATTGAAAAAAAGACCTTCACTGCAGCTGGTGTTGTGCCGTGTGGCGGTCGTAAAACGTCTCCCCGTACATCAACCATAGTGCAGTTTATATTTTAATTTTGTTCCTTTGAGATCAGCGTGAATATTCTGAGAAATCAGAAATAAATTATTAGTTTAGACTCAAATTCTAGACAGGTTTTTAATTATTTGGACATCATTTTGATTTATATCAGTCTTTGAATCGACTGCCTATTCGAAATTCGCAAAATTGCAGTATGCTTCCTCTGGCTTTCGTTGCCGGATCATTACAGGGTCACTGATGAGGCTTTATTAGCCGAAACTACGTAGTATGACCCACCTTCTTTCTTATGAATATTTTCATTGCTCTTAAAGGAACTCATTTTTTATTTTTATTTGCCTTCACTGCAGCTGGTGTTGTGCCGTGTGGCGGCCGTAAAACGTCTCCCCGTACATCAACCATAGTGCAGTTTATATTTTAATATTGGTCCTTTGAGATCAGCGTGAATATTCTGAGAAATCAGAAATAAATTATTAGTTTAGACTCAAATTCTAGACAGGTTTTTAATTATTAGGACATCATTTTGATTTATATCAGTCTTTGAATCGACTGCCTATTCGAAATTCGCAAAATTGCAGTATGCTTCCTCTGGCTTTCGTTGCCGGATCAATACAGGGTCACTGGTGAGGCTTTATTAGCCGAAACTACGTAGTATGAACGACCTTCTTTCTTATGAATATTTTCATTGCTCTTAAAGGAACTCATTTTTGATTTTTGTTTGCCTTCACTGCAGCTGGTGTTGTGCCGTGTGGCGGCCGTAAAACGTCTCCCCGTACATCAACCATAGTGCAGTTCATATTTTAATTTTGGTCCTTTGAGATCAGCGTGAATATTCTGAGAAATCAGAAATAAATTATTAGTTTAGACTCAAATTCTAGACAGGTTTTTAATTATTTGGACATCATTTTGATTTATATCAGTCTTTGAATCGACTGCCTATTCGAAATTCGCAAAATTGCAGTATGCTTCCTCTGGCTTTAGTTGCCGGATCATTACAGGGTCACTGATGAGGCTTTATTAGCCGAAACTACGTAGTATGACCCACCTTCTTTCTTATGAATATTTTCATTGCTCTTAAAGGAACTCATTTTTGATTTTTACTTACCATTCTTCGACATTGTTGTCCATTAAACTATTTAGATAACATTGGCAGGGCCGATACAGTAGCCCGTTGCACATTTGATGAGTTAGGAGGCCTTCATGCGGACCGAGCAAATTATCTTTTTTTAAATCGCGACGGAAGTAAAGACGAGGATTGTGGCCACGTAAAATCGATTTAAGCACCCCAGTGGAATTCGACTCCACAGACCGTTCCAAGGCGGTTCTTTTGTCGCGGTTTATTTTTGTTACGGTTTGTCATTGGGTATTTGTGTCGCTTATATTATTTTATTTTGGAATTGGCCATTTTGTGGGAAAGGCACTGTCCTTTTGGCTTTCCGCTGTTGATATGCCCATTGGGGTCTGTTGTTTCATGTTTGTATTTCTTTCCCTTTGGTGTCTGTGATGGGAGCTGTGGGTTAATTGAATCGATTCCTGATCATTGCTTCCACATCTATTTTATTTAGTTGATGACCACATTTGTCATTCAGCCACCAAGTTTGTTGTCTGTGTTACAGAAGACCAAGACAAGCTTTCTACGTTATACTGGTTACCTTAAAATTCATCAAAGGCCATACAAAGCACTATTTATTGCAAATTCAAGCTCTTGTACCACCACTGAAATCTACCAATTAATACTTCATGTTTTACTGCCATTAAAAAACATGGATAAAATATTACGACAAATATGCTCTAGAAAGGGTTATCCTTTGGAAGCAAGGAATACACCACAGAACTGAAAAATATATAGAGTGTAGTTGTTTTCTGGGCCATACTAGCTAGTCTATCCGGTGGTTTTCTTCTGCTCCAGCATTTCAGTGGTTTCTTGCTGTCGAGTTCTCACCGTTGTTTCATCTCTGGTTGTTTGATTTTTTGTGTTCACGGAGATGTTGCACTGATGAGTTAGGAGGCCTTTATTCGGACTGAACAAATTTTTGTCTTAATCTCGACGGAAGTAAGGGCGAGGATTGTTGCCTGGAAAAATCGAGTTTAAGCCCCCCCTCCCCCCCCCCCAACATTGGAATTCGTTTCCACTGACCGTTCGAAGGCGGTTCTTCTGTCGCGGTTTGTTTTGGTTATGGTTGGTCTTTGAGTGTTTGTGTCGCTTATATCATTTTATTTTGGATAGCCTTTTGGCAAATTTGTGGGAAAGTTACTGTCCTTTTGGTTTTCCGCTGTTGGTGTTTCCGTTGGGGTCTGTTGCTTCATGCTTATGTTGTTTTCCCTTTGGTGTCTCTGATGTGAGCTGTTGGTTAATCGTATCGATTCCTGATTATTGCCTCTACTTCTATTTAGTAAAACGTCTCCCTGCCCTACATCATAGTGTAGTTTATATTTTGCTTGTCGTTTGGGATCATTGATTCCATTCTGGAAATTGGAAAATATTTAAGGGACACTGATGAGGCCTAATTGGCCAAAACTAGCTAGTCTGACCCAGAAAACGTACACTCTTTATTTTTCTGTTCTGTGGTGTACTCCTTGGTTCCAAAGGATAACCCTTTTAAAAAACATTGGTTACTGTTTATGCTGGATAACCATTCGGCACTTCTGCCCTTTTCGGCTCTCCTCTTGTGATGTTTTGATTTCATTGACAGTTTCAAGTTGCTGTGTCTTTTTCGTTTAGCTGTCTTAGACGGGAGGTATTGCACGACCCGCAGAAAAAGCGACCGACTGAAGTCGGTTGATTTCTAAGAGTGCCCTAAAATCACCGTGTCATTCTGTCATTCTGTCAGTCTGTCATTCTGTCAGTCTGTCTGTCCGTCCGTAACCCGTTTGTGAAAATTGGTGATAGTGACTAAACCGCTTGGAATATTTAAACAATTTTTGGCATACTGATAGATATCAATGAGATCTAACCAATGAACTTGCGAAATATTACATTCCATTTAGTATAGCCTCGCCGAGGCGAAAAATATGAAAATTTTCGAACTGCTTCTCCTCGGAAACCGTTGGGCCGATTGAAGTCAAATTTCATATGGAGCCTCTATGGGATGGGGGAAACCAAAATTTGCTCATGGGGTCCAGGTCACATGACCAAAATGGCCGCCAAGCCATATATGGTCTGTATGTCTGTCTGTCCGTAACCGTTTGTGAAAATTGGTGATAGTGACTTAACCGCTTGGAATATTCAAACAATTTTTGGCATACTGATAGATATCAATGAGATCTAACCAACGAACATGAGAAATATTACATTCCATTTAGTATACCCTCGCCGAGCCGAAAAATGTGAAAATTTTCGAACTGCTTCTCCTCGGAAACCGTTGGGCCGATTGAAGTCAAATTTCATAGGGAGCCTCTATGGGAAGGGGAAACCAAAATTTGCTCATGGGGTCCAGGTCACATGACCAAAATGGCCGCCAAGCCATATATGGTAAAATACCTTCAAAAATAGTCTTCTCCAGAACCACTGGGCAGGTTTCCACGAAACTTGATAAATAGCATCTGGGACGTAGGCCCATCATAAATTGCAAAAATGGTGACCCTTGGTTGACCTTGACCTTCTTTGTGCCTAGGTCAAACTTTGACACATATGCTTTTGTATTGGAAAAGTGAGAATGCATTTTATTCTGCAAACGATTCAGAATACAGTACTAAAGTATAAGATATATTTTTGCTCCTTACGATTAGGCGCATTTATTGGGGGAACCGTTTTAGGTCCAGGTCACATGACCAAAATGGCCGCCATACCCATATATGGTAACGCCCATAAAGCTTAAAGCATCCGGCGGGTCGTGCACTTCAGCTGAAGCACTGGTTAGTTAATAAGAATCCTATATGGGTGCGAGGGATGGGTGGAAAAATAGATCCCGAGAGTCACAGTCACTTTGTCTAAAGAGAACTGAAGTAATGATGACCTCATATGCACCTTCATATGACAGTGATCCCGAGGGACGGGTTTTCTGTCAAAGTAACGTGCTGTGAAGTCAACCTTAATGGCAGTGCATATGAGGTCATATTCAGCATGTGCTTATCAAACGCGTGAGAATATTCGATTTTCACTATGTCCCTGGGTAAGAAAAGCAGGGGTAGAATTGTAGTTATACGAACATTGTATTAATAGCTGCGCATGACGCATGCGCAGTAAGCGTCTTTCTTAAGTGCACCTTCACGAAGAAGCGGGCCATGCCTTTGGGCGAAGAAACAAACGCCGATAAGAACGGTTTTAACCCGGATCAAACAGTGAATTACGGAGCAACAGGCGGGGAAATACCCCAAGATACATTAGCACAAATCCTTGAGGAACTAAGACACGTTAATAGGCGTATTGATCGGATTGAATTGCACAACCCGGTGTCAACATTATCGTTCACCAGGGAAAAAAGTCCCCCTACACGTGCGCGGGCAACTGAACCCTCAAGAGAGGTCCTGGACCCCGAAGGTCCCGTCAGTGCAGCTTGCCCAAAACTAAGCTCAGCTGACAACCAATCTGAATTATCTGAAATTCAAGAAAAGTTTAATGTCATAAAATCTAGTGTTGAGAAAGTGATTCTCCCAACCCAATATAAGCTTCACGACTCCAGGTCAGGGATAAAGCGTGAGGATCAACCAGTGTTGAACGTAGTCGGTAAATGTGGTAGACACATTGAAACCGCCCTCAAAATAATGTCTGAAGCTGATGAAGGCAAAGAGGTTGACTTAGGTAGCCTATTAATTGTGTTAGTTGCTAACCTTAAGTTTTTACAGGACGAGTACGCAGCATTGTTGGTTAAGGGAAGATTTGATAGTCAAACTTCACAACTCTTTCGTTCTTTACAAAAGAACAACTCTGGATTTGATGAACATAGCCTTCAGAATGTTCGCGTAGCGGCAGAGTTATCCAGCATTGCGACTCGATTTCAACCTACTTATAATCAACGCGGTGGTTTCAGAGGTGGATATCGCGGACGGGGTCGCGGAGGTGATAGAGACATTTTTCACTCATTACGGGGATCTAGCTTCCCTAGATTTAGGGGACCCCCCAATCAAAACCGAGAAAAAGATCAGGACGAATCATAGATATGATATATGTTTCATTAAACATTTTTGTCGTTATTTTACTGTTGACATGTACAATGAAAAACAATTTGGTTAATAACATAGACAATTGGAAATCCATTGGAGCGTCAAATACTGTATTACAGTGGATACAACATGGTATTCAATTTCCTCTAGTGGGAGAAATAGACAGTTTTGAATTTAGTAATCACGTTTTCTCCCATAAAGAGCAAACTTTTCTACAAAGTGAAATATCTGATCTTTTATTGCTTGGTTGTATTCAACGTGTAACGTCAAAACCCAAATGTGTATCTCCCATTTCATGTGTGCCTAAGAAAAATGGGAAATTGCGCTTAGTAACAGATCTAAGACACTTAAATAGTTACCCCAAACCACCAAAAATAAAGTACGAAGACATAAATACAGTAATAGATGTTGTTAAACCTAAAGATAGCATTATAACTGCTGATTTGAAAAATGGATTTTTCCATATTCCTGTCCATAAGGATCATCAGACTTTGTTAGGATTTAAGTTTGGGACACACTATTATACCTGGTCAGTTCTACCCTTTGGACACAATTGTAGTCCTTACTTCTTCTCTAAGATTTTACGCCCAGTGGTAACCCACCTCCGATCATGTGGTTTAAGACTTGTATTGTATGTTGATGACTTTGTGTTAAATCACAAACAGTTGTTATTGTCAACATTAGCAGACTTAGGATGGTTAGTAAATTTTGAGAAATCTTCATTAGAACCGTCATTAATCAAGGAGTTCATAGGTTACTTAATTGACAATACTGGGGATAAAACAATTATAAAAATACCTCGTAAACGGATTACTAAGGTTCGTAAGGACATAAGCAGGTGTCTAACAAAAGGCAGTGTTTCTGCACGCGGTCTAGCTAGGATCGGAGGCCAGTGTGTCTCTATGTACAAGTGCATATTTCCTGCGAAACTTCAATTACGTAACCTCTATCGACTATTGACAACCAAATCTTCGTGGAGTGATAGTTTAGTGCTAGATGAACCAACAATAAATGACTTAAATTGGTGGTATTCCTCTTTGTCTAAATGGAACGGTTTAATAGTTCAAGAAACAAAAATAGACATCCAAATGACAACAGATGCCTCCTCGGTAGCGTGGGGCGCATGGATACCAGGCCACAACGCACAGGGGTTCTGGAACAGGGACATGTCCTTCCGTCACTCGAACTACCGCGAAATCTCGGCCGTGTGGCTAGGCCTGATTTCTTTACGCGAATTCTTACAACACAAAACTGTTCAAATATGTTCGGACAACATAACTACGGTAGCCTTCATCAACCACATGGGCGGAAGTACCAAGGACCTAGACATGGTTGCTCGACAAATACACCAACAAGCCCTCGATATGAACACAAAGATCATAGCTTCATACATATCTGGCGGCCAGAATTGGCGAGCAGACCAATTGAGCAGATTAAACTCCACATACGAATGGAAATTGCATCCAAACCTGTTCCGTCTATTGGACAGTTATTGGGGACCCCATCAGATAGACAGATTCGCATCTATGATGACTGCACAAGTGCCACGGTACAACAGTTTATATTGGGATCCACTCACAAGCGCGTGAACGCATTAGCTCAGACGGACTGGTCATCGTTGAACAATTACGTAAATGCACCATTCATAGACACAATTATACAACAACAGGCGACAGCTACAGTGATAGCCCCACTATGGCCAGGCCAAGTTTGGTTCCAAAGGCTACAATCTCTCATGATAGACAGCCCGATTCCATTACCAGTATCGCCAAGAACAGTTCTCAGAATCGGTCCACGCGCAGAGCCTTTGAAAAACAGGGGCTGGCGTCTTTACGCCTGGAGACTCTCTGGAAAACGCGTATTCGCTGCTTAGGATGGTCACTTCGCGCCTCGACACAAGCAACGCATAGCCTTGCTCAATCAACTGTAAAAACTTATAATGGCTATATTAATAAGTATAAGGAGTTCTGTCAATTACGAAACTTAGACTTTTCTGATGTAGTTTCATCACACTCATGTGATTGCGGATTTTTTGTGTCATATTTCGGATCGGTCAGACAGACCAGAATCTGTAGTCAAGACTTGTACTGCGGCATTAAACTGTATGTTTGAATCTCTTGGAAGGTGCTCGCCAGTGAATAATCCCGATATTAGGCGTCTAGTCACAGGAATCATTAAAAGCGGAACTTTAGCACCTATGAAACGTAGTCAACCCATGCCTACACAATCATTTGTTGAACTTTTTCATTCATGGGGAAAAAATGAGGACATGACTATCAAACAATTACGTATGAAGACTATCACGTTATTGGCCCTCGTGTGTATGACACGACCATCAGACTTAGCACCAAAAGGGATCAATTTAAACCCAAAAGACTTTTCTGTCAACAACATTGTTTTGTCGTTGGATAACATTCAGTTCATGCCAGACAGTTCATTGACGATATACTTTTTTGGTATCAAGAACGATACATCGCGCAGCGGATTCGAAGTGAACATTCCAACAAATGCTAGTGATATTGTTATGGACCCTGTCTCGTGTCTACGTGTGTACATTGATCGTACTGCTACCTATCGGCCTTCAGCCACAAAGCCATTGTTTATAACTCTCACAGCCCCATATAAGGCTATCTCTAGCAGTACAGTTTCAAATATATTGGATGAGGTGATCAATTTTGCAGGCCTAGCAGGGAAAGGCTTTAAGGCCAAATCGTTTCGACCAACCGGCGCAACTCTAGCGGTGTCTAGAGGCGCTATACCAGAGACAGTCATGCAAATTGGACGCTGGAAAACAAAAGAAGTCTTCATGAACCACTATGTTTATCCACGCGCGCCAGAGACATTCACTTCAAATATGTTCACTCAATAAAAGAGACCTTCAGTGAAGGATAATGTACATAGTTCAGTGTTTGAGAGTTCCATATATTCTAGTCCAGTTCATTATACTAGTCAATTAAACTAGTCATTTCAGTTTTTCCTTGCATTACCGTTATAGTTATATGACATTGTAAATATGTTGAATTTGAATTTTACACTCACTCTAAACGGAGCAAACTACTTATACAATTAGGTGAGTCAATAACGGAAATTTAGAATGTAATGACAAATTGTAGTTATACGAACATTGTATTAATAGCTGCGCATGACGCATGCGCAGTAAGCGTCTTTCTTAAGTGCACCTGAATAACAATCAACTCCTAGACAAGAAATTAGGACAACCATTCTACTAGAATCTACAGACTAAATGGCCCACTAGAAGATATACCAACGTGAAGGTGCTCATGGAAGGATAGAGCAAACTACTTATACAATTAGGTGAGTCAATAACGGAAATTTAGAATGTAATGACAAACGGAATTTCTATCCCAGGCTAACATAACGGATTTCCTTATCCGCCGTGTTAGTTAATTTCGTAGATTGCATCATTACTTCAATTCCCTCTAGAAAATGGCATTTTTCCAAATCTAATTATTACACAGACGAAACGATGATTAGAATTCGACAGCATTAATTAAATTGTAACTATACCAAATTTAGTGACACAGAGGCCTTTCTGATATTTAATCTTCATCAGTGTGTCTAAACCCCCAAAGTTTTGAAACCGAAACGGATGTTGGACAAGACCCGGCAAACACAGCACATTCCCCTCCGAGCAAACACCGACCGACGTAGCTCATGAGACAGGTCAACTGGAGGCATCAGGCAAGAGACGCCTACCAGGGAACTTATAGGCGTCCCCCACCGAGCCAACATCAGCAAGCATGGCCCACACTCCACGGAAGTCCCGGGCATCAGGAAGGAGATGCCCAAAGTAGACTGAAATGCTGGAGGAATGTTGTTCATATTCCATTGAATGTCAAAGAATTTCCGATAATTACAAATTATTTCAAAGCCTATTCTCAAGCATAGTATCTGTTTAATTCGCAAAGTACATAGTTCTCTGTATATGTCAATACTTACAGTTGTCGAAGATCCAGTAACCGTAAGATACGGCTATGTGATTCAATTCCAATATTACCGAATCGTTGAATTTCATAAATTCGTCCTTGGCTATTGCTGTACCTACACCAACACGTATTGTGCTTCTATCCCAACTGATCCAAAAAGCTTTCAGGATATTGCAGTCTAAAGGTTGATGCCTGTCAGATACGATAAGCTTGCCTGATCTTTCCATCTGTATGGCGGATTTTGTATTATTCCAGCCTCCTAAATAAGTGATATTGAACATTTTATGATCTATTTAAATACAAGGATCACCCATTGTTTTTCATGTATTAATATAGCCCCGCCGATCGGGGCTTGGAGAAATAGAATGGGCTGCACGATGCTTCCACGCAGAACTGAAACAGATCGCGCACGTGAGTACTGGTAAACTACTTAGAAAGCCTAGCTTGCCCAGGCAAAACGGGGCGAATCGGACCGCTCATGCATGTAAACCCTTTTGGTTTCATTGGGCCGCAGGGCTTGATCATCTCATCTCATCTCAGTGTCGGGTTAAAGTCCCACGAAATTTGAAGTAACGTTTCGAAAATGACCTAAATAGTGTTGACGGGAACGTTAAATAGAAATGAAGGTAGTGATCAGGAATCTATACAATTATCCCACAGCTCCCATCAGAGACCCCAAATCATAGAAATAGAAGAGAAGGCAATGATCAGGAATCGATACAATTAACCCACAGCTCCCATCAGAGATCCCAAAGGGAAAGAAACACAATTATGAAACAACATACCCTAATTAAAACATCAAAAGCCAAAAGGACAGTTATTTTCCCACAAAATGACCAATTGGCTATCCAAAACAAAATAATATAAGCAATACAAACACTCCATAATATAGGCGATACAAACACTCATAAACACTCAAATAACAAAACTAATCCGCGACAGCAGATCCGCCTTGGAACGGTCAGTGACACGAATTCCACTGGGGGGGGGGGGGGGGGGGTGCGGGTATAATCGATTCTTTTTTTTTTTGGTTGATTTGTGGTTTAACGTCCCCGTCAACACTGTAAAGGTCATTTTGGAGACGTTGCTTCCAATTTTGTGGGACTTTTACCCGACATTGAGATGAAATGACATCTCAAGCCCTGCCGCCCAATGAAACCAAAAGGGTTTATTAGCATGGACGGCCCGCCTCGCACCGCGATTCCTGGACAGGCTTAGATCCTCTAAGCGGTTTACCAGTACTAGTGTGCGGGCCGGATGCAGCTCTGCGTGGAAGCATCATGCAGCCCATATATTTCTTCAAGCCCCTATGGGCGGGGGCCATAATCGATTCTACGTGGCCACAATTCTTGCCCTTACTTCCGTCGCGATTTAGACAAAAAATTTGTTCAGTCCGCATGAAAGCCTCCTAACTCATCAGCGCAACATCTCCGTGAACACAAAAACTCAAACAACCACAGAGATGAAACAACGATATAAAAAGATTGGGTACAACATAAATGTTATACGACGGACTGCATGCATGGTAGTTAACCCAAGCACGGTTGACAACTTACTTTGCTTTATTCTTTAATTGCACGGCGGTGGGTCAGGCCTCAGATTCTATGACGGTTCCAGCGTTAAGGCTTTCTGAGAATTATAGCGATTTAATTCAATGTAACGTTGTTTGGTTCCTGATACTCTGTCTCTGGTTGGGCCCATCGGAATCTAACTGTTGGGTTTCTTATGCTCCGGTATTTCAGTGGTTTCTTGCTGCCGAGTCCTCATCGTTGTTTCATCTCTGTGGTTGTTTGATATTTTGTGTTCACGGAGATGTTGCACTGATGAGTTAGGAGGCCTTCATGCGGACTGAACAATTTATTTGTCTAAATCGCGACGGAAGTAAGGGCGAGGATTGTGGCCACGTAAAATCGATTTAAGCCCCCCCCCCCCCCACCCCCAAGTCGAATTTGTTTCCGCTGACCGTTCGAAGACGTCTGTCGCGGTTTATTCTGTGATGGTTTGTCTTTTGTTGTTTGTATCGCTTATATTATTTTGTTTTTGGATAGCCTTTTGGCCATTTTTGTGGGAAAGTAACTGTCCTTTTGGCTTTCCGCTGTTGATGTTTCCATTTGGACTGTTTTTTTCATGTTTTTGTTTCTTTCCCTTTGATGTCTCTGATGGGAGCTGTGGGTTAATTGTATCAATACCTGATCAATGCCTCCACTTCTATTTTACCGCCGAGAAATGAAATTTATAAGATGAAACATTGTGATATTTTTCTCATTTCTGCTCAAAATATAGATTGCGGTTACTCGTTCTTAAGAGTACCCACAATCTATATTTTAGAGTTTAAATAATAAAAATAAGGTTTACCCTTGTAAACCCCAGTTTTTTTTCTGTACAAGTTGGGTAAAAGTTATATAGGCGTTTTTTCGTGTTGACGGCGACTTAGACTGTTAACATTTCCTTAACCCTTCCTTTCCTGTACAGTTAGCAGACAACGTAAACCCTGACCAGACGCTGCGTTCTGCGTCGCCCGACCATTAAATCCCTAAGCTGTAAGCAAACAGTATCAACGCCTGATCAGAGTCTACACTGTTTGCCATACACAACCCTTAATTCCAGGCCAGAGCCTATAGATTAGCTTTTTACGCAACACGCTGACGTCACTGCGATAAAATTCATGTATCAAAGTTTCCTGGATTTCACGAATATTTTGGTACGGAAGAGTCTCTATGCTTTATAACTTTAGGTCGACTGATAAACAATCTAGCAAAATATAAACATATGAAGCACAATTTATCAATTTTACGCGGCCGCAATCCTCGCCCTTACTTCAGTCGCGATTTAGACAAATAATTTGTTCAGTCCGCATGCAGACCTCCTAACTCATCAGTGCAACATCTCCGAGACCACACAAAATTCAATCAACCACAGAGATGAAACAACGATGGGGACTTGACAGCTTGGAAACCACTGAAATGCTGGAGCAAAATAAATAAAAAACAGCAGTTAGACACCGAAAATCAATTTAGCCAGGAAATATGTTTGGTGATTTTCCCTGTAAATCAGGACACCTAACTGATTTTGAAACAATGAAAACCATTCTAAAGGGATTTGTTCGAGGTTAAGGGTCTATTGGGGCGAAAATGACTCGCCTATTATAAGCAGCCATAAACTTAAGAAAATGTTGTCCGGGTGAAAAAAAGAAGTGGAGGCAATGCTCAGGAATCGATACAATTAACCCCTATCTCTGATCAGACACACGACAGCAATTTCAGTTTCAATCAAAATTTCATTAGACTTACATTTAATTTTATGTAACGTTGGTTGGTGCCTGATGCTCTGACTCTGGTTGGGTCCATCGGAGACTAACTGTTGGTTTTCGTTTGCTCCAGCATTTCATTAGTTTCTTGCTGTGAGTCCTCACCGTTGTTTCAACTCTGTGGTTGATTGATTTTTGTGCTCACGGAGATGTTGCACTGATAAGGTAGGAGGCCTTCTTGTGGACTGAACACATTATTTGTCTAAATCGCGACGGGAGTAAGGGCGAGCATTTTAGCCACGTAAAATCGATTTAAAAACCCCAGTGGAAATCGTTTCACTGACCGTTCCAAGGCGGTTCTTCTGTCGTGGTTTATTTTTTATGGCTTGTCTTTGAGTGTGTGTATCGCTAATATTATTTTGTTTTGGATAGCCAGTTGGCCATTTTGTGACAAAGTAACTGTCTTTTTGGCTTTCAGCTAGTGATGTTTCCATTAGTGTCAAGTTGTTTCATGTTTGTGTTTATTTCCCTTGGTGGCTCTGGTGAGAGCTGTGGGTTAATTGTATCGATTCCTGATCATTGCCCTCACTTCTATTTTACAGATAATAAAGACAGCCATGCAATCTTGGGCGAGTGTGATATTGAGATTTGATTAACTTGCCCTCTTGTCTCTCATAGACATATAAGGGGGTGGGAAATGTTGTCTGGATCATAGCGATCACAAGTTAGATTTATACTTGATTGGCGGCATCAGAGTGAAATGGAGGTTCGAAATCGCTAAATCATTGCAATCTGATTAAAAATCGCAGAAACATCACCTCCTTCTGAGCCCAAAGTTGTGCTAGAAATTTATTTTATTTTGCATAGCCGTTTGGCTATTTTTGCGGGCGTATGGGGGCAAAGAAACAGTGACTTTTGTTTTGTTTTTACTCGTGATCTTTTAGCGATGTTGTTTTTCCATTTGGACTAAATGGTTGATATGGACCTTAACTTTTGCTATTGCACCCACTCAGGGTTAATGTGAATTATGTGTAATGCGATGTGGATAGCTTAGCCCTCAGACAACCGCTTTTAAAAGACATGTGCGTATGGCATAATGTAATTGTTATATCATTATCACGGAAAACTGTGTCAAACTAACAGCAAATGTTCGTTTATACCTTCTTTCACAGCTGCGTTTTCGTCCGCCATTTTCAGGGAAATTGGATTAAACTGCAACACTGCTGTTTCCTGTATTTACAATGTAGGTAAAAGAACATAATGGTCTGCATGATGCTTTCAGGCAGAGCTAGATCCAACCGCACATATGCACTGGTAAACCGCTAAGAAGGGCTAAGCCTGTCCAGGCAAAGTGGTACAAGTCGGACCGTCCATGCATATAAACCCTATTGGTTTCATTGGGCGGTAGGGTTTGAGATGCCATTTCATCAAAATGTCGGGTAAGAATCCCACAAAATTTGAAGCAACGTCTCAAACATGACCTAAATTGTGTTGATTGGGACGTTGAACCTGAAATCAGACAAAGAAACAAAACAGATTGCACTTCCAACAAATGACGGAACGTCTATTTATAGATTATATTGCACATTCTGATATAATATAATTGTATTTTGATAATAAAACCACTAGCAAAGTCGTAAAATATCTATAGCTATATAATCAAAGACTAGGTTATTGCACTGATATTAATGGATATTTATCCTTGTTAGGATCTCAAACAATATTATGATGTTATTAATCAAGTAATTTCGCATTGCCCCGGTGGAAGGTCCGAGGACTACTGTATTGGTCCGAGGCCGAAGGTCAGTGCAGCTGACCGAGGATCTGTAACCGGACAAATTCCAAATTACTTGATTAATGCAATTTTATTTATTGACAAAATAAAAAAATATGATTAATAATTAACAGGTGTTAATGTAGTATACAGTAGGAGTAATTGGTCCGCATGATACGGCTCTCGTTTCTTCCTACAGTATATGCAGTTGACCACTGCTAATAAGATCTTGACTTCTGACTTATATCGGTTAGCCTCATAATAATATCAATGACCTGCGATCAATATTGAAATTCTTGAACTTGATTGGCTAAGAAGTCATATTCATTTAAATCTATATTAAAATAGAAGTGAAGGCAATGGTCAGGAAACAATACAATTAACCCCCAGCCCCCATCAGGGAAAGAAACACAAACATGAAACAACTAGACCTAATGTAAGCATTACTAGCGGAAAGCCAAAAAGACAGTTACTTTGCCGCAAAATGGCCTATTGGCTATCCAAAGCAAAATAATATATGCGATTTACATACTCAAAGATAAGCCATATCAAAAACAAACCACTACAGAAGAATCGCCTTGGAACGGTCAGTGAAACGAAATCCACTTGTGGGGGTGGAGGGGGGGGGGGGCTTAAGTCGATTTTACGTGACCACAATCCTCGCCCTTTCTTTTCGTCCCGATTAAGACAAATCATTTGTTCAGTCCGCATGAAGGCCTCCTAACTCATTAGTGAAACATCTTCGTGAACACAAACATCAAGCAACCACAGAGATGAAACAACGGTAAGGACTCGACAGCAAGAAACCACTGAAATGCTGGACCAAAGGAAAACCAACAGTTAGACTTCGATGGGCCAGACCAGAGACAGGGCATTAGACACCAACCGACATTACACAAATTAGATTCTCTCTAATTCTCAGTAAGCCTTTACGCTGGAACCGTCATAGAATATGAGGTCTGACCCAACAGCGTGCAATTAAGTGTGTGTGTGTGTGTGTGTGTGTGTGTGTGTGTGTGTGTGTGTTCGGGTTTAACGTCGCTTTCAACAATTTTTCAGTCATATCACGACGGTGTCTGGTTGCGACAGCGTGCAATTAAGAGGGAAGCAAAGTTGTCAACCGTGATTGGGTTTATCTAATCTTTTTATATCGAGGAATGATTTGTCGAAATGGGGTACTAAGGTCATTGCAATTATATATTTTCCTGAACGTATATACTAAGTAACCGTAAAATTCTGGTTACGATAGACCTTGCTGCAGAGGAGATTTAAGTCAAACATTGAATTTTAAAATTAAACCGGAATGACGTCTATAAAAGTTTGAAAAGACTTTGCGTAGTTTATGATGCCGATAACCCTGATTAAGAAGTTTAGCAGTTACCAATTTAATAGTGTTGACTAGACTCTCTGGCAAATCGAATAAATTGCGAAATACAAACGCCGTAGGATGGCGCACGAGGCACATCACCATCCAAGAAAGGAAAATCTAAAATCTCAAAATCATCGCGTTTATCAAAACATTGTTAGAAACAAATCCATCTACAATAGATAGGTGTAAAGCCAAAAAACGGGGCCTCGGTATCAGAAGTATTTGTTTTATTTAACTGAAGTTCTGTGGGGTAAATTTGACTGATCAGACCATCGAAATAGGTACTGTCACTATTTAATAAACCATCCAAATATGTAGAAGTCGAGCTAAAGGCTTCAATGATTTCAGATTGGGTTTCAACGGAAAGAGACATCATGAAGTCTCTTTTATAATAAAACAAGAACAAATCAGCCACAAGAGGTGCGCAATTTGTACCCATCGGGATACCTACAACTTGTCTAAACACTTAGTACCAAATATTGCCAAGTAGAAAGATGAGAGTCTCACACACTTTCTGACATGATCATTCAGTATAATTTTTATGCTGTTCAGAAGTGAAAAAAGCATTTCTTACATTGCATTCAATATAGAGGGAGTCTTCCTTATGTCACAGGGATGGAAAAAGAACATGACTCGACCGGGACTCGAACCCAGGGCCTTTCGAATACCGTGCGAACACTCTACTGGCTGAGCTACAGAGCCATACGGTCGATCTGTTACATTTTCCCCCTGCCTAATTAGATTCGTCCCGAATCTCTCCCAATGAGATTCGTTCCGAATCTCTAAGTCCTATCCAGTCCGGCTGCGAGACTTATTTTTCATACTCTTTCATGTCCTCAGACGCGGTGCTGGGCCCACACTGGCCACCAAATGTCACCGGGGTTGAAAAAGAACATGAATCGACCGGGACTCGAACCCAGGGCCTTTCGCATACCGTGCGAACGCTCTACCGACTGAGCTACCGAGTCACACGATCGACCTGTTACACTTATGATATGGCCATTCAATTAAATCATTAAGTTTTTTTATAAGATTATGAGGACGCGTAGGGTAAAGGGTGGAAAAATCATAAGCAGACAGACTTGCCCTACATCATAGTGTAGTTTATATTTTCTTGTCATTTGGATCATTGATTCCATTGTAGAATTTTGAAAATACTTGAGGGTCACTGATGAGGCCTAAATGGCCGAAACTAGCTAGTGTAGCCCAGAAAACATTTACATTCCATATTTTCAGGTTCAGTGGCGTATTGCTTGCTTCTAAAGGCTAACCTTTTCTAGAACATATTTGAAGCACGAAACCATCTGGATTTCAATTTATAGACCAAACCAGATTTCTCCCTGATCTTTCAAAGACTTTGCCGCAATATTTAATCACATATTTTTGATGACAATAAAACACAAAGTTAATAATTTGGAGAGTTCATTGGTGGTACAATAGCTTGAATTTGCTATAAACCGTGCTTTGTATGGTCTTTTATGAAGTGTAGGTAACCAATATAACGTAGGAAGCTTGTCTCGGCCTCCTGTAAACATACAGCAAACTCGGTGGTTAAATGACAAATGTGGTCATCAGCTAAAGCCCTCTTTAAAACTAAACCCTGTAGTTCATAGACCTTAGTATCACCAAGTTCTTACTGAAGAGTGTTAACATAGTGGAGCCGTCAAACAAGACCACATTTTAACAGCCTTATCTGCTGGAGCCAAAACAAACTAAATAGCCATTTTAACGTTAGGTGAAATCGTAAAAATCTAAGGTGAAATCATCAGAAAGAATGTTTTATGATGTTAATCAAGTAATTTCGTATTGGCCCAGATACAGGTCCGAGATCAGCTGTATTGGCCAGTACAGCTGACCGCGATCCTGTAACCTGTCCAGTACGAAATACTTGATTAATAACATTACATTTCTGGTTTTTGACCTTAGTTTAATATCACCCGACCTGGGATAAATATTTGTTGACCTGATGTTAATAGGAATGACTTCCGATCAATACAGGAGAGTCGATTAATAATATACAGAATTAATTGTTTTACAAAACAGACAATCTTTTGGAAGCAATGCTGAAACCCGCAGAGTCTATATGTTTTTTTCTGGGCCAGACTAGCTAGCTTCGGTCAATCAGGTCTCATAGTCTTTGATGGGTGGTGTAAGTTAATTGAATCGATTCCTGATCTTTGTTTTACTTCTACTCATAAGTGACACTCAAATAAATATTTTCAAATTTCGAAGTGGTATCAATGATCCTAAAGGACTAGAAAATATAGCCCACACTATGATGAAGGGCAGGAAACGGTCGCCGCATATTCCTTTAATACCAGCTGTGGTGAAAAAAGAAGGTTTTTAAAAGGCGTAATCATTTGGAAGCAGGGGCTACAACACAGATCTGAAACCCGCAGGTTGTACCAGTTTTTTATGGGCCCGACTAGGTAGTTTCGGCCAATCAAGCCTTATCAGTGACCCTAAAATATTATCAAATTCCGCAATGGAATCAATGGTTCCAAAAGACTTCTTATTTTGTAAGCTACACTTACCTATAATAATTTTATAAAGCTGATCATCAAAGATGGAACTGTTTTGCATTAGGAGTAATTGAGCATCGTTGCATGCCCGAACTTCAAACTGTATAGAGCTCATCCCCTCCAGAAACATATTGAACTCGTCAAGCAGCTGGTAATCAGGTTCTGACATGCATACACATCTTTGGGTTGCTAGAAAAAGAATGGGGAATTCTACTACTAGTGCTGCAGCGAACCAACCACAGTCTGACAGGTACTTGTCCCGGCAGGGTAACAAGTAGCATCATTTATCAGTTTAAAGTTCATTGTCTGTGGAGATCATATTTGCATGATACTATGGGGTGCCGTTTTTCTATTTAATACAATTTCGAGATATCTATGATTTTATAATAGATATATATAAATCAAATTATATATATCAATAAATCAAATGATAGATATCTATAATTAACATTATTGATATTCATACAAAAACACGCCTATACAAATACATTGTAAACATTGTCGCCGAAAGAAGGAAAATTTTAAGAGGAAAAATTGTGATATTTTCCTTATTTCTGCTCAAAATATTGAAAGTAGGTTCTCGTTTAGACCGCATCATCGAGGCGGTTCGAACGAGTACCCACAATCTATATTCTAGAGCAGAAATTAGAAAAATAATGTTTACCCTTGTAAACCCCAGTTTTACTAAATAAAAAGGGGGTTCGAGAAGGTCAAAATTATATAGACGTGTTTTCATTATGTATAATAATCAATATTAGTTTGATATCATAAAATGTAATCAATGATATGCAATATATATTTCTTGATATCTATAAATTTGTTTAATGATACCCATTATTCCTTTGCATAAACAGATATCTAAAAATCCAATTACTGATATCATTTAAAAGGCTGACATAATACATCTAATAATATTGATAGATATCGTGTATTTTATTAAGATATCTATAAATCAAATAATAGATATCCATAAATCAAATCATTGATATCTATAAATCAAATTATCGATATCTATAAATTAAATTATAGATTTAAATAAATTAACATTATTGATATTTATAATTATTAGTATTTTGGACATCATAAAATGTTATCAACGATAAGTAATATATATTTCTTAATATCTATAAATCTGTTTTATGATATTCATTATTCCTTTGCATATATAGATATCTAAAATCCAATTATAGATATCATTTAAAAGGCTGAATTATAGCTGTCATAAATTTCAATAAAGAACATCAGAAGATGTATCATGGATATAAACAAATGTAATTATTGATATCCTAAATGTTCTTCAATATTTGATATATATATATATATGGATTTATCGATATCTAATAATATTTATTGATATCCTATATTTTATTATAAATATCATTAATTTTATCTATTAGATATCTTGAGATTCGATTAAATAGTTAAACAGCACCTCATCTGTCACCACGTTCAGCTCTCAGGGCGAAGGATTTCTGTGCTGCTTCAATGTAATATCCTATTAGAAATAAATTGATAATAGATGCATTAAATTGGATAGATGTGTTCAAAAACGAATTCATAAAATATCTAAACATTTAGAAACCAAATTTCATAATATAATTGTACGGATGCGACAATTGAAAAAAAGGTCAACGTGTGCAAAACGTCGAGACAACATCTGGCTTTGTGGAACACGGTGATTATATCAGCTTATTTTCATTATACCTATTCTAAACAACGATTCAGCTGTCAATGTCTTTATTTTGTTTTTCATGTCTTTGTAATGTTTTAAAAAAATAGAAGTGAAGGCAATGATCAGGAATCGATACACTTAACCAACAGCTCCCATCAGGGACACCAAAGGGAAAAAAGCATAAAGAGGAAACAACTAGACCCTAAGTCATTGTAGGAATCTTATATAAATATTGCGCAGAAAATTACGGAAACTGCCAAAACGTTGTTTTAGTGGAATTCGTTTCCGCTGACCCTTCCAAGGTGGTTCTTCTGTCGGTTTTTTTTTTGTTATGGTTTGTCTTTGGGTGTTTGTGTAGCTTATATTGTTTTATTAAGGATAGCCTATTGGCCATTTTGTTGGAAAGTGACTGTCCTTTTGGCTTTCCGCTGTTGATGTTTCCATTGGGGTTTGTTGTTTCATGGTTGTGTTTCTTTCCCTTTGGTATCACTGATGGGAGCTGTGGGTTAATTGTATCGATTCCTGATCAATGCCTCCACTTCTAGTTTGTAAATTTAGAAAGAATAGTTTGTATGCGGAAAGATGTCTGAGAGGTCGATGAAATGAATGAATGATTGCTGATTTTTTTTTATATAATTCCGTTGTTGTTTTTGTTTTAGTTCACCTGTCACGTAGTGACGAGATGAGCTTTTGGGATCACTTTTTGTCCGTCGTGCGTCCGGTCTTGCGTGCGTGCGTCCGTCCATCAATGCGTAAACAATTTCTTCAAACAAATCTTCTAAACCACTGATCGGATTTCGATCAAATTTCGCAGGAATGATCCTTAGGTGACCAAACTAAAATGAATCAATTTTCATGTCCTTGTTTCTTAAAACTTTCAGATGCAATTTGTTTATAAATGGCTAAGTGGTTTCTATTGGAAACAAGTTTTAATTTTCATATCTGGTTGTCCTTGGGCCAAGGACAATGAATGGCCATGATCTTGAATACTCTTGTAGATTATTATTTTCATTTAGCTTACTGCATCTACCAATTTCCAGATCCACAGGCTGCAATTGTTTCCAAAATGAAATCAGTTTTGACTTTTCCATTACGAAAGACTACGTGACCAAATTTGACCTTGGCGTAAAATAGGTAAAGGTCATCCGAGGGTCATTATTTAAACCAATTATGAGGGAACCGAGTCCCTTATGCTACATTTCAAGTTTTGTGACTATCAGCCTATTGGTGCCGGACAAGAATATTTCTGTAAGGTTTTTTTTTTTACATTATATGTCATGGAGGCCATCTTGGTCATGCGACCAAACTTTAATTAATCAATTTTCATTTCTTTGTTCCTTAAACAAAAGTGAAGGCAATGATCAGGAATCGATACAATTCATCCACAGCTCCAATCAGAGACATTGAAGGGAGAGAAAGTTCGGGTTCCGATAGATCTTGCTGCAGAAGAGATTTAAGTCCAACATTTAATTTTGAAATTAAATCGGAATGACGTCTTTTAAATTTCGAAAAGGTTTTGCGTAGTTTATGATACCTTTAACCCTTATTGAGAAGTTTAGCAGTTGACAATATATTACGAGTGATGCAGACAGTTACATGACTAGACACTTCGGCAAATCGAATTAATTGCGAACTATAAACGCCATAGGATACCGCACGAGGACCATCAGCATCAAAGAATGGAAAATTTACGATCTCAAGATCAAAATCATCGTGATTATCATAAAGCCTCCATATGCACTTTGGTTATAAATGGCCCAGTGGTTTCTGTGGGAAAAAGTTTTAATTTTCATATCTGAATGACATTGGGCCACGGTCAAGGAATGCCATTGACTCTGAATACTCCTCTTGTTTCATCTTCTCATTTAGCATACTGCATCTACAAATTTTCAGATCACAGGCTGCAATTGTTTCCAAAAATACTCAGTTTTGACTTTTTTTACATACAAAAGTCTATGTGACCAAATTTGACCATGGCATAATATAGGTCATTGTCATCCGAGGATCATCAGTTGAACAAATTTAGATGGGCCCGGGTCCTCAATGCTACATACCAAGTTTCATGACAATCGCCCAACTGGTTTTGGATAAGAAGATTTTTTATTTTTGTTTACCTTATAAGGGCATGGCGGCCATCTAGGTCATGTATCCTGGACCCCGCGAACGAACTTTCGTCCCCCCATCCCATGAATGCTCCGCGTGACTTCAATCTGTCCAGTGGTTTCGGATGGGAAGCTGTTCGAATACATACAACGGACCCTTGCCATACTATAAGCTCACCTATGAGACTTCGTTCAGGTGAGCTAACTAGCCATCATTTAGGCCCCGTGCAAGCATACAATCGTGAAAATGCCTCACCATTTCTATGAACTTTTTGGACAGCAAACATGTCACCATAAATTTCCAAAAACCCTCACAACTGACCGTGTCAAATGTTTTGGTAAAGTTAACAGATAAACAAAGTCATGTAGAGTTCCCTTTTCGGTTCCTTCCATTTGTTTTTTAACATGCATTGCTCTGAAGATCGTGTCAATTGTTCCTCTGTCTTTTCTGGTTTTCTAGTAGAAGCCCTGACTGTCCATGGTGTTCATTCAGTCAGTTAAGTAGTACACTTGCAAAGACATTCCCAGTCAGCGAAATCCCGCGATGATTGTCACAGATCCGCAGATATCCTTCCGTTTGAATAGTTGGATAACTGACAAATTCTTGAAGGGGGTTGGGTGCAACATAAATGCTATACGGCAGACTGGGTGCCCGATTAAGGTTGGTGGCTTTGCTTCCCTCTTTAGTTGCGCGCCGGTGCGCCGGGCCTCGGGTTCTATGACGGTTCCGGCGTGGGGCTGTCTGAGAATTGGGGAGGGGGGGGTCTTATTTTGTGTAATGCTGGTTGGTGCCTTGTGCTCTGTCTCTGGTCGGTCCCATCGGGGTCTGATTGTTGGTTTTCTTTTGCTCCAGCATTTCAGTGTTTTCTTGCTGTCGAGTCCTCATCGTTGTTTCATCTCGGTTGTTATTTGATTTTTGTGTGTTCACGTAGATGTTGCATTGATGAGTTATGAGGCCATCTTGCGGACTGGGCGGGTGGTTTGTCTAAATCGCGACGGCAGTAAGGGCGAGGATTGTGGCCGCGTGGGATTGAATTGCGCCCCCCCCCCCCCCCTTCCCGATGGAGTTCGTATCGTTGACCGTTTCGGGGCGGTTCTTCTGTTGCGGTTTATTCTTGTTATGGTTTGTCTTTGACTGTTTGCATCGCTTATATTATTTTGTTTTGGATAGCCAATAGGCCGTTTTGTGGGAAAGTATCTGTCCTTTTGGCTTTCCGCTTTTGGTGTTTCCATTAGGGTCTGTTGTTTCATGTTTGTGTTTCTTTCCCTTTGGTGTATCTGATGGGAGCTGTGGGTTAATTGTATCGATTCCTGACCATTGCCTTCACTTCTTTTTTGAGGAATGTAAAATAACTTTGTCAGTTTCTTTTTAAGTGGAATACCTCTTGCTTTGTAGATCTCAAGAGGTATTGCATCTGATTCTGAAACCTTGCCATATGACAGTAGTTTCATAGCATTTAGTGTATCGGAGACGGTTGGGAACGCGTCAAAGAGCAGATAACATTCCGCCTGTGACAGTCGGTTAATAGCGTTGATAGAAGATGACCAGCTAAGAACACTATCAAAGTGTTCAGCCTATCTTTTCAAAATAACTTCTTTGGCAGACAGAAATCTAGTCGTTTCTTAGATTGTGGGACCATAACCCGTTTTGGTGCAGCAAAAATCTTCTTCATATACTTTTTTTTCTGCAAAGGAATGTATTTAAATGTATCAATCAGGAGACTTGCAATTTTGAACATAGTCTAAACTGCCATGCATATATTTAAAAGGCGGCTTTTTGGATACTGTAATGGTATCACTGAGGTATGCCTTGAGATTTTGGGGTTTCTTTCGAATATATCACTGGATTTCTTTGCCATTCTCGTCCACCCATTTTTTAATGTTTCCAGGGATTCCATTGGTAAAGAATAAATAGTGTCTCTGTAGACCTTCCAGTTTGCGTTAGGATCATCTTAACTGAGTTTAATTGCATGTTAATGGTTGCAGATATCGTTGATGGAGGTTTGCCTTTAAAAAATTTGTTATTTTTTTCAGGTTCGAGACATCCAGTCTCTTGGGCACTTTACCTGGCGGTCACCGTGCAGGGTGAATGCGCAGGTCGAGTTTGCTAACAACAAAACAGAAGTAAAGGCATTGATCAGGAATCGACACAATTATCCCACAGCTCCCATCAGGGACACCAAAGGGAACGAAACACAAACATGAAAGTAGAAACGGTGTTCGTAAGGCACTATGCCCCCAACTATATGCTTGTCCATAAATGCCCAAATTTTCAAAATGCCATTATCGAAAACAAAAAAGATTGTTTTCAAATATAAATCAGGTGATGTACTAGTCTCAAAAAGGGGAGATAATTTGGAAAAGAAAAAAAATATGGGTCAACTATTTTTTCATGAGAAATCCATAATGAAATTTCAAAACAAACATGGTTAAAAAGTTATGCTATGCACCAGAAAGCAACACAATTAAATGGCCGGAAATTACAAAGGGCATAACTCTAACAAATTTCATTAAATTGGTTGACAATTTAAACAGATGCTTTTCTCCTTAGTCCCAATCAATATACCAAACTCCAATGCTCTAGCTCAAATACTATTGAGAAATCTTGCTAACGAGATTTCCATGTAATTTAATTAAACGGCAAATAACTCAAAAAGGGGAGATAATATTCGGATAAGAAAACAAACGGATCAACTACTTTTTCATGAGTAATCTATATAAGAAATTTCAAAACACTAGCATACATGGTTCTAAAGCTATGCTATGCACAAGACAGCAACACAATTAAATGGTCAGACATTGCAAAGCATTAAATCGGTGGACAATTTAATCGGGTAATCTCCTCCTCAGTCCCAATCAGTATACCAAATATCAAGGCTCTAGCTCAAATGTTTTTTTTTTTTGTTTTTTTTTGTTTTTTTTTTTTTTTCGTTTTTTTTTCAGTTATCTTCTATGTTACGTATTTAAAAGGGAAATTACTCGAAAATGGGAGATACTTCAGATAAGAAAAAATGTGTGTCAACTAGTTTTTGCATGAGGAATCCACATATGAAATTTCAAACCACTAGCATACAAGTTTCTTAAGTTATGATATTCACAAGAAAGCAATACAATTAAATGGCCAGAAATATTCCCAACAAAATCACATTAAAATGGTCGAAAATTGAATCAGGTGATCTCCTCCTCAGTCCAAACCAGTAAACCAAATATTAAGACTCTAGCTCAAATACTTTTTTTCAGATATCTTGCTAACGAGATTTCAATGTTTCTTTTTTATTAATTTAAAAAAGGAAATAACTCGAAAAGGGTAGATAATTTTGGTAAGAAAAAATAAGGGTTATTTTTTCATAAGGTATCCATATATGAAATTGCAAAACAATAGTATAATTATATGGTTACAAATTAAGGCGTAACTATACCAAATTTAGTGACATAGAGGCCTTTCTGATATTTAATCTTCATCAGCGTGTCTCAATCCCAAAATTCTGAAACCGAAACGGATGATGGACAAGACCCGGCAAACACAGCACATCCCCCTCCGAGCACACACCGACCGACGTAGCTCATGAGACAGGTCAAGTTATGCTCTGCACAAGAAAACGTGATGTACGAACGAACGGACGAACGGACAAGCCAGAAGCAATTGGGGCACAATAACTAGACCCAAATGGAAACATCAATAGCGGAAAGCCAAAAGGACAATTACTTTTCCATTAAATGGCCAATTGGCTATCCAAAACAAAAATGTATATTTGATAGGGACACTCAAAGCAAAGGCAAACCATAACAAAAATTACTTGCGACAGAAGAACCGCATTGGAACGGTCAGTGAAACCAATTTCTTTGTGGGTGGGGGGGGGGGGGGGGGCAAACATCGATTTTACGCGGCCGCAATCCTCGGCCCTACCGCTGCCGCGATTTGTCCAGTAGTTTGCATCACACACAGTCTGTGGTCTGTACAGTTGTCTGCATCACGCATAGTCTATGTCATCATGATATACTGTCAACAAAGCCGTACTGCCGGGCCCAAATATAACATGAGACAGTAACCATCATATGACATATTTGGTTCGGAGCCATAACAGAGTCTGAAACCAGTCCCACCGCCGTTTAAATAAAGTCAAAATAACAGTCACAAATCGTGATTGGGTAAACTGTTTGCCGCGCAAGATTCGTGATATAAGCTTCCCTATTGTAACGTGGACAGATTTTGCTGAGTTATTCCAAACGACCGCAGTTGTTCCAAACGACAAATGTAGCTTGTCGGATTTTCCGACGGGGCTCTTCTTTTCGCATGTGCTTAAGTTGGTATGTTTTATTATTTTTTTATTAAATGTGTCTGTTGTAACTTGATAACCTCTTGTGTAAAAGAGAGAGATGGTTGTTGTGCTGTTTGTGATTTGTTTTATTTTTCGTTTTGTTTTCTTCCGTCATTGTAAGTTACTTTTCCTCTTGATGCCATTGGTAGGCTGTAACATTAGATTGTAGCTTTTTCTGGGCATCTGTTTCTATGTTTTATCCAATCAGTTTACTAAATTTATAAAACAGATCTTCATAAACTCTGGTTCCGATATACATTATGAAAACACGCCTCAACTTTGACCCCCTTGAACCCCACTTTGATATAGTAAAACTGGGGTTTACAGGGGTAAACTTTATTTTTTCTTATATCTGCTCTGAAATATAGATTGTGGGTACTCATTAGAACCGCCTCGACGAGGCGGTTCTAACGAGTACCCACAATCTATATTTTGAGCAGTAATAAGAACTAAATCACAATGTTTCATCCTAAAGTTTTACTTTTTCGGCGGTAAAGTTTTCAATGTATTTGTATTTGCGTGTTGTCGTAATGACTAGGTGTAGAAGGATATTCACACAATTGCTATATTCATTAGTTAATGCAGAGTTTCTGTGATAAGACTAAGCAAAGGCTTTACTGAGCTAATGATAATGATAGCCATGTCATCATGTTTCATCACTCGAAATATTAAATTGTTATCTATCGCATAGCGCCAGTGTTATTTAAGAAATAGATCAGCTCTAACTTTGATTTGTTGAGAAATAAATCACAGTTTGGAGGTCAGTTGTAAAGTAGACAAATCACGAATGACGTTCCTGAACGGGTCATACCAGTTACCCATTATTCCTTTAAAATTATAAATTAAATAACAATTAACCTCAGTTCAGACAATCTAGTTTCAGGATTTGATGTCTTTGATAGGAGGTGTGAGGTAATTGTTTCGATTCCTGATCATTGTCCAAACTTATTTTTATATCTGGTAGGTATATACATTTACGAAACTAACAAAAAAAAACCTTTTAAAGACTTACCGAGCAGTGACACCAATTCCAAAATATAAAAGAAAACAATTTGTTTTGCCGCCATAGTATGTCCCTTTGCAAATTTGTCCCTAATATTTAAAGATTAGAGTTTCGTCTACAATATTAAAATGGTGATCGAAATGAAAAGTTGCTATTACAAGAGTTGGTTTTATACAATGTGTCTGTCAGAATGGCTCAAGCGTGAGAAAACAAATATTGCAATACGGTTGAAAGGCTCTTGACGAAATTCAGAGACGCAATTGATTCCAAATATAAGTTTAAGTGAAAGAATAGAGATTCGTTTGCTTAAAATGTTTCATTCCAAATGTAGGCCTATGTTGCATTTCACTGAAACGGCTTTTCAAAACATCAGAAGAAAATAGGATAAAGGTAAAATCTTTTTTGCACTTAATAACTTTTTCTTTTTATTTCAATGATACTTCAATGTTTTCTGTATATATGAGCCGGGGTTTTTGAACACTGTAGAGGTGTTTAGACTAACGCCTGGTTTTACATATTATAGAACAGACCTTTGTTTTGTATATTTGTTCCTTGATCACAAAATCACCTTCAACTCTTCACTGAAAATAACAAGACCGCTTATGTATTGCGAGTCTTATTTATGTTCTGTCCGTATGTTGACTTTGATTCCTAATGTTACAAAATTATAAATCTGCCTTAGGAAATAAACAAACAAACAAGAGGCCCATAGGCTACTATGTTCACCAGAGTTCAGGGGGCACTGTCCAATGGCAGGAATGTATTTTAATTAACCATGGAAGCCCTGCGCCCAAGGATACTACAGATAGAATTTGGACCCAATCAGCCTAGTGGCTTCAGAGGTCTGATGTCGCTTGAATGTGTTGTTGCAGGACAACAGATGACAATTGACAAAATCCCATCTGTGGCAACTAATAGGCCTATAAGAACATTATTAAAGGAACATTTCTATGTAAGTTTAACAAAATATCGTGAAAGGCATAAATGTCATTTTTTCAATTTTCCCCATTATAAGTCAATTGAAATTCTTAACTTGCCATAGCAAACAAACCAAAGAGCCAAATTTCATAAACCAGAGCTCAGGTGTGCACTGCCCATGCATTTTAACATGATATGATTTTAATCTACAAATTATAAAGTCTCCCAAACAACCCCCATACCCAAATGAGCACTCATGTGGACTGTATCTGAAATATTAGGTGTTTCATAAAGTAGAGAGGGTGGGGCATGAACCCAGTGGAGCCCTGGCAGGTGTCACTAAATGTGTCTTATCAAAAGGAACAGGGACATATATGGTTTAGCGGTGGGGATATGTATGGCTCCTGAGATGTATGGCCTTTTAAGCAGTGGAGGGATTCGGGCATGGCGGATCCCAGAAAAACCCAAGATTGTTTTCACTGAATGCTGAACGGTTTTGAGATATGAGGCCCTTTTATGAAGTGGATGGGAGAGAAATGGCCTATGCAGACCCCACAAGATGGGGGTGACTGAATGTGTCTAATACCAATGAACAATAATATAATTATGTGATTATGGGGTGGGGATTTGAATGGTTTCTGAGATATATGGCCTATTATGAAGTGGGGACTTATCATAAGGAACAAGAATATATATTGTTAAGGGGTGGGGAACTGAACACTTTCTGAGATATATGACTTTTAATGAAGTAAAGGGGTGGGGCATGGCCCGAAGCACCCCGGGGTCCCCTATGCTGGTGTCACTGATTGTGTCTTATCATAAGGAACAAGAATATATTATGGTTTAGGGGGAGGGCTCTGAACAGTTTCTCAGATGTATGGTCTTTTGTGAAGTTGAGGGGTGGAGCATGTCCCGGGCATGCCCTTGGTGACCCCTGAGTTGGTGTCACTGAACGTGTCTTATCATAAGGAACAAGAATATATATGGTTTAGGGGTGGGGATCTGAAAGGTTTCTGGAATATTTGGCCTTTTATGAAGTGGAGGGGATGGGGCATGGCCCCGGCACATCCCGGGGGACCCCCAGCTTGGTGTCACTGAGTGTGTCTTATCATAAGGAACAAGAATATATATGGTTAAGGGGTGGGGATCTGAATGGTTTCTGAGATAAATGGCATTTTATGAAGTGGAGGGGGTGGGGCATGTCCCCGACACATCTGGCGGAACCCCATAGTTGGTGTCACTTAATGCATCTTATCATAAGGAACAAGAATATATATGGTTTAGGGGTGGGGATTTGTAAGGTTTCTGTAATATTTGGCCTTTAATGAAGTGGAGGGGGTGGGCATGGCCCGGCAAATCCTGGGTGTCCCCCATGTTGGTGTCACTGAAAGCGAATCATCATAAAGAACGAGAATATATATGGTTTAGGGTGGGGATCTGTAGGGTTTCTGGAAATGCATCCTACATTACAGTTTTGATTTGGCTTTCCGCTATTGATTAAGCTCTAGTTTTTTCACGTTTGTGTTTCGTTCGCTTTGGTGTCTCTGATGGGAGCTGTTGGTTAATTGTATCGATTCCCGATCATTGCCTTTACTTCTATTTTGATACTTTCACTCTCATTGTTTGTTATACGTCTTTCATTATAACTAAATACGTTTAGAGAAGCATGACAAAACAGTTCTAGTCTGTCACCAGATTTTGGATTCCGATTCGCCTTTATCGCAATTCTACCATACCCTTATGGCATACTATATCCTTCCATGTCGTCAAATTGAAATTGTCTTGAGAAGTCGATGTGTTTGCCCTTATTTCACCTACAAAAAGTTGTTGGTACTCGTATTTATAATCGATGCGTTTGGACAAAAAAAAAGTAGAAAAACATATATAACTTATCGAAATATACTCATAGGAAATAGAAACTATACCCTAATTTTTAAATTGTCACTGATAAAACATTTTAATGAAATTTGCATTTCAATTATACAAATTATCACCAGGAGCCTCTGTGGTGTAGTGGTTAGGCTACTTGTAAACCAGGGATCGCAGAATCGATCCCGGGCTTCTCCAGACCTTTGGTTGAGTCTTTAAACCGAGATCTCGTCTCCATATAACCTTGGCTGTTGGTGGTACGTAAAAATCAAACACTCACAAATTATCAAAAGTTGCATGTCTGCTATTGATTTATCGAATAAAACGCTGAATGATAGCTACGTTTAATGGGTAAGGCCACAGATTCAAGGCAAGTGCAAAATCTTTGTGTTTCCATTAAGTCAAACCTTTTGTGCTGCGAATGTGATTCCCACTTTTACCAAATGTTACCCATCATCTGAGTAGGGTATAGTTGCAACCTCCATATGGGGAACCTCCACCACAGGAGCATCTCTCCACCGTGGGAACACAACGCAACTACAACTGCAACTGCAAGTTTAAATGATGAGAAGAATAACTCTCACCTGCCCGTCTGTCCGTTCGATCGTGTTTCAGTCTGTCTATAATAGAGTGTTATACGGACCTCCGTGACTTAGTGGGTGAGAGCGATGACTCTTAGCCATTAGGTCTCTAACCATTGTGGTTCGAGCATGGCTCGGGTCACATGTGAGACGCCGAGTTCTGCAACTGAAGGTGTGGTGGTTTTTCTCCGGACACTCCGGTTTTCGTCAACTACTGATTAACGATGGGCTCGATATGAGTAAAATAATCTTGAAATTTTTGTAAAACCCAAACCAAACCAATAGAGTTAGGTGTACTGCAGGCACACACGCGGCTGACTGACATATGGTACTCTGAATTTTGCCTGCTCCATAGGCTGGGACTTTTTTTTATTGAGTGGGGGTGGGGGGGGGGTCAAACCTTTAGTATTTCGGGTGTAGGCTAGGGGTTAACAAAAATGGTCTTTTTTATGGTAACAAAAATGGTCTTTTTTATGGGTACACGCCATTTAGCAGATATTTTGAAGATGTCGACTCTAAAACATACCATTTGGGGGTGAGAGCCAAAAAGTCATTGGTAATTTTATTCCTTCGCTTTTAAAAAAAACCGCCTCCGTCGGTCTCTCCGTCCGTTTGTCCGCCTGTCTGACCATTTGATTTTGGCACCGCCCCTCCCAGGTGAGGGGTCCAATGGTCAAATATCAATTACATTTAATAACAAAAACAGTTTTAAAGATTTTGATATCAAACTTTGCAGAATTAATGATTGATAGAATATGTAAAATACTTTGAACGGAATTTTGGTTGCGACCACTGGATAATGCCTAAGGGGTCGGATTTGGAGGTCGGATCAAAGTTTTAATCAGGGAGTGGGAGCGGCGATTAAACTGCTTCATGAATATTGTTGGCACATCATTCCCCTCATACCAGAAGCTATTTGAATGTTGTTGTTTTTTTTCTCTTGCTGCACAACAGCTCAGTGGATTTAAAGAATTGCTGTTAGGAAATTGGGACGTTAACTGAAACATCCCTTGTGCAGGCTGAATAACCGTACGGTATAGACATGATTACTGTGTAGGCTTTCATCCTGTAAAGCTGGAGTGTAAATAATATATACCGCCTGTGTCCCCTCCTGGAGTTAAGGCGAAATCTGAAGAAAGAAAAAATATTAAAAACATTTTTCGTGCCAAATGCAATAAAGAAAAAAGTAAAGACACATTATAATTATGCAAAGCAAGCTAGCTAATTGTAGAGTATTGTTTTAAGTAAGCTACATTTTGAAAATATTTTAGAGGGTCCGATTATATTATGGATATTTTTGGATTACGCTGTAAAGCTTTTTATTTGTTAGGGTAAAACACTTAATGCTGCACCCCACCCTATATAGCATACAAAAGCCAAAGTATCCCCTGTACTTAACGTGAAGCAACTGCAAGACTATTCCCATCATTGCTCCACGCAGGACACATTTCCAAATCTACCGGAGCGGATGCTTGCTCTGCGATAAACTCGAAGTAACTACATGACCTGTCCATTCCATTGTTCTACGCCCGGCACGTTACCAATTCTACATGAGTGGTGGCTTGCACTGTGGTGGCCTTGCCGGCTCTGTGCTAGTACTGTGAACAAGTAAAAGACATTCCCAGTACTTCTAGAGGACATTCAACAAAACGGGCTCCCGCCGAGTGCTCGTCTGTTCGTAGACTGGTTCCCTCTTCCTATAGCTCAATAGCTTTCGCATAAAGGGATCGGTAATATGCGAAAGCTATTGCGCCATAGGGTGAGGGAACCTGTCTACGAAACAGGCGAGCGCTCGGCGGGCGCCCGCGTTGTTGAACGCACCTCTGATAAGTGGCTTCCGCTGTGCATGAAACGCAGTAAGTACAGGCTACCTCCACGCTGGGCACATTCTCAGTACTACATGAGCGGTGGTCTCCTCTGTGCATGAAACACAGTAAGTATAGGCTACCTCTTTGCTTGGCACATTCTCAGTACTACTTGAGCGGGGCCTCCTCTGTGATGGAAACAGAGCAAGTATAGACTACCTCCACTATGGGCACATTCCCAGTATTACCCTAGCAGTGGCTTCATCTGTGCTGGAAACACAGCAGATATAGGCTATCACCACGCTGGGTACATTCGTTGTATTGTCCGAGAAGTCACGCACCTTATGTTGGAACCACAGGCTACCTCTTATTCACGCTGGGAACATTCCCAGTATTACACGACCAATATAAACCACTGTGCTGGAAAAAGTATAGGCTACCTCCATGGTGGGCACGTTAACAGTACTATCCTTTCAGTTGCTTCCTCGAGCTGGAAACACTTGAAATATAGGCTTCAAATAAATATCACGGTTGGCAACTTTGCTTCCCTCTTTGTGATTGCACACCGGTGGGTCGGGCCTAAGAATATATGACGGTTCCAGCGTAAAAACATAGATGGAATATCAATTTTAGTTGTTATTCTTTATGTTGGTTGCCGCCTGATGCTCCGTCTTTGGTCGGGCCCCTCGGGGTCTAACTGTTGGTTTTCTTTTGCTCCAGTATTTCTGTTGTTGTATGCTGTAGAGTCCTCAACCTTGTTTCATCTCTGTAGTTTGTTTTATTTGTATGTTAGGATATGCTACACTGTTGAGTTAGGAAGCCTTCATGCGGTCTAAATAAAATTTATGTCTGTACCGCGACAGAAGTAAGGGCAAGGATTGTGGCCACGTAAAATCGATTTAAGCCCCCCCCCCCCCCCACCCAGTGGAATTTTTCTACTGACCGTTCAAAGGCGGTTCTTCTGTGGCTGTCGATTTATGTTTTTTTTGTTTGTTACTTAGTGTGTGTATCACTTGTGTATTTTTATTTTGGATGGCCTATAGGTCATTTTGTGGGAAAGTACCTGTCCTTTTGGCCTTCCTCTGTTTGGGTTCCCATTATGATCTGGTAAGTTCGTGTTTGTGTTTCTTTCCCTTTGGTGTCTTTTGTGGGTGGAGTAAGTTAATTGTATCGATTCCTGATCTTTGTTTTACTTTTACTTTTCACCCAGTTTCAAGTTTCATGTTTATTCAGAAACACCAGGCCAATCGGCCCATCTGTTTTACAACATATATAATACATACAGTAGATGTGACAAAAGCGGACTGATGTTAATTAGAAAAACACATAACAAAGCACAATAATGGTGTACATCCGATTGATATGTAAACTATTTTTTTTTTCAAACATGAATCTCCATCAAGAAAACAGGCTTATATAATTTCGACCCGTTTGAACCCCACCTTTACACAGTAAAACTGGGATCAACAGGGGTATATATAATTCTCCTAATGCCCGCCCATAGACATGCGTCGTGGGCACCCATCAGAACCGCCTCAGTGCGGCGGCTCTAATGAGTGCCCACAAACCATGTTCAAAGCATAAGCAAGAAAATTAGCACAATTCTTTATCAGACAATTTTCATTATTTTGGAGGTAAAATTAAATATAGATAGGCCTGTTTTTGTAATGTGGTATTTGCCTTGGAGAAGGTACATCCTTAAGGATGAAGGATCATGTAAAGAAGTATTGTTCCGTAGTTTTAAAGGCCTTAAAACATAAAGCGATTTTTTTATTAACTGTTTAGACTATGAAGTAAACATTTCAATTAATATATGTTTATTGGGTCTTGTTCTGAAATATTTAGGTCAAAGCGAGCTTCTTAAGTCAGTATATCTAGTGTATTCGAGTGTAAAATGAAACTCGTCTTCAAGCATTCCACAAGTTGAACAAAGCCAATTTTCAAACAGAATAGAATTCGGTTTGGCCCACCTTCCAACTTCAGACTCTAGTCTGTTCGAAGAAAGCACAGCAAGTATAGGCTACCTTCATGATGGACACAATTCCCAGTTATAACCGAGCACTAGCTTCCTTTGCTGGAAACACAGCAGGTATAGGCTACCTCCCATCCACCCTTGGCTCATTCCGAGTATTACAATAGCAGTGTATTCAACGTGCTTGAAACCGATCACGTACATGTATAGGCTACCTCACCAGTGGACAGGTTACCAGTACTATCCCAGCAGTCGCTTTCTTTGAGTTTGAACCACTTCAAGAATAGGCTACACTAACGCTGGACACATTACCAGAACTATCTGTGCTGTGGCTTGCACCGTGCAGGAAACACATCAAGTAAAGGCTACCTACACGCTGTGTACATTCACAGTACTACCTGAGGCTTAGCTTCCCCTGTGCTGGAAACACAGCACTATAAGGCTACCTCCACGCTGGGAACATTCCCAGTACAACCTGAGCACTAGCTTCCTCTATGCTGGAAACATAGCACTATAAGGCTACCTCCACGCTGGGAACATTCCCAGTACTATCTGAGCACTAGCTTCCCCTGTGCTAGAAACACAGCACTATATGGTTACCTCCACGCAGGGCACATTCCCTGTACTACCTGAACGCTAGCGCTTCCTCTGTGCTTGAAACACAGTGCTATAACACTACATCCGCGCTGGGAACACTCCCAATACTACCTGAGGACTAGCTTCCTCTGTGCTGGAAACACAGCACTATAAGGCTACATCCACGCTGGGAACATTCCCAGTACTACCTGAGTACTAGGTCCCTCTGTGCTAGAAACAAAGCACTATAAGGCTACCTCCACGCTGGGCACATTCACAGTTCTACCTGAGCACTAGCGCTTCCTCTGTGCAGGAAACACAGCACTATAAGGCTACCTCCACGCTTAGAACATTCCCAATACTACCAAAGAACTAGCTTCCTCTCAGTTAGAAACAAAGCACAATAAAGCTACCTCCACACTGGGAACATTCCCAGTACTACCTGAGTACTAGGTCCCTCTGTGCTAGAAACACAGCACTATAAGGCTACCTCCAGGCTGGGCACATTCACAGTTCTACCTGAGCACTAGCGCTTCCTCTGTGCAGGAAACACAGCACTATAAGGCTACCTCCACGCTTAGAACATTCCCAATACTACCAAAGAACTAGCTTCCTCTCAGCTAGAAACAAAGCACAATAAGGCTACCTCCACACTGCGAACATTCCCAGTACTACCTAAGAACTAGCTTCCCCTCTGCTGGAAACACAGCACTATAGAGCTTCCTCCACGCTGGGAACATTCATAGTACTACATGTCCACTAGCTTCCTCTGTGCTGGAAACACAGCTCTATAAGGCTACCTCCACACTGGGAACATTTCCATTTACCTGAGCACTAGGTTCTTCTGTGCTGGAAACATAGCAGTATAAGACTACCTCCACGCTGGGACCATTCCTAGTACTACCTGAACACTATTTTCCTCTGTGCTGGAAACACAGCTCTATAAGGCTACCTCCACACTGGGAACATTCCCAGTACTACCTAAGAACTAGCTTCCTCTCTGCTGGAAACACAGCACTATAGAGCAACCTCCACGCTGGGAACATTCCCAGTACTTCATGAGCACTAGCGCTTCCTCTGTGCTGGAAACATAGCCCTATAGGGCTACCTCCACCATGGGAACTTTCCCATTTATAACCGAGCACAAGCTTCCTCTGTGCTGGAAAAACAGCACTATAAGGCTACCTCCACGCTGGGAACATTCAGAGTTATACCTTAGCACTAGCTTCCTCTTTGCTGGAAACATAGAACTATAAAGCTACCTAAACACTAGGCACATTCCCAGTACTACGTGAGGACTAGCTTCTTCTGTGATGGAGACACAGCATTATAAGGCTTCCTCCACGCTGGGAACATTCCCAGTACTACCAGAGCACTAGCGCTTCCTATGTGCTAGAAGCACAGCACTGTAGGGCTACATCCACGCTGGGAACATTCCCAGTACTAACTGAGCACTAGCTTCCCCTGTGCTAGAAACACAGCACTATAAGGCTACCTCCACGCTGGGTACATTCACGGTACTACCTGAGGACTAGCTTCTCCTGTGCTGGAAACACAGCACTAAAAGGCTACCTCCACGCACGGCACATTCCCTGTACTATCTGTGCACTAGCGCTTCCTATGTGCTACAAACGCAGCACTATAAGGCTATCTCCATGCTGGGAACATTTCCTGTACTACCTGAGTACTAGCGCTTCCTATGTGCTAGAAACACAGCACTATAAGGCTACATCCACGCTGGACACATTCCCTGTACTACCTGAGCACTAGCGCTTCCTATGTGGTAGAAACACAGCACTGTAAGGCTACCTCCACGCTGGGAACATTCCCAGTACTACCTGAGTACTAGATTCCTCTGTGCTAGAAACACAGCACTATAAGGCTACCTCCACACTGGGAACATTCCCAGTACTACCTGAGTACTAGGTCCCTCTGTGCTAGAAACACAGCACTATAAGGCTACCTCCAGGCTGGGCACATTCACAGTTCTACCTGAGCACTAGCGCTTCCTCTGTGCAGGAAACACAGCACTATAAGGCTACCTCCACGCTTAGAACATTCCCAATACTACCAAAGAACTAGCTTCCTCTCAGCTAGAAACAAAGCACAATAAGGCTACCTCCACACTGCGAACATTCCCAGTACTACCTAAGAACTAGCTTCCCCTCTGCTGGAAACACAGCACTATAGAGCTTCCTCCACGCTGGGAACATTCCTAGTACTACATGAACACTAGCTTCCTCTGTGCTGGAAACACAGCTCTATAAGGCTACCTCCACACTGGGAACATTTCCATTTCCCTGAGCACTAGGTTCTTCTGTGCTGGAAACATAACAGTATAAGACTACCTCCACGCTGGGAACATTCCTAGTACTACCTGAACACTATTTTCCTCTGTGCTGGAAACACAGCTCTATAAGGCTACCTCCACATTGGGAACATTCCCAGTACTACCTAAGAACTAGCTTCCTCTCTGCTGGAAACACAGCACTATAGAGCAACCTCCACGCTGGGAACATTCCCAGTACTTCATGAGCACTAGCGTTTCCTCTGTGCTGGAAACATAGCCCTATAGGGCTACCTCCACCATGGGAACATTCCCATTTATAACCGAGCACAAGCTTCCTCTGTGCTGGAAAAACAGCACTATAAGGCTACCTCCACGCTGGGAACATTCAGAGTTATACATTAGCACTAGCTTCCTCTTTGCTGGAAACATAGAACTATAAAGCTACCTAAACACTAGGCACATTCCCAGTACTATGTGAGGACTAGCTTCTTCTGTGATGGAGACACAGCATTATAAGGCTACCTCCACGCTGGGAACATTCCCAGTACTACCAGAGCACTAGCGCTTCCTATGTGCTAGAAGCACAGCACTGTAGGGCTACATCCACGCTGGGAACATTCCCAGTACTAACTGAGCACTAGCTTCCCCTGTGCTAGAAACACAGCACTATAAGGCTACCTCCACGCTGGGTACATTCCCGGTACTACCTGAGGACTAGCTTCTCCTGTGCTGGATACACAGCACTAAAAGGCTACCTCCACGCACGGCACATTCCCTGTACTATCTGTGCACTAGCGCTTCCTATGTGCTACAAACGCAGCACTATAAGGCTATCTCCATGCTGGGAACATTTCCTGTACTACCTGAGTACTAGCGCTTCCTATGTGCTAGAAACACAGCTCTATAAGGCTACATCCACGCTGGACACATTCCCTGTACTACCGGAGCACTAGCGCTTCCTATGTGGTAGAAAAACAGCACTGTAAGGCTACCTCCACGCTGGGAACATTCCCAGTACTACCTGAGTACTAGATTCCTCTGTGCTAGAAACACAGCACTATAAGGCTACCTCCACGCTGGGCACATTCACAGAACTACCTGAGCACTAGCGCTTCCTATGTGCTAGAAACACAGCACTGTAAGGCTACCTCCACGCTGGGAACATTCCCAGTACTACATGAACTTCCTATCTGAGGACTAGCTTCTCCTGTGCTGGATAGACAGCACTAAAAGGCTACCTTCACGCACGGCACATTCCCTGTACTATCTGTGCACTAGCGCTTCCTATGCGCTACAAACGCAGCACTATAAGGCTATCTCCACGCTGGGAACATTCCCAGTACTACCTGAGTGCTAGATTCCTCTGTGCTAGAAACACAGCACTATAAGGCTACCTCCACGCTGGGCACATTCACAGTACTACCTGACACTAGCGCTTCCTATGTGCTAGAAACACAGCACTGTAAGGCTACCTCCACGCTGGGAACATTCCCAGTACTACCTGAACTTCCTATCTGAGGACAAGCTTCTCCTGTGCTGGATACACATCACTATAAGGCTACCTCCACTCTTGGCACATTCCCTGTACTACCTGAGCACTAGCGCTTCCTCTGTGCTGGAAACACAGCACTATAAGGCTACATCCACGCTGTGAATATTCCCAATACTACCTGAGGACTAGCTTCCTCTGTGCTGGAAACACAGCACTATAAGGCTACATCCACGCTGGGGACATTCCCAGTATTACCTGAGCACAAGATTCCTCTGTGCTAGAAACACAGCACTATAAGGCCACCTCCACGCTGGGCACATTCTAGCGCTTCCTCTGTGCTGGAAACACAACACTATATGGCTACCTCCACGCTGGGAACATTCCCCATACTACATGAGGACTAGCTTCCTCTGTGCTGGATACACAGCACTAAAAGTCTATCTCCACGCTGGGAACATTCCCAGTAATACCTTGAGCACTAGCTTCTTCTGTGCTGGAAACATAGCATTATAAGACTACATCCACGCTAGGAACATTCCTAGTACTACATGAACACTAGCTTCCTTTGTGCTGGAAACACAGCCATATAAGGCTACCTCCACGCTGGGAACATTCCCAGTACTACCTAAGAACTAGCTTCCTCTCTACTGGAAACACAGCACAACAGATCTACCTCCACGCGTGGAACATTCCGAGTACTTCCTCTGTGCTGGAAACATAGCCCTATAGGGTATCTCCACGCTGGGAACATTCCCAGTTATAACCGAGCACTAGCTTCCTCTGTGCTGGAAACACAGCACTATAAGACTACCTCCACGCTGGGAACATTGAGACTTATACCTTAGCACTAGCTTCCTCTGTGCTGGAAATATAGAACTATAAGGCTACATAAACACTGGACACATTCCAAGTACTACCTGAGGATTAGCTTCCTCTGTGCTGGAAACACAGCACTATAAGGCTACCTCCACGCTGGGAACATTCCCAGTACAACCTGAGCACTAGCGCTTCATATGTGCTAGAAACACAGCACATTAAGGCTACCTCCACGCTGGGGACATTTCCTGTACTACCTGACCACAGCGATTCCTCTGTGCTGGAAACACAGCACTATAAGGCTACCTCCACGCTGGGAACATTCCCAATACTGCTTGAGGACTAGCTTCCTCTTTGCTGGAAACACAGCACTATAAGGCTATCTCCATATTGGGAACATTTCCTGTACTACCTGAGCACTAGCGCTTCCTATGTGCTAGAAACACAGCACTATAAGGCTACATCCTCGATGGACACATTCCCTGTACTACCTGAGCACTAGCGCTTCATATGTGCTAGAAACACAGCACATTAAGGCTACCTCCACGCTGGGCACATTCCCTGTACTACCTGACCACAGCGCTTCCTCTGTGCTGGAAACACAGCACTATAAGGCTACCTCCACGCTGGGAACATTCCCAATACTGCCTGAGGACTAGCTTCCTCTTTGCTGGAAACACAGCACTATAAGGCTATCTCCATGTTGGGAACATTTCCTGTACTACCTGAGCACTAGCGCTTCCTATGTGCTAGAAACACAGCACTGTAAGGCTACCTCCACGCTGGGAACATTCCCAGTACTACCTGAGTACTAGATTCCTCTGTGCTAGAAACACAGCACTATAAGGCTACCTCCACGCTGGGCACATTCACAGTACTACTGAGCACTAGCGCTTCGTATGTGCTAGAAAAACAGCACTGTAAGGCTACCTCGACGCTGGGAACATTCCCAGTACTACCTGAGGACTAGCTTCCTATCTGAGGACTAGCTTCTCCTGTGCTGGATACACAGCACTAAAAGGCTACCTTCACGCACGGCACATTCCCTGTACTATCTGTGCACTAGCGCTTCCTATGTGTTACACACACAGCACTATAAGGCTATCTCCACGCTGGGAACATTCCCAGTACTACCTGAGTGCTAGATTCCTCTGTGCTAGAAACACAGCACTATAAGGCTACCTCCACGCTGGGCACATTCACAGTACTACCTGAGCACTAGCGCTTTCTATGTGCTAGAAACACAGCACTGTAAGGCTACCTCCACGCTGGGAACATTCCCAGTACTATCTGAGCACTAGCTTCCCCTGTGCTAGAAACACATCACTATAAGGCTACCTCCACTCTTGGCACATTCCCTGTACTACCTGAGCACTAGCGTTTCCTCTGTGCTGGAAACACAGCACTATAAGGCTACATCCACGCTGTGAACATTCCCAATACTACCTGAGGACTAGCTTCCTCTGTGCTGGAAACACAGCACTATAAGGCTACATCCACGCTGGGGACATTCCCAGTTTTACCTGAGCACAAGATTCCTCTGTGCTAGAAACACAGCACTATAAGGCCACCTCCACGCTGGGCATATTCTAGCGCTGCCTTTGTGCTGGAAACACAACACTATATGGCTACATCCACGCTGGGAACATTCCCCATACTACCTGAGGACTAGCTTCCTCTGTGCTGGATACACAGCACTAAAAGTCTATCTCCACGCTGGGAACATTCCCAGTAATATTTTGAGCACTAGCTTCTTCTGTGCTGGAAACACAGCCATATAAGGCTACCTCCACGCTAGGAACATTCCTAGTACTACATGAACACTAGCTTCCTTTGTGCTGGAAACAAAGCACAATAAAGCTACCTCCACGCTGGGCACATTCACAGTACTACCTGAGCACTAGCGCTTCGTATGTGCTAGAAACACAGCACTGTAAGGCTAACTCCACGCTGGGAACATTCCCAGTACTACCTGAGGACTAGCTTCCTATCTGAGGACTAGCTTCTCCTGTGCTGGATACACATCAGTATAAGGCTACCTCCACACTGGGAACACTCATTACTACCTGAGCACTAAATTCCTCTGTGCTAGAAACACAGCACTATGAGGCTACCTCCGTGCTGGGCACATTCACAGTACTACCTGAGCACTAGCGCTTCCTCTGTGCTGGAAGAACAGGACTATAAGGCTACCTCCAAGCTGGGAACATTCTCAATTCTACCTGAGGACTAGCTTCCCCTGTGCTGGAAACACAGCAATATAAGGCTACCTCCACGCTGGGAACATTCCCAATACTACCTAAGGACTAGCGTCCTTTGTGCTGGAAACACAGCACTATAAGGCTACCTCCACGCTGGGAACATTCCCAATACTACCTGAGGACTAGCTTCCTCTGTGCTGGAAACACAGCACTATAAGGCTATCTCCACGCTGGGAACAACACCAGTACTACCTGAGCACTAGGTTCCTATCTGAGGACTAGCTTCTCCTGTGCTGGATACACAGCACTAAAAGGCTACCTTCACGCACGGCACATTCCCTGTACTATCTGTGCACTAGCGCTTCCTGTGTGCTACAAACACAGCACTATAAGGCTATCTCCACGCTGGGAACATTCCCAGTACTACCTGAGTGCTAGATTCCTCTGTGCTAGAAACACAGCACTATAAGGCTACCTCCACGCTGGGCACATTCACAGTACTACCTGAGCACTAGCGCTTTCTATGTGCTAGAAACACAGCACTTTAAGGCTACCTCCACGCTGGGAACATTCCCAGTACTATCTGAGCACTAGCTTCCCCTGTGCTAGAAACACACCACTATAAGGCTACCTCCACTCTTGACACATTCCCTGTACTACCTGAGCACTAGCGCTTCATATGTGCTGGAAACACAGCACTATAAGGCTACATCCACGCTGTGAACATTCCCAATACTACCTGAGGACTAGCTTCCTCTGTGCTGGAAACACAGCACTATAAGGCTACATCCACGCTGGGGACATTCCCAGTATTACCTGAGCACAAGATTCCTCTGTGCTAGAAACACAGCACTATAAGGCCACCTCCACGCTGGGCATATTCTAGCGCTGCCTCTGTGCTGGAAACACAACACTATATGGATACCTCCACGCTGGAAACATTCCCCATACTACCTGAGGACTAGCTTCCTCTGTGCTGGATACACAGCACTAAAAGTCTATCTCCACGCTGGGAACATTCCCAGTAATACCTTGAGCACTAGCTTCTTCTGTGCTGGAAACATAGCATTATAAGACTACCTCCACGCTGGGAACATTCAGAGTTATACCTTAGGACTAGCTTCCTCGGTGCTGGAAACATAAAACTATAAGGCTACCTAAACACTGGGCACATTCCCAGTACTACCTGAGGACTAGCTTCCTCTCTGCTGGAAACACAGCACAATAGATCTACCTCCACGCTGGGAACATTCCCAGTACTTCCTCTGTGCTGGAAACATAGCGCTATAGGGTATCTCCACGCGGGGAACATTCCCAGTTATAACCGAGCACTAGCTTCCTCTGTGCTGGAAACACAGCACTATAAGACTACCTCCACGCTGAGAACATTGAGACTTATACCTTAGCACTAGCTTCCTCTGTGCTGGAAACATAGAAATATAAGGCTACATAAACACTGGACACATTCCAAGTACTACCTGAGGATTAGCTTACTCTGTGCTGGAAACACAGCACTATAAGGCTACCTCCACGCTGGGAACATTCCCAGTACTACCTGAGCACTAGCGCTTCATATGTGCTAGAAACACAGCACATTAAGGCTACCTCCACGCTGGGCACATTCCCTGTACTACCTGACCACTAGCGCTTCCTCTGTGCTGGAAACACAGCACTATAAGGCTACCTCCACGCTGGGAACATTCCCAATACTGCCTGAGGATTAGCTTCCTCTTTGCTGGAAACACAGCACTATAAGGCTACCTCAACACTGGGAACACTCATTACTACCTGAGCACTAAATTCCTCTGTGCTAGAAACACAGCACTATGAGGCTACCTCCGTGCTGGGCACATTCACAGTACTACCTGAGCACTAGCGCTTCCTCTGTGCTGGAAGAACAGGACTATAAGGCTACCTCCACGCTGGGAACATTCTCAATACTACCTGAGGACTAGCTTCCCCTGTGCTGGAAACACAGCAATATAAGGCTACCTCCACGCTGGGAACATTCCCAATACTACCTAAGGACTAGCGTCCTTTGTGCTGGAAAAACAGCACTATAAGGCTACCTCCACGCTGGGAACATTCCCAATACTACCTGAGGACTAGCTTCCTCTGTGCTGGAAACACAGCACTATAAGGCTATCTCCACGCTGGGAACAACACCAGTACTACCTGAGCACTAGGTTCCTCTGTGCTAGAAACACAGCACTATAAGGCTACCTCCACGCTGGGCACATTCACAGTACTACCTGAGCTCTAGCGCTTCCTCTGTGCTGGAAACACAGAACTATAAGGCTAACTCCATGCTGGGAACATTCCCAAAACAACCTGAGGACTAGCTTCCTCTGTGCTTGATACACAGCACTAAAAGGCCACCTCCACGCTGGGAACATTCACAGTACTACCTGAGCACTAGCTTCCTCTGCGCTGGAAACTTAGCTCTATAAGACTACCTTCACGCTGGGAACATTCCTAGTTCTACCTGAACTGGAAACTAAGCACTATAAGGCTACCTCCACGCTGAGAATATTCCAATTTCTCCCTGAGGACTAGCTTCCTCTGTGCTAGAAACACAACACTATAAGGCTACCTCCACACTGGGAACACTCCCAGTACTACCTGAGCACTAGGTTCTTCTGTGCTGGAAACACAGCACTGTAAGGCTACCTCCATGCTGGGAACATTCCCAATACTACCTGAGGACTAGCTTCCTCTGTGCTTGATACACAGCAGTGAAAGGCTACAACCACGCTGGGAACATTCCAAGTACTACCTGAGCACTAGCTTCCTCTGTGCTGGAAACATAGCACTATAGAGCTACCTCCACGCTGGGAACATTCCTAGTTCTACTTGAAAACTAGCTTCCTCAGTGCTGGAAACACAGCCCTGTAAGGCTACCTCCACGCTGGGAACATTCCCAGTACTACCTAAGTACACGCATCCTCTCTGCTGGAAATACAGCGCTATAGAGCCACCTCCACGCTGGGAACATTCCCAGTAGTTCCTGAGCACTAGCTGGACACATAGCACTATTAGGCTACCTCAACGATGGGAACATTCCCAGTTATAACAGAGCACTAGCTTACTCTGTGCTGGAAACACAGCACTTTAAGGCTACTTCCACGATGGGAACAGCCAGAGTTTTACCTTAGCACTAGCTTCCTCTGTGCTGGAAACAGAACTATAAGGCTACCTCCACACTGGGAACATTCCCAGTACTACCTGAGGACTAGCTTCCTCTATGCTGGAAACATAGCACCATAAGGCTACCTCCACGCTGGGAACATTCCCATTACTACCTGAGCACTAGCTAGCTTCCTCTGTGCTAGTAACACAGCACTTAAGGCTACCTCAACACTGGGCACATTCCCTGTACTATCTGAGCACTAGCGTTTCCTCTGTGCTGGAAACACAGCACTATGAGGCTACCTCCACGCTGGAAACATTCCTAGTACTACATGAACACTAGCTTCCTCTGTGCTGGAAACACAGCCCTATAAGGCTACCTCCACGCTGGGAACATTCCAAGTACTACCTAAGAAATAGCTTCTTCTGAGCTGGAAACACAGCACTATAGAGCTACCTTCACGCTGGGAACATTCCCAGTACTTCATGAGCACTAGCGCTTCCTCTATGCTGGAAACACAACACTATAAGGCAACCTCCACACTGGGAACATTCCCAGTACTACCTGAGCACTAGATTCCTCTGTGCTAGAAACACAGCACTATAAGGCTACCTCCACACTGGACACATTCACAGTACTACCTGAGCACTAGCGCTTCCTCTGTGCTGGAAACACAGCACTATAAGGCTACCTCCACGCTTTGAACATTCACAATACTACCTGAGGACTAGCTTCCTCTGTGCTGGAAACACAGCACTAAAAGGCTACCTCCACGCTTGGAACATTCCCAGTACTACCTGAGCACTAGGTTCCTCTGCAAGAAACAGAGCACTATAAGGCTAACTCCACGCTGGGAACATTCACAGTACTACCTGAGCTCTAGCGCTTCCTCTGTGCTGGAAACACAGCACTATATGGATACCTCCATGCTGGGAACATTCCCAATAGTACCTGAGGACTAGCTTCCTCTGTGCCTGATACACAGCACTAAAAGGCTACATTCACGCTGGGAACATTCCAAGTACTACCTGAGCACTAGCTTCCTCTGTGCTGGAAACATAGCACTATAGAGCTACCTCCACACTGGGAACATTCCTAGTTCTACCTGAAAACAAGCTTCCACTGTGCTGGAAACACAGCCCTGTAAGGCTACCTCTACGCTGGGGACATTCCCAGTACTACCTAAGTACACGCTTCCTCTCTGCTGGAAATACAGCGCTATAGAGCTACCTCCACGCTGGGAACATTCCCAGTAGTTCCTGAACACTAGCGCTTACTCTGTGCTGGAAACACAGCACTATAAGGCTACCTCCGAACTGGGAACATTCAGAGTTTTACCTTAGCACTAGCTTCCTCTGTGCTGGAAACAGAACTAAAGTCAAACTTCGATGGCTTGAACCCCTTTGGGACCATGAAAACTTGTTCGAGACAGCGGTAGTTCGAGCCAAGGAGGGTTATTGTTAGTGCCATTGAAGGAGGTATAATGGAGATTAGAGCCATCTACTCAGTTTTCTTTATGATAAATGTATGTTGTATGTACTCATTAGAATCGCCTCATAAGGCTTCCTCCACGCTGGGCACATTCACAGTAATACCTGAGCACTAGCGCTTCCTCTGTGCTGGAAACACAGCACTATAAGGCTTACTCCACGCTGGTAACATTCCCAATACTACCTGAGGACTAGCTTCCCCAGTGCTGTAAACACAGCAAATTAAGGCTACCTCCACGCTGGGAACATTCACAATAATACCTGAGGACTACGTCCTCTGTGTTGGAAACACAGCACTATAAGGCTACCTCCACGCTGGGATCATTCACAGTACTACCTGAGCTCTAGCGCTTCCTCTGTGCTGGAAACAAAGCACTATAAGGCTACCTCCATGCTGGGAACATTCCCAAAACTACCTGAGGACTAGCTTCCTCTGTGCTTGATACGCAGCACTAAAAAGCTATCTCCACGCTGGGAACATTCCAAGTACTACCTGAGCACTAGCTTCCTTTGTGCTGGAAACATAGCACTATAGAGCTACCTCTACGCTGGGATTATTCCTAGTTCTACTTGAAAACTAGCTTCCACTGTGCTGGAAACACAGCCCTGTAAGGCTAACTCCATGCTGGGAACATTACCAGTACTACCTAAGTACACGCTTCCTCTCTGCTGGAAATACAGCGCTAAAGAGCTACCTCCAAGCTTGGAACATTCTCAGTACTTCCTGAGCACTAGCGCTTCCTCTGTGCTTGAAACATAGCACTATAAGGCTACATCAACGAAGGGAACATACCCAGTTATAACCGAGCACTACCTTCCTCTGTGCTGGAAACGAAGCACTATAAGGCTACCTCCACGCTGGGAACATTCACAGTTTTACCGTAGCACCAGTTTCCTCTGTGATGGAAACAGAACTATATGGCTACCTCCACATTGAGCACACCCCAGTACTACCTGAGGACTAGAGCTTCCTCTGTGCTAGAAACACAGCACTATAAGGCTACCTCCACGCTGGGAACATTCAGAGTTATACCCTAGCACTAGCTGGCTTCCTCTGCGCTAGAAACACAACACTATAAGGTTACCTCCATGCTGGGCACATTCCCTGTACTACCTGAGCACTAGCATTTCCTCTGTGCTGGAAACACAGCACTATAAGGGTACCTCCACGCTGGTGACATTCCTAGTACTACATGAACACTAGCATCCTCTGTGCTGGAAACACAGCCCTATAAGGCTACCTCCACGCTGGGAACATTCCCAGTACTACCTAAGAACTTCCTCTCTGCTGGAAACGCAGCACTAAAGAGCTACCTCCACGCTGGGAACATTCCCAGTACTTCCTGAGCACTTGCGCTTCCTCTGTGCTGGAAACACATCCCTACCTCCACCATGGGAACATTCCCAGTTATAACAGAGCACTAGCTTCCTCTGTGCTGGAAACACAGCACTGTAAGACTACCTCCACGCTGGGAACATTCAGAGTTATACCTTAGCACTAGCTTCCTCTGTGATTGAAACATAGAACTATAAGACTACCTAAAAACTGGGCACATTCCCAGTACTACCTGAGGACTAGCTTCCTCTATGCTGAAAACACAGCACTATAAGGCTACCTCCACACTAGGAACATTCCCAATACTACCTGAGGACTAGCTTCCCCTGTGCTGTAAACACAGTAATATAAGGCTACCTCCACGCTGGGAACATTCACAATACTACCTGAGGACTAGCTTCCTCTGTGCTGGAAACTCAGCACTATAAGGTTAGCTCCACGTTTGGAACATTCCCAATACTACCGGAGGACTAGCTTCCTCTGTGTTGGAAACACAGCACTATAAGACTACCTCCACGCTGGGAACATTCATAGTACAACCTGAAAACTAGCTTCCTCTTTGCTGGAAACACAACCCTATAAGGGAACCTTCACCCTGGGAACATTCCAAGTACTACATAAGAACTATCTTCCTCTCTGCTGGAAACAAAGCACTGTACAGTTACCTCCACGCAGGGAACATTCCCAATACTTCCTGAGCACTAGCACTTCCTCTGTGCTGGAAGTATAGCACTATATGGCTACCTCTACGCTGGGAACATTCCCAGTTATAAACTAGCACTAGCTTCCTCTGTGCTGGAAACACAGCACTATAAGGCTACCTCCACGCTGGGAACATTCAGAGTTATACCTTAGCACTAGCTTCCTCTGTGCTGGAAACATAGTTCTATAAGGCTACCTAAACACTGGGCACACTCCCAGTACTACCTGAGGACAAGTTGAGCACAACACAGCACTATATGGCTACCTCCACGCTGGGCACATTCCCAGTACTACCTGAGCACTAGCTTCCTCTGTGCTGGAAACATAGCACTATAAGACTACCTCCACGCTGGGAACATTCCTAGTACTACCTGAACACTAGCTTCCTCTGTGCTGGAAATACAGAACTATAGAGCTACCTCCACGCTGGAAACATTCCCAGTACTTCCTGAGCACTAGCGCTTCCTCTGTGCTGGAAACATAGCACTATCAGGCTACCTCCACGATGGGAACATTCCCAGTACTATCTGAGCACTAGCCTCATATGTGCTGGAAACACAGCACTATAAGTCTACCTCCACGCTGGGAACATTCCCAGTACTACCTGAGCACTAGCTTCCTCTGTGCTGGAAACACAACACTATAAGGCTACCTCCACACTGGGAACATTTCTAGTACTACCTGAGGACTAGCTTCCTCTGTGCTGGAAACGCAGAACTATAAGGCTGCATCCACGCTGGGAACATTTCTAGTACTACCTGAGCACTAGCTTCCTCTGTGCTGGAAACGCAGAACTATAAGGAACCTCCACGCTGGAAACATTCCTAGTACTACTTGAGCAGTCGCTTCCTCTGTGCAGTTCTACCTGAGCACTAGATTCCTTTGTGCTAGAAACACAGCACCATAAGGCTACCTCCACGCTGGGAACATTCCCAGTATTTCCTGAGCACTAGCGCTTCCTCTGTGCTTGAAGCACAGCACTATAACGCTACCTCCACGCTGGGAACATTCCCAATACTACCTGAGGACTAGCTTCCTATGTGCTGGATACAGAGAACTTAACCTCCACGCTGGGAACATTCCCAGTACTACCTGAGCACTAGCGTCCTCTGTGCTGGAAACATAGCACTATAAAACTACCTCTACGCTGGGAACATTCCTAGTACTACCTAAGAACTAGCTTCCTCTGTGCTGGAAACACAGCACTATAGAGCTACCACCACGCTGGGAACATTCCCAGTACTTCCTGAGCACTAGTGCTTCCTCTGTGCCTGAAATATAGCACTATAAGGCTACCTCCACGCTGGGAACATTCCCAGTTATAACCGAACATTCCTAGTACTACCTGAGCACTAGCTTCCTCTGTGCTGGAAAAGCAGAACTATAAGGCTGCATCAACGCTGGGAACATTTCTAGTAGTACCTGAGCATTAGCTTCCTCTGTGCTTGAAACACAACACTACAAGGAACCTCCATGCTGGCAAGATTCCTAGTACCACTTGAGCAGTCGCTTTCTATGTGCTAGAAACACAGCACTATAAGGCTAAAACCACGCTGATAACATTCACAGTACTACCTGAGCACTAGCTTCCTTTATGCTAGAAACACAGCACTATAAGGCTACCTCCACGCCGGGCACATTCCCAGATCACCTGAGCACTAGTGCTTCCTCTGTGCTGGAAACACAGCACTATAAGGCTACCTCCACGCTGGGAACATTCCCAGTACTACCTGAACACTAGCTTCCTCTGTGCTGGAAACACAGCCCTATAAGGCTACCTTCACGCTGGGAACATTCCCAGTACTACCTAAGAACTAGCTTCCTCTCTGCTGGAAACACAGCACTATAGAGCTACCTCCACGCTGGGAACATTCCCAATACTTCCTGAGCACTAGCGCTTCCTCTGTGCTGGAAATATAGCACTATAAGGCTACCTCCACGATGGGAACATTCCCAGTTATAACCGAGCACTATCTTCTTCTGTGCTGGAAACACAGCACTATATGGATACCTCCACGCTGGGAACATTCAGAGTTATACCTTAGCACAAGCTTCCTCTGTGCTGGAAACATAGTACTATAAGGCTACCTAAACACTGGGCACACTTTTAGTGGGATTCAAAGCTTTAGTATTTCGGGGGTTGGGGTAGGGGCTAGGGGTTCGTCCGTTCTTCAGTTACGCTATTTTCTCTTAAACCACTGGTCGGAATGCAACCAAATTAGGTACATGGCTTCCGTACATGATCAAGGTCGTCATCGGCAAGGTGAGGGGTCCACACGAAGGTCCAATATCAATAAAATTCAATTACAAAGTCAGTTTGATAGATTTTGATATCAAACTTTGCAGAAGTAATGATTGATTAAATGTGTACATGTAAAATACCCTGAACGGAAATTTGTATGCGACCACTGGGCCATGTACACGGGGTCGGACTTGGGGCTGGGGTCAAAGTTTAGTTAGGGGGGGACGGGGCTTTAACTGCTTAATGAGTATTGTTGACACAAAATATCTCTCATATCAGAAGCTGCTTGAATGTGTGTGTTTTCTTTCTCTCTTGCTGCACAAAAGCTCAATGGATTTAAAGAATTGCTGTAAGAAAATTGGGACGTTAACTGGAGCCCCATAGGCAGGGAGAACATCCCCTATGCCCCACCGCGGAGAAGCTTAAAATTTGCAGTTACAGTTATACCAGACTAATGACTATTGTAGCAAACACGCCTTTAATATTTTGACCCACTTAACCCCTACTTCCCTACTTTTATATAAGTAAAACGGTTTGCAGGGGTATACAATATTTTACTTATTCCTGCTCTAAGTTGTGGATACTCGCCAGTACCACCTCGCTGAAGCGATTCTGATGTGTGCCTACAATCTATGTTTAGAGCAGAAAGAAGAAAATATATCACAATGTTTCATCTTACAATCTTCGTTTTTTTCTGTTTTTTGTTGTTTGACATTGACATTGTATATGGGCGTGTTTCATAATGGGAGTGAATAAATCAAGGTACTGACAACACCCATGCGGATTGTGCCTGAGTACAGGCTTATCAAGTGTGAGTGAGTTTTAGTTTAACGTCCCACCAACAGCTAAGGTCATACGGAGACGGGACCTCGGTTTAAAGACTCATCCGAAAGTCTGGAGAAGCCCGGGATCGATCCTGCGATCCCTGGTTTACAAGGCGAGTAGCGTAACCACTGCACCACGGAGGCTTCTACAGGCTTATCAAGATGGGGGACTGTTTCGCTTTAACATAAATGTTACATACTTATCCAAACAGTGTAGAGCAAGACTATCAACGTGATATGCGGCGTGTGATCTGAGTCTTCATTGTTTGCCAGATCAAACATTTGATTCAAGTGAAGGTTTTGCAAATAACAATTACATGTACCCAACACTAACCTCAAAGTGTACAATCCATGCGGCTATGTTTGGATTCGACCCGAAATTACTAATAAGAATCAAAGTACTGAAAGTGCTGAGAAAGTTGATTAACGAGGTATATTCACCATGATAAAAAAATGGCAGTGGTAGATCAAAACGGTCTCTAAATATCTTGTTGACAAGGCCCTAAAGGCGAAAAATAGAGAAAGAAAGAAACACGTGTCTGTTTTTGTTTTTTTTTTTTTTGTTGAAAAAATAATCAAAATTAGCTCGGTACATTCTGTGCTTTCCCCATCATGTAAAAATCTTACAGACACGTTTCCAAGAGGCAACATGACGTCTATGATGTTGCTTTTACGTTACATGGCCGCTTGGAGCTATATTTGCTTTGCATCGGGGCTATAAAAAGGAGAATAACTTGAAGAACAAATGTCACTTTTATACGGAATTAAAACCCTGATCACGCGTCACATTTAGAAGAACTTCAACATACTATTTCGTCTTATCTTCCAGCCAGTACGGTGCTGAAATATACATTTTCCATAAATGCCAAGTATTCCAATCGTGTGGCATTTGGAAACAGTTAAGGCTCAAATAAGAGGCTACAGAATGTAATATCTGCCATTGTCTCTACTATTTTCTTAACGCACAGAACTTACTTTAAAGAGTACATGTGACTGATTCATGTCTAAGGGTTAAATGGAATTAAATGTATACTAATGTGACAGACTTGAATCATACATGATCCCCAATATTGATAATAGCACTTGATTCTTTCTTTGTGACTTTGTTTTTGTTATTGGTATGAAAATTTGCCTTTGCTCAACTTAGTCAAAGCGCGACTTCCAGTGAACTATCCTATCTGGTGACAGGTCTGATATAAAATAACCTTGTGAACACTTTAGAGACCACGGTTTTGGTCCAATCATCATCAGACTTGCTCAGAATAATTGTCATGACAATATCTTGATCAAGTTCGAAAATGGGACCTGTCCAGTCAAAGTGTAGGTCAGTAGGTCAAATCATAGAAAAACCTTGTGAACACTCTTGTTTGGTATGGCTTTCAGGGTGTTGGTATCAAGGTTAAGGTTCTTGTTGCTATCTTTAGAAAAAAAAAACTTCTTAACACCAGCTCCAACATTTATTGATGGATTTTAATAGAATTACCTAAACATATAACCTACTTAATCTTGCAGTTTGGATCAGGTGAGCAATCTAGGGCCATCATGGCCCTCTTGTTTATTGTTTATTTTAGTTGCCTTTTTCCGTCCAAGTTCTGTTTGTCTTGTTGGTGATTCTGATTCTTTCTCCACCATTATGTTTGCTATTCATTTTTGTTTACGTTTGGGTATTGTGTGTCACCACCTATTTGGGAAAGAGCTGCTGACTGTTTGGCGGTGGTCCGTTTTATTCATTGTTGTCAATCAGTGTTTCGACTTCTTTCCCTAGTGGTGTTGTGGGGAGGATTTGGGATTTTATTGTATCAGTTCCTGATCATTACCATTTTCAATTTCCTTAATCTTTGCTCTGTACAATGTCAATAATAATTGAAATGCCAAAGCCATCCTCTCCACGATGGGAACATTTATCTTCTACGTACCCGTCAACATTGCAAAGGTCATTTTGGATATGTTGCGTCAAATTTTATGTTGTTGTTTTTTTCAAGACATTGAAGTAAAATAGCAACTAAAGCTCCGTCGCCCATTGAAACCAAAAATATTATTTGGCATGGACGCTCCGACTCGCACCGCTTTGGCTTGGCATGTTTATCAGAACCCGAATGTTATGGTGAATTAGTATATAAATGTAGAAAAATATGTTTGCAACGACTTCAGAACCCAATTTTGTAAAATCGCCTTTCGATATAAAAAGATTGGATACAATATAAATGTTATAAATTAGATTGCATGCATCGCAGTTGACTTAATCACGGTTGGAAACTTTGCTTCCCTCTTTGAATGAACAACGGTGGGTCGGGCCTCAGATTTTATGACGGTTCTAGCGTAATAAAATGCTTAGTTATTATGGTTGGTGATTGATTTTCCGTCTTTGGTCGGGCCCCTCGGAGTATAACTGTTCGTGCTATCGAGTCCTCCTATCCACACTTTGCCTGGGCAAGTTTAACCGAAATCAGTTATCCAGTACAGTGCACATTCTTTCACCAAAAACTGACAACTGCCCTTGTTGAATCGGAGAAAAGGTGAGAATGACCGTAGAAAAAAAATCCTTGATCAATCTCCACGAACTAACGCTGCCGAGTCTAACCCACGTCCTCCTGATCAATAGTCAGACGAGCATCCGACAGAGCAACCGAGGCCGGCGGTTTATTTGTGCAATTTATTGTTACTAATTGTATGTATCGCTTGTATATTTTTATTCTGGATAGCCAGTTAGTCATTTTGGGGGAAAATAACTGCCATTCTTGTTTTCCCTGTTATTGTTTCCATAAATGTCTAGTCACTCAATGTATGTTTCTTTCCCTTTGGTGTCTGTGGCGGGAGGTGTAAGTTAATTGTTTCGATTCCTGATCGTTGCTTTACTTCTACTTTACTTAGATCCTATAAGATGATTTCTTCACGCGAGTTATAAGCGCTGTTTGTCATAGCCACGATGGCACCAAGTACGAACATTGTGGCCAACAAAAAATCTATTTATGGCCCAGTAAATGAATTTTACTAAAATGAATTTTACTGATACCTCTCAGGCGTCTCTTAATGTTTTTATTGTTTAAAGTTGTCTTTCTATGCATGTAATGCTAAAACAATTTTCAATTTCTGAAGTCGTTTAGAAAATTGTATGGAAAGTATGTCGTTTTCTTTTTGTTAAAATTATTTTACGTTTGTGCTTTTTCACATATGTTTTTATTGGTGACCAGTCGTTCAAAGCCTCATTTCCTAACTTTGAAAGTAGGGGGGGGGGGGGGTACTTACATTTCAAGCTATAGAATTTCAACGGTCCAATCGTTCTGACTGATTTTTGTTTATCAACTCCCAATTTATTGTTTAAGCATGTAATAAAATAAATTTCTTAAACTTCATTCGATTTCTCAAAATTTTCAAATTTCTTGGATGTAGTTTAGGTTCTATCTAGCAAATGTGAATTATCTTGTCTAAATCATTTGTGGCGTGAGTTGACGAGCAGTGAATTAACACATCCTCAAAGGAACATCGGAGCCATATCCGTTTGTTTTTGTTTTCAATTAAATCAATGTGAATCTAACATGTTTCACATCATTTATGTACGAACCTATTCTGTTACCTCTTTCAATTCCAGAAAATAATATAGATCAACACAATAATGCAAATTTTGAATACTTTGACAATGGCTCTGATTATGAAAGGGCAGCCCTGAATTTATCGGTCGTTTTGTGTGTATATTTGTGTGTCTGGTGGAAATCTATCTGTCTGTTAGTTTGAAAATTAGTTTTCGTAATACTGAATTGGATCAAATCAAAATGAAAGGTTCAAGATAAGAAAGACAAAAGAGTTTGCGAGCCACTGCCCGACATAATCAGAGCCGCCAATCGAAGACGTTATTGAAGTAATCGAAATTTGCCTTATTGTGTTATTATTTTCATTCATCTGGAAATGAGAGGGTCGTACATAAATGATGCAAAACATGTCAGTCACAAAAAATCTCTCTTAAGCATAAACAAGCAGACCATAATGCTCTGTATTAGGTTGTTCCCATGTTACAAACCCTATGGCATGGGAGCTTCGACTGACAATTTCATAATTGTAATAATCGCTTACTGTGACCCTATTCCTGAATGAAAAGCCGACCACGGATAAGGCACTTACGCAATGACATTCTTGATTTCAAGTTGATATATAGGGATTCATAAAAAAGTAAGTAAACAAGTAGTCTAACAATTATTATTCAGTTTCATGCGTGTGTGTGTATCAAAACCAAAGAATAAACAATGTCTGATAGGCTTACAAATCCCTATAAGTAGTATCTATATAAACTAAACAGTATGGAAAATAAAAATCTACAACATTTTGAAGTAGATAGAGACACATAACTAAAAAGACCATCTCGGCACTTAGATTAATGAAGAAATGGATAGGTAAATAAAATGAAAGCAACTAAAATGTAAAATAAATTTAAAAAGGTAAAATAACTCATAAACTGAAGTTAAATAGAAGTAATAACTAAAGTTGTATACATAAAAACTGGAGGAAAAAGGGTGGCTATATTGGAAAATAACCCGTGCAATAGCACTCCCGGTATCGCAATAGTGTTAGCGAAGTACAAGCACTCCCTTTTACAGGAGTCGTAATGAGTTGTGGTGTCAGTCTGGTCTTTTGTTTATATGTCATTCTAATACAGTACTATTGTGTTTGATTTGATATGTTGTATTGATTAGATTAGCTATTTGAATGGTCTGGTGGTCTGACATGACATATGGCAGTTCCGTGGTATGATAGGTCACTTGAATGGTTTGGTGGTCTAATATGGTAGAATAATGGACATATATGGTATATGCCAATTGAATGGCTTGGTGGTTCAATGGTCTGATAGGTCACTTGAGTGGTCTGGCGGTCTGATATGGCATATGGTAGTACAATGGTCTGATAGGTCACACAGTTCAATAGTCTGGTGGTCTGATATGGCATATGGCAGCTCAGTGGTCTGATAGGTCACCTGAATTGTCTGGTTGTCTAATATGGTTGGTAAACGGACATATATGGTATATATTAATTGTTTGATTTGAGGTTTAACGTCCCCGTCAACACTGTAAAGGTCATTTTGGAGACATTGCTTCCAATTTTGTGGGACTTTTACCCGACATTGAGATGAAATGACATCTCAAGCCCTGTCGCCCAATGAAACCAATGAAACCAATAGGGTTTATTAGCATGGACGGTCCGCCTCGCACCGCGGTTCCTGGACAGGCTTAGGTCCTCCAAGCGGTTTACCAGTACTAGAGTGCGGGCCGGATTCAGCTCTGCGTGGAAGCATCATGCAGCCTATATATTTCTTCAAGCCCCTATGGGCGGGGGCTTGGTATATATTAATAGAATGGTCTGGTGGTCTGATATGATAAAATGGTCTGGTGGTCTGATATGACTTATGGCAGTTCAATAGTCTGGTGGTCTGATATGGCATATGGCAGCTCAGTGGTCTGAAAGGTCACTTGAATTGTCTGGTTGTCTTATATGGTAGGTAAATGGATATATATGGTATATACTAATAGAATGGTCTGGTGGTCTGATATGGCATATGGCAGTTTAGTGGTCTGATAGGTCACTAGAATGGTCTGGTGGACTGATAGTTCTGTGTTCTGATATGACATTATTTGGATATGTCACATAGTAGCTTAGTGGTCTGATTTTGGTCTTATATGGAATATTGGTCTGATATGGTACATTAAACTGTTAGGGTACATTAGCGTGATATAGCACATTGGTCAATGTTTATTGCTTCACAATGGTCTACTCAGGTATTATGGTCTGCTTTGGCATGATATGGTATATTGGTCTGATATGGCATATTGGTCTGAATGGTATATTGGTCTGATATGGCATATTGGTTTGGAATGGCACTTTGAGGCTTTTTGGTCTGATATGGCAATGGTATATTGGTCTGATATGGCATATTGGTTTGGAATGGCACTTTTAGGCTTTTTGGTCTGATATGGCACATGGTCTGATATGGCATATTGTTCTGAATGGCATATTGGTCAGATATGGCATATTGGTTTGGAATGGGACTTTGAGGCTTTTTGGTCTGATATGGCACATGGTATATTGGTCTGATATGGCATATTGGTTTGATATGGCACATGGTATATTGGTCTGATATGGCATATTGGTTTGGAATGGCACTTTGAGGCTTTTTGGTCTGATATGGCACATGGTAACTTTAAAGCTTTTTGGTCTGATATGGCACATGGTAACTGAGCACAATATTAGTGGCAGTTTTTTGTATATACAGTATCTAAATAACAAAAAAGGCAGAGATCATGGTACAATCATATAATTAGTGTTATTTTCATTCTTTTTTTACCAAATATTCATTCATAACTTTGCATCTTGTTTTGTTAATGTATAGGTTCACACATGTATGCTCCCTTCATGGTACAAGGTTTCTGTTTTTAATTAGCAGTATGCTGAAGGAATATCCTACAGAACCCCTGTTACACTATGTAAGAGCAGTTCTCCTAGTTATTCCCTACTAATATGGGTATTTAAATAGCATTAGTATAATGCTTTGTAGTTAGGTACTTGTAACATGACAGAACCATTGTTGAACATATATGCACCATGTGAGAAGGCCACTAAAGCATACCATTCATCACCATTATAATTACACTTAATATCAGTATTAAGATGCCAAACACAAAACAGTTCTGGTAACCACAATAAAAAACATTATATGCACATACATGTAACAAATGCATATATCTGCACATAATATCCATAATACACATATATTAGTACAACAGGTATGAATGACATTCCTCTGTCCCCTCTCACAATGGTACAGGAATTTTTTTTTTTTTTTTTTTTTTTATTAATTAACCCTCCTTTTGCTGAATATTCAGACAAGCCGTATCCATTTCTGACTCCAAACCAATCTAATTTCTTGTAGTTTATTGCTACAAATTCATAAACTGAATGCCAAACAGTGTAGATCCTGATCAGACGGCCTCCTCAGAAGCCATCTGATCCGGATCCACACTGATACGGGTTGTCGCAAACAACAAGATAAGGGTCAATATGTATATGGTATACAAATGGGACCTGTTCGAAGATTATTTTTGATACCAGCATACTACCCATATACTGGACTGTTTGTCTGATTTTCTGATAGACTAGGCCAGCATGCCAGCATATTACCAGCACATTGGTATAGTCATAACAATTTCAGTAATTTCTAGTAACAAATCGTCATCTGCAACCATACGTCTGCAACAAGTCATATATCTGCTCCATGATGCTTTGCTTCTGCGATACTTACACTTGCAAAATGGCATGCCACACACAATGCATTATGGCAAGTCATTCGGCATGTGTCATAAATGTTGTTTTAATAAAAGAATTATGTAGCTTCTTCCAACATCATGGCAGCAGCACTGATTCAAGATTACCATATACTATACATGCATTTAAGGTTATACAAAATATACAATAGCACCGGTGCATCAACCATGGCTGATAAGTAAAGCTAAATAATGCCTCCTGGTATATACTATATTATTTAGAAAACAAAACCATGCGGTAACCTAAACCGTCACAGTTCTGTTACTATATTTTTATATGTTTATATGTCAACGCATCGTATATTGTTTACTTTGTTGACATGTTAGTTATCATTGGATGAACACATTGCGACCACGGACTTGGGACCGTGTCGGTGAAACCCTTGGTAATCATTCTAAATCTGACACCAACTGTCACACCAATACTGTTCCCACTGCAACATACAGAGCATCGTGTAACCCGCCTATAAATCTCTTCCACTGAGACAAATACTGGCTCCATCGTGGAACCTGAAACAAACAATTAAGCAAATATCTATGTTTGACATACTGGCATACGTTGTCTCCAAAAGAGATGGAAACCAGAGGACCATTGGTCCTGAAGACGCTCACCTGACAGCCTTAGGTCTAAAGGGCTAAGGGACATGCACCTAAACCTTAAACAAGCAAAGGTAATCCCAGACTCATCACTTGAACAAACAATGATGTCCCTTGTGATGTGTATCTGGTTCTTGAAAAGAATATTACTAAGCATTGATTATTTTTAGCATCTGGCTGTCTAACCAAGTGGTCCTTAATCACATTCCTGACTCTTGAGTTTGAATTTTCAGTTATATTTAGCCAAGATAAAGCCTTAGATGAGCTAAAAGGTCAGGAACAAGAAAATATATGGTTAATGGGTGGAGAGTTTAACCATTTCTAAAGGGGGTGAGGCCCCCAATTTAACCTATGGTGTTCAAAGATCCATGTAACTAAATGCCCCTTATCACAAGAAAACAAGAAAATATATGTTTTATGGGAAGGGATCTGAACAGTTTCTGAGATTTGCTGCATTTTATGTAATGCAGGGGTGGGGCATGCCCCCGGGGTCTCAAGATGCATGTCACTTAAAGCCCCTTATCATAAGCAACAAGAATATATATTGTTTATGGGTTGAGATCTGAACAGTTTCCAAGATATTGGGCACTTTTTGAAAAAAAAAACAATAAAGGGGTCGGGGCATCCCCCCTACCCGTAACCCCCACTACCCAAGGGTCCAATGGTCTATATGTCACTGAACGCGTCTTATCATAAGGAACAAGCATAATGGTTAATGGGTGGGGATCTTAACAGTTTCCGAGAAATAAAGCATTTTGTGCAAAAAAGGGGTGGGGCATCCCCCAGGTCCCAAAGGTCCCAAAATCCAACTCACTTAATGGGCCTCATCATAAGGAACAAGAATATATATGGTTTAGTGGTGTTATTTTGAAGGGTTTGCAAGATATGCGACATTTTGACATTTTCCCATACAAAAGCCCATGTTACCAAACTTGACCTTGCAGTAAAATAGGTCGAGGTCATCCTAGGGTCACCATTTTTTCAATTTATGATGGCCCCACATCCCTGATGCCACATACCAAGTTTCAAGAAATTCGGCCAAGTGAGTCTGAAAAAAAATGTGTGTGACATTGTAACAGCAAACGTTTTGACAGACTCCACATATGCGCAGACCAATCAGAACGCTGTTACTCGTGAGTTGTAACTTGTACAGCCCAGCTCATCGGGGCTTGAAGAAATGGATTGGCTGCATGACGCTTCCCTGTAGAGCTGGAACCGAACGTACATAAGTACTGGTAAACCGCTAAGGTTCTAAGCCTGTCCATGAACAGGGGCGCGAGTCGGACCGTCCATGGACATAAATCCTAGTAGTTTCATTGGGTGGTAGGGCTTGAGATGTCATTTTATCCAATTATCGATTTCAAGTCCCACAAGATTGAAAGCAACGTCTCCATAAAGATCTGAACTGTGTTTACGAAGTCGTCAAACCTCAAATCAAACAAACTAAACCCGCATCAGATAACTCAAGGACTGTGGCGTGGCTCTGATTGATTACTTGATAAGAATATCGATGTAATGAAAATATGCATGAACCCCTATCACAAACACGTTTGTGAGGCGACTAAATCGGAAATACCATTTAGTATGAAAATCTTACGACCATCTCGGAAAATTTCTATCAAGCTCTTAAATAGGAAAAACGAGAAAATACTACTATATCAGAAAACTATGCCTAGGCATTGATTGCGCCTTTGGAATCGCTCTTAAACACTCATTACAAGTGTTATCACACGCACGAGAGAGAATCAAGTGACTTTTTGCTATTGCTACCCATTTACACATGGATTGAGAGGTGCGGTGTCATTCTTTGTCTCGCCCAAGTAGAAACCGAATCCCGGTGGCCCGATTTGAACTCACAGCCTCTCTATGGTATACAAGAGAGCCCAGAGGGCCCTAGGTCGCTCACCTGATACAAAGTATAACAAGCGGGCCCGGGGCCAGGGCAGGGTCATTTTTGGCCTCAGGGCTATAATTCAAACAATCTTAGTAGATGTCCCCTAGATGAAACTTCAAACCAAATATGGAAGACTTAGCCCTTGTGGTTTCTGAGAAAAAGATTTTTAAAGCTTTTCCCCCATAAAAGTCTGTGTAAAACATGTGGGCCACTGGGCAGGGCCATTTTTGGCCCCAGGGCCACAATTTGAACAATCTTGGTAAGGGTCCCCTAGATGAAACTTCATATCAAATATGAAAAACGTGGGACTTGTGGTTTCAGAGAAAATTTTTAAAGGCTTTTCCTATATGAGTCTATTTAAAACATGTGGACCCTGGGGTGGGGCCATTTTTGGTCCGAGGGCCATAATTTGAACCATCTTGGTAGAAGTCTCCTAGATGAAGCTGCATAGCAAATATGAAAGACCTCAGACTTGTGGTTTCAGAGAAGAATATTTTTAAAGGTTTTCCCTATATAAGCCTATGTAAAACATGTGGGCACTGGGGCAGGGCCATTTTTGGCCCCAGGGCTATAATTTGAACAATCTTGGTAGGGGTCCCCTAGATGAAGCTTCATACCAAATATAAAAGACCTGTGCCTTGTGGTTTCAGAGAGGAAGATTTTTAACGGCTTTTCCCTATATAAGCCTAGATGGAAAACATGTGGGCCCCGGGTCGGGGCCATTTTTGGCCCCAGGGCCATAATTTGAAAATCTCGGTAGAGATTCCCTAGATGAAGCTTCATACCAAATATGAAAGACCTCAGACTTGTGGTTTCAGAGAAGAAGATTTTTAAAGGTTTTCCTTATATAAGCCTATGTAAAACATGTGGCCCCTAGGGCGGGGCCATTTTTGGTCCCAGGGCTATAATTTGAACAATCTTGGTAGGGGGGCCCTAGATGAAGCTCCACACCAAATATAAAAGACCTGGACCTTGAGGTTTCAGAGAAGAAGATTTTTAAATATTTTCCCTATATAAGCCTATGTAAAACATGTCGGCCCGGGGTGGGGCCATTTTTGGCCCCAGGGCCATAATTTGAACAATCTCAGTAGAGGTCCCCTAGATGAAGCTTCATACCAAATATGAAAGACTTCGAACTTGTGGTTTCAGAGGAGAAGATTTTTAAAGGTTTTCCCTATATAAGTCTATGTGTTACATGTGGGCCCCGGGGCAGGGCCATTTTTTGTCCCAGAGCTATAATTTGAACAATCTTGGTAGAGGTCCCCTAGATGAAGCTTCATACCAAATATGAAAGACCTTGGCCTTGTCGTTTCAGAGAAAAAGATTTTCAACGTTTTTTTCCTATATAGGTCTATGTAAAACATGTGGGCCACGGGGTGGGGCCATTTTTGACCCCAGGGCCATAATTTGAACAATCTTGGTAGAGGTCCCCTAGATGAAGCTTCATACCAAATATGAAAGATCTGGGCCTTGCAGTTTCAGAGAAGAAGATTTTTAAAGGTTTTTACTATATAAGTCTATGTAAAACATGTGGGCCCCGGATTGGGGCCATTTTTGACCCCAGGACCATAATTTGAACAATCTTGGTAGAGGTCCCCTAGATGAAGCTTCATACCAAATATGAAAGATCTGGGCCCTGTGGTTTTAGAGGAGAAGATTTTTAAAGATTTTCTCTAATTTTCCCTTTTCGTTGCCATGGCAACCAGAGTTCTGCACGGAATGGAACTCTTTGAACAACTTTGAGAGAGGACCACCCAAAGATCATTTCTGCCAAGTTTGGTCAAAATCTCTTCAGTGGTTTAGGAGGAGATGTCGTTTGAAGAAATTGTTTACGGACGCACGGACGGACGTACGCATGAGGGATAAGTTGTGGGTTGCACAGCACAAATTCGGACAAATTTGCAACCCAGAATGTTGTCCATCATGGACACATTGGTGCAGACCCTACTACCGGGGTTTGTGCAACTCAGAACTCGATTCCGTACGTTCAGCCCCACAAGTGATGGTCAACCATGGACATTGTGTCCAAACTTGTGCGTATATGATGTTTGGGAATAACACCTATACCCCCCCTCTACCCCCTGGAAGTAGTTAGAAAATATCGACTTATGTGGTGCAACTCACAAGTAGATTTTTCCCCACAAGTCCGGCCAGTACATATGAATCAACTCACAACTACCCTCTCATGGGAGCGGACGCACGCACGGACGCACGCACGGACGGACGCACGACGGACAAAAAGTGATCACAAAAGCTCACCTTGTCAATACGTGACAGGTGAACTAAAAATTCGAACGCAATAACATTTATGTCCAAAGTCCAAAGCATATTGGGAATCGTTTGAACCGCCTCGATAGAGGCGATTCTGACGAGTACCAACAATATATGCACAGCGAACACTTGATGTTATTGTCATTTTCTCTCATAATAATAAATGGTTGATGATAATTTACATTTAGCCATATCCACGCCATACCGACAAGTTTGTACGTTGGATAGACGTTCACTCCACGCCAGCCCCTGACGTCAGATATACGTTGTATTTCGGTTGAATGTACGAAGTACTTAGACTTCACGATCAAAAGTCTATACAACGTAAGAATCAGGCATACGTTGGATGGACATCGTAATCTGACGTTGTACTGACACCAGAAAGTGACGTCCATACGACATCTGATTGACGTCATATACACGTCGGATTCTGACATCTAAATAATTTGCAAATTCAACCATCATACAACGTCTATCCGGCGTCTGGATCGGACATCTTTACAACGCCAATCCAACGTAAAATGATTGCTAGGTGTTTTGGGTAGAAATAAGAAAATAATGTATAGTCATGTAAACCCATTTTATATGATCTATATGTCAGTGAGGTTTAAGGGGGTCCGAAGAATACAGGCATGTTCTTGTGATTTGAAAATCGGCTCACAATGAAAATGTTATGCTTTAATTTGGGTTCTGAGAAGAAATTCTGACTTCGATTCTAAATAAAATAATCTTTGATAATAAATTTTATGCGATTGTAAGGCCGTTTGTGCATGTATCATTTGATGCCAATACAGTAGTAGTGAGAATTGGTTTAAACATATTTATTTAAAAAAAAAACTCTCATGTCACATACATAGCATACAATGCAAATTTCACATACGGTATTTAGCGGTGAATAATAATAATAATAACCAGAGATTCATCATCGGTGAAGTTGATGTCGCACCTGCTTCCCACCTGCCCCAGACATAAAAAAGTTAATGTAATGCAGAAGAAATGAGTATTGGGCTTTGAGAAGAATCCATAGCCTATATATATATATAAGGTAAAAAAACTGACTTAGTTCACTATACGATAAAATGAACATGTTCTAAAATGATCCAAGAATTACATTCAAACCACATCCTCATATCATGGATATATCATGGATACATCCTCATATCCTCACATTCTAAGTTTCAAAATGATTGGTATAAAACTGTAAGAGGAGTTGCGATGACAAGCTGTACAGTCATTTTTAACCTTCAATTGATATTCAATAAGGTCACAAAAAGTGAGGAAAAATATTCTGATAATTATGTCCAAACCACATGCGCATCCTCATACCATGGCCAAAGCACATGCAAAATTTTAAAATGACCGGTATAAAACTGTAAGAGGAGTTGCGATGACAAGAGGTCCCTAGCGCATACCAATTGAAGTTTAAAAATGACTAAGTTCACAATGTGGAAAAAAGTGACAAAAATTCATCCGAAGATCATGTCCAAACCACATGCAATTTCTCATACCATGGCAAAAACACATGCAAAGTTTCAAAATGATCGGTATAAAACTGTAAGAGGAGTTGCGATGACAAGAGGTACCTATCCTATCCAATTGAACGTTTAAAAATGACTAAGTTCACAATGTGCAAAAAATGACAAAAATTCATTCGAAGATTATGTCCAAACCACATGCGTATCCTCATACTATGGCAAAAGCAAATGCAAAGTTTCACAAAAATGCCGTCTGAGGGACAGCTATAATCCCCCGCCGCCTTCAGTAACAAAGCTCAAAACCGTGACCTTCACCATGACCTTGAATTATCAACCTTATGATGGTTAACATTTCTGCCAAGTAATTTTTAAATCCATCCAGAAGTAAGAAAGTTATTGACAAAACACCCCAAAAAGACCGTTTTTTTTCACCTTTTACCTCTAAGTATGACCTTGTCCTTTCAGAAACCAATCTGGGTTTTGCATACAACACATCGTGTCATGATGATTAACATTACTGTCAAGTTATTTTAAAATCAATCCAGGAATCAGGAATAAGACAGATATTGATCGGACACGTTAAAAAAGATGCTTATTTGACCTTGCACCTCTAAGTATGACCTTGACCTTTGAAGTTTGGACCTTGGTCTTGCGCGCAACACACCGTCACATTATGGTTAACATTTCTGCCAAGTAATGTTTAAATCAATCCAGGAATAAGGAAGTTATTGATCGGACATGTAAACTTCCTTTTTTGACCTTTACCTCTAAGTATGAGCTTGACCTTAGAGGTAAGGACCTGGGTCTTGCACGCGACACACCGTCACATTATGGTTTCCATTTCTGCCAAGTAATATTTAAATCCATCCAGGAATAAGAAAGTTATTGATTGGACACAAAACCCATTTTTGAACTTTAACCTCTAAGTATGACCTTGACCTTTGAGGTGCGGACCTGGGTTTTGCACGCGCCACTCCGTCTCATTAAGGTGAACATTTCTGCCAAGTAATATTTAAATCCATCCAGAAATAAGAAAGTTATTGATCGGACACGACAAACCCCATTTTTGACCTTCAACCTCTAAGTATGACCTTGACCTTTGAGGTACGGACCTGGGTCTTACGCGCAGCACTCCGTCTCATTGAGGTGAACATTTCTGCCAAGTAATACTTAAATCCATCCAGAAATAAGAAAGTTATTGATCGGACATGACAAACCCATTTTTGACCCTTAACCTCTAAGTATGACCTTGACCTTTGAGGTACGGACCTTGGTCTTGCGCGAGACACTCCGTCTCATTGATGTGAACATTTCTGCCAAGTTATATTTAAATCCATCCAGGAATAAGAAAGTTATTGATCGGACACAACAAAACCCATTTTTGACCTTTGACAAAACACCCCAAAAGACCCTTTTTTCACCTTTGACCTCTAAGCACGACCTTGACCTTTCAGAAACCAACCTGGATTTTGTGCACAACACATCGTCTCATGATGATAAACATTACTGTCTAGTTATTTTAAAATCAATCCAGAAATAAAAAAGATATTGATCGGACACGATAAAAAAGACGCTTTTTTTTACCTTTCACCTCTAAGTATGACCTTGACCTTTGAGGTTTGGACCTAGGTCTTGCTCCCGACACACCGTCACATTATGGTAAAAATTTCTGCCAAGTAATATTTAAATCCATCCAGGAATACGAAAGTTATTGATCGGACACGCCAAAACCCATTTTTGACCTTTAACCTCAAGTATGACCTTGACCTTTGAGGTGCAGACCCGGGTCTTGCGCGCGAAACTCCGTCTCATTGAGGTGAACATTTCTACCATGTAATATTTAAATCCATCCAGGAATAAGAAAGTTATTGATCGGACACAACAAAACCCTTCTTTGATCTTTTGACCTTGACCTTTGAGGTACAGACCTGGGTCTTGCGCGTGACACTCCATCTCATTGAGATGAACATTTCTGCAAGGTAATATTAAAATCCATCCAAGAATAAGGAAGTTATTGATTGGACACGACAAAACCCATTTTTGACCTTTAACCTCTAAGTATGACCTTGACCTTTGAGGTACGGACCTGGTCTTGTGCGCGACACTCCGCCTAATTAAGGTGAACAACTGACCAGAGTTTAATAAAATTCTATCGAAGGGTATCGGAGTCTAACTGTTGGTTTTCTTTTGCTCCAGTATTTCTGTTGTTGTATACTGTTGAGTCCTCTACCTTGTTTCATCTCTGTAGCTTTTTGATTTGTGTGTTCTCGGAGATGTTACACTGTTGAGTTAGGAAGCCTTCATGCGGACTAAACAAAATTAATGTCTACCGCTACAGAAGTAAGGGCGAGGATTGTGGCCACGTAAAATCGATTAAAGCCCCCCAATGAAATGCTTTCCATCCCCGATGGAATACTTTCCATCCCCGGTGGAATTCCTTTCCTTTGACCGTTCCAAGGCGGTTCTTCTGTGGCGGTTTATTTATGTTATTGTTTGTCACTTATTGTGTGTTTGACATGTGTCTTTTTATTTTGGATGGCCATTAGACCATTTTGAGGAGATATAGAGCGGACAAGAAAGTGTTACGGACGGACAGACGGATGGACAGACGGACGGACGGACAGACAGATGAATGGCATTCCTATAATCCCCGCTCCGCTTCGCGGCGAGGGATTAAAAATGATGGGTATAAAACTGTAAGAGGAGTTGCGATGACAAGAGGTACCTTTCGCATACTAATTGAAGGTTAAAAATGACTAAGTTCACAAACTGGAAAAAATGACAAAAAAGTGACGAAAAATATTCTGACAATTATGTCCAAACCATGTGCACATCCTCATGCGAAAGCACATGCAAAGTTTCACAAGAATGTCGTCTGAGGGACAGCCATAATCCCCCGCCGCCTTCAGTAACAAAGCTCAACCCTGTGACCTTCACCATGACCTTGAATTATCAACCTTATGATGGTTAACATTTCTGCCAAGTAATTTTAAAATCCATCCAGGAGTAAGAAAATTATTGACAAAACACCCAAAAAAGAACCTTTTATCACATTTGACCTCTAAGTATGACCTTGACCTTTCTGAAACCAACCTGGGTTTTGCGCACAACACATCGTCTTTGATGATTAACATAACTGTCTAGTTATTTTAAAATCAATCCAGGAATAAGAAAGATATTGATCGGACACAATAAAAAAGACGCTTTTTTTACCTTTCACCTCTAAGTATGACCTTGACCTTCGAGGTTTGGACCTGGGTCTTGCTCCTGACACACCGCCACATTATGGTAAACATTTCTGCCAAGTAATATTTAAATCCATGCAGGAATAAGAAAGTTATTGATCGGACACACCAAAACCCATTTTTGACCTTTAACCTCTAAGTATGACCTTGACCTTTGAGGTGCAGACCTGGGTCTTGCGCGCAACACTCCGTCTCATTGAGGTGAACATTTCTACCAAGTAATATTTAAATCCATCCAGGAATAAGAAAGTTATTGCTCGGACACAACAAAACACTTTTTTGACCTTTAACCTCTAAGTATGACCTTGACCTTTGAGGTACGGACCTGGGTCTTGCGCGCGACACTCCATCTCATTGAGGTGAACATTTCTGCCATGTAATATTAAAATACATCCAGGAATAAGAAAGTTATTGATCGGACACAACAAAACCCACTTTTGACCTTTAACCTCTAAGTATGACTTTGACCTTTGAGGTACAGACCTGGGTCTTGCGCGAGACACTCCGTCTCATTGAGGTGAACATTTCTGCCAAGTTATATTTAAATCCATCCAGGAATAAGAAAGTCATTGATCGAACATGACAAAACCAATTTTTGACCTTTTACCTCTAAGTATGACCTTGACCTTTGAGGTACGGACCTGGGTCTTGCGCCCGACACTCCACCTCATTGAGGTGAACAACTGACCAAAGTTTAATGAAATTCTATCAAAGGGTTGAGGAGATATGGAGCGGACACGAAAGTGTTACGGACGGACAGTTGGACGGACGGACAGACGGACAGACGAAGGGCATTCCTATAATCCCCGCTCCGCTTCGCGGCGGGGGATTAAAAATGATCGATATAAAACTGTAGGAGGAGTTGCAACGACAAGACACCCAGTATAAAATGTTGACGGAATGACGGACGGACCACTGGATGGATGGACAGACAGAAACTTGCACGCCTATGTTTTCCTGCTAAAGCAGGTGCGACAACAATAACAATAAACAATGCTTATATATACGGGCCTCCGTGGCCAAGTGGAAAAGTGCGCTGAAGATCTTTCACAGCTATAGGTTCCAGTCTAGCATGAGTCACATGTGACACAAAGTGACTAAGCTGTGGGCAGCGGGGCAGAAATTAAAAGTGCTATATAAATAAAAGATGTTCCATTCAATTCATGTACATTGGGTATCTTTATGCCTCTGCAATAACAAACTTTAAAAATTTAATCTGAAAGATGAAAAAGAAACTACATGTATATCCGAAAATATTGTCTATCTTAAGATGTCAAGAAAAATTGCATCTGAAAATGTTGTCTGTTTGTGTCATCTGTTGCTATTTTGTTGCAAATATTTCAAATATATTTTACCTACATGCAAACAGCTAGTGTGGACCAAACATTTTCTGGAGGAGTAGTCCGATCTAGGTCTGCAAGTTGGCAACAATGACTTGTGAATTAACTAGGAAAACAAAGCAGATGACAATAATTATTGTTGTGTTTGACACCTTAACGCTTAATCTGTCAACATGCTTGCAAATAAATATAATATAATTGAGCATCTGGTATTTCAAAATCAACCAAAACACTGGCAACACTGGTTGTAGGATAGGGTAAAAGAAGCTAATAATTCTGGACCTATATCTTAAAGCCACAAAGTGACTAAAGTGCGGGCTGCGGGCCACGGGCTGTGGGCCGCTGGGCAGAAATATAAAAAAAAACAAATACAAGTATCATACAGTCAATAATGATAATAATAGTAACTAGAGATGGTGTTTGTGAAACACTATGCCCCCAACCATATGCTTGACCCTAAATGCCAAAATTTTCAAAGGGTTATAACTGAAAAAGACGATTTTATTCAATTTTTCATGGTAAACATCAGCTAATTTTCCGCATGGAATTCATATATGGAATTTCCAAACACTAGCATACATGTGCTATAAAGGTATGCTATGCAGCACAATAGGGTGGGGTGGGGTGGGGTAGGGTAGGGGTGTATGCATGCATGTATGTACGGGACAAATGACATATCACCAACCACTATCAACTTTTGTGATGGGGTGGGGTGGGGTAGGTTGTGGTGGTGTGGGGGTGGGTGTGGAGTGGTGGAGTAGGGTAGGGGTGGGGTGTGGGTGGGGTGGTGTGGGGGTGGGGTGGGTGTGGGGGTGGGTGTGGGTGTGGAGTAGTAGGTTAGGGTAGGTCGGGGTGGGGTGGGGTAAGGTAGGGTGGGTGGGTGGGTGTTGTGGGGTGGGGTAGGGTGGAGGTGTGGGTTGGGTAGGGTGTGGGTGGGGTTGTGTGGATATGGAGGGTGGGGTGTTTTGAGCATGTGTGTGCATGTTTGGGGTGTTTTGGGGTGGGGTGGGGAGGGTAGGGAGGTGGGGTAGGGAAGGGTGGGGGAGGGTGGGTGGGGTGTGGTGTGGTGTGGTGGGCTAAGGTAGGGTGGGTGGTGGGTGTTGTGGTGTGGGGTATGGTGGAGGTGTGTGTTGGGTAGGGTGGGGTGGGGGTGTGAGTGGGTATGGTGGGGTCGGGTGTTTTGGGGTGGGGTAGGGTAGGGTAGGGTAGGGATGTATGCATGCATGTATATATGTATGTACAGGACAAATGGCATATCAACTTTTGTGTAGGGGTATTTCTGTTTATATGTGTTTATGTAGAAAAAGACAAAATAATAATAAAAAAAAAACAGAAAAAGAAAAAGAAAAATAATTCCACTACCCTACCGAGGTTTGAACTCGTGCAACTCATATTCCTTATCAAAAAAGGATTCAGAGTCCAGCACTCTATCCACTACAGTGGCACTTCAAAAATGCAAGTTCATTTACCAAAATGCCAAAGGGCCATAACTCACAAAGTATTTTCCGGAATTTTGTCAAAAGTTTATCAGGTCATCTACTCATCACCACCACTATATTCACCAACTTTCAAGGCTCTAGCTCCAATAGTTTTTTAGATATCCTGCTGACAAGATTTTATCAACAAAATTTCAAAGGGCAATAACTCTTGAAAGGGGCATAATCCTGATAAGAAAAAAAATACGCGTCAGCTAATTTGCCATGAGGAATCCAAATATGAAATGTCAAAACCCTAGCATACACGGTTCTTAAGTTATGCTATGCATCACTTTTACCATACATTACAATGGACAAAAATTACCAAAGTTACAAAGGGCCATAACTAACAAAGTATTTTTCAGAATTTTGTCAAAAGCGTAACGGACGGACGAATGACGAACGGACGAACGAACCAGAACCAATATGCCCCTCCAACTTTTTCAAAGTTGGGGGCATAAAAATAATAATGATAATAATAATAACAGAGTTGTTCAATTCAATTAATGTACATTGGGTATACCTGAAGATGGTAAGAAAAACTATACTACTGAAAATGTCATCTGTTTGTCATCTGCTACTATTATTTGCAAACATTTCATTATGTATTACCTACATGTACATGCAATGTAGACCCTGATCAGACTTTTCCTGGCTGAGTGGTCTGATCTGGGTCTCAGTGTTTTCAACAATGACTAGACAACAGCAAAGAAGATGACAATTGTTATGTTTGGCACCTGAAGCTTTCAATCTGTCAATATGCTTGCAAATAAATATAATTTGATTGGGCATCTGGTTTTTCAAAGTAAATCAAAGCACTAACAGCACTGGTGGTAGGATAGGGTAAAAAAGTTCCTTAACCATGACATATACCATTAAATTTTCTGTACTTTAAGCCAGTAGTGTAGATCCAGATTTGATACCAACATCATATTAACACATCTGTGTAATGAGCACCCCTCTAAACCTCAATTCATACAGAGAAAACTGGGGCTAACAGGGGCATACATGTTTTTTTTCTACTCATGAATGTAGGTTGTGGGTACTCGTTAGGCTTGCCTCATTAGTTTTAATGAGAACCCCTACCTAAGTTTGAGGTATGAATAAGAAACATATTCAAATACTTTCATCCTTATCCTGCTGAATATTTGATTTAGCCACACCCTTTTCTATTTTTGAAACATTCAGATTTCTTGATTTAATTTTTTCCTAAAAATCGTAAATTGTAAGTCATACAGTGATCAGATGGCTTTGTAACTCAGTAACATAACTAAACTGTGAGCCGCGGGCTGCGGGGTAGAAACTAAAAGAAGAAATACATTTATGTAGTATAAATAAGAGATGTTCCATTCATTCATGTACATTGGGTATCTTTATGCCTGCAATAACAGATTTTAAAAATTTTAATCTGAAAGATACCAAGAAATAAGGGCTTGAAGAAATAGGCTGTAATACATAGGGCTTCCTGGCAGTGCTGAAACCCATAGCACATAAGAACTGATAAATTGTTTCTCTACTTCCTGCATATCATAAACTATATTTGTTGTTTTGGCAGCAGTCTAAAAGTCAGTCTTTCCACTGATACGGCAGCTTGTCCCATTTCTTCTTCTTCTAATTATTCCAGTTTAATGAGTGAACAGGGCCCATACTATGGCATAAGCCAAGCAGGGAAAACACGCCTGTTCAAATATATTTAATATTTTACCACAAAAAATGAATATTTTGAGAAAAAAATCATTCTTCTCGAAATATAGATAGTGCGCACCAATGTAAGAACCACCCTGTGACAAAGAGGTTTTTTTTATTTGAGGTTTAACATCCCTGAAAACACTATTTAGCTCATTTTCGAGAAATTGCTTCCAATTTTGTGGGACTTTTACCCGACATTGAGATGAAATGACATCTCAATCCCTGTCGCACAATAAAATCAAATGGGTTTATAAGCATGGCCTACTCAGGCATGCTAAGACCTTCTAAGCAGATTAACAGTACTAATGTGTGGACAGGATCAGCTCTGTGTGGAAGCATCCTGCAGCCAATTTATATCTCCAAGCACGGGTGGGCAGGGCGGTATGTGACTAGCGAGTGAGTTTTAGTTGTATGTCCTACCAGCAGCTAAGGTCATACTGAGACCTTTGTTTACAGACTAATTTCATTAAGCATCATTTTTTGTATTTTTTTTTTCCTGTTAGCGTTTGTTGTGTTCTAGTTAATATTGTACAAGTTTAACAAATTTACTCCCATTGTCTCATTTTTTCCTGTGTAATGCACATACATGTAATGTCCTTCCCCTATGTTACTACACTTACAAATCATGTGAAATTAATATTTTTACATAAAACTCTTATCACCAGAGTGCTAAATCTTCTCTCCAGAGACTTAAAATTTTTCCAAAACTAGTCCCTTTGTCAGGCCGGAAAACAGACGTCTAATTTTTACTCTTGATGCTAACTTCTTCTGCAGTGAATTCCAAGACCGCAGAAGAGTTCAAAGCTCGCACGGTATAAGATTGAGACTCAGAGGATGCGTTTTAGGATACCTCTGTTGTTCGGATTGTAAATAGTTTTAAGAGCTCATCAAGCAGTGATGATTTTTTTTTTTTTTTAAGCTAAATTCTAAATTTAACCACCCAACCAACTGAGGTAATGGCCAAAAAATGACCGACTCAGTACAAGAAGATAGATAGATAGGCAACTGAAATGGGTCATTTATTGTGCATCAGGCATCATCTGAGAGTCTGGAGAAGCCCAGGATTGAACCTGAGATCATTGGTTTACAAGGCGAGTAGCATAACCACTGTATCACAGGGGCATCAGGTATGTGATGAACAGGCCCTCACAGGTACCCACATTCTATATTGTTGAGCAGAATAAAGACAAAGGTATATACCCATGTAGGCCTAAACCCCAGTTTTACTGTGAAAGTGTAGTTCCAAGGGGTCAAGATTATAAAGGCATGTTGTGGACATACATGTAGATTTAGTACATATATTAAGATAATGAGTTCCCACTTAAAACCCAGTTTTACTACATAAATGTTAGATTTAATGGGATCAAAATCTTATAAATATGTTTTCCCGATGACAAGTTGACCATGAAAGACTCAGACAATCCTGCCCAAGTGTAATGTGAAGTCTAATGAGAATATTCAAAGATAGAAAGCTTATGCAGCCAATTTTGGGGTTTATATGCATAGACGGCCGTAGCAGTTTTCCTGGCAAGGCTCAGACCTTCTAACCAGATTACCAGTACTTGTGTGTGTGTGTGTGGGGTGGGGGGGGGTGGGGGGGGGATAAATGCAGGCTGGTTTTGTTCTTTGTTAATAGATATTTTGTTGCAATAAAAGCTCTGCATAGCTTATGTTAATTGTTTATAATATGCTACGTTAAAAAAAATGTTGTCTATCTCCAAATACTGAGTCGGTCATACTTGGCCATTACCTCAGTTGGGTGGGTGGCTAAATTTAGAATTTAGCTTAAAAAAGAAGAAGTTTTTTTTCATCTTTTCTCCTCATTAAAGCAAACTGGAAAAGAACTTTTAAAATAAGTTCTGAAAGTTAGATGGACAAGTCTTCTTTTGGGTTACTCGTATCATAACCGTTGCTAACATGGTAGAGCACTGAAATAATATTCCAATAATTTTAATATTTATTTTCTAATATGCTGAAAATAATGCTAAATATTGAAAACTGGCCGAAAACGACCCAGACCGAAACGACTTATGGCCGAAATGACCAACCAAAGTAGGCGCCGAAACGTTCAGGATTCCCTGAATGTAAGACCAAAATTGTGTTTACAGGGGTGGAAAAAGTGCATTTCAATCAAACCAAACAAACCTCAGAGCACATCAACAATGATTAAAACTTATCCTAATCAGTCTAAATAGTTGTTACTCAACACAAATAGAGACAACTCTACTTCGATCTTATTCATACCTGCAACTGCAGTCTAAGTAGTGTTCCCACGGCAGAGATGAATGCGCCTGTCGCGGAGGTGCCACACATGGAGGTTGCAAGTATATACTACTGCATCATCTAGTGTTGGGAACTTTGATTACAAAATGAAAATTTTAGTGGTTGAAATGTTATCGACCTTTAAATATTGGAAAAAAAAAACACCGGAATAGAGCGAAAAATATGGCATTTCTGATTGCGATTGTTTTTTTTTCATAAATATTTAAGACACAACTGAAGAGGCTTAAACAATAAAACGCACTTTTGGGTCGATTTTTGGATTGAAAAAGTATTTTAAAAATTTCGCTGAAAAAGCAGTTTGTTTTAGATTGCAATACAATGTTTGTGTCTCGATAATTTATAGATGTTATATTATTTTTATTCCTTGCTTTTAACGTATTACCTATACGCAAAAATGTTGAAGTCAAAATTCGAGTCCAAACAAATTTTGTGTAAAATGCACTTATTTACATTTTCCTAAAAAGCTTTTATTTTAAACACCAGATTTTCTTTAAATTATTACAGGATTCAGGTCTACAGATAGTCAAATCCTTAATATGTAATTTCTAACTGAAGTATCCATTTATTATGACAGGTGAGCCAATTTCAAAGTTTATAGTTTCTATTTCCGGTCAGTATAGAAGTTAAAAGAGTGATCATGGATCGATACAATTACCTCACATCTACCATCAAATTTTCATTCTATAAACTGATTTTGATGATATACATTTCACACATCTGTTAACAAGATGGAATTATTCTCTCTACCCACTTAGTACTTTGAAGCAGATGCTAAAAATGTTGTTGTAATATACTGACAGCATCTGTTTAAAGCTTGGTTGATAGGCATTTAATCAACCTGCTTCCATTTGAATCATATGAACTGGAATAAGCCGACAGTAGTTCGTCTAACAAAAACGTAAAACTTCTCAATTTTAGTCCTGTGGTGTATTCATTGCTTCAAAAGAACATATTCATCACGAAAACACGCCCTATTTAAATTTGACCCCCTTTAACCCCACTTTTTATATTGTAAAACTGGGGTTTGCAGGGGTATACATTATTTTTTCTTATTTCTACTCAAAAACGTGCATTGTGGGTACTCGTTTGAACCGCCTCGTCGAGGCGGTTCTAACGAGTGTCACAATCTATGTATCCACAATCTATGTTTTGAGTAGAAATAAGAAAGAAAACCCGATTTTTTTCATCTGAATTTTTTCATTTGTCGGTGTTAAAATTTACAATGTATTTGTATATGCATGTTTTCGCAATGTGACGATTTTAGAATACAATACAACAGAGACTCCCGCTTTGTATCTATTATGCTTCTTTATTTTGTTAGAGCACGTAACCTCACTACATTTGGTGTAATGGGGATGTGTTGCGGCCGTAAAAATTTTCTCTGGCATTCAGCATAGTGTAGATAATATTTTCTAATTCTTTAGGACCAACGATTCGATTCTGGATTTTTATCATATTTGACGGTCAATAGTGAGGCTTGATTGTGGTCTGGCACAGACAGAAAAAATACTGTACACTTCAATCTGTTCAGACCTTTGAGGTTACCATTGCTTCCAAAGGATTACATTTTATAGATCATATTTATACCAAATTTGATCTGGGCGGGGACGATTCACTTAAGAGTACATCGATCATGTTTTATTATGACTGAATACTCCAACGCTTACAGTAAACCTGAACAAAAATATCTACATACGAATGTGTTGTGCAAAATGTATGATACCGAAAGCCCGGTTTTAGAAGTCGTTCTTTTAAATTCCTTTTGCTCTCGTAATGGGCATCTGCGTAACGACATGCTCATGTTAATCTAATAATTTGTATCATTAAATGCCCCATGACATTTACATCCAAACGAAATTAAAAAAGCTGAGACAACTGTTTTGAAAGCGTCATCATCAGGCCTAGATGAGATATTGCAATCCAAAATAGGACCTTGTAGTTAACAGAAATAGCTTTACTGAAGTGAAGTTCATTACGGCGATTTTTGTCAACTTTTTTGTCGCAAGTGAAAGTTTCGATAATTACAATGTAGTTTAGGTCATAGTACCAAAGCGTTAATCCACAATCATTAATCCATAGAAAAATGGCAAATATTAATGTTCAGATCAACAGACATGGACTCCAGAAGGGTGTAATCAGGCGTATATGATTTGCTATTCGAGAAAAAGAGTTAAAAGCCGCCATTTAATGAGTACAGGTATCTTTTTAAAGGGATTTTAACATATTTCTATTCATAAGAAGAACATAACCGGTATCAAGAGTGGAATACAAGCTACTTATTTGTGCATTTAAATTCCTCGCAAAATTTAACTTGTGCTGCTGATAATGCCTGAGACAAGTGTTAAATATAATTGTCAAGGTCAAGTCTAGATGAGATAATGCAGTTAAAATGGGACCTTGTAGTCAGCAGAAATATCTTTACTGAAGAGAAATTCGGCAATTTTGTCAACTATTTTGTCTAAAGTGAAATGTTCGATAATTACTATATCATTTACCATTCGAGAAATAGACTTAAATCCACTCCATATTTTCCTGTTCTGTGGTGTATTCCATGTTTCCAAATGTTTCCAAATGATAATCCTTTCTAGAACATATTTAACGTCACTACAGCTGGTGTCTGGAATGTGTGGCGGCCGTAAATGTCTCCCTGCCATTCATCATAGTGTAGTTTATATTTTCTTGTCCTTTGGAGCAATTGATTCCATTGTTGAAAATATTTGAGCGTCACTGATGACGCCTAAATTGCCGAAACTAGCTAGTCTGGCCCACAAAACATGTATATTCCATACTATTCAGTTCTGTGGTGTATTCCATGCTTCCAAAGGATAACCCTTTCTAGAACAATTTAACAGCTGGTGTCTGGGAATGTGTGGCGGCCGTAAACAGTCTCCCTGCCCTACACCATAGTGTAGTTTATATTTTCTTGTCCTTTAGGAACATTGATTCCATTGTTGGATTTTGAAACTATTTGAGGGTCACTGATGAGGCCCAACTGGCCGAAACTAGCAAGTCTGGCCCAGAGACCATGTACACTCCATATTTGCCAGTTCTATGGTGTATTCCATGCTTCCAAAGGATAACCTTTTCTAGAACCATAGAATTGGTTTTTGGTATCTTTGGAAAGGGATAATAACATATATTTCTATTCATAAGAAGAAAACACCTGGCATCAAGCTCCTTGCAAAATCTAAATTGCTGTCATTTTAAATAAAAGAAAAACAAAGACATTCCTGTACGTATTAATATTTTAAATGCATTCTTGTGCATATAGAAGTCACAGTTCGGAAATATTGCAAAAAAAATATTTGTTTAGGTAGGATTAAGCTAAACACGCTAATCAGTATATCGTGTACACAAAATAAAGACTCAAATTAGCCAACAGAACCGCGCAGTGTTATCCAATTTTGTGTGACCTACACGAATGCCTGTATAACCAAATATTTTATCTCTTTGCCTGGCAAAATTGATGAAGTGTGACAAATCAGTGTAACAAAGCCCTTGGGTTGAAAACCATTCAACTAAACAATGTGAAAGTCTTCTTTTGCAGCAGAGACTGGAGAGCCTAGGTTTCACACAGATTTGGTTTGTGAATGAGACGTGTGGTTGATAAAATATTCTTGCACACAAGACAAGGAAATCCGTGATTTTACCGTGGGATAGAAATTTATGTTCTGACCCTGGTGTTCCAACCCATAATCGAATACAATCGCATGTTTGATAAAAGCACTGGTTGATTACGACCTCGTATGCACCCGTCGTTAAGGTTGACCTCACAGCACGTTACGTGACGTCACTAAACATTCCTGCAGTGTCAACACAATATGGCGGACGTTGGTAACCGAAGTGACTGCAGCATTAAATATCGCGCTAAGAAATGGAAGATATGCAAGAAAAAGAATCCAATATAGGCCTCGTGATGCCGGAAGGTGTCCCTCGGGACGGATTTTTCCATCCACCCCTCACACCCATATAAGATTCTTATAATCATAATCGTCGGATATAAAAAGTTTGGACACAACATATGCTATCATATATAAAGTTTGCTTTGTTGCCTGCTTTTACAGTGGAGCACTTTGTACTTTCACTTTCAATGCATGCTTTGAACTAATGCGTCGGCCAAAGCTCGAAGTAAATTGTTAACTGCTAAACTTCTAACTCGGGAGTATCGGTATCATAAACTACGTAAAACCTTTACTAACTTTTTATAGACGTTATTTCGATTTAGTTTCAAACTTTAATGTTGAACTTAAATCTCTTCTGCAACATGGCCTGACGGAACCGGAATTTTGTGGTGACTTAGTATATAAATTCAATATATATACGATATAAAAAGATTCGGTACGACTTAAATCTTATACAACAGACTGCATGCATTGTTTTTAATTACGGTTGGTAACCCTCCTTCGGGAATCGATATAATTACCTCACACAGTCTATCAAAACAGAAGTGGAGGCAATGATCAGGACGCTATACAATTAACCCACAGCTGCCATCAGAGACACCAAAGGGAAAGAAACACAAACATGAAATCACAGACCCTAATGGAAACACCAATAGCGGAAAGCCAAAATGACAGTTACTTTCCCACTGAATGACCAAAATAAAATGATATAAGCGACACAAACACCCAAAGACAAACCTTAACAAAAAAAACCGCGACAGAAGAACCGCCTTGGAACGGTCATCGGCAACGAACTCACCAGGGGGCTTAAATCGATTTTACGTGCCCACAATCCTCGCCCTTACTTCCGTCGCGGTAAAGACAAATATTTTGTTCAGTCCGCATAAAGGTCTCTTAACTCATCAGTGCAACATCTCCGTGAACACAGCAATCAAACACCCACAGGGAAAAACACCAGCGAGGACTTGACAGCAAGAAACCACTTAAATGTTGGAACAAAAAAAACCAACAGTTAGATTGCGATCGGCCCGACCAGAGACAGAGCATCAGGTACCAACCGACATAAGCCTTTACGCTGGAACCGTCATAAAACTTGAGGCCTGACCCACCGGCGTGCAATTAAAGAGGGAAGCAAAGTTTTCAACCGTGATTGGGTTAACTACCATGCATGCAGTCTGTCGTAATATGAAATAAAGGCACTGCATTTTGAGCAAACACACTCACTTACACTCCTATCTATCTTCATATACTGAGTCGGTCATATCTGGCTAAACAAAAAGCAAAGGAGGGGGAGGGGGTTCGTTGGATGTGTCCGTAAAACTATTTTTAGCTCGTCTGTTTTTTTGAAAAAAAAAACTTTCGAGCTATTGTCATCACTCCGGCGTCTTCGTTGTCGTCTAGCGTCTGTCCTTAACCGAAAACCTTAACCTTGACCATATTTCCAAAAGTATTTGGCCTACCTTCATGAAACTTCATACACATACTCACCATCACAAGAGCTACATTCCCTACAAGTTTTATAACTCCATCTTGCAATTTGATTGCTCTTGTTTGACTTAGAACTTTGGTTTTCTAAAAGAAACTGCAGACGAGCGTTGGCACCCGCATGCGGTGCTCTTGTTATACAATCTGATTAGCAGAGGTATACTAAAACACATACCTCCGGGTCCACATCTATACTGTACGGTCATTGAACTCCTCTGTCGGTCTGCGGTCTTGGCATCTACCGCAGACGAGGGAAGACTATTCCACTGAGGAATAGTTCTGGGGGATAATGCTGTAGGGCATCACTATAGGTCTGGTACCTATGGCATTGTGTATTATTTACTTTTGATTCCCTTGTTTGAGTTGACACTGTTACAGGGGTCGAGTATTTATCTTTATCGAGAGACACTATATCAGAGTGTATCTTATGGAGGACTTAGGTAGTTAATATTGGTGTAGGACATCAAAAATACAAGTAGTGCTAGCGTGATAGCTCAGTGGTTAGTGCACCTGCCTCTGATGCTAGAGACCCCAGGTTCGATTCCAGGCAGGGACAATAAAGTTTGGTATCCGAACATGTTCCATTGGCATCATTTGTAGGGATGAATGCCACAAAGTACACCGTCATTCGGCTCGGGACGTTAACTGGAGACTCCCTGAGCAGAAAGAATCAACCCCTGCAGGTTAAAGATCCATACCGGAATGTCATAATTACCAAGTAGGCGTGTGTCCTGCAAATCTCAAGTGTATGTACACCTGCAAGTAATAGTCAAGTGTGACCTAATGAGATAGATAGATAGATATATAGATAGATAGCTAGATAGATAGGTACAGTAGGTAGGTAAGTAGATAGATAGATAGATACAGCTTACTCTGACCAAAGTCCAAGACTTTCAACAGAAATATATGAAGGCAAACAGATAGACACCGTCGCTCTTGGCTTTAACAACGTGTTTGACATAGTGTCACATGAATGGCTCAGACACGACAAAATACAGAAAAAAATCTTAATTAAGACGACATTTTGGACTCTTCAAAAGTGGTATTTAAGACCACGTTTGAACAGTCCCAAAGGTGCTCTCAGAAAATACAAAGAAAGAATAACTATAGCTTACTAAATGGGCTTTTTAAAGCAGAATTAAACTTAATTTTAGGTGGTCTTAGTAGCCGAATTTTACCGTATAAACCACTTACAGTGGATCCAGAGCTTCCTGACCAACAGGCTAACCAGATCAGATCTCAGGCCTGATTACCACGCTTTCCACAGCTGTATCCGGTGTCCTCGAAGGTGCCATGCTCAGCCCTTTGTTGTTCTGCCCATGCATAAATGACCTGTCACATTGCTAATGACAACCTTTTATATTTAGGGGTGGGGGGAGTCAAGCATGACTGATTCTGTACATTTCAGAGGGATCTTGACAGACTACAGCAAGGCCTACAATGGAATACGACAAAAGTCTTTCTCAATCAAACCAAATGTGCGACAGTTAGGGTAACAAAACCGAGAATATAAGTGAAGGCAATGATCAGGAAACCTGGTCGAAGATTTGAAACAACTTACATGTTAAAGATAAACATCCATGTACTGTCAAGCTTAAAGACTTCAAAGTACCTGGGCATCATTTATTTTAGAAACAACGTCATGGAAATCAATTTTGATGCACCTGTAAAAAGGCAAACAGCAGCCTGGCGTTTCTTTGGAAGGGAAATTATCAGCTGGTCTGAAGATGTTGAAGCATGATGGTAGAGATCATGCTTAGACTTATCCGCGATTATGCCCATCAGTATGGGGCCCACATATAGTATCAAGCAGCTCGAGACGGTGCAACGACGAGCAGCTTGGTTTGGCAGAGATTAGACTTATCCCCGATTATGCCCATCAGTATGGGGCCCACATATAGTATCCAGCAGCTCGAGCCGGTGCAACGACGAGCAGCTTGGTTTGTCAGAGATGACTACTACACAACCAAAATTACCTCCCAAGTGATACAGCACCTTGGCCGGCAAACTCACCAGCATTGACATCAAGTTGTCAATGCTGGGTATGATCTACATGTATCTCCGGGCTAAGTGGACAGCCCGGCTTGCAGGTTCTAAGACCCAAAAGCGGCGAATAGTAGTGGATACGCCCCGGAGTATATGGCCCGACATCTGTCAACTCTCCTTCATCGGCACGGGCATCAGACTTAAGGGCCAACTTCCACAGAATATTGTCACTTCTGGGATGCTTGAGTGCTTCAAAAGGGAACTTCCCTGAACTACATAAAACTGTTTTTAAAAGTTTTTGATATGTTCTGTTGTGAGGCCAAGGGCAGAGGTGACGGGAGTCCATACAGTTGGGCAAGGCCTGCTGTCCTTGCAGCAGGTAGGGGTAGAGGGGGGGGGCGTTGTAACTTCTGTTTGTACACTTCTATTGATTTATCCCTTTCTCCCTCGTCCCCACGACCCCCTTCTTCTCTACTACCTCCTCTATCTCTTAGTCCTTTTCTCTGGGAGACAACTCAAAATGACTCACCAGGGTTGACGTGTCATTAAACCAAAACAATTGTTTTAGCTTCACCGCCCCTATGCACATAACATTAGTATGATGATGCTCCAGTGTTGGTCCTGTGTGCACTTCATGGGAATTACATAGGGTGGCTTAGTAAGTTTGCAGCATGGACACTAAAGTATCCTGAAGCACTAGCGTTATGCTATGGATTTAGAGCTCATCATCATTTTGTAAATCTTGGGAAGATAGATATCAACAGGTAGACAGATAGCTCAAATCTTACTATTCCCCTCCGGTGAATGCTTCGGTAAATCCTCCGGTAAATTATCCGGTAACTCGTGGGACCAATTGAGGTGCTGGACTTTACCGGCTAACCTATTCGACTCAGTGCAGTACGTTTCATTTCATTTTAATGGTTGACGTACTTTCGAAACTTTCCCGCGACCAAACTTCATTTGATGCAACGGTCTCTCCGAGGTAGAAATCCGCAGGTAGACAAATACTACTATTCTCAGGGCTTTATTTTATACCCGAGTAATAATTTGTAAAAAGTTGTCATTTGCTTGGTCAGACCAGAAGCCATTTCCACACTAACGAGAATCTTCGGTAAATGCTTTGGTAGATGTTCCGGTAACCCGTTGGTTCAAGCGCGGTGCTTGGTTTTAAGCCGGCTTACATTTTCGGCTCAGTACGGTACGTTTCAGTTCATTTAAACGCGCGACGTAGTTTCGAAACTTTCCCGCGATCAAACTTAAGCGTTTGATGCAACGGTCTTCGAAAAGAGCTTTTTAAAATTATTTCGTCGCTTTTTGTGTTTCTTTTGTAATGGGACTTGACTTCTTTTGGTTGTGAGAAACGATTTTGTTGATATGAATACAATTCTCATGAACTCTGTAAAGATGGCGGATTATCGCGAGAAATTGAACGAGATTTCAGGCGAGATTTAGGGGCCGAAGTATGGTCCCAGCCGCTCTACATTAAAGCAAACACTTCGTGTGCTTGCTATAACATTTATGTTGTACCCAATCTTTTTATATAGAAGAACGATTTTACGAAATTTGCTGCTGAAGTCATTGCGCTTACATATTGTTCTGAATTTATCTACTAAGTCACCATATAATTCGGGTTCCGATAGACCTTGTTGCAGAAGAGATTTAAGTCCAATATTGAATTTTGAAATTAAATTAGAATGACGTCTAAATAATTTTGAAAAGACTTTGCGTAGTTTTTAGTACCGATATCCTTGATTTAGAAGTTTAGCCGTTAACTATTTATTACGATTTATTACAATTTATTATTTTAGCCGTTAAATAATTTATAATTTATTATTTATTAAAGACTTTGTTTCTGAAACTAGATTGCCTGAACATGAAACATCACAGGACATGATTCTCACATAAGCATCGTGCTTACCGTCAGATCTTGTACCATTTATCTTGTATCATATACCATGTTAATATGAAAAATGAATACTGTTTGAACCTTCCTTTTTAAATACACGCCGGCGGGTCAGACCTCAGACTCTATGGCGATTCCACATAAAGACTTGTGTTCTCGGAGTTTTTGCACTGATGAGTTGCGGACTAATAAATCACTTGTCTGAATCCGCGTAGAATCGATTTAAGTCGCCCCCTCCCAGTGGAATTTGTTTTACTGACCGTTCCAAGGCAGATAGTCTGCCACAGTTTATTTTTGTTATGGTTTGTCTTTGAGTGTGTGTATCGCTTGTGTTTATTTTATTATTATTTTTTATGGCTGGGGGGGGGGGGGGGGGGAGTGGCTAGCCAATTGGCCATTTTGTGGTAAAGTGATATTACATTTTCGTTTTTCTGATAAAATATGATGTCTCTGATTGGAGGTGTTGGGTTGTTGTGTCGATTCCAACTGCTAATACCGTAGCCCCGTTTTTGGACTGACATTTATCTGCCATTGATGGGTTAGTTCTCAGCAAAATTAATCATCACGTGAACAAGTCCGTGAAATGAAGACCCCACTAAACCCAACTTTATATAGGGAAAACTGGGGTTTACGGGGGTATACATTATTAGCTCACCGGTGAGTTTTTGTGATCGCTTTGTGTCTTTCGTCCGTCCGTCCGTCTGTTCGCACCAACGAAACGACGTTTAGGGGGCAAAAAAGTTAAACAGTTTGACACGTGAGTCCAAATGGGGTTTATTCCGTAATTTTGGTACTTAAGTGGCAAAAATTCGCTCTTAGGTGGCTTGCCGCTTAAGAGAATTTGCCGCTTAAGTAGTCAATATGCTGACGTCTAGCCACTTAAGTATCCATTCGTAGAGACGTCCGTCCGTCCGTCTGTCCGTCAACAATTTCTTTAAATGACATCTCCTCCTAGGCAAATGACCGGATTTCAAAATTATTTCACAGAAATATTCCTCTGGTGACCCTCTACCAAAATTGCTAAAATGGTTCTGCTCCGCTGAACTAAATGACTGCCAGAGCTAGAAATAGAAAAACATTTAAACGACATCTCCTCCTAGGCCAATGTCCAAATTTCAAAATAATTTCACAGAAATGTTCCTTGGATGACCCTCTACAAAAATTGCTAAAATGATTCCGCTCTGCTGAACAAAATGGCCGCCACATCTAAAAATAGAAAAACCTTAAAACGACATCTCCTCCTAGGCAAATGGCCGGATTTCAAAATCATTTCACAGAAATGTTCCTCTAATGACCCTCTACCAAAATTGCTATAATGATTCTGCTCCGCTGAACAAAATGGCTGCCAAGGCTAAAAGTAGAAAAACCTTTAAACGACATCTCCTCCTAGGCCTGTGTCCCGATTTCAAAAAAATTTCACAGAAATGTTCCTTGGGTGACCCTCTACCAAAATTGCTAAAATGATTCCGCTCTGCTGAACAAAATGGCTGCCTCATCTAAAAATAGAAAAACCTTAAAACAACATCTCTTCCTAGGCAAATGGCCGGATTTCAAAATCATTTCACAGAAATGTTCCTCTGGTGACCCTCTACCAAAATTGATAAAATGGTTCTGCTCCGCTGAACAATATGGCTGCCAGAGCTAAAATAGAAAAACCTTTGAACGACATCTTCTCCTAGGCCAATGTCCCGATTTCAAAATAATTTCACAGAAATGTACCTTGGGTGACCCTCTACCAAAATTGCTAAAATGGTTCCGCTCTACTGAAAAAAATGGCCGCCACATCTAAAAATAAAAAAACCTTAAACCGACATCTCTTCCTAGGCAAATGGCCGGGTTTCAAAATCATTTCACAGAAGTATTCCTCTGGTGACCCTCTACCAAAATTGCTAAAATGGTTCTGCTCCGCTGAACAAAATGGCTGCCAGAGCTAAAACTAGAAAAAAAACTTTAAATGACATCTCCTCCTAGGCCAATGTCCCGATTTCAGAATAATTTCACAGAAATGTTCCTTTGGTGACCCTCTACCAAAATTGCTAAAATTGTTCCGCTCTGCTGCCCAAAATGGCCACCAAATCTAAAAACAGAAAAAAAACAACTTAAAACAACATCTCCTCCTAGGCAAATGGCCGGATTTCAGAATCATTTCACAGAAATGTTCTTCTGGTGACCGTCTACCAAAATTACTAAAATGGTTCTGCTCCGCTGAACAAAATGGCTGCCATGGCTAAAAAAAGAAAACCTTTAAACGACATCTCCTCCAAGGCCTATGACCCGATTTCAAAATAATTTCACAGAAATGTTCCTTTGGTGACCCTCTACCATAATTGCTAAAATGGTTCGGCTCTGCTGATCAAAATGGCCGCCTCAACCAAAAATAGAAAAAAATTAAAACATAATCTTCTCCTAGGCAAATGGCCGGATTTCAAAATCATTTCACAGAAATGTTTCTCTGGTGACCCTCTACCAAAATTGCTAAAATGGTTCTGCTTCGCTGAACAAAATTGTTGCCAGAGCTAAAAATAGAAAAACCTTTAAACGACATCTTCTCTTAGGCCAATGTCCCGATTTCAAAATAATTTCACAGAAATGTTCCTGAGGTGACCCTCTACTAAAATTGCTAAAATGGTTCCGCTCTGCTGAACAAAATGGCCGCCACATCTAAAAATATAAAAACCTTAAAGCGACATCTCATCCTAGGCAAATGGCCGGATTTCAAAATCATTTCCTAGAAATGTTTCTCTGGTTACCCTCAACCAAAATTGCTAAAATGGTTCTGCTCCGCTGAACAAAATGGCTGCCAGAGCTAAAAATAGAAAAAACTATAAACAACATCTCCTCCTAGGCCAATGTCCCGATTTCAAACAAATTTCAAAGAAATGTTCCTTGGGTGACCCTCTACAAAAATTAGTAAATGGTTCCGCTCTGCTGAACAAAATGGCCGCCACATCTAAAAATAAAAAAAACTTAAAACGATATCTCCTCCTAGGCAAATGGCCGCATTTCAAAATCATTTCACAGAAATGTTCCTCTGGTGATCCTCTACCAAAATTGCTAAAATGGTTCTGCTCCGCTGAACAAAATGGCTACCAGAGCTAAAAAAAAACAACCTTTAAACGAAATCATCTCCTCGGCCAATGTCCCGATTTCAAAATAATTTCACAGAAATGTTCCTTGGGTGACCCTCTACCAAAATTGCTAAAATGGTTCCGCTGTGCGGAACAAAATGGCCGCCACATCTCAAAAAAGAAAAACCTTAAAACGACATCTCCTCCTAGGCAAATGCCAGGATTTCAAAATCATTTCACAGAAATGTTCCTCTGGTGACCCTCTACCATAATTGCTAAAATGGTTTTGCTCCGCTGAACAAAATGGCTGCCAGAGCTAAAAATAGAAAAAACCTTTAAACGGCATCTCCTCCTAGGCCAATGTCTCGGTTTCAAAATAATTTCACAGAAATGTTCCTCGGGTGACCCTCTACCACAATTACTAAAATGGTTCTGCATGGCTGAACAAAATGGCCGCCAGAGCTAAAAATAAAAAAAACCTTTAAATCACATCTCCTCCTAGGCCAATTGCCCGATTTCAAAATTATTTCAAAGAGAGGGTCCTTGTCTGACCCTCTACCAAATTTGCTAAAACGGTTTCGTTTTGATGAACGAAATGGCCGCCACATCTTAAAATAGAAAAACCTTAAAACGACATCTCCTCCGAGGCCTATGTCCCGATTTCAAAATAATTTCACAGAAATGTTCCTTGGCTGACCCTCTACCATAATTGCTAAAATGTTTTTGCTCTGCTGAACAAAATGGCCACCAGATATGAAAATAGATGAACATTTAAACAATATCTGCTCCTAAGCCAATGGCCTGATTTCAAAATCATTTTACAGAAATGTTCCTCAGGTGACCCTCTACCAAAATTGTTAAAATGGTTTTGCTCCGCTGAACAAAATGGCAGCCAGAGCTAAAAATAGAAAAAACCTTAAAACGGCATCTCCTCCTAGGCCAATGTCTCGGTTTCAAAATAATTTCACAGAAATGTTCCTCGGGTGACCCTCTACCAAAATTACTAAAATGGTTCTGCATGGCTGAACAAAATGGCCGCCAGAGCTAAAAATAAAACAAAAACATTTAAATCACATCTCCTCCTAGGCCAATTGCCCGATTTCAAAATTATTTCAAAGAGAGGGTCCTTGTCTGACCCTCTACCATAATTGCTAAAACGGTTTCGTTTTGATGAACGAAATGGCCGCCACATCTTAAAATAGAAAAACCTAAAAACGACATTTCCTCCGAGGCCTATGTCCCGATTTCAAAATCATTTCACAGAAATGTTCCTTGGCTGACCCTCTACCAAAATTGCTAAAATGTTTTTGCTCTGCTGAACAAAATGGCCACCAGATATAAAAATAGAAGAACATTTAAACGATATCTGCTCCTAAGCCAATGGCCTGATTTCAAAATCATTTTACAGAAATGTTCCTAGGGTGACCCTCTACCAAAATTGCTAAAATGGTTCTTCTTCGCTGAACAAAATGGCCACCAGAGCTAAAAATAGAAAAAACTTTAAACGACATCTCCTCCTAGGCCAATGGCCTGATTTCGAAATAGTTTCACAGAGACAGTCCTTGGCTGACCCTCTACCAAATTGCTAAACGGTTCTGCTTTGCTAAACAAAATGGCTGCCATATTTTTGCAGATGTGTTTCTAAGGTGACCCTCATCCAAACTTGCGAAAATGGTTTTATTCCAATGAACAAAATGGCCACCAGAGTTAAAAATAGAAAAGACCTTTAGATGACAGCTTCTCCTAGGCCAGTGGCTAGATTTCGAAATAATTTTACTGAAATGCCCCTTGGGTGACCTTTTACCAAAGCTGCTAAAATGGTTTCCCTTGCTGAACACAATGGCTGTTGGATATTATTATTTTAGGTCTAGCCTGCCCAGGCAAGGTGGTGCAAATTGGACCATCTATGCACCTGAACTATATTGGTTTCATTGGGTGGCAGGGCTTGAGAAGTCTTCTCAGTGTTGGTTAAATTCCTACTAAATTGGATACAGCATCTTCAAAATGACCTAAATAGTGTTGACTAGGACGTTAAATCTCAATTTAAACAAAAAGGGCATAAGAGAACCAGTCATATCTGGATCCACACTGTTTGCAATAATGACTTCAAAGTAACCAGCCAACACAAAGCAGAAGATAATTCTGAAGGGTTTAACAGAAACATCTTAATCACTCTTTGAAATTGTACATTTATATAAAAACAACAAGGTTTTAGACCTGTCAAAATATCAACAGGCAGTTGAAGATAGACTATTATACATAGCTCTGTCACTGCTTGCATAATATGGTATGAATTAGTAGGACTCAAAACAAACTGTGAAGTGACTAATATTGTTATGCCAGAAGGTATACATATTAAATTGTGCAGTGACTCTGGCTCTCATTATATAATAGAAGTCACTTAGAGGTTAGGACGCAGGTGTTTGACGTTATAAACAGAGCTGCAAACATGGGCTAGATAATTACCAGGCTCTTGAAAATAATATAGGTGGCTTAAGGATCTGCGCTGCAGTATACAGAATCAGCACCAAAAACTGTTTATTTTGGATGGAGTGATGTAGTTAATATGGGTATATGTTGATAGTTAAAGGATAATTTTCCTTATCAATAAAACATATGTTGTGGGTATTTCTTAATGAATATATATTCACATCATACATTTTTATCGAAAAATAAGGGAGACTTTAGCTAACGTACCACTAAATACCCACCATATCTACAGCTCTATGAACTAAAGATTTGACTGATTGATTGTTTTTGGTTTCATGACACGTCAACCCTTGTTGGTCATTTTGTGTCCTCTCAGAGAGCGGAGAAAAGAGGTAGGAGAGATAGTAGAGGATATGAAAGTGAGGGACAGAGGAGAAGAGGCAAATGAATGGAAGGAAGTGTATATAGAAACAGAAGAAATGACATTCCCCCCTCTACCCATACATGTACTTGCAGCAAGGACAGTAGGCCGTGTCAAACTGTGAGGCAATATCAGTTGGACGCAACAGTGATGCAAGATACACTTATAGAGATTTAATTACAGTATTAATAAATGAATTCTGAGCCAAGGCACAGAAAAGAATCAAGCTGGCATATAGTATTGGCATGCCCAAATAGTGTTGACATGGATGTAAAGCTCAACACAAACAAACAAATTAACCCTTTCCCTGCTGAGCCTGGATATGCCTTATCTTTCAAACAATGTAGATTCTGATCAGATGGCTTCTTGGCTTCTAAAGAAGCCATCTGATCAAGATTTGCACTTACATTCAGTCTGTGATTTTTTTTGGAATAAATTACATCATTTTAACCCAGTTTGTGCCGAAAACTTAGAATGGGATACTGGCAACCCAGGATTGGTAAATTGTGAAGGCCCAGATCAGATGCTGCAGAACTTGACGCCTGATCTGGGCCTACATTGTTTGTAAAAGGTTCTGCCATTTTCCATATTAGGGGTTGAGGTTGACAAAACAGTGTATCCCTAGAACAGATGCCACAGAATATGGCCTCTGTCTGATCAAAGTCTACTTTGTTACTTACAGTACAGGACATTTTGAGTCAGATGCTGCAGAATGTTGCGTCCAATTGGAATTTACACATTTTGCTTACAGTACAAAAATGTACAAGTAATAAACGAAATGTAAGCAGTCTATACTGCAATTCAGGATCATTTTCCTAGCCTAAATTCCGACACAATTGGCCCACCAGTGCTGTCAGTGCTTTGAAATATGCTATTGTTTCCCAAAATAAAACTGACTACTTAACGAACTTAAGTGTTTATGCTCGAAAATCTAATGTCATTATTTCCAAAAACAAAACTTAACATCATTTATATTCAAATACAAAAACTTCAGTGCAAACTGACACAATTTCATGTTATCAGAAAATTAGTGTTAGAAGCTTCTATGGTGAAATGGTTAAACTACTTGACTAATTAACCAAGTTTCATTGGTTCAGTCCCATGCTTCTCCACACTTGAGGCTTTTTTGATGCCGAGAATCCACATCCTTTGAACACAGTGGCTGAATTTAAGAAAAAAATTACAAAATCTCCACCTAAGTTCTGAAATGGTTCTGCTACATTGAACAAATAGCACATAGACAAAAATAAAAACATCATCAAAAGATAATACAACTTGACTCAGGTGAGCGAATTAGGTCCATCATGGACCTCTTGTTTTTCTTATTTCTGTTCCAGGTCATAGGTTGTTGGTACTCGTTAGACCCGCTTCATTAAGGCGGTTCTAACTAGGTTTTGAGCATATATATGAAAAATATCACGATTTCCATCAGATTCGTAGCCATATTGGAGATGTGAAAAAATGAACGGGTGAGTTATCGCAATGTGCTAAACGCGATGATTTTGATTGTGAGATTGTAAGAAGGTGATTTTTCTTCGTGCGGTAACCTACGCTGTTTATATTTGGCAATTAATTTGATACGCTAGAGTGTCTAGTCATCAACAATCGAAATAAATAATTAACGGCTCAACTTTATAATATCAAAAAATATTTAAAAAAATCTTTTAACAAGTCTCCCTGCCCTTCATAATACTGGGGGTTATATTTTCTAGTCCTTTGGGATCATTGATTTCACTACGGAAATTAGACAATTTGAGGGTCACTGGTGAGGCCTAGTTGACCGAAACTAGCTAGTGTGGCCTGTAAAAATCTTGTACACTCTATGGTTTTCAGTTCTGTGTTGTAGAGTAGAAGTAAAACAAAGATCAGGAATTGATACAATTAACTTACTCCACCCATAAAAGACACCAAAGGGAAAGAAATACAAACATTAAGCGACCAGACTATAATGGAAACCTAAACAAAGGAAGGCCATAAGGACAGTTACTTTCCCACAAAATGGCCATATGGCCATCCAAAACCAAAAGACACAAGTGATACACACAGTAAGTAACAAACAAAAACATAAATAAATCGCCACAGAAGAGCCGCCTTGGAACGGTCAGTGGAAGATTTCCACTGGGGGGCTTAAATCGATTTTACGTGGCCACAATCGTAGCCCTGGCTTCCAAAGGATGGCCCTTTTTTCAAATAGTATAATTTCACCACATCTGGTGTTAAGGGAATGTGTGGCGGCCGTAAAAAAAACCATGCCCTTCGTCATAGTATGGGTTATATTTTCTAGTCCTTTGGGAGCTTTGATTTCACTGTGGAAATTAGAAAATACTTGACGGTCATTGATTTGGCCTAATAGTCCGAAACTAGTTATTCTGGCACAGAAAATTATTGAACACATTATGAAGTTCAGTTCTGTGTGGTCGTCCTATCTTCCAAAGGATTACCCCTTTTTCCGAACATTTATCGACGTCATTCCGATTTAGTTTCAAAATTCAATGTTGGGCTTAAATGTAATCTGCAACACGGCCTATCAAAACCCGAATTTTATTGGTGGGGGGTGGGGGGGGGATAGTTCGTATAAAAATTCAGAAACACATATGTGCCCGCAACGATTTCAGTGCCAAATCTTGTAAAATCATGCTGAACAAATTATTTGTGTAAATCGCGACGGAAGTAAGGGCGAGGATTGCGGCCCCGTAAAATCGAGTTAAGCCCCCCCCCCCACCCCCTTCAGCAGTGGAATTCGTTTCACCGACCGCTCCAAGGCAGCTCCTCTGTCGCGATTTATTTTGTTATGGTTTGTCTTTGAGTGTGTGTATCATTTATATTTTGTCATTTGGATAGCCAATTGGTCACTTTACGGGAAAGTAACTGTCCTTTTGGCTGTGCGCTATTGATGTTTCCAAAAGGGTCTAGCTATTTCATGTTTGTGTTTCTTTCCCTTTGGTGTCTCTGATTGGAGCTCTGGGTTAATTGTATCGATTCCTGGTCATTGCCTTCACTTCTGTTTCGATATAAAAGGATTGGGTATAACATAGATACTATACGACATACTGCATGCATGGTAGATAACCCAATCTAGGTTAATAACTTGGCTTCCCACTTTAATAGCACACCGGCTGGTCATGCCTCAGTTTTATGAGTATTCAAGCGTAAAGGCCACTTAAATTGGTGGTAATAATTGATTGGTACCTGATGCTCTATCTGTCTTGTCGGGCACACAGGAGTCTAAATGTTGGATCTCTTTTTGCCCAAGCACCTAGTTGTCTAATGCTGTCGAGTTCTCATTGTTGATTCAACTCTGTAATTGTTTGATTTTTATGTTCTCGGAGATGTAGCACTGGTGAGATATAAAGCCTTCATGCGGAATGAACAAAAAGTATTTGTCCTTTCCACGACAGCAGGACAGAACCGAGAAAGAGACCCCCCCACACACACACACACACACTTACAAGTTAAAGACTTTTTACTGACCGTTCCAAGACGGTTCTTTTGAAGCATTGTATTTTTGTTATAGTTCGTCTTTGAATGTGTGTTTCGCTTATATATTTTTATTTTGAATAGACATTTGACCGTTTTGTGGGAAAGTAACTGTCCTTTAGGCTTTCTGCTAGAGATGTTTGCATAAGGGTTTAATTATTTCATGTTCCTGTTTCTTTCCCTTTGGCGTCTCTGATGGGAGGAGTGGGTGAAATATATTGATTCCTTATCATTGTTTTCATTTCTATTAAGGGGAATGGGAACACCTGGCAGATCATGCCGCCATTTTTCAAAGGGAGACAACTTCCTTGACTTCCTATTTGCTTTACCTTAAATCCTGTCCCGCTGAAAAGGGGGTCTACTCTTAAAGGAAAGAATTTGCTCCAAATTCTTTTCTTTAAGAGTTGACCCCTATTGACATGGGAGACAAAAAAGCTTTTGCAGTAGTTGCCTCCCCTGAAGGTGTTCCCATTCCCCTTAAGACTCTGAATCCTACATCGTTTAATCAATAGAGGTGAAACCCTGAAAAATGGAATTAAATAGATGCCCAGGAAAATCTACAATTACATATTGCAGTCTACCAATAAAACCAAGAGGAAATGTAACTAACAATGGGGAAAACAAAAAAAAAGATAAAAACGTGAAACACAAACAGCACATCAACCAACTCCCTCTTCCCCACAAGAGTGGACCAAGGTGCAACAGCCACAATAAATAAATACAAGCTCCTTCTTCCCCACAAGAGTTCACCAAGCTGCAACAGCCACAATAAATAAATACAAGCTCCCTCTTCCCCACAAGAGTTGACCAAGGTGCAACAGCCACAATAAATAAATACAAGCTCCCTCTTCCCCACAAGAGTGGACCAAGGTGCAACAGCCACACTAAATAAATACAAGCACCCTCTTTCCCACAAGAGTTGACAAAGGTGCAAAAGCCGCAATAAACAAATACAAGCTCCCTCTTCCCCACAAGAGTTGACCAAGGTGCAATAGCCACAATAAATAAATACAAGCACCTTCTTTCCCACAAAAGTTGACCAAGGTGCAACAGCCACAATAAATAAATACAAGCTCCCTCTTCCCCACAAGAGTGGACCAAGGTGCAACAGCCACAATAAATAAATACAAGCTCCCTCTTCCCCACAAGAGTTGATCAAGGTGCAATAGCCACAATAAATAAATACAAGCACCCTCTTCCCCACAAGAGTTGACCAAGGTGCAACAGCCACAATAAATAAATACAAGCTCCCTCTTCCCCACAAGAGTTGACTAAGGTGCAATAGCCACAATAAATAAATTCAAGCTAACTCTTCCCCACAAGAGTTTACCAAGGTGCAACAGCAACATGAATAAATACATGCTCCCTCTTTCCCACAATAGTTGACCAAGGTGCAAAAGCCGCAATAAACAAATACAAGCTCCCTCTTCCCCACAAGACTTGACCAAGGTGCAACAGCCACGATAAATAAATACTCCCTCTTCCCCACAAGAGAGGACCAAGGTGCAACAGCCACAATAAACAAATAAATAAATAAATTACGATAACACAGCCGTGAAACATAGTGCATTTTTCACATCTCCAAAATGGCTACTTTTCTGATGAAAATCCATTATATTTTTCTTATTTCTGCTCCAAGACATAGGTAGTGGGTGCTCGTTAGAACCACCCCATTGAGGCGGGTCTAACGAGTACCCACAACCTATGTCTTGGAGCAGAAATAAGGAAAATCATGTATACCCCGTAAACCCCAGTTTTCTCTATATAAAGTGGGGTTTGGGGGTGTTCATTCCTCGGACTTGTTCACGTGATGAATAAATAAATAAATATTTATTTTTTTTTTTATAATACACAACCCTTAGCACGTACAACATAAAGACAACATGAATAAAATCAACGAAATCACGCCTATACAAATACATGGTAGTTTTTTGCGCCGAAAAAAAAGATTTTATGATGAAGATTTGTGATATTTTTTTTTTTTATTTTGCTCACATAGTAGAATGTGGGTACAGGGGGTTCGTAGGAATGTCCGAAATCTATATTTAATAGATATTGTGGGTATATGTTAGAACCGCCTCAGGTTGTTCGTATGAATGCCAACCCTCTATATTTAATTGCAGAAATTAGACAAATAAGGTTTACTCCTGCAAACCCCAGTTTTGCTACAGAAACTTTGGATCTAAAATAATATAGGCGTGTTTTTGTGAATTCAAAACCGTGCAACAACGGGTCACATAGAATGAACAACACAAGCAAAACGACGTTAGGTATGTCAAGATCGATAGGCACTTGTGTCAGTGTAAACGACTTTAAGGGGAATGGGAACACCAGCGGAGGCAACTCCTGATAACGTATTTTGTCTCCCATGTCAATACCGGTCAACTCTTAAAGGAAAGATTTTGCTCCTGAGGAGCAAATTCTTTCTTTTAAGAGTAGACCCCTTTCTCAGTGGGACAGAGCTTATAGAAAAGCGAACAGGAAGTCCTGAGAGTTGTCTCCCTTTAAAAATGGCGCAAAATATGCCAAGGGTCCCCATTCTCCATAAAGGGCCAAAATAATAATATGAAACTGGATGAGGGTATTGAATATTCGTAAAGGCCAGAGATGAATTAAGCCATCACATATGCAGTAGTTACATTAAGAAAGCATGCCTATACAAATACATTGCCACCTTTATCGCCTGAAAAATGAAACTTTTAAGATGAAATATTGTTATATTTTTTTTATTTCTGCCCGATTTATAGATTGTGGGCACTCGCTAGAACCACCTCATCGAGACGGTTCTAACGAGTACCCACAATCTATATTTTAGAGCAGAAATTAGAAAAATAAGGTTTACCCCTGGAAACCCCAGTTTTACTATATACAACTGGGGTTCAAGGGGTCAGAATTATAAAGGCGTGTTTTCGTGATGACATGCTGACCATTCCGAAGCTGTTGTTCCTTTGCAGATTCTTAAATGTTTCTTGACGGCCTCCGCCCATCGGGGTTTGAAGAAATATATGGGCTGCATGATGCCTCCATGCAGAGCTGAAGCCGACCCGCACACGAGTACTGGTAAACAGCTTAGAGGATCTAAGCCTGTCCAGGCAAAGCGTTGCGAGTCGGCCCGCACATGCTTATAAACCCTATTGGTTTCATTGGGCGACAGGGCTTGGGATGTCATTTCGTCTCAATGTCGGGAAAAAGACCCACAAAATTGGAAGCAACGTCTCCAAAATGACCTTTATAGTGTTGACGGGGATGCTAAAGCTCATTTCAAACAAAAAGAAAAATAAATGTTCCTTGGAAATACCTCTTCGTGCATGTACTGTTCTGTGTTTGTTTTCTTTTTTTCCCCGTGCAATGCGTTTTACTACTAAGTCTTCATTGTGAAAACACGCCAGATGAAAAATTCGAAAACACCCCGGCTGAAAAAATCCGATATTTTTCATATTTTAGCTCAAAGCATAGATTCTCGGTAAGGTATTCGTTAAAACCGCCTCGGCACGAGTACCCACAATCTATATTTTTGAGCAGAAATAAGAAAATCATGCATATCCCTGTAAACCGCAAATTTACAAAATATAAATGGAGTTTAAAGGGGCGAATGTTATATAGGCGAAGTCTTAATGTTGGTTTTCGTTTGCTCCAATATTTCAGAAGTTTGTTGATGTTGAGTACTCACCGTTGTTCGATCTTTGTGGTTGTTTGATTTTTGTGTTCTCGGTGATGTTGCACTGATGAGTTGGGAAAGTAGAAGTGAAGGCAATGTTCAGGAATCGATACCATCATAAAAACACGCCTATATAATTTTGACCCCTCCAAACCCCATTTTTATACAGTAAAACTGGGGTTTACAGGGGTATACATTATATTTCTTATTTCTGCTCAAAACAAAATTGTGGGTTCTCGTTAGAACCGCCTCACAACAACAATTCATGTTTTGAGTAGAAATATGAAAAATATTAGGATTTTTCACCTGGAAATTATCATTTTTGGTTGAGAAATTTTTCCAATATATTTGAATAGGCGTGTTTTCATAATGCATTCAACCCACACTACCCATCAGAGACACCAAATGACCTTTCATGTGGACTGAACAAATTATAAATTCTAAATCGCGACAGAATCACGGGCGAGGGTTGCGGCGGAATAAATTTACGATTTACACCACCCCTCCCCCCCCCCCAGTGAAATTCTTTTCACTGACCGTTCCAAGGCGGTTCTTCCGTCGCGGTTGATTTTTATTGTGGTTTGTCTTTGAGTTAGTTTATCGGTTATATATTTTGTTTGGGTAGCCAAATTGCCAGTTTGTTGAAAAGTAACTGTCAATTTGGCTTTCTGCTATTGATGTTTCCATTAGGATCTAGTTATTTAATGGTTGTGTTTCTTTTCCTTTTGTGTCTCTGGTGGGTGGTGTGGGTTAATTGTATCGATTCCTGATCATTGCTTTCACTTCTAATAGAAGCGATAAACTACAACAAAAACTATTTTCCTAACTCATCAGTGCAACATCTCCGAGAACACAAAAAAACAAACATCCAAGGCTAGCCATAAACGCAAGGCGTAGTCCACCAGGTAATTGCACCAGGCGTAGACAAACAGGGAAGGAGCATAAAAACAAGCGCTTTACAGTAAGAACATTCAAGCCGACAGACTATGTATATTATGTGCTGGCGACAAATTAACATAGATGTTTATGTCCTAGGAATGAAAACAAAACAAGTATAATGTAGAATAATAATAAAATACTACATGTATATTGATTTTCGTGTCGTACATTGTATGTTTTAACTGTGTTCATTAAGACATTTTGCATGCTAAGAATGCATTTGGGCACATATATAAACTAGATGGCAAAAGCATTATTACAAACTTCGGGTTTAAGGTGCTCATAACTAACCATGTCGTATGTTAACAACTCATTTATTCAATATGGTTAATACGAGTATGCTGACAATTTGCTAACATGGCAAAACGAAAGTATCGATTTTAACTCATTGCCTTTTCTTCTATTTTACAAATTTTAAGGCTATTCGCAGTTTTCCAGAGTGTAATGGTTGGTTTCGTTTTGTTCCAGCATTTCTGTTATTTAATTCTGTTGAGTTCTCAGCGAAATTTCATCTCTGTAGTCGTTTGATTGTTCATGTTCTCGGAGATCTTGCTGTTGGAAATCATTCATGCGGATTGAAATGATTATTTGTCTTAAACACGTAAGAACAAGTGCGAGAATTGTGACCACGTTAAATCGGTTTAGGCTTCCCAGTAAAAACATTTTAATTTACTGACCTTCGAAGGCGGCTCTACTGTCGTGATTAGTTATTGCTATAGTGTATCTTTGCATGTATTCATGTATTGCTAATATCTCATTATTTTTTATACACACACACAACCAAGATTAATACTTTTACTGACCGGTTCATGGCAGTTTTTGTGTCGCGTTTTATCTTATATCTCTGTATTTTGGATAGACATTTGACCAGTTTGTAGGAAAGTAACTGTCTTCATCACGTGAACACGTCTTTAACATGAACACCCCCGCCCCTAAACCCAATTTATACAGAGAAAACTGGGGTTTACGGGGTATATATTTCTTTCTTATGTCTTCTCCAAGACATAGGGTGTCGGCCCCCGCCCATAGGGGCTTGAATAAAAATATGGGCTGCATGATGCTTCCACGCTGAGCTGAATCCGGCCCACACACTAGTACTGGTAAACCGATTAGAGGATCTAAGCCTGTCCAGGAACCGCGGTGAGAGGCGGACCGCCCATGCTAATAAACCCTATTGGTTTCATTGGGAGACAGGGCTTGAGATGTCATTTCATCTCAATGTCGGGTAAAAGTCCCAGGAAATTGGAAGCAACGTCTCCAAAATCACCTTTACAGTGTTGACGGAGACGTTAAACCTCACATCAAACAAACAAAATACATAGGGTGTTGGTACTTGTTAGATCCGCCTCAATGAAGCGGTTCTAACGAGCACACGCAACCTATGTAAGCAGTACAAATAAGAAAAATATCACGGATTTTCTTCAGAAAAGTAGCCATTTTGGAGATGTGAAAAAAATGCACTATGTCGCACGGATGTTTTATCGTAATGTTTGGGCTTTCTGCGAGTGATGATTCAATTAGGGGTTAGTTATTTCGTAATCGTTGTTCTTTCCGTTTGGTGTCTCTGACTGGAGGTGAGGGGTGATTTATCGATTCCTGATCATTGCCTTCACTCCTATTTTGGACGGAAGGTATGAGCTAAGATTATTGATTCCTTTTCATTGACTTATTTTATATTCTTAACATTTTCAGAAAAGATAAGGAAAAAAATGTTTTTGCGAGAACAGTTAACATTTTAGCTACTAATATAAGGAGCTACTTAAGTTTACATAGCTTTGGGCAAATGGGCCAGAAATGCTAAATGAATCTCAGTCGGACCAAATCTAACCGATTTTTACCTAAAATATTTTATTTGTTTCCACAGCCAGTGTGTCCAGCTGTATTTCATGAAACTTTAAAGACCACTAAATCTTAGATATGCACCGTTTTTTTTTTTTTTTTTTTTTTTGGTTCTCTTGTGTACATATTCTCCGAAGAGTTCACAGAATATCATGCTGTCAACAGCGAATACCCTTTACTGACGAACAAACCTGGAGTTGTATTCTTGCAAAATCAGCACGCACTTTCTACATGTTTTATTCAACTTTAAAGTAGACATATTTCCCTGATCATCATTTTCGTCTTTTTTAATGAGTATTTCAATCCCATCCACGTAGCCCAGTTGACACCATCAGCATACGTGTTATGGGTACCGCTGTGGTATAAACCATTAAGGTTTGCACTAAGGCAACTACTGTACCACCATCCACCTTTATAATATTGAGCACAATTTGCGTTTTCATTCATATCATTGTCTCGGTCCCTCGTTGTGAATTCGCGACCACTGTGTACGCCTGATAGTGAATCACCTATAAATTAAAAAATAAACAATAAATATATATAATAGAAGGAATATTCTTAACGATACGTAGCTTTAAGAAACCCACCCATTTTTAATTTTTCGGTCTGCGGCCTTCTTCCAAAAACAAATAAATAAATTGCTTATTCAGAGTTGCCATCAATTTGAAGAACAAAATGTACAAAAACGAAAGCAGCAAAAACATGGTCAAAAATGAGTAAGCATAATTATAACGCTCCACCCGCAAAATCCTTTTCAGCAGTTAATGTCGAACAAAACAACAGGGCGAGACTGCGCAGCCAACCCCGAACACTACTGTTTGCTGAAACAAGAAACTGAAGTCAAGTCAATGATCAGGAATAGATACAATAACCTCTCGAATCTCATCCAAGGCACCGAAGAGAAAGAAACACGAGCATGAAATAACTAAACACTAATGAAGTCTCGACAAGTGGAAAGCCAAAGCCGGAATCCTACCAAATCGATTTTATACTGCTGTCTTTTGGTATATCGTTTTTTGTCTACATTTTCTTTTTTTTTTTTAGTGTGTTCATTGTATTTTATTTCTACTTTTCCTTTTTGGTGACTTGTTTTCGGTATAGAAATACTACCATGACTCGAACACATATAGCTAGTTTAACTTGACAGAGGAAATATTATAAGTGGGTAACTAACGATTTTTACATTATCGCAAGTTGGAATGTTAGGGATTATTTACTAGAATATATGAATCTTACTCGGGTGTGAGAGCCGGATGGAAAATTCTGCCCCTAGGGACACTGTCCGGCATCACAAGAATTGCCGAATGATGCCGGACAGTGATCCCGAGGGAAGGATTTTTCACAATCATATAGGACTTTTCTTGCATTTTTTCCATTTGTGAGTAATTCTGATTCTGTGGGCGTGGATTTTTAATAATGCAGTCACTTCGGTTGCCGCCGTATTCAACCAGTGCATATAAAACACGCGAGAGTATTTGGTTATACCCTGCCCCTTGGAAAGAACACAAGGGTAAGAACTGAATTGCTTGTCTCTGGTGGGAGTTATGGGTTAATTGCATCGATTCCTGATCATTGTCTTCACTTATATTTCATCACGAAAACACGCCTACAGACCAGCTACCAGTAATTACCCATTTTTTGTTTTGCGGAGAAACCGCCCAACGCGAAATCGGCTGTTTTCTTCGAAAAACAGCGAGAAACCGGTTTCGCGGAGAAAATTCTCGGAGATTCTCGGCGAACATTTTACCGATTGCTTTCATTGAAAATGAAATTACCGGCGTTTCGCGGAGAAAAAAATACAACTGGTCTTACGTGACATTTTCGGAATATTATTAGTTCTTCGTTTGTTTGGCGTTGTTTTAGTAAACGAAGGTGAATGGTAGTCATTGTTTAATCATAATCAAATATTCTTTCATGTTGCACAATTTCATTTTAGTAATTTATTTCTCCTTTGTATAATCCCTTTTTAAAAGTCTCATGACAACTTTTATTCACAACACGAAAATACGCCTGTTTATTTGTTACCCGCTTAAACCCCACTTTTAACTGGGTTTACAGGGGTATACATTATTTATCTAATTTCTGCTCACATAGATTGTGGGTACTCGTTAGAACCGCCTCTTCGAGTCGTTTTGAAGTGTATCCGAAATGTTGAGCAGGAATATAAAAAAATGCCAGAATTTTTATCCGAAAATTTTCCGTTTTTTGGGTAAAATTTTACAATATATTTGAATAGGCGAGTTCTCATAATGAGTCGTACATGTAGGTTATTAACACCATAATGATGTGTGACATTTACCAAAAGCTCAGCTTGATGAAATAGATGGGCTGCATGATGCTACCACGCATAGCTGAAACCGACCCGCATGCAAGTACTGGTAAACCGCTTACAGGATCTAAGCCTGCCCAGGTGTGTTTTCATGATATCAGGACAAATTCATTTATTTCGAGCCGACCGCGCTCAACTCGCAACGTTGCAGAATTTGAACCGAACGAGGTGCCAACCACAGCAGTGAGAATCCTAATGAGTTTCAGCGCTTTAAGGATGCCCATTACCCTCGGGGTGTGTAGTGGATTTACGGTACTTTGAAGATTATTTCCCTTATTTCGGACCGCTAATCAGAGTTGAGCTAAAACCGGAGTAAGACCACCTTCTGTAGCAGATCTTGGCGTCTCATTTGTGGCCCGAGCGAGGCGGAAACCACAGCGGAGAGACCTAATGACCCAATAATTAACCCTTTTTCTACCAAATGTAATCTTCCTCCTTATATATACAGGAGTCCGTTTTGTAACTTAGCGGTGTCAGGTTGTTTTTTCTTAAAAATTTTGTTCGGGAAATGACTTAACGTTTTGCAAACAGTGTATGCCCTAATCAGACACCGCGTTCTGTGGTGTCTGATCTGGGCCTGCAGTGTCAGCCAAGGTACCCCTTTAGGGGTTTCTGGTACTGAATGGGTTAAGCGTTAGCGCTCTTACCCATTAGGACACGGGGGCCAGTTACCTTCGGGTGTACAGTAGACTTAACAAGATACCCGGGTTGCATGTCTATACAAACTTCGCTGATTATCTTGGAGAATTTTGTAGTTCTGCTCCAAGTTAGAGATCAGACTTATATGCAGCCTTGGAATGCTTGCCGCGCAATTTCGCCATATTAACCCTTTTTGTACCAAATGGAATCTTCCTCCTTATATAAAGCATGAGTCCATTTCAAAATGTAGGGGTTTCAGGTTGTGTTTTCTTCAAAATATATTAGGAAAATGGCCGAACTTTTTGCAAAAAGTGTAGGCCCTGTCTGGGCATGCACTGTTTGCCACGGTTTAGGGGTTTCCAGTCTGAAATGGGTTAATGAACTTGTATGAGCAAAATTGAATTGTAAAGGCAAGAAACACAAGCGGGCCTCCATGTGAGCTTAAGTGTAAGCATCAGTGATGTTTAAATACTCGCAGTGTAAGAAAAAGATCGACCAAAATGTAAAGTGAGATCAGCGCCCACATATACATGTACAATCAGGATCCCCGTTATTATATATATTTAGTTTGATTTTTCTAAAGTATTTACTTGAGAAAAAAAATAAAGTACTCCCAATATGGTGAACCGATAGAAAATCAACAGTTTTCAATTGATGAAGCGTTTAAACAACAGTAAAAAAAGGAACACAGAAAACATTCATCATGTTCATACTGCGTTGAAAAGAGCATAAGATGCAAATCATTATGATTCCAACCGGATCAAAATTATACTTTACGATCGCTAGAGTTGTCCATCGTTGTACAAAGGACATGCATTTCGTCATATGCTTCAAACTTTGTGTACCAAATTTTAATGCATGAACAAAATACATGCACATGAACAAATATACATGTAGGTATAGGCAGATTTCGCTGAGAAACACCGTGAACGACTTCACCTGTATCAATTGGCTTTCTCCGAGAACTAGCGATGTTCGCGGAGAAATTTTGCGGCGTTTCACGGAGAAATTAACCGCTTTGAAACGCGATTTTTTTTTCTTCTCGGAGAAATTTCTCGCTTGTTCTTCGAGAAAAAAAAAACCTATAACCGCGGAGAAAACAATTTGGGTTATTACCGGTAGTTGGTCTGTATATAAGTTTGAACCCCTTGAACCCCATTTTTATATAGTAAAACTGGAGTTTACAGGGGTAAACCCTACATGTCTTATTTCTGCTCTGAAATATAGAAGATTGTGGGTAATCGTTAGAACCGCCTTACCGAGGCGGTTCTAACGAGTACCAACAATCTATATTTTGAGCAGAAATAAGAAAAAAATCACAATTTTTCGTCCTAAAATTTTCTTCTTTTTTTCTTTTTTGGCGATAAAGACTACAATGTATTTGTATATACGTGTTTTCGTAATGTTATAAGAAAACAGATTTCCTTTTCTGTTGTGCAAGAAAATATATCGTGTGTGTCTCATTAGGATCACCAGAGTGATGATATATGTATCAATTTGCACCCCAAACGCTGTTTTAGAGATATCAAAGAGTTAGCCCTAAGTCATCGCCTTGACTTGGTCCAATTTTAAGCAACGGACAAATGTGCGAGGCCCGATGATGTGCGAGCCATTAAAATTTTGTTGTTTGTTGTATTCGGCTTATTTATATTATTTGTCATGATTAGGCTAGCAATATAGAAGCGCAGAGATTCGGTAGCTAGGGCGTTTGTTACGTTTAAATGTTTATCTAACGGCCACATTCACGATATTTCCATAGATGGCATATTACGAGGACTGTTCAAATATGAATGCAAATAAGCACATAAAAATGATTCCGTGATAGATTTCGATGAAAAATTTATTTTGTCCCCTCAAAGTATTCCCCTTTAACAGATATACAAACTTTCAGTCTTCTGATCCAATCATTGAATGCATTTTGGTAGTCTTTCGAGGTATACTATGAAGGCACTGGAATATTACAGAACCGAGGTGTTTGCGCTGTACAAATTGTCGACCAGAAAGGTATTTTTCAGCCGCGGGAACAAACAAAAAGTCACACGGGGCAAGGTCAGGGGAATACGGGGGATGAGGGAGTTCAACAACCTTTTCCTGCTTCAGATAGTCATGCACAATGAACGCCTTGTGCGATGACGCATTGTCATGTAGCAATCTGACATTGACCAAACCAGTTGCGGGTCTTTGTTCTTTGAAATATTTCTTCAGTTTTCGAAGAACTTTATTCTTGTAAAACTTCGCATTTACAGATTTGCCTTTAGGCACAGCAACCTGAATAGCAGCGCCCTGATTTGTAAAGAATATGGCTTACATTACTTTCTTGACGCTCATGGCCCGCTTTGCAATGCATGGTCTTTTGCAATACTTTGTTGCCTATGTTTTGTTCTGAATCTTTCGTTTTGGCTCAAAAAAGTGAACCCATGTCTCGTCACATGTGACGACATTAGGGAAAGACCGTGCATTGTAATTTGGAAACTTTTTAAGCAACTTTGCAGATGTTGCTCTTTTCGGCCGACGATCATGTGGTGCATCTTCTGTTGAGCCAAGCCCACAGCTGAATTTCTTAAACCAACGAAAAACTGTCGGAAAAGACATTTCATTATGCCCATAAACCGAACATATTTCATCAAAAATGTCTTTGCACCGAATTCCAAGAATACAGCGATTCTTAATATAGGACCGTATTTCAACGGCGTAATCTGACCTTCTTCCAACCATGTTTTGTATTAATATACAAGAGTAGACAGTGTTTATCGAACGATATACATGGCTAAAGTGGACGGATTTTAACAGGTTTGGTATCAATGTATAGGTAAAATGTTTTTCTACGCTGTGATATTTATTTCCAGGTGATTTTCGCATTAGTGCATGAGAAAACGTTCTACTTGCATTCATATTTGAACAGTCCTCGTACAATAGCATAATGAATGAAACATAGAAGCGATGTCAATGATAAGGAATTGAAACAATTACCTCGCACTTCTCATCTAAGATACAAAAGGGAAAGAAACACATCAATTAGCAACTTAACCATAATAAAACGTCAAAAGCGGAGAGGAAAAATGATATCAACATACCCACAATATAGCCAAACGGCTTTCCAGAATAACAGGAAATCAGCAATTCACACATACAAAGGCGAAATGCACCAATAATTATAACAATAATGAACCAAAGCTTCTTTGATTATTTGTGTTCACGGAGATGTTGCACTGATGAGTTAGGAGGCCTTCATGCGGACTGAACAAATTATTTGTCTAAATCGCGACGGAAGTAAGGGCGAGGATTGTGGCCATGTAAAATCGATTTACAACAGGGCAACCGGCAAGTTAGCAGTACGCCATATCCCGTCGGTTCATTAAAGAGCAGATACGTCAAAAAACACTGACACGCCACACCAGAATTGGTGTTACAAGTGACAAGTATGTCAAAGTAACGGTAATCAATACTTAACATCACCATCCAATACCGGTTAACCCACAGGAGAGGGCGGAGCTAAGCGATTGTCAAAATCTACTGCATGTCGCCTTCAGATTCGCGCTGCATATTTAATATTGTCTGGACGCCACGGGTCATGTAAAAATCAATCACCAGTTAGCGTATATTCGCTGTGAGGGGCTTGGCAAGAATGGAGACTCAGATCAGGCGCCACAGAACGCGGCGTCAAAGTACAACCAAAAAGCGCGGATTTTTAATGACATAGGCTACTCTACCTGTCATTCTTTCGGCGTCTGATCGGGGTCTACACTGTTTACATAAAAGTGGAATTTAGGGCTTGAACGAAAGTTTGGATCTCAGTCCGGGACTATTTTCCCAGCCTACACCCAGTGGCAGTCGGGGACGCGTCCCCTTTGCGCTGTTCGCCTTTGTCGTCCGCTCGCGACTGCCGACGACTGTCCGGTCTGATTACATACATGTGCATACATTTATCTATAATCTTGATTTAGTGTTGCTACGTCCTAGCGTTTATCATACCAGAGAAAATTACTATTGCCTAATATTTTAAATTAACCCTGCTTTCACAAAACAAAAATGTACACAATGTATTTTTGACACGAATCCTTGTAATTTATCCTCCTTGTGCAATTCCAATACATACAGAAATTGTCGGCCCCCGCCCATCGGGGCTTGAAGAAATAGATGGGCTGCATGAGGCTTCCACGCAGACTACACGAGTACTGGTAAAGCGCTTAGAGGATTTAAGCCTGCCCGTGCAAAGCGATGCGAGGCAGCCCGTCCATACTTATAAACACTATTGGTTTCATTGGGTGACAGGGCTTGAGAAGTCATTTCATCTCAATGACGGGTAAAAGTCCCACAAAATTGGAAGCAACGTCTCCAAAATGACCTATACAGTGTTGAAGGGGACGTTAAACCTCAAATCAAACAAACGAACAGAAACGGGCACAACATGAAAGTGGCTTTAGTGTATATTTAACCCATAACAACCCCTACTTTTGCAAACAGAGATGAGGTCCTACACTGTTTGTCATGCAGCTTGTGAATAATGTTAAGAACTTTTAATGTTTGGCAGTCAGCAATGGCTGTGGCTAAATTAATTTCTTCAGCAGGATAAGGGTTAAGACTTATTGATTTTTCTGGGTTTCTTCTCTTTTTTACCGCCCATTTTGTCCAGTTGTGAGGAAGGTTTTAAAATTTAAAAGGATGGACCCATAAGGTCTCCTGGGAGCACGCAAAAATCCGCCCAAATATTTTACTAACCGTCAAGTCGAGCAATTAAGTGGCAAATATTTTTTGAGACTTTAAGTGGAATGCATACACCTTCAGGGGAGGCAGCTGTTTCAAGCGTATTTTAGTGTCCCATGTCAATAAGGGTCAACTCTTAAAGGAGAGAATTTGCTCCTGAGGAGCAAATTCATCCCTTTTAGAGTATACCACTATTTCGTTGGGCAAATCTTATAGAAAAGCAAACACGAAGTTCCGAAAGTTGTCCCCTTTTGAAAAATGGTGGAAAATCTGCCAAGTCATTTCCCTCAGATTTCATGTCACCAATAACAGCGACGGAAGTAAGGGCGAGGATTGTGGCCACGTAAAATCGATTTAAGCCCCCCAGTGGAAATCTTCCACTGACCGTTCCAAGGCGGCTCTTCTGTGGCGATTTATTTATGTTGTTGTTTGTTACTTACTGTGTGTATCACTTGTGTCTTTTAATTTTGCATGGCCATATGGCCATTTTGTGGGAAAGTAACTGTCCTTATGGCCTTCCTTTGTTTAGGTTTCCATTATGGTCTGGTCGCTTAATGTTTGTATTTCTTTCCCTTTGGTGCCTTTTATGGTTGGAGTAAGTTAATTGTATCAATTCCTGATCTTTGTTTTACTTCTACTTTTAATTGACCAATATTTCTGCTTTTCTGTTAGAATGTTTGTTTACTTGATTTGAGGTTTAACATCCCCATTAACATTATTTAGGTCATTTTGAAAACATTTCTTCTAGTTTTGTGTGAAATTTTAGCCAACAGTTAGATAATTGACATTTCAATCCCAGTGAAATGGTTTATATGCTCGGATGGTCCAACTCACAAGAGCAGGCTTAGGGACTTTATGGCTCAAGTTAACAGACATCTGAAGCGTTGCATGCTGTGCCAGTATTATAGGCTGTTTTGTTAGGCAGCACCATGAACATGTGTCTCGTAAGGATCCGAAAGACTTTGGGACTTGAACCATATGTAATTCGGGTCATTTCTCCGGTCAGTCGCAATGTTGAACTTGCACACACAATTGTTTATTTTCAAATCAATTTTTAAAATTCAAACTAATACATCTGACAAAATTAACGTTAGTTATGATTAGTTTGGTTATTTTTTTTTTAAAGTTTAATAGCCAAAAATTGATTTTATTTGCCATTTTGTTATTTGTTGATGGTATTGATAATGGTGTTAGATAGGGAATCGCAATATCGACGATTCTGTTCTTTTATCATAATATAGGTAATGGTCGCTTTCTTTAATTATGCAACAATCAAATTACCGATAATCCAAGTGTGTGTACAAAAATCCGGGAAGCAAAACATTGAATAAGTGTTAATCAGCTGCTTGATTTGTCACAGCACACTGAGTGTCGCAAGAGTTGACCTGTCAATTTTTTGCGCAGTCGCGATTGGCAATACACACCAGCCTAAAGACCCGAGACATCAACTGAGCACTCGCTGTCATTTACAAACTAATCGCGACAGGAGAAAAATACTGGCGTAATAAAGAATCCACGGCTGGAAACCGTCCATGTATATAAACCCTATAGGTTTCATGTCATTTCATCTCAATGTCTGGTAAAAGTCTCAAGAAATAAGAAGCGACGTCTCCAAAATGACCTATACAGTGTTGCGGCCGCCATCGGGGCTTGAAGAAATACAAGGGCTGCATGATGCTTCCACGCAGAGCTGAAACCGACTGCACATGAGTACTGGTAAACCGCTTAAGAGGATCTAAGCCTGCCCAGGCAAAGCGGTGCGAGTCAGACCATCCACGCTTATAAACCCTATTGGTTTCATTGGGCGACAGGGCTTGTGATGCCTTTTCATCTCAATGTCTGGTAAAAGTCCCACAAAATTGGAAGCAACGTCTCTAAAATGACCTATAAAGTGCTGACGGGGACGTTAAACCTGAAATCAAACAAACAAAACAAACCTAAACAGTGTTGACGGGACGTTAAACTTCAATTCAAACAACCAAAAATTATTTCTGTGATCGGTCAAATGAATTTTGGAGCGTTTCCAGGTCACATTTGACGCTCTATGTTTGCAGGATGAAAGCATACACAGTAATCGTGTAATAACGGTAGAAATCTTTAACTTGCACAGGATGGGCCTCCCAGCACGTATAGGGGATCCGAAGTTAAGGTCCCGATGCGGAGGACGGTGTACTTTGTTGCATTCATCCGGAGCATGTTCGGACACCGCAGTTTTATTACCGCTGCCGGGAATAAAACCGGGGGCCTCTAGCATCACAGGCAAGTGCACTAACCATTGCGCTACCACGCTTAATTCAATGTCGAGTGCCTGCTTAGCCACTTCACGAAAACATAATTTTTAGCCCCTGGAACCCCACTTTTATATAGAATAACCGGGGTTTACAGAAGTTGGTTGGTTGATTTGAGGTTTAACGTCCCCGTCAACACTGTAAAGGTCATTTTGGAGACGTTGCTTCCAATTTTGTGGGACTTTTACCCGACATTGAGATGAAATGACATCTCAAGCCCTGTCGCCCAATGAAACCAATAGGGTTTATTAGCATGGACGGTCCGCCTCGCACCGCGGTTCCTGGACAGGCTTAGATCCTCTAAGCGGTTTACCAGTACTAGTGTGCGGGCCGGATTCAGCTCTGCGTGGAAGCATCATGCAGCCCATATATTTCTTCAAGCCCCTTTGGGCAGGGGCGGGGGTTTACAGAGGTACATCTTAATTTTCTTATTTCTGCTCTTAATATAGATGGTGGGTACTCCTTATAACCGCCTCGATTAGGCGATACTAACGACTATCCACAATCTATATTTTGAGCAGAAATAAGAAAAATTCGATGAGGCGATACGAGCATCCACAATCAATATTTTGAGCAGAAATACACACAACTGTACGTATAGGTCATTTTGGAGACGTTGCTTCCGATTTTGTGGGACTTTTACCCGACATTGTGATGAAATGACTTCTCAAGCCCTGTCGCCACCTCGAGATTTTAACGAGTATCCACAATCTCTGTTTTGAGCAGACTATAGATTGTGGGTACTGCTAGTTAGAACCGCTTCGATGTTTTAACGAGTGTCCACAATATCCTTTTCAGCAGTATTGAAAATCGATTGTAACATAAAGTGACAGCGCTATTGTCCCGCCCACGCTTTTAACGTCCAAAGACGGTTGTCAGTCATCTCAAATACCAGTACAGAAGCACGTGATGGAAAGTTCAAAACGGTGCTACAAAGCTTTCGGCACGTATTTGATATTCGTCTCAAACAACATCAAAAGTGCGTCTGAGAGAAGGCCTAGTGCTAAATTGCCGGTTGCGTTGTTGTAAGCCCCCCCCCCCCCCCCCCAGTGGAAATCTTTCCGCTGACCGTTCCAAGGCGGTTCTTCTGTGGCGGTTTATTTATGTTGTTGTTTGTTACTTACTGTGTGTATCACTTGTGTCTTTTTATTTTGGATTCCTGATCTTTGTTTTACTTCTACTTTGTAAGACCAATAACCAGACTATATGCGTTATATGCTGTAAAGGAATCAGCCAGTGGTTTTGTTTGTTTGTTTGATTTGACGTTTAACATCCCCGTCAACACTGTATAGGTCTTTTTGGAGACGGTGCTTTTGTGGGACTTTTACCCGACATTCAGATGAAATGACACCCGAAGCCCTGTAGCGCAAAAAAAAAATAGGGTTTAAACCGTGTGGCGGCTGTAAAAGGTCTCCCCGTACATACATTTAATGCTCTTATTTTTCCAATCCTCGGGGATTGCTTATGCAATTGCTTTTCACTGTTCCATCAATTGACATCCTTTAGATACCTGTTGAAGGTCATTATTAAACCGATGTTCGTTCCTCGTTGTATAACAACTGCTTGTTTGACATCCCTGGACTTTAAGTAGACTAAGATGTTTTGTGGACTTTTGTTGTACCTTCCTCCTATTCGAAGGAATTATCTTCAGTAATTTTATATGCTGTTTTAATTAATGACCGGTATGAAGATCGCTTTAGTTTTGACGGTATCATAACCTTATTAACCCTCATGAGTATCACAAATACATTTAAAATATCAATATCACCCCTTAGGTTACACCATGCTTCTTCTGTACGGATTCCCCGTTCTATTAAGAACTTTAATACTATGTTGCCTCCGGTATTGGTTAGATTCTTAAATTTGTCTTCTGTAACTTCAGTTAATCTCAATGGAGCAGGCAATACCAATGTTTTTGGGAGTAGTCTTCGTATAAGACTATCTCCTCTCAAATCGCCCATCCTTCGAAAATATACTAATCCTTGGAAAAGAAGTGGAATGTATCCTAGTATTTCTAAGTGCAACGCCAAGAGGTGCAGATGTTGTTCACATTTAAGCACTTCGTCTACCGTTACTTCATCTGTAAACGGTAGACGCTTCTCTGTAGTTAACATGTCTGATTTGACTTGACAGTCTACAGATTTAATTTATCTAATTACATGACGTGCTGCAAACTGTAATATGCAGTGCGTCGGTCAAACTAACCGCATGCTTAAAACTAGATTGAACGAGCATTATCGTAGAATGAGTAAGCCTAAAAAAAACGGACACTTTCGTGTACCGTCACTTTCGACGTACATGTCAATCTGTAAATAACATTGTTATACAACCAGTGGAAAAAACTTTATTACGACGCAAATTATACATCTAGATTCAAAATTATCAAAAGACATGAGGCTGAACTGAAATGGATTAAATCTTTACAGACCCCTTTTTCCACTGGGATATAATGACAACATTTATCATGGGAGTAATATTTCCAGAATGCCGGACTTTGATATTTTCTCGCTCCTGGAATGTCGAAAACGCAGAACTAGATCTCACGGCACCAGGAAAATGGTAACTTTAAACGTAAATTACGTGCGTTTAAACGAAACAATACTAGATTGAAGTGACTGTCAGTTATATTTTTAAATCATGGACGCCACTCTATGCTTTCATTTTTAAGTTCATTACCCGTTTCTGTTTTACGTCTAATGGGCACCGAGGCGAATAAATTCTATGATAGTTCTAATCAGTTATATGATGCGGCTCTCTTAACAAGAGGCTATACGGAGCATACTCTCCTTCCTTACATTGATTCTGAAATTAATCATAAACGCCATTTCTTCAAAATATCCTTCATTAATAAGGGTATGGATTTTATAGATTTGCCCAGTATCTTCCGTGAGAGCTCGGTGCTTTCTTCCATTCCTGCTTATTTTCAAAATACTGAAACACCTATAATTTGCTATAAATATAAGAAACCTGTTAGATCTATCATTTTTAATTTCAATGAACTTGTTTCAGATCTTGATATTGATACTAATACTCCTGATTCATGTGATTGTAAAAACTCAGTGTATTGCTATCATGCTGCTGGTCATGTAATTACTGGCAATTTGAAAATTATTCCTGATTCTAGGATAAGGAATATAATTTCTAAAGGACCGAAATATCGGTTTCCTTCTAAAATTGATTTCAGTAAATGTAGAGATGAAATCGCTGCTTCCTTGAATGAATTCGGTAATCGATGGTGTAAGCGAGAGTATGTTGAGCATAAAGCCCTTAAGGACTGGAAACTTAGCATTTTAAAACTTGTGAATAAACGCATTTCTTTCTATTCTCAAAATACTAACTTATTACCTCATAAGCCTAAGACGTCTTTACGTCATCTTAATCTGGGTATTCAAGAATTTCATAAGAAGTTTGTTTTGGCCCCTGCAGACAAGGCCGCTAACAACGTCGTCGTTTTGTGACGGCTCCATGTTAACACGCTTAAAGGCATTTATTCTGTAACAGTAAAACACACCGTGTGTCCATAATTGTTTTATTGCCCCCTGTGATATACTGACTATAGCAGATCAAAGGCGGCCCTTAATAGGGTGATTAGTAGCTCTTGTTGAATCCCCTGACTGAGACACTTAAGGGGAAAATCAATAATGTACACCAGTCAACAGTAAGTAATTTATTGATTTTCCCCAAGGCGGCCCCTTACCTGTTGAAGACAGAGGACTTCTGTTCATGAGCACTGAGGCTACATAATATTATGTAACGAAATGATAGTCCTCAATAATCAAGAATAAATGCCTTTAAGCAGGAGCTTGGTGGTACTAAGGCCTATGAACTTCAGCCTTTAGCTGAAGAGAGGTTATAGTAGATAAACATATTTGTCATTCAGCCACCAAGTTTGCTGTGTGTGTTACCGAAGGCCAATACAAGCTTCCTACGCTATACTGGTTACCAAAACTTCATAAAAGACCTTTCAAAGCACGGTTTATTGCAAATTCTAGCTCTTGCACTACCACTGACGTATCTAAATTATTAACTTCCTGTCTTACTGCTATTAAAACGCATATGATTAAATATTGTTATAAAGTCTGTGAAAGATCAGGAAGAAATCTGTTTTGGTCTATAAAATATTCGAATGTGGTTTTAAATAAATTGAAATCCAGACATTTTCGTGCTTCAAGTCTGTCTACTTACGATTTTTCCACTCTTTACACTATACTTCCTCATAATCTTATAAAAGAAAAGCTTAATGAATTAATTGAATGGGCTTTTCACAGAGAAGATTCCCTCTATCTTGCATGTAATGTCAGAAATGCATTTTTCACTTCTAAAGAGCATAAGAATTATACACTTTGGTCATGTCTGAAAGTGTGTGATGCCCTCACCTTTCTACTTGACAATATTTATATTAGGTTCGGTACTAAGTTATTTAGACAAAGTGTGGGCATTCCGATGGGTACGAATTGCGCACCTCTTGTGGCTGATCCATTCTTGTATTGTTATGAAAGAGACTTCATGTTGTCGCTTTCCATTGAAAACCAATCTGAAATTATTTAAGCTTTTAGCTCCACTTCTAGATACTTAGATGATTTATTAAAAATTGATAATACCTATTTCGATGGTTTGATCAGTCAGATTTCCCCCCCCCCCCCCAGAACTTCAGATAAATAAAGCGAATTCTTCTGATACCGAGGCCCCGTTTTTGGATTTACATCTATCTATTGAAGATTGGTTTGTTTCGTGTAAAATTTATGTTAAACGCGATGACTTTGATTTTGAGATTGTAAATTTTCCTTTTTTGGATGACGATGTTCCTCGTGCGCCATCCTATGGCGTTTATATTTCGCAATTAATTCGATTTGCTAGAGTGTGTAGTCATGTAACTGACTTCAACACTCGTAATAAATAATTAACGGCTAAACTTCTTAATCAGGGTTATCGGTACCATAAACTACGCAAAGCCTTTTCAAAATTTTATAGACGCCATTCCGATTTAAATTCGAAATTCAATATTGGACTTAAATCTCTTTTGCAACAAGGTCTATCGGAACCCGAATTTTATAGTATATATAAATTCAGAAAAATATATAACCGCAATGACTTCAGCACCCAATTTCGTAAAATCATTCTTCGATATAAAAAGATTGGGTACAACATGAATATTATACGACAGACTGCATGCATGGTAGTTAACCCAATCACGGTTGGCAACTATGCTTCCCTCTTTAATTGCACGCCGGTGGGTCAGGCCTCAGATTCTATGGCGGATCCAACGTAAAAGCTTAATGAGAATTAGAGAGATCTAATTGAAGGTAATGTTGGTTGTTGCCTGATGCTCTGTCTCAGATCGGGCCCATCGGAGTCTAACTGTTGGTTTTCTTTCGCTCCAGCATTTCAGTGGCTTCTTGCTGTCGAGTCCTCACCGTTGTCTCACCTCTGTGGTTCTTTGATTATTTGTGTTCACGGAGATGTTGCACTGATGAGTTAGGAGGCCTTCATGCGGACTGAACAAATTATTTGTCTAAATCGCGACGGAAGTAAGGGCGAGGATTGTGGCCACGTATAATCGATTTAAGCCCCCCAGATGAAATCTTTCCGCTGTCAGTTCCAAGGCGGTTGTTCTGTGGCGATTTATTTATGTTGTTGTTTGTTACTTACTGTATGTATCACTTGTGTCTTTTTATTTTGGATGGCCATATGGCCATTTTGTGGGAAAATACCTGTCCTTATGGCTTCCTTTGTTTAGGTTTCCATTATGGTTTGGTCGCTTAATGTTTGTGTTTCTTTCCCTTTTGGTGTCTTTGATGGGTGGAGTAAGTTAATTGTATCGATTCCTGATCTTTGTTTTACTTCTACTTTATAAGCATGGACGGGCCGACTCGCACCGCTTCGCCTTGGCAGGCTTATTATTTGTCTAAATCACGACGGAAGTAAGGATTGTGGCCACGTAAAATTTATTTAAGCCCCACAGTTGAATTCGTCTCCGCTGACCGTTCCAAGGTGGCTCTTCTTTCGCGGTTTATTTTTGTTATGGTTTGTCTTTGGGTGTTTGTGTCGCTAATATTGTTTTATTTTGGATAGAAAATTGGCCATTTTGTGGGAAAGTAACTGTCCTTTTGGCTTTTCGCTGTTGGTGTTTCCATTAGGGTCTGTTGTTTCATGTTTGTGTTTCTTTCCCTTTGGTGTATCTGATTAGAGCTGTGGGTTGATTGTATCGATTCCTGATCATTGCCTCCACTTCTATTTTAGATCCACTAAGCAGACCATTTTAGATCCAGTACTCGTGTGCGGTCGTGTTCAGCTCTGCGTGTAAGCATCATGCAGCCCATCTATTTCTTCAAGCCCCGATGGGCGGGAGCAAAATCAGCTAGCGGTACTTGAGGAGAATGAATATACTTTAGGGCGAAGTAAATCATTAAGAGTTATGATGACATTACGGTATCACATTACGAATACACGCCTATCTTAACACATTGTTACCTTTATTGCAGAAATTGAAATTTTTTAGATGAAAAATTGTAATATTTTTCTTATTCCTGCTCCAAATATAGATTGTGGGCACTTGTTAGAACCGCCTCATCGAGGCGGTTCTAACGAATACCCACAATCTATATTTTAGAGCAGAAATAAGAAAAATAAGGTTTACCACTGTAAACCCCAGTTTAACCATATAAAAGTGGTGTTCAAGTTGGGTCAAAAGTATATAGGCGTGTTTTCGTGATGAGTCCAGTGTGAAATACGACAATAATTCATATCTCAAAATGATAACTTTCGATGAAAATTTGTGTTTTCCCTTTGGTGTCTTTCCCTTTGGTGTCTTTGATGGGTGACTAAGTTAATTGTATCGATTCCTGATCTTTGTTTTACTTCTACTTTTATTATTTGAACTTCGAGACATAGGTTCTGGGCACACGTGAGAAACACCTTAATAAGACATTTCTCACACGTACCCACAACCTATGTCTTGGAGCAATAATGCGGAAAATAAAATACAACCCTTTAATTCCCAGTTTATTCCATGTCAAGAAAGGTTAAGAAGAGTGTTGGTAACACAGAGATTTATTGACATGAGGACCTGAATTTTCGTGGTGATTTGTAAAGGCGTTTACTTTGCCACGTAAAAACAATTTAAGTAGAAGTAAAACAAAGATCAGGAATCGATACAATTAACTTACTCCAACCATCAAAGACACCAAAGGGAAAGAAACACAAACATTAAGCGACCAGACCATAATGGAAACCCAAACAAAGGAAGGCCATTAGGACAGTTACTTTCCCACAAAATGGCCATATGGCCATCCAAAATAAAAAGATACAAGTGATACACACAGTAAGTAACAAACAACACCATAAATAAACCGCCAGAGAAGAACCGCCTTGGAACGGTCAGTGGAATGATTTCCACTGGGGGCTTAAATCGATTTTACGTGGCCACAATCCTCGCCCTTACTTCCTTCGCGATTTAGACAAATAATTTGTTCAGTCCGCATGAAGGCCTCCTAACTCATCAGTGCAACATCTCCGTGAACACAAAAAGTCAAAGAACCACAGAGGTTAGACAACGGTGAAGACTCGACAGCAAGAAGCCACTGAAATGCTGGAGCAAAAGAAAACCAACAGTTAGACTCCGATGGGCCCGACCAGAGACAGAGGATCAGGCACCAACCAACATTACCTTGAATTAGATCTCTCTAATTCTCAATAAGCCTTTACGTTGGAGCCGTCATAGAATCTGAGGCCTGACCCACCGGCGTGCAATTAAAGAGGGAAGCAAAGTTGCCAACCGTGATTGGGTTAACTACCATGCATGCCGTCTGTCGTATAACATCCATGTTTTACCCAATCTTTTTATATCGAAGAATGATTTTACGAAATTGGGTGCTGAAGTCATTGCGGTTATTAGTTTTCTGAATTTATATACTAAGTCACCATAAAATTCGGGTTCCGATAGACCTGCCTTAGAAAAGATTTAAGTCCAATATTGAATTTTGAAATTAAATCAGAAAGTCGTCTATAAAATTTTGAAAAGGCTTTGCGCAGTTTATGGTACCGATAACCCTGATTAAGGAGTTTAGCCGTTAATTATTTATTACGAGTGTTGAAGTCAGTTACATGACTACACACTCTAGCAAATCGAATTAATTGCGAAATATAAACGCCATAGGATGGCGCACGAGGAACATCACCATCCAAAAAAGGAAAATTTACAATCTCAAAATCAAAGTCATCGCGTTTATCATAAATTTTGCACGAAACAAATCCATCTACAATAGATAGATGTAAATCCAAAAACGAGGCCTCGGTATCAGAAGAATTTGCTTTATTTAACTGAAGTTCTGGGGGGTAAATCTGACTGATCAAACCATCGAAATAGGTATTATCAATATTTAATAGCGACACCGCCTTGTGGCTGCGAAGCAGCCACGCGGTGGCGTCAAATGGTAACGCGTATGGAACTATGGGATAGAGCATACCATAGGCCTGAAAAACATTCGTCCAGGTACGAAAAAAATTCGAATGATTAAAACACAGCGAATAACTCCGATTAATCCAATTGAACCATGGTCCAATGAAATAACGTCTATGTTTAGGCTCAAGAATAATGGTTACCGATTTTTTTTTCGTCTTTCTCGCCTGTGATAGTAGACGACGGAAACCAGTATCTCCCCGGAAACAAGCTAATTTGCATACAATTGTTGACCGATATGACGCCATTTTTTTTCAAGCTTGCGGCTGGTCGGAGACATATATTTACCAATGCCTTAGTTATTAGAAGAATTTCGGTAAGAACAACAATGCAGTAATTTCATATTTAGTTGGAACTTCAAAGACAACTATATTTTATATAAATATTTGCGTATTTCTTACGTTACAGTCGCCCGAGCACTGAGACTTAAACTGAAAGTACAAAAAAGCTGAAGTCAAAAGACCTGAATAACTGTTTGACACCTGAATAACTGTTTGACATTGCAGTCAATATTCCTACAAAGTAATCATATACTAGTATTTCCCGCAGGGGTCTTTAACCTGCACAGGAGGTGACTCTTTCCTGCACAGGGGGCCTCCAGTTATAAACGTCCAGATCCGAACGACTGTGCACTTTTTCGTATTCGGCCACCCGAAATAATCACCGCCTCCGGGATCGAACGGGGGCCTCTAGCATTAGAGGCAAGTGCAATAACCACTGAGCCATCGACCATTCTTGAGCAAAACACTCAGCATTATACTGCTCATTTCACCATATTTGCTGGCTCCCAGCTTGCACTTTGTCAATATTGGAAAAAACAGGTAACCAGACCACCGTGACCGTTCAAGGTCAAGGCGGTCTGGTTACCTGTTTTTCCAACACTTATAATTTTCAGACTAGGAACCAGCAGATAATGCAAAAAAGGGGAATCCACCAACACTGGATAGGTCATGTTTAACGTCATTTGCTTCCAATTTTGTGGGGACTAAAAAATTACCCGACACTGAGATGGACTGACTTCTCAAGCCCTGTTGCCCAATGAAACCAATAGGGTTTATAAGCATGGGCGGCCTGACTCGCACTGCTTTGCCTTGACAGTTTTTGTTTGTTTGATTTGAGGTTTAACGTCCCCGTCAACACTGTAAAGGTCATTTTGGAGACGTTGCTTCCAATTTTGTGGGACTTTTACCCGACATTAAGATTAAATGACATTTCAAGCCCTGTCACCCAATGAAACCAATAGGGTTTATTAGCATGGACGGTCCGCCTCGCACCGCGGTTCCTGGACAGGCTTAGATCCTCTAAGCGGTTTACCAGTACTAGTGTGCGGGCCGGATTCAGCTCTGCGTGGAAGCATCATGCAGCCCATATATTTCTTCAAGCCCCTATGGGCGGGCGCTTTTTGCCTTGACAGGCTTAGATCCTCTAAGCGATTTACCAGTACTCATGAGCGGTCGGATTTCAGCTCTGCATGGAAGTATCGTCATGCAGCCCATCTATTTCTTCAAACACTGATGGACGGGGGCCGCTACCCTATCTGTCAACAGGCCTTCGTGGTCAAGTGGATAAGAGACTGTTAATCATTAGGTGTCTCATGGTTGTGGCATGAGTGCTTGGGTCACATGTGAGATGCAATGTTCTGCAACGGAAGGTCAGGTGGTTTCTCTCCAGTTTTTGTCCACGATCAACTCGATTTTAGTGAAACAAGAGCCTGATCTTGAAAGGGTCGTCAAACCAAAGCCAAAAAAATATCAATCTGTCAATCTATCCTTCTTTTTCTTCAACCAATACATCTAAAGATACATCTGTCTACATGTATCTATCTGTCTACTGTTTAATTTAAGTACTGGTAAACTGGCAACAGGATCTAAGCCTGTCCAGGCAAAGCAGTACGAGTCTGACCTTTCATGCTTATAAAACCTGTTGGTTTCATTGGGCAACATGGCTTGAGATGTCATATTCTCTCAATTTCGGTTAAGAGTTGTGACCTATGAGCCCATGACCCCAGGGTTCAGATAAAAATTTGGATATCCTCATGCACATCTGCAGTACCTAAACAATCTACATGTATGTAGCAAGTTTTGCAACCATACTTGAAAAAAATATTTGTTTGTTTGAATTGAGGTTTAATGTCCCCATCAACACTGTATAGGTAATTTTGGAGATTTGATTTTTTTATTTTGGTTTTACGCCCCTTTCAAGATTATTTCACTCATATCAAGCCAATCGTTAATCAGAGGTGGCCGAAAACTGGAGTACCCGGAGAAAAACCGCCTGACCATCCGTTGCAGAAATCATTTTGGAGACGTTGCTTCCAATTTTGTGAGCCTTTTACCTGACATTGAGATGAAATGATATCTCAAGCCCTGTGGCCCATTGAAACCGGTAGGTTTTATAAGCATGGACGGTCTGACTCGCACCGCTTCGCCTGGGCAGGCTTAGATCCTCTAAGCGGTTTACCAGTACTCGTGTGCGGGTCGGTTTCAGCTCTGTGTGGAAGCACCGTGCAGCCCATCTATTTCTTCAAGCCCCGATGGACAGCGGCCGTACCAGTAGCTGCATTCACAAGTATTTTCGTGAAAATTTGACTTTTGGCCTCACTACGTGATCCCAGGGGTTCAGATAAAAATTTGGATACCCTTATGCACATCTGCGCTCCTAAGCGATACTTGTACCAAGTTTGGTGACCATAGTGCAGGAGATAAAAAGTAGTTACTGTTACATTCACAAGCATTTTCCTGAAATTCTTTGACTTTTGACCTCACCCCATGACCCCAGGGGTTCAGATCAAAGTTCCGATACCCTTATGCACATCTGCAGTTTCTAAGCAATACATATACGTGTATAGGGCAAGAAATAAAAAAGTAGTTACATTGACAAGGCTTGTGACAGATCATGACGACACCCGTGGAAAATATTATATTTTTTCACGTCTTCATAATGGCGTCTTTTTTGATGAAAATCTGTGATAATTGTCTTATTTTGACTGCAAACATAGGTTGTGGGTGCTCGTTAGAACCGCCTCAATGTGGCGGTTCTAACGAGTACCCACAACCTATGTCTTGGAGCAGAAATAAGCGAAGTAATGTACACCCGTAAGCCCCAGTTTTCTATATATAAAGTGATTTTTAGTGGTGTATTCATTTCACGGGCTTGTTTACGTGATGGGAAGGACGGACGGTCATCCAGACGAACACCCATGATGGAACTAAAATACCAGTTGTTTTTTTTTATATAAAGCTGGTACTACAACATGAAACCACATTCTCGCTGTAATAAAGTGGGTCATTACAGGGACTTGTTATGGTGATGAGAAGAAGTGCTCTGATTTAGGTACATCTTTTTGATGCTTTATAAAATATCAGTATGTTGTTTGTACTTGATAGAATTGCTCATCCAGGCAATTTTAATGCGTACACACAACTTACATGTTCAAGATAAAAGTAACTTAGTAAGATAAGAGTGAGATCACCTTTCAAATTTCTCATCTACAGCCAAGATTCCCGTTGGACAAATAAATGGGCTTGACTATGTCATGGTCAACAAGCTACTGGGCCGGCCTTGGTAGCTTAGTCGGATGCGGTCTGACTGGTGATCAGGAGGACGCGGGTTCTATACCTGCCGGGATCGGCAATGTTCTTTAGTGGAGGTTGATCATGAAATCTTTTCTACGGTCATTCTTCCCCTGATTTAAGAAGGACAGTTGTCAGTTTCTGGCGAAAGAATGTGCACTGTACTGGTTAACTGCTTACGTATAAGCCTGCCCAGGAAGTGTGAATGGGCAAACGGACCAGCTCAAATTGACATAGTGTTGACTGGGCCATTAAACTCCAATACAAACAAACAAGCTGCTGGTGCCCATCGAGGCTTGGAGAAATAGATGTGGCTGCAATGTGATTCCATGCAGAGCTAAAACTGACTGCACATGAGTAGTGGACCGGCCCCGATAGCTCAGTTGGTAGAGTGGCCGCTCCGGGGAACGGGAGGTCAGGGGTTCAATCCCGGGCTGTGGCACTCAGATTTACGGGGTAGAGCTAGGACTGGCTGACCAAGTGTCAGGATAATGTGACTGGGTGTGGTATCATGTAATGTGTCTGGGACATGATACTTCAGTGAGGCAGCACTGTAAATAAAAGTGAGCATTGAGCTCCCTGTCACAACCAGACACCGTCGTGATATGACTGAAAAATTGTTGAAAGCGACGTTAAACCCGAATTCACACACACACATGAGTATTGGTAAACCACTTAGAATGTCTAAGCTTGCCCAGGATTTATTTGTTTGATTTGAGGTTTAACATCTCCGTCAACACTATTTAGGTCATTTTGGAGAAATTGGGACTCTTACCCGACACTGAGAAGAAATGACATCTCAATCTCTGCCGCCTAGAGGTGAAACGTTTCATTAAAATCGTATTGTATTGCGATACTTTTGCTGACGATACGCATATCTTATCGTGGGGCTAATATCTCGATATCCGACAATGCGCCAAAAAGTACAATTTTCAAAGAAAATGACAGCTTTAACATATTTCAGGACCATTTTTATAACAAATTACAAAGATCTGAATTGTTACTGAGCTAAATTGATCACTTCTGTGACAAATATGGGCATCTTGAAAAAGGCTTTGTTACAAAAGATTGAACTCTGACGTGATTTTGAGACAGTTTGAAAATTTTTAAGCTGTGATTTAAGCAAGAAAGTAGTGTCGTGATATGTATTGTATCGCGAGGCAAGTATCGCGATACGTATTGTATCGTGGGGTGACTGTATCGTTACAGCCCTACTGCCGCCCAATGAAACCAACAGGGCTTACAAGCATGTAAAGAGCAACTCGCACCGCCTTGCCTGGGCAGGCTTAGACATTCTAAGCGATTTTTTCAATACTCGTTGCGGGTTAGATTCAGCTCTGCATGGATGGCAGGGCTTGAGATGTTATTTAATCTCAATGTCGGGTAAAAATCCCACAAAATTGGAACGACGCCTGCAAAATGACCTAAACAGCATTGACGGGAATGTTAAGTCCCAATTCAAGCACGCAAACACACTGTTGGTGTTTGAGTCATTGAAGTTTTATGGTACATCAGAATGGTCATAAATACTCCATAGATCTGCATTTGCAGTTAATAATTAGCCTGTCTTCCTCGAATTTCTGAAGTGTCAATGAAGACATCTTTCATATTGGATTCATCCATTATTGCATATATAGAGTGTTTTTAAAATCAGCTTTATTAACAAGATGTTGATCCTAATTGGATGACTTGTTATGAACTGTCTACTCTGGATCTACATGTTTTGCATGTATATGTTTCTGTACCAGTCAACATTGTTGAAATGGTTAACAAAAACTTTTGTCTAATTTCCAACAGGTATGACAGGGACTTCTGAGCCTGTCTCGGAACATTGGGGACCAAGTGAAACACACATTCTCGGTGAAACTTCACAGTCACAGACAATTTATCAACTTTTAACCCAAAACTGTTCTACAAGAATGAGATATTAGCCATTCTGGGTTGGAAACCAGTCACACCTAATGAAGGTAAGTGTATTCTAGGTGAATGGATGCACTAGGGCCTGGTTGATGGTCAAAATGTTGACTGCATATGAATGCCCAAGCAAAGCCACATATATTAATTATTATCTGGAATAGATCAGAGGTACATATACTACTACTATTTCAGACCCCACCCATTTGGGCTTGAAGAAATAGATGGGCTGCATGATGCTTCCACACAGAGCTGAAACCGACTGCACGAGTACTGGTAAACCACTTAGAGGATCTAAGACTGCCCAGGCAAAGCAGTGCGGGTAGGACAGTCCATGCTTATAAGCCATGTTGGTTTCATTGGACGACAGGGCTTGAGATGTCATTTCATCTCAATGCGAGGTTAAACCCCAACAAAGTTGGCAGCGGCGTCTCCAAAATGACGTGTACCATGTTGATGCCTTCATCAGGACGTTAACCCTCAAATCAAACAAACAAAATACTAATACCCGACTATAAATTTTATCGTGATAATTTTACTCACACTAGTGTGGCATTAGATAACATATCACTGTAAAATTTAAAATCTGGAGAGTGACTTTTCAAAAATACCACTGCCTATTGGGGCTTGCCCAACCCTTGAAGGCTTTGTGAAATGGATAGATGGACCGACAGCTGGATCCATCCATGGCAGCGCTGCAAGAGTGGATATGGGTTAACTGCATAGATCATTCAAGTATGCTCAAGAAAGATAATTTAGGTATGTTCAAGAAAAGGGATTTTGGGTTCTGGCTGCCCCAATAATTAAGTTTTTTAACTTACATGTAGTTATACATGTACATGACGGTAGAAAGAGTTACTGCATGACTTGAACATCAATTCTTTGTTCTCAGATCAGACAGGGCCAGACAAATCCACTGCCCGATACAAGTCAAAATTGTGGCTGGGCAAGAGATTTTTTATTTCACTTGCCCAGAAAAATATATAGAACATATAAGAAATATGGTAATTCTAACCTATTTTCAAGATACTGTGGAATGCCGGGCAAGTGGTTGAAAGTTTGATCTGTCAGGCCCTGGATCAGGTAAAAAGCCCACAGATTTGAAAGCAATGTCACCGAAACTATTGTTGGCAGTTGGTATTAAGGCTAAACCTTGTTTATTTTTTTTCTTTGTTTTTTTTTTCTCATTATTTTTCAGTGAAAATCAGGCTTGACATTTCAACTTCCCAATAGATTAGTCTTATGACTTTGTAATGTCATGCCTTTTTTTCGACCGAAAAATAAAAAATAACATGTATTTTGAAAATGCTGTCTTTTTAGCTCACCTGTCACGTAGTGACAAGGTGAGCTTTTGTGATAACTTTTTGTCCGTCGTCCGTCGTGCGTCCGTCCGTGCATCCGTAAACAATTTCAAATAAGTATATCTCTATTAAAACATGGCCAATCTTGATCAAATTTCATGTGAAGCATCATCAGGTAGGGGGAAAGGCTGCATTAGGTTTTTGGGCTGATCAGATTGGAATTCTGGTTGCCACGGCAACATATAGCTCCCATAGACTTATAATGGGAAAAATTAAAAAAAAATCTTCTTCTCTGAAAGCACAGGGCCCAGAGCTAAGATATTGAGCATGTAGCAACGGCAAGTGGTCACTAACATAATTCCTGCCAATCATGCCCCTGGGGTCCAAATGGGCAACGCCCCGGGGCGCCTTCGCTCCCATAGACTCATAATGGAAATAAGCGTCAAAAATCTTCTCTGAAACCACAGGACCCTGAGCTTAGGTATTTAGTATATAGCAACGGCAAGTGGTCACCTACATAAATCCTGCCAATCATGCCCCTGGGGTCCAAATGGGCCACGCCACGGGGCCCCTTAGCTCCCATTGACTCCTAATGGAAAAAAGCTTAAAAATCTCCTTCTCTGAAACCACAGGGCCCAGAGCTTAGATATTGGGCATGTAGCAACGGCAAGTGGTCACCTACATAAATCCTGCCAATCATGCCTCTGGGGTCAAATGGGCCACGCCCCGGGGCCCCTTTTCTCCCATAGACTTATAATGGAAAAAAAGCTTCAAAAATCTTCTTCTCTGAAACCACAGGGCCCAGAGCTTAGATATTTAGCATGTAGCAACGGCCAGTGGTCACCTACATAATTCCTGCCAATCATGCCCCTGGGTTTCAAATGGGCCACGTCCCGGGGCCCTTCGCTCCCATAGACTCATAATGGAAAAAAAAGTTTCAAAAATCTTCTCTGAAACCACAGGGCTTAGAGCTTAGATATTTAGCATGTAGCAACGGCAAGTGGTCACCTACAAAATTCCTGCAATACATGCCCCTGGGATCCAAACGGGCCACGCTTCTTATCTGAAACCACAGGGCCCAGAGCTGAGATATTGAGCATGTAGCAATGGCAAGTGGTCACCTACATAAATTCTGTCAATCATGCCCCTGGGGTCCAAATGGGTCACGCCCCAGGGCCCCTTAGCTCCCATAGACTCATAATGGGAAAAAAGTTTCAAAACTCCTCTCCTCTGAAACCACAGGGCCCAGAGCTTAGATATTTAGCATGTAGCAACGGCAAGTGGTCACCTACATAAATCCTGCCAATCATGCACCTGGGTCCAAATGGGCCACGCCCCGGGGCCCCCTAAGCTCCCATAGACTCCTAATGGAAAATAAAGCTTCAAGAATCTTCTCCTCTGAATCCACAGGTACCAGAGCTTAGATATTTAGCAGGTAGCAACGGCAAGTGGTCACCTACATAAATCCTGCCAATCAAGCCCCTGGGGTCCAAATGGGCCACGCCCAGGGGCCCCTTAGTTCCCATAGACTCCTAATGAAAAAAAAGCATCAAAAATCTTCTTCTCTGAAACCACAGGGCCCAGAGCTTAGATGTTTAGCATGTAGCAACGGCAAGTGGTCATATACATATTTCCTGATAATCATGCCCCTGGGGTCAAAATGGGCCACGCCCCGGGGCCCCTTAGCTCCCATAGACTCCTAATGGAAAAAAGCTTCAAAAATTGTCTTCTCTGAAACAACAGGACCCAGAGCTCCGATATATAGTATGTAGCAACGGCAAGTGGTCATTTACATAAATACTGCCAATCTTGCCCCTTCGGTCCAAATGGGCCACGCCCTGAGGCTCCTTAGCTCCCATAGACTCCTAATGGAAAAAAAGCTTTAAAAATCTTCTTCTCTGAAACCACAGGAGTCAGAGCTTAGATATTTAGTATATAGCAACGGCAAGTGGTCACCTACATAAATCCTGCCAATCATACCCCTGGGGTCCAAATGGGCCACGCCAAGGGGCCCCTTAGCTCCCATTGACTCCTAATGGAAAAAGCTTAAAAATCTCCTTCTCTGAAACCACAGGGCCCAGAGCTTAGATATTGAGCATGTAGCAACGGCAAGTGGTCACCTACATAAATCCTGCCAATCATGCCTCTGGGGTCAAATGGGCCACGCCCCGGGGCCCCTTTTCTCCCATAGACTCCTGATGGAAAAAAAAGCTCCAAAATCTTCTCCTCTGAAACCAGAGGGCCCAGAGCTTAGATATTTAGCAGGTAGCAACGGCAAGTGGTCACCTACAAAAATCCTGCCAATCATGCCCCTGGGATCCAAATGGGCCACGCCCAGGGGCCCCTTAGCTCCCGTAGACTCCTAATGGAAAAAGCTTCAAAAATCTTCTTCTCTGAAACCAAAGGGCTCAGAGCTTAGATATTTAGCATGTAGCAACGGCAAGTGGTCACCTACATAAATCCTGCCAATCATGCCCCTGGGGTTCAAATGGGCCATGCCCCGGGGCCCCTTAGCTCCCATAGACTCCTAATGAAAAAAGCTTCCAAAATCTTATTCTCTGAAACCACAGGGCCCAGGTCACCTACATATATCCTGCCAATCATGCCCCTTGGGCCAGAATTGGCCACACCCATGGCCCATTAGCTACCATGGATGGACTTAAAATGGAAAAAAAAACTAAAAAAAAAAACTTCAAATATATTCTTCTGTGAAACCATAAGGCCCAGAGCTTAGGTATTTAGCATGTAGCAACATGGAGTGGTTGCCTACATGAATCCTGCCTGAGTCTTGCCCCTGGGGTTCAAATTGGCCAAATCCTGTGGCTTCTTAACTCCAATAAACTTATAATGAAAAAAAGCTTTAAAAATCTTCTTCTTTGAAACCATGAAGTACGGACCTTAGATATTTAGTATATAGCAACATAAAATGGTCGCCTACATAAATCTTGCCAACCATGCCCTTTGGGTAAAAATTGACCTATGGACTTATACTGGAAAAAAATAAAAAATCTTCTTCTCCAAAGCCATTAGGCCCGGAACTCAGATATTTAGTATGTAGCAATGTCAAGTGGTCTCCTACACTTATGATTTTCTGGTACACAGTTGAGCGATATAGGGCCATTGGGCCCTCTTGTACCATAAAAATCCTTAAATTTTTGACACTTTCAGGAGTTAATGTTTGTTTGATTTGCAGTTCAACGTCCCCTTCAACACTTTAAAGGTTATTTTGGAGGCATTGCTTCCAATTTTGTGAGACTTTTACCCACCATTGAGATGAAATGACATCTCAAGCCCTGTTGCCCAATGAAACCAATACAGTTAAATTTAATGGATGGCCCAACTCGCACCACTTTTCCGGGCATGCACAGAACCTCTAAGCAGTTTACCAGTACCCATGTGCAGTCGGTTTCAGCTCTTCGTAGAAGCATCAGGCAGCCCAATCTATTTCTTAAAGGCTCGATGGGATGGGATCGGAGAAGTTACTCTAATAGTAAAATTTTAACAAATTTGTTTCATGATCTAGCATAGAGTCCAAATGGTGCACACAGAAAAGTAAACAGTGCAGACCCTGGTCAGACTGGATCTCGGTCTGCACTGTTTGTATAGGTCTGCCTGTCCGACTATTTAGGTTCATAATGGTAGATTTTTCACTTTATTTGACGGTTTGTTTTCCCTATCATTGGAGGGTGTGTGTGTTGGGGTTGGGGTGCATTTTTTTGCTGGGATTCTGTTGGTGTCTGCATTTTGGCTGTTTGGAGCACTTTAATAGTTCTCCTGAAGCAACAGGTGGTTTCTCACCAAACATGCATATACTGTATGCATGTAACTTTAAATTATCAGGTTTGTTCACCATCACCTCATTCACAAGGTGCTCATATTTTGTACTTATCATGCCATTGCATCCTACATTGTACATGAACCAAAAACTTCAACAATAAATTTTAATGACATTTACCTCAGCTTTAAGGTCACACACACACACACACACACACACACACACACACACACACACACACACACACACACACACACACACACACACTGACAAAATTAATTTTGGGTACAACTATATCTTCAAGTGAACAGATTTGATGATATCTGTGGTATATGTCATTGAAACCTTCCAAATTTTAGATTATGCTAAGAATTGCTGCAATATAGTGCATGTATTACAAAAAGCCGGAGCACAGCATTCCCTACAATTTACATGTTTGCCTAGCGAAAACTCAGACCAACCTGTGCATCTACACAGTCTGATCAGTGTCTTTGTTGTACACTCAAAGGATAGCTAAGGGCCCAGTGCTCATTCATGCAGCAAGAGAAGCCTCTGGTCAGACTATATGGATGGGCAGGCTGATTTGGTTATTCGCTGGGTGCACATGGACATTGTAGGAAATGCTGTGCCCCGGCTCAGATATCAAAGATTAGAATTTGGTGATATTCTCTTTTCATGACCAAATGATGCAAAGATTTCTGATTTTGCCTTGTCTGCACCATATCTCATACAACAATGGATGAATTCTGGCAAATTGAACATATATAAAGACTTGATTAGAGGCCATTAACTACAGTAAAACCTGTTATGGTGGCCACCACTAATTAGCGAGCAACCTGCCTAATACAATTATGCTTTTGGCTTATGATAAAGGCAAATGCATTAAGATTGACATGTATTAAGCAAGTACATGTCCTAAGCAAGCACATTTTGGTTATCCCCTAGGTGCTTGCTTAATACAGGTTGGACTGTTTTTTTTTTCCTAGGTCTCTCGAATTTATAGATTGCTCAATTTTTGCATGTACCATAATGATCCTTAGTATTGGGACATTCAGGCCTAAGCAAACAGCGCAGACCTAGATCACACTGCTCATGAAGCAGTCTGATCAGGGTCTCCACTGTTTGACATTCCGTCTCCACTTTTTGGACTCGTTGCTGGATCGGGAAACAAATTTGTTAACATTTTAGGAGAATTACAGCCAGTCCTCAAGGTGTCTGAAATTTTTGGATTTTTACGGTATGCACCTTTCAAGTCCAAGTTGTTGTAACAGTCATATTTATGGTTGGGACGGGACGGGAGGATGCAGTTTTCTTCGGAAAACATTTCTAGTCTTTGTTATGATCACATGTACATTAATTTTGTCTGTTCCTTATTTTCTTTTATTAAAAATATGTTCCAATTTTTGTTACAGGTTCAGCATGGAAAATCCCACATACAGTTTAATACAGAGGAACCTTACTTTCACCAGTAGCTAACAGCTGACAGCCTATGTGGACCTACTACCCACTGAAAGAAAAAGGACTGAATTATTTTATGCCTAGAACTTCTTAATTGTTAATGCTAGATGGCAGCTATGTTTTTGAACCACTGGATCACGACTGACAATAATTTGATTGTTTGGTTTGAGGTTTAACACCCCCGTCAACAGTGTAAAGGTCATTTTGGAGACGTTGCTTCCAATTTTTTGGGACTTTTACCCGACATTGAGATGAAATGACATCTCAAGCCCTGTCGCCCAATGAAATCAATATGGTTTATAAGCATGGGCAGTCCGACTCGCACTGCTTTGCCTGGCCAAGCTTAGATCCTCTAAGCGGTTTACCAGTACTCGTGTGCAGGTCGGTTTCAGCTCTGCACGGAAACATCAGGCAGCCCAACTATTTCTTCAATCCCCGATGGGCGGAGGCAGTTGACTGACAATAAAGAATGGAAGAAAGATCAATAGCTTTTGAATAGTTTAGGTGTTAACATTAATATATTTTAACAGCCAGAAAAGTGACATAGAAGATGGTGATGACACAGACTTGTTCGGACATTTGCAATTCAAGTACTTTGATAGAAGTCAAATTCATATATATTAAGACCACCTTTGGGACACATTAAGACTACTTTTGAACAGTCCGCGATGATAAATGCTACATCTTTCATGAAAACATGCCTAATAAATTTTGACCTGCTTTTAACCCAGACTACTTTTGAACAGTCCCAACAATGCTGTCTATCATGAAAGCATGCCTAATATATTGACCAGCTTTAAACCCTACTTTAATGGGGTTAACAAGGGTACATATAAATATTTGTTTTCTTACATGTTAACTGCTCAAAAACAATGACTGTGGGTACTCGTTACAACTGCCTGGTCGAGGCGGTTCTAACCAGCCCCCACAATCTGTTTTGTGGAGAAATATAAAAAATATTACGTTTTTTTATTTGAAAATTTTCATTTTTGGTGAAAAAAATGATATATTTAAAAAGGCATATTTTCATGTTACGTAATAGAACACAGGCCGTAGAAAGTATGTGATGAAAACTGAAGCCTTTTAAATAGGTGTTTAAAAGAAGAATAAGTTACGATTTTAGCATGTCTGAGTAGTTCAATTTCATTGTACTATACAAATTCATTTATGGATCAATTTTTATGCCCTGCCACAAAAAGTGACAGGGTATGATGTATACCCTCAGAAAATTTGAGTATCCACCCATCCTTCCCTCAATCTATTTGAGATATTTTCATGAAACTACACAAAAATGTAAAGGCCCATAGGATGACGTGCACAACATATGAACAAATTGATAAAATATTGTCAAACTTGGTACAGTATATATTGGATCTATCAAAGATTTAATTAGATTTTGGTGATCTTGACCTTATTCTCAAGGGCACATGCCCTCGAATCTGTCCATTTTGGACAGAAATGGCTTGTCAGCACCATGAACGAATTGTTGAAAATTGCTCAAACTTTGTACATTATGCCACAGCAACTTACCAAAGATTTTAGTAGATATTGGTGACCTTGGCCTTATTTTCAAGGTCACAGGTGTCAGTGTTGGCTAGTCTGCACCATATGTAAACAAATTCATTAAGTCTGCTCAAACTTGGTGCAACATGTTAATGCAACCTACCAAAGATTTGATTAGATCTTGTTGTCCTTGAACTTGTTAATGTTTCAAGGGCACTGCATTGGGAAAGTGTAAAAAAATCTGCTTTGAAACCAAAATGACCAGGCCTTTCATTTTATGTGTAGCATTGCTCCAATCATATCCGTGTGGTCAAACATTGCCCTGCTTTAGGGGGTCACTTAAAATTTTCTTGCCGAATACCAGAAGGCACGCACTTTTGGTATTCATGCGAAGTTTTGATGATCTAGACCTCTACCAACATTGATCAAATTTAAGCCCTGGGGCAAAAATGAACCTTCCACAGTAGTCTTGTGTTTAGCATAGACCATAGCTTTGATATTTGGTATGCATCAAATGGAACTCTACCAAACTGTTCAAATTCTGACACTTCGGTAAAAATGACTCACTCCAAGGTTCACATATTGTTCAATGATTAATTTAGAAAAAAAACTTAAAATGTCAAATTTAAAGGAGATAAAATCCAATTTAAATTGGTCATATGATAAACATGATCTTAAACTCGTGGTCATTTCATATGACATGACCACTCCTGTAAGATTCCCTAATTATGAAACATAAAACACGAGCTGCTTGTCATTTACCACATTGGTACTCTATGTAGGACCACCCTGTCAATCATCCGAACAACAATCTTGAAGCACCGGCCCCGATAGCTCAGTTGGTAGAGTGTCCGCTCCGGGGAACGAGAGGTCTCGGGTTAGATCCCGGGCCGCGACATACCAAAGTCGTTAAAAATGGTACTAGCTGCTCCTCGCTTGGCACTCAGATTTACGGGGTAGAGCTAGGACTGGTCGATCCAGTGTCAGGATAATGTGACTGGGTGTGGTATCGTGTAATGTGTCTGGGACATGATACTTCAGTGAGGCAGCACTATAAACGTGAGCATTGAGCTCCCTGTCGCAACCAGACACCGTCGTGATATGACTGAAAAATTGTTGAAAGCGACGTTAAACGCGAATTCACACACACACACACACACACACACACACACACACACACACACACACACACACACAATCTTGAAGCAATCCGCTTGTGTTCAGTTCATTACTAAGGATTCAGGATTGACCATCTAGGACCATCAGTGTCCTTGTTACAACTGTAAACTTGTAAAGTGTTTAAATAAAGTATTTGGACAGTCTTAGCTTAATGTTATGCTGTTTTGAATTTGAAAGTTAAATTTAAATAAACTTCTTTGTATCATCACTACTTGTACATGTATCTTTTAATAATTTTGCATCAGTGGGGACTGAACGAATTTCTGCCGAAAAAGGGTATCCTTCTGAAGCAAGGAATACTCTGCAGAACTGATAAGTATGGGGTGTGCAAGTTTTCTGGACCAGACTTCATGTAAACTATGTTTGCTATGGGGTGCGCTTTTACTATTTAATACAATTTCAAGATATCTATAATTTTATTATAGATATCTATAAATCTATATTCAAATTATAGATATCTATAAATCAAATTATAGATATCTATAAATCAAATTATAGATATCTATAAATCAAATTATAGATATCCATAATTATCAATATTATTTTGATATCATTATATGTAATCCGTGATATGTAATATATATTTCTTGATATTTAAATTCCTTAGCATATATGGATATCTAAAAAATCCAATTAAAGGTATCTAATAATATTGTTTACAGATATCTAAAATCAAAATATAGATATCCACAAATCAAATTACAGAAATCTATAATAGAATTACAGATATCTCTAATTAACATTATTGGTATCTATAATTATCAGTACTTTTGATATCATAAAATGTAATCAATGATATGTTTTATACATTTCTTGATATCTATAAATTTGTTTAATGATATCTACTATTCCTTTGCATATATAGATATCCAAAAATCAGTATTTGATATCTATACATAAAATAATAGATATGCATAAAGGAAACAGGATTCTGATCCAGTCCCGTATCTCAGAATTATGTGCCCTTTAAAGACAAACGTGTTGGCCATATGTTTAGCATTGGAGGTTAAATAGTACCGTTCATGTCTCACCAAATTCTCCTACACCATTTGATCCTGGACTTCGAAACTTGCAACAAAGTTCAGACATGCATTGTACATTTGCATAAAGGAAACATGATTCTGATTTAGCCCAACTGAAATACTGATCTTGTGAGGCATATGGTGTGTGCAGTCATCATCCCTAGTGATTGTCGAGTTGTTGTTTTTTTATCTTTTTATGTCACCGTCACGAAGTGTGAGAGCCATATAGCTTTTTCACTTATCCATATGTCACACTTTTTGGATACTATTCTTGTCTCTGCAACTCATCCTACAGTATTGGATGCGGGACATTGAAACTTGCAACACACTTCCGACATTCATTGAACATAGGCATAAAGGAAGCAGGATGCTGATCCAGTCCTTATTGCAGAATTATGTCCCATTGAATGACATGTAGGTCATGCATGTATGTGTCGCATAGAGGGTTAAATAGGACTGTTCGTGTCTCTGCAACTTCTCCTACAGTATTTGATGCTGGATTTTGAAACTAACAACACAGTTCAGACACTAAACATATGCATAAAAGAAATGTTTAACTACAGAATTATGATCGAGCATATTATCACAGGTTAATAAGTACTTTTGTTGGTCCGCAACTCCTGTAGTATTTGGCGCTGGACATTGAAACCTGTAACACATTTTAGACATGCGTTTAAGATGTGCATACAGGAACCAGAATTTTGATCCAGCCCCTTATTGCAGAATTATGCCATCTGAAACGATGTATACATTTTGGCCATGTGTTTCTTGGAGAATATTCAGTTTCTAGAATGTCTGCATGGCTACTGCATATGCCAAACAAATTACTCATCTAGTGAGGCATATGACAGGGACACTCATCACCTTATGTGATTGTCTTGTTTATTGCACCAAGCGTGTACAAGGCGGTGTCGCAAAGAATACAAAGCCTTAATTTCATATTAAATCATCTAAATATCTAGAATTGGAGCTAAAAGCTTCAATAATTCCAGATTGGTTATCAATGGAAAGCGACAACATGAAGTCTCTTTCATAACAATACAAGAACAGATCAGCCACAAGAGGTGCGCAATTCGTACCCATCGGAATACCCACAAATTGTCTAAATAACTTAGTACCGAATCTAATATAAATAGTGTCAAGTAGAAAGGTGAGGGCATCACACACTTTCTGACATGACCAAAGTGTATAATTCTTATGCTCTTTAGAAGTGAAAAATGCATTTCTGACATTACATGCAAGATAGAGAGAATCTTCTCTGTGAAAAGCCCATTCAATTAAATCATTTAGCTTTTCTTTTATAAGATTATGAGGAAGTGTAGTGTAAAAAGTGGAAAAATCGTAAGTAGACAGACTTGAAGCACGAAAATGTCTGGATTTCAATTTATTTAAAACCTCATTCGAATATTTTATAGACCAAAACAGATTTCTTCCTGATCTTTCAAAGACTTTATCACAATATTTAATCACCTGCGTTTTAGTAGCAGTAAGACAGAAAGTTAATAATTTAGAAAGTTCAGTGGTAGTGCAAGAGCTAGAATTTGCAATAAACCGTGCTTTGTAAAGTATTTTATGAAGTTTTGGTAACCAGTATAGCGTAGGAAGCTTGTCTTGGCCTTCGTTAATACACACAGCAAATTTGGTGGCTGAATGACAAACATGTTTATCTACTAGAGCTCTCTCTTCAGCTAAGCCTTTTAGTTCAAAAACGTTTAACTGACCATTCCAAAGTAATTCTCATGGTGTAAGTTTGACTTTGCATATATTGCAAATATACGTAATACATTTTTATGTGATAGCCGTTCGGCCATTTTGTGGGAAAGTTATTGTCCTTTTGGCTTTCCGCAAATGACGTTATAATTATGGTGCAATTGTTTTATGTTTGTGTTTCTTGCCCGTTGATGTCTGTGATGGTCTATATGAGGTGAGGGTATCGATAGCTGATCATTGCATTCATTCTATTTTACAGCGTCTGTTAGACCATGTGATTGTTTTATATTTCATAAGGTATTGTAAAGAAGAAGTACAACAAAGATCAAGAATCGATAAAATTAACTTACTCCACCCATCAAAGACACCAAAGGGAAAGAAACACAAACATGAAGCGACCAGACCATAATGGAAACCTAACAAAGGAAGGCCATACGGACAGTTACTTTCCCGCAAAATGGCCAAATGGCCATCTAAAATAAAAATACACAAGTGATACACCCAGTTAGTAACAAACAACAACATAAAGAGACCGCCACAGAAGAACCGCTTTGGAACGGTCAGTGGAATTGTGAGTGGAAAGAATTCCACTGGGGGGGGGGGGCTTAAATCGATTTTATATGGCTATATTCCTCGCCCTTACCTCTATCGCGGTATACACTAATTTGGTTTAGTCCGCATGAAGGCTTTCTAACTCATCAGTGCAACATCTCCGAGAACATACAAATAAAAAAACTACAGAGATGAAACAAGGTTGAGGACTCGACAGCATACAACAACATAATTGCAGGAGCAAAAGAAAACAAACAGTTAGACTCCAATGGGCCCGACTAAAGACTGAGCATCAGGCGCCAACCAACATAAAGAATACTAAAATAAAATTCCATCTATGTGTTTACGCTGGAACCGTCATATAATCTTAGGACCGACCCACCGGTGCGCAATCAAAGGGGGAAGCAAAGTTGCTAACCGCAAAGTAGAAGTAAAACAAAGATCAGGAATCGATACAATTAACTTTCTCCACCCATCAAAGACACCAAATGGAAAGAAACACAAACATGAAGCGACCAGACCATAATGGAAACCTAACTGTGGCGGTTTATTTATGTTGTTGTTTCTTACTTACTGTGTTTATCATTTGTGCCTTTTTATTTTGGATGGCAATTTGGCCATGCTGTGGGAAAGTAACTGGCCTTATGGCCTTCCTTTGTTAAGGTTTCCATTATGTTCTGGTCGCTTTATGTTTGTGTTTCTTTCTAACAGCATTTAGTGAATTGACGAGATCCAATACCTGCATCTCCAGAATATCCTGACACTGTAAGTCTGTAATTGTCAGAGGTATTTCCTACTATGAATGTATGATATTTTGCGTACCGCCTGTTTCCACTAAAGTCTTCTAGATCAATTCTCAGCTCAAAATACCCCTTTGACAATATCGTAGACATATGGATATTGCCTAAGGAAAAAAAGAGAAAAATAATCTTTGTCTGTTTCAGCAAGTAAGACAAAATACTACGCAATATCTAATCTAAATTGGATAGATTTACACCTCAGCACATGAAAGCCCGAAAGCAGATTATGTTTCCTATCGTTTAACCAAACCAAAAAAGTTCATTTTTAGTTTTTATCAAAACAGAATTTTAGTCAATGAACAACGAATTCTCGGAACGAATACTTGTCGCAACTTTTAATAATGCAAAGTACTCTAAACGAATGGACCCATACATTTAAACTGTTTGATGAAAAAAACTCTATGCATGTACAGTTTGGCGCAAGTTCCGTATTTTGCATCCAAATTCTAATCATTCCCAATGCTGTTTACTGGTGCTTCAAAACACTACCGTCGTATGAACTTTAATACGGCTGGTCAAACGCTTGATCGCGACGGAAGTAGCGGCGAGTATTGTGGCCACGTAAAATCGATCTAAGCCCCCCCCCCTCCACCAAGTGGAATTATTTTCACTGACCGTTTCAAGGCGGTTCTTCTGTCGCGTTTTTTTTATGGCTTGTTTTTGAGTGTTTGTATCGCTTATATTATTTTGTTTTTGATAGCCAATTGACCATTTTATGGGAAAGTAACTGTCCTTTAGGCTTTCCGCTATTGATATTTCCATTAGGGTCTAGTTATTTCATGTTTGTGTTTCTTTCCCTTTGGTGTCTCTGATGGGAGCTGTGGGATAATTGTATCGATTCCTGATCATTGCCTTTACTTCTATTTTCTAATGCCAATTCGTCAGCCTCGATAGCGCAGTGGTTAACGCGTTCGACTCATATCGAGAGGTTGTGCGTTCGAATCCGGCACCCGGTATCGAGGCGTGTCCTTGGGCAAGACACGTAATGAAACTGCCTCACTCTTCTCAGGTGTAAATGGGTAGCAGTGGTGTAATAGTCACTGCCCCTCTCTCTCTCTCTCTCGCGTGTGAACACAATAAGTGTTCGAGAGCGATTAAATAAGTTTGAAGCTTCCATCGCAATCGAACTAAAATAAATTAGTATAAACTAAATGCAAATTCTTCCGTCTGTTATGCGCCAATGCCGCGTTGTGCTTTTTTTTTTTTTTTTTCAGTCTTGCTTCAGTCTCCCTGTCCTACATCATAGTGTAGTTTATATTTTCTTGTGCTTTGGGATCATTGATTCCATTCTGGTATTTTGAAAATTATAGGGTCACTGATGATGCCTAATTGGCGAAAACTACCTAGTCTGGCCCAGAAAAAAAATGTACATTCCATGTTTGCTAGTTCTGTGGTGTATTCCTTGCTTCCAAAAGATAACTCTTTTATAGAACATAATTGACCTACACTCTTTTGAATACCGCGACGAGCCAGAAATGGTCCAGTGATATTCCTAAACGAGCATTTGTGATCACAGTGGACTTAAGACGTGGATTAACAGTATGAGCAAAGTTTCAAAACGAAACCTGTAATATCTTATATGGCTCATTGCCAAATATTAATACCCCCGGAAACAAAGTTTAAACCCCCGGAAACGAAGTTTGTGGGGTATTAATGGTGGCAGTTTATATTCCCGTTTGTCTGTCTGTCTGTTTGTTCGTTTGTTTGTTTCGTTATTTGTTTGTCACTCCTCTTGCAATACCTAATGAAATTTTACGTATTTATAAAGGATACGGTGCAGAGGTGCAGTGAACAAGACCATAACTCTATCTGCAATATAAGCGGAGTTTTTGGAATTTGTATTTTTGTTCAGAATTTAGTCCGAATAAAAGCTGTATGATGGCGTACCCCCACATCAACAGGTGTGTGCAATTAACGCCCTCAAGAATTCAAATTTGCATAGTAAAAGTCGTGTTTGATCTCCGATAGACTAAACTGCGCTACCGCGGAGGAATAGCAGACAGATCCTCTGACAGTTCTAGTTTCAATTGCGAAATGCGTGATAATGACCGAACGCTACGATATCATCTACTTATAGATTTACCAAGTAATCTGTGTTTGAAATGACAGATTCACATTTCCTTTTTATTGTTTTTTTTTTCTTTATAGTTTGCAAAATGGTTGTCGGAATGTTTGAAAGACTGTCAGAATATCTCCATATAACATTCTTTTACTTTAGAAGCATTGACATTGGTCGTTTTGCTGTCAAACACATGGTTTAGATAGCGTTTCCGAAATTGCATTTTAAATTGTCTTCGAAACTATTAAAATAAAACATCTTTCTTGTGTAAAAAGATCTGGTTCAACATAGACTGCGTGCATGGGAATCAACGTTATCACGGAACAACCTTACTTTCCTCTTAAATTTTACGCCGGCGAGTCGGGCCTCAGACTCTATGACAGCTCCGGCCTATAGATGTTTACATATGTTGGTTGGTGTCTGATGTTTGTCTATGTTCAGGCCCACTAAACCAACTTTGCTTTAGCATTTCACTTATTTGATCCTATCAAGTCCTTATCATTGTTTCATCTCTTTATTTGTTTGATTTGTATCACTTCAGAGTTGTTGAACAGTTAGGTTAGCAAAACAGAAGTGAGGACAATGATCAGGAGTCGATACAATTAACCCAGAGCTCCTATCAGATACACCAAAGGGAAAGAAGCACAACCACGAAACAACTAGACCGTTATGGGAACATCAATAGCGGAAAGCCAAAAGGACAGTTACTTTCCCACAAAATAGCCAATTGGCTATCCAAAAAAACTAATATAAGAGACACAAACACTCAAAGACAATCCATAAAAAATAATCCGCGACAGAAGAACCCTTCCCTAGGAATAAGTTTGTCATTTTTATATCATTTGAATATTGTTATAAGCCACGGGAAACGGTTGTAGCTAAGCTAAACCCCGTGTAATGTATTTCGTTTAACCGTTCCAAGGCGGTGCTTTTATTGTGGCGTATTTTGGCATTGGTTATCTTTGTATGTAGGCAGTGGTAATATCGTTTTGTTTAAGATAGACGTCCGGCCAATTTATGTAAACTGTACTTTGGGCTTTTTCCTTGCATTAAGATGCCGTTGCTTTATGTACTTGAAGTAGTAGAAGCAGCAGCAGAAGTAGTACAGGTCAAAGTGGTAGTAGTAGTAGTATTTGGTATCAGAGATTTAAATTTACATTAAAGTTAGTATGGATGGCTAAATATACATACACATATAACAAGATGGCCATGATGGCCCTGGATCACTCACCTGATCCATAGTGTAACAAGTGGGCACTAGAGAGGGCCATTATTGGCCCCAGTACTATAATTTGCATCATCTTGAGGGAGGGATAAAAGGTGAAGCTTCATACCAAATATCAAAGACCGGAGCCTTCTGGTTTCAAACAAGAAAACGTGTTCCTTATAAAGTCAAAATAAAACATGTGGGCCACGGGGCCTGTCCATTTTGGCCCAAGGGCTATAATTTGAACAGCATTAAATATCAAACACCTGAGCCTTCTAGTTTCAGACAAGAAGACTTTTAAAAGTTTTCCCTATATACATATAAGTCAATGTAAAACCAAAAGAGCTCCAGGGCGGGGGCATTTTTGGGCCTAGGGCTATAATATGAACAATCTTGGTAGAGGTCCACTAGCTGAAGCTACACACCAAATATCACAGACTTTGGTCTGGCGGTTTCAGAGGAGAAGATTATTTAAGATTTTTCCTATATAAGTCAATGTAAAACCAAAGGACCCCGCGGCGGGGGCATTTTTGGTGCAATTGCTATATAATTTGAACAATCTTGGTAGAGGTCCATAAGCTGAAGCTACAGATCAAATATCAAAGACGTGGGCTTTGTGGTTTCAGAGGACAAAAATTTTTAAGATATTTCCAATATATGTCACTATATAACTAAAGGGGCCCGGGCGGGGGAGGGGGCATTTTTTGCCCAGGGCAATACTTTGAACAATATTGGTAGAAATTTACATGGTAGATGTCCACTAGATAAAGCTACACGCCAAATATCAAAGACCTTGGCCATGCGGTTTCAGAGGAGAAGATTTTTTAAGATTTTTCCTATATAAGTCAATGTAAAATCAAAGGGCCCCGCGTCGAGGGTTTTTTTGGTGCAAGGGCTATATATAATTTGAACAATCTTGGTAGAAGTCCACTAGATGAAGGTACACACCAAATATCAAAGAAGTGGGCTTGGTGGTTTCAGAGGAAAAGAATTTTTAAGATATTTCCTATATATGTCAATGTAAAACTAAAGGGGCCCGGGGCGGGGGAGGGGGCATTTTTGCCCCAGGGCTTTAGTTTGAACAATACTGATAGAAGTCTACAAGACGAAGCTACACATTACGAAAACACGCCTATACCAATACACTGTAACCTTTATCGCCGAAAAAATGAAAATTTTAAGATGAAAAACTGTGATATTTTTATTATTTCTGCTCAAAATATAGATTGTGGGTACTCGTAAGAACCGCCTCATTGAGGCTGTTCTAACGTTTACCAACATTCTATATTTTAGAGCAAATAAGGTATACCCCTGTAAACCCCAGTTTCACTATATAAAAGTAGGGTTCGCGGGGGTCAAACTTATATAGGCGTGTTTTCGTGATGAATCCAAATATCAAACACCTGAACCTTCTGGTTTCAGACAAGAATATTTTTAAAGGTTTTTCCTTTATAAGTCAATGGAAAACCAAAGGGCCCAGGGGCGGGGGCATTTTTGGTCCCATAGCTATTATTTGAACAATCTTGGCAGAGGTCCAGTAGATGACGCTACACACCAAATATCAAAGACCTGGGCCCTGCGGTTTCAGAGTAGAAGATTTTTTTAAAGATTTTCCTAGATAAGTCGATGTAAAACGATGGGCCCCGGGGCGGGAATATTTTGGCCTAGAGCTATGATTTGAACAATCTGGATAGAGGTCCACAAGACGAAGCTTCGTACCAAATATCAAATACATGAGCCTCCTGGTTTAAGCCAATAGATTTTAAAGGATTTCCCTATATAAGTCAATGTAAAAACCAAAGGGCCCAGGGCCGGGGGCATTTTTGGCCCCAGGGCTATAATTTGAACAATCTTGGTAGAGGTCCAGTATATGAAGCTACACTCCAAATATCAAAGACCTTGGTCTTGTGGTTTGAGAGGTGAAAATTTTTCCTATATAAGTCAATGTAAAACCAAACCGCCCCGGGGCGAAGGCATATTGGTCCCAGGGCTATAATTTGAACAATCTTGATAAAGGTCCACAAGTCGAAGCTTCATACCAAAAATCAAACAAATGAGCCTTCTGGTTTCAGACAAGAAGAGTTTTCAAGCTTTTCCCTATGTAAGTCTATGTAAAGCCAAAGGGCCCCGGGGCGGAGGCATTTTGGCCCCAGGACTATAATTTGAACAAACTTGGTAGAGTTCGATTAGATGAAGCTTTACACCGAATGTCGAAGGCCTTAGCCTTGCGGTTTCAGAGAAGAAGATTTTTTTAAGTTTTCATCAAAAAATTATTTTTGGCTCCCGTGACCAATATGCGCAATTGACCGGAACCATTTGAACAACATTTAAAAGGGGACCATCCACGAATCATTCCTGTGAAGTTTGGTCAAAATCCGATCAGTGGTTTAGGAGGGGATGTCGATTGAAGAAATTGTTTACGGACGGAAGCACGCACGCACGCACGACCGACGGACGACGGACGAAAAATGATCCCAAAAGCTCATCTTGTCATTACATGAATTACACAATTGAAGGCAATGATCAGGAATCGATATAATTACCACACACCTCCAATCCACGGCACCAAAGAGAAAGAAACACGAACCTATAATAACATAGCTGTAATGAAAATATCACCATTGGAAAGCCAAAAGGAAAGTTATGTTGCCACAAAATGGCCAAACGGCTATTCAAAATAAAAATACACAAAGAACATCTATAATAATTATTAATAATAAAGAAGCCAAGGCAATTATCAGTAACCGATACAACTACCCTATATCTCACATCAAAGACAATGAAGAGACAGAAACACGAACATGAAATAAATAAACCATAATGAAACCATATCTAGCGGAAAGCAATACGGACAGTTACTTTCACACAAATTATGGCACTAGGTGGGCGACTTGATCTTTACCTGCCAGAACCTACCGTTTTTGGATTTACGTTTTTCTATTGCAGAAGGGTTTGTTTCTTGCAATATTTATGATAAACGCGATGATTTTGATTTTAAGATTGTAAATTCTCTTTTTTATTATGGTGTTTATATTTCGCAATTAATTCGATTTGCCAGAGTGTGTAGCCATGTAACTGACTTCAACGCTCGTAATAAATTCTTTACTGCTAAACTTCTTAATCAGGGTTATCGGTACCATAAACTAGCAAAGCCTTTTCAAAATTTTATACAGTTTAACGTCATTCTGATTTAATTTCAAAATTTAATATTGGACTTAAATCTCTTCTGCAAAAAGGTCTATCGGAACCCGAATTTTATGGTGACTTAGAAATAAATTCAGAAAAATATATAGCCGCAATGACTTCAGCACCCAATTTCGTAAACTTTTTCTTCGATATAAAAAGATTGGGTACAACATAAATGTTATACGACAGACTGCATGCATGGTAGTTAACTCAATCATGGTTGACAACTTTGCTTCCGTCTTTAATTGCATGCCGATGGGTCAGATCTTTGCTTCTATGACTGTTCTAGCGGAAAGGCTTACAGAAAATTAGAGAAAACCTTATTCTCTGTAATGTTGGTTTGGTGCCTGATACTCTGTCTCTGTCGGGCCCATCGGAGTCTATCTGCTGGTTTTCTTTTGCTCCAGCGTTTCTGTGATTTCTTGCTGTCGAGTCCTCACCGTTGTTTCATATCCGTGGTTGTTTGATTTTTTTTTTGTGTGTGTTCACCGAGATGTTGCGCTGATAGATTATGAGGCCATCATGCGGACTGTACAAAATCATTTGTTTAAATCGCGATGGATGTAAGGGCGAGGATTGTGGGCACGTAAAATCGATTTAAGCCCCTCAATGGAACTCGTTTCACTGATCGTTCCACGGCGTTTTTTCTGTGGCGGTTTATTTTTGTTATGGTATGTCTTTAAGTGCTTTATCGCTTACACTATTTTATTTTGGATAGATAATTGGCCATTTTGTGGGAATGTACTTTCCGCTATTGATGCTTCCATTAGGGTATGTTGTTTCATGTTTGTGTTTCGTTACCTTCGGTGTCTCTGATGGGAGCTGTGGGTTAAATGTATCGATTCCTGATCATTGCCTTCACTTCTGTGTAAGTCCCCGTCAACATTATTTATATTTTTGGAGACGTTGCTTCCAATTATGTGGGACTTTTACCCGACATTGAGATGCAATGACATCTAAATCCCTGCGACCTAACCAAATGGGTTAATATGTAGGGACGGCCCGACTGGCATGCCTTTGCCTGGGCAGGCTTAGGCCCCTAAGCGGTTTACCAGTACTCATGTGCGGTCAGTTTTATCTCTGCGAGGAAGCATCATGCAGCCAAATCTATTTCTTCATGCCCCGATGGGCGTAAGTGACCAGAACTGATTTAAGTCCAACATTAAATTTTGAAATTAAATCGGAATGACGTCTATAAAATGTAGAAAAGTTTTTGCGTAGTTTATGATATCGATAACCCTGATTAAGAAGTTAGCATTTTTAAATGGATTTTACTTGGCCACAATTTTCGCTCTTGCTTCTGTCGTAGCTAAGCCATGTTTTCAGTCCGCGAGAAGGATTTCTGAATCATCTGTGCAACTCCGAGGAAAAAAACACATTCAAATGGATTTCTACATCATCAGTGCATAATCTCCGATGAAACAACGTTCAAATACGCCCCCCACACACTCATCGGGGCTTGATGAAATAGATCGGATGCATGTTGCTTCCATGCAGAGCAAAAAACGACGGTACACGAGAACTTATAAACCGCTTAGAGGATCAAAGCTTGACCACGCAAAGTGGTGCCAGTCGGACCGCCCATGCTTTAACCCCTATTGGTTTTCACTTGACGACAGGGCTTGAGATGTCATTTCATCTCAATATCGGGTAAAAGACCAACAAAACTTGAAATAACGTCCCAAAATGACCTATACAGTGTTTGCCGTTTTGTGGGAAAGTTACTGTCATTTTGGCTTTCCGCTGTTGATGTTTCCATTTGGGTCTGTGGATTCATGTTTGTGTTTCTTTCCCTTTGGTGTCTCTGATGGGAGCTGTGGTTTAATAAGCATCGATTCGTGATCATTGCTTTCACTTCTATTTAACTGATAATTAGAGAGAATCAAATTCTATGTAATGTTGGTTGATGCCCATCGGAGTCTAACTGTCGGTTTACTTTTTGCTCCAGCATTTCAGTGGTCTCTTGCTGACGAGTCCTCACCGTCGTTTCATCTCTATAGTTGTTTGATTTTGTGTTCACGGAGATGTTGCACTGATGAGTTAGGAGGCCTTCATGCGGACTGAACAAATAAAATTATTTGTTTAAATCACGACGGACGTCAGGGCGAGGATTGTGGCCGCGCGAAGTCGATTAGCATTTTAGACAGCCTGGTTCTGTTTATACCTACCAAGCCAAAATTCTCCTGCTAAATCACCAAAACCGTTTTCATAATCCTCCCAGCCTCTGTAAAAATTTTCTGAGCCGTCGTGTCGCCGATGAAAAACCTGGAAAGACAGCGTATATTTCATCAAATAAATACAGAATATGTTAACACCATTATACGTTCTTCGAATACTGTTTCTTTAATTGCTTTCATTTCTATTTTTTAACAACATTTTAAAGGTCACAAAAACTAACATTGTTTTTTCATCCAATACATTCTGCAGGGGACTTTTTATGGGTAAGTAACTGACCTTCTGGCTTTACGCTCCACTTATGACCTTTAATTAATGGTGAAACTGTTCAGTGTTGTTTTTTCTTTCCCTTTGATGTCTTGGGTTGGGGTTCAAAGGCATTTGACCTGACCATTGTGTTCACTTCTATTTTCAACCTTAGCATCTAATCTTAAAATATCTTAAAATACCTTTGCTTGGCCCTAAATTGATGAGCTGCGCTTTATCAGATACATATAATATACTATATTTTCTCAAACATTTCGAAAGATAGTTGCCGGGGAAACGTAGAAGTGAAGGCAATGATCATGAATCGATGCAATTACCCACAGTTCCCATTAGAAACACCAGAGGGAAGGAAACACAAGCATGAAATAATTAATTGAAACATTAAAAGCGGAAAGCCGAAAGGACAGTTACTTTCCCACAAAATGGCCAAGTGGTTATCCAAAACAAGCGATATACACACTTCGGCCCCCGCCCATCGGGGCTTGAAGAAATAGATGGACTGCATGATGCTTCCACGCAGAGCTGAAACCGACCCGCACACGAGTACTGGTAAACCGCTTAGAGGATCTAAGCCTGCCCAGGCAAAGCGGTGAGAGTCGGCCCGTTCATGCTAATAAACCCTATTGGTTTCATTGGCTGGCAGGTTTTGAGATGTCATTTCATCTCAAGGTCGGGTAAAAGGCCCACAAAATTGGAAGCAACGTCTCCAAAATGACCTTTAAATGGTTGACGGGGACATTAAACCTCTAATCAAACAAACACACTCAGAGACCAACAGTAACAAAGATAAACCGCTGCAGAAGAACCGCTTTGGAACGGTCAGTGAAAAGAATTCCACTAAGTGGGAGGGGGTTGGGCTTAAATCTATTTTACGCGGCCATATTCGTCGCCCTTACTTCCGTCGTGATTTAGACCCAAAGATAAACCATAACAAAAATAAACCGCGACAAAAGAACCGCCTTGGAACGGTCAGCGGAAACGAATTCCACTTGGGGGCTTAAATCGATTTTACGTGGCCCCAATTCTCGCCCTTACTTCCGTCGCCATTTAGACAAATAATTTGTACAGTCCGCATGAAGGCCTCCTAACTCATTAGTGCAACATCTCCTTGGACACAAATAATCAAACAACCACAGAGGTGAGACAACGATGAGGACTCGACAGCAAGAAACCACTGAAATGCTGGAGCAAACGAAAACCAACAGTTAGACTCCGATGGGCCCGACCAGAGACAGAATATCAGGCATCAACCAACATTACCTTGAATTAGATCTCTCTAATTCTCAATAAGCCGTTACGTTGGAACCGCCATAGAATCTGAGGCCTGGCCCACCGGCGTGCAATTAAAGAGGGAATCAAAGTTGTCAACAGTGATTGGGTTAACTACCATGCATGCAGTCTGTCGAATAACATTTATGTTGTACCCATATAACCCTGATCAAGAAGTTTAACAATTAACAATTTATTACAAGTGTTGAAGTCAGTTACATGACTAGACAGTCTGGCAAATAGTATTAATTGCGAACTATAAACGACATTGGATGCCGCAAGAGGTACATCACCATCCAATAAAGGAAAATTTACAATCTCAAAGTCAAAACAATCGCGTTTATCATAAATTTTACAGAAAACAAACTCATCTGCAATAGATAGACGTAAATCCAAAACGGGGCCTCGGTATCAAACCGTCGAAATTGTTTTTGTTCATATTTAATACATCATCCAAGTATCTAGAAGTCGAGCTAAAGGTTTCAATGGTTTTAGATTGGTTTTCAACGGGTAGGGACATCATGAAGTTTCTTTTATAACAAATAAGAGCAGATCAGCGACAAAGGAGTGCCCAATTCTTACCCATCGGAATACCCTACCATTTGTTTAGATAGCTGGGCAACAAATCTTATGTAAATATTGTCAAGTAGAACGGTGTGAACTTCACACACTTTCTCTGTTTCAGATTTTCAAACATATCATACTGACTTTTTTTTTACTTTTAATATCCTCATAATTCTTCATGTCGTTTAACCATTAACCGCTTGACGCTTATGACACACAAAGAGGGTTGACGCGTCGTTAAACACGAAATCATCATCATCATTCACAGACTTTCTGACACGACCATAAAGTATAATTTTTATGCTCTTCCGAATTGACAAAACATTTCGTACATTATATGCAGGATATGAAATGTCCATTCAGTTAAACCATTAAGTTTTTCTTTTATATCATTGTGAGGACGTGTAGTGTAAAGGGTGGAAAAATCGTAAGTAGACAGACTTGAAGCACGAAAACGTCTGCATTTCAATTTATTTAAAACTTCATTAGATTTTTTTTTATATACCAAAACAGATTTCGCCCTGAAATTTCAAAGATGTTGTCGAAATATTTAATAACATGTTTTTATGGCAGTAAAACATGAAGTTAATAATTTGGAACGTTCAGTGGTTTTACAAGAGCTTGAATTTGCAATAAAACGTGCTTTGTATGGTCTTTCATGAAGCTTAGGTAACCAATATGACGTAGGAAGGTTGTCTTGGCCATCTGTAACACAAACAGCAAATTTGGTGGCTGAATAACAAATGTGGTTATCAACTACAACCCTCTCTACAGCAAAAATGCTGCAGTTTATAGGCCTCAGTACCAGCAAGCTCTTTCTGAATAGTGTTAACATAGTGAAGCTGTCAAACAACGGCCACATAGTACTCGGCCTTGTCTGCGCAAGCCAAAACAAACTTCAAAATTATTAACTTCCTGTCTTACTGCTATTAAAGCGCATGTGATTAAATATTGTGATAAAGTCTTTGAAAGATCAGGAAGAAATCTGTTTTGGTCTATAAAAAATTCGAATGAGGTTTTAAATAAATTGAAATCCTCACATTTTCGTGCTTCAAGTCTGTCTACTTACGATTTTCCACCCTTTACCCTACACTTCCTCATAATCTTATAAAAGAAAAGCTAAATGATTTAATTGAAAGGGTTTTTCACAGAGAAGATTCTCTCTATCTTGCATGTAATGTCAGAAATGCATTTTTCACTTCTAAAGAGCAGAAGAATTATACACTTTGGTCTTGTCAGAAAGAGTGTGATGCCCTCACCTTTCTACTTGACAATATTTATATTAGATCCGGTACTAAGTTATTTAGACAAATTGTGGGTATTCCGATGGGTACGAATTGCGCACCTCTTGTGGCTGATCTGTTCTTGTATTGTTATGAAAGAGACTTCATGTTGTCGCTTTCCATTGATAACCAATTTGAAATTATTGAAGCTTTTAGCTCCACTTCTAGATATTTAGATGATTTATTAAATATTGATAATACCTATTTCGATGGGTTGATCCGTCAGATTTACCCCCAGAACTTCAGTTAAATAAAGCAAGTTCTTCTGATACCGAGGCCCCGTTTTTGGATTTACATCTTTCTATTGTAGATGGGTTTGTTTCGTGCAAAATTTATGATGACTTTGATTTTGAGATTGTAAATATTCCTTTTTTGGATGGTGATGTTCCTCGTGCGCCATCCTATGGCGTTTATATTTCGCAATTAATTCGATTTGCTAAAGTGGGTAGTCATGTAACTGACTTCAACACTCGTAATAAATTATTAACGGCTAAACTCCTTAATCAGGGTTATCGGTACCATAAACTACGCAAAGCCTTTTCAAAATTTTATAGACGCCATTCTGATTTAATTTCAAAATTCAATATTGGACTTAAATCTCTTCTGCAACAAGGTCTATCGGAACCCGAATTTTATGGTGACTTAGAATATAAATTCAGAAAAATATATAACCGCAATGACTTCAGCACCCAATTTCGTAAAATCATTCTTCGATATAAAAATATTGGGTACAACATGGATGTTATACGACAGACTGCATGCATGGTTGTTAACCCAATCACGGTTGGCAACTTTGCTTCCCTGTTTAATTGCACGCCGGTGGGTCAGGCCTCAGATTCTATGACGGCTCCAACGTAAAGGCTTATGGAGAATTAAAAAGATCTAATTCAAGGTAATGTTGGTTGGTGCCTGATGCGCTGTCTCTGGTCGGGCCCATCGGAGTCTAACTGTTGGTTTTCTTTTGCTCCAGCATTTCAGTGGTTTCTTGCTGTCGAGTCCTCACCGTTGTCTCACCTCTGTGGTTCTTTGATTTTTTGTGTTCACGGAGATGTTGCACTGATGAGTTAGGAGGCCTTCATGCGGACTGAACAAATTATTTGTCTAAATCGCGACGGAAGTAAGGGCGAGGATTGTGGCCACGTAAAATCGATTTAAGGCCCCCAGTGGAAAACTTTCCACTGACCGTTCCAAGGCGGTTCTCCTGTGGCGGTTTTAAATTATTTATGGTGTTGTTTTTTACTTACTGTGTGTATCTCTTGTGTTTTTTTTTTATATTTTGGATGGCCATATGGCCATTTTGTGGGAAAGTAACTGTCCTTATGGCCTTCCTTTGTTTAGGTTTCCATTATGGTCTGGTCGCTTAATGTTTGTGTTTATTTCCCTTTGGTGTCTTTGATGGGTGGAGTAAGTTAATTGTATCGATTCCTGATCTTTATTTTACTTCTACTTTTCACATGAACTTCTTGAATACCTAGTTTAAGGTGACGTAAAGAGGTCTTAGGTTTAGGTGGGGGGAAAAAGTTCGTATTTTGAGGGTAGAAAGAAATGCGTAAGCAGAAAGCCAAAAGGACAGTTACTTTCCCACCAAAAAAAAAACAACTGGCTATCCGAATCAAAACATACAAGCGATACAAAAACAGAGAGACAAACCATAACAAAAATAAACCGCGACAGAAGAACCGCCTTGGAACGGTAAGTGAAACGAATTCAACTGGGTGTCTGAAATCGATTTTACGCGGCCGCAGTTCTCGCACTTACTTCCGTCGCAATTTATACATTCATGATTTGTCCAGTCCGCATGAAGGCCTCCTAATCTATCAGTGCAACACCTCCGAGTACACAGACAGGAAACAACGCTGAGGACTCGACAGAAAGAAACCAATGAAATACTGAAGCAAATGAAACCCAACAGTTGACTCCGATGGGCGCAACTAGAGACAGAGCAACAGGAATCAACCAACATTATACAAAATTCTATTAGTTCTGAGTAAGCCTTTAGGAGGCTTTCATGCGACGGAAGTAAAGACAAGAATTTTAGCTGCGTAAAATCGATTTAAGCCCCTCCCCCCACCCAAGTGGAATTCGGTTCACTAACCGTTCCTAGGCGATCCTTCTGTTGCGGTTTATTTTTGTTATGGTTTGTCTTTTGAGTGTGTGTATCGCTTATATTGTTTTTTTTTTTTTTTGGATAGCCAATTGGTCATTTGTTGGAAAGTAATTGTCCTTTTGGCTTTCCGCTATTGATGTTTCCGTTAGGGTCTGGTTGTTTCATGCTTGTGTTTCTTTCCCTTTTGTGTCACTGATGGGAGATATGGATTAATTTAATCGATTCCTGATCTTTGCCTTTACATCTATTTTACGCTGGAACTGTCATAGAATATAAGGCTTGATCCACCGCCGTGCAAATAAAGAGGGAAGTTCTTCAACCGTGATTTGGTTAACTATCATACAAGTAGTCTGTCGTGTAACATTTGTGTTCCACTCAATATGTTGATATCGTAGAAACGTTTTACAAAATTGGGTGCTGAAGTCTTTACAAGTATAATGTTTCTGAATTAATGTACTAAGTCACTATAAAATTCGGGTTCCGATAGACCTTGTTGCAGAAGAGATTTAACTCCAACATTGAATTTTGAATTTAAATCGAAATGACGTCTCTATAATTTTGAGAAAGATTTCATGTTTTCCAGTTCTGTGGTGTGTTCGTTGCTTCCAAAGGATAACCCTTTTATAAAACATATTTGACGTCACTGCAGCTGGTGTCTGGGAATGTGTGGCGGCCGTAAAGGGTCTCCTTGCCTACATCATAGTGTAGTTTATATTTTCTTGTCCTTTGGTGCCATTGATTCCATTGTGGAATTTTGAAAATATTTTAAGGTCACTGATGAGGCCTAATTGGCCGAAACTGGCTAGTCTGGCCCAGGATGCCATGTACACTTCATGTTTTCCTGTTCTGTGGTGTGTTCGTTGCTTCCAAAGGATAACCCTTTTATAGAACATATTTGGGTAGTTTATGATACCGATAACCCTGATTAAGAAGTTTAGCAGTTAACAATTTATTACGACTGTTGAAGTCAGTTACATGACTAGACACTCTGACAAATCGAATTTATTGCGAAAAGACAGCCATAGGATGCCGCACGAGGAACATCTCCATCCATGAAAGGAAAATTTCAAAACCATAATCACGCATTTATCATAAAATTTGCAGGAGAAAAATCCATCTACAATAGATAGATGTAAATCTAAAAAAGGGGCCTCGGTATGAGAAGAATTTGCTTTATTTAACTGAAGTTCTAATGGGTAAATTTGACTGATCAAACCGTCGAAATAGTTAATTTCAATATTTAATAAATCATTCAAACATCCAGAAGTCGTGCTAAAGGCGTGAATGATTTCAGACTGGTTTTAAACGGAAAACGACATCATGAAGTCGCTTCCATGACAAAATAAGAATAGATCAGCCACAAGGGGTGCGCAATTCGTACCAGTCGGAATACCTGCAATTTGTCTAAATAGTTTAGTACCAAATCTTATGCAAATATTGACAAGTAGAAATATGCGAACTTCACAAACTTTCTACCATGACCATAAAGTATAATTGTTATGCTCCTCAGAAGTGACATAAAGCAGTTCTTTCATCACATGCAGGATAGAGGGAATCTTATCTATGAAATGTTTATTTAGTTAAATCATTAAGTTCTTTCTTTGATAAGATTATGAGGAAGTGTTGTGTAAAGGGTGAAAAAGCATAGGTAGACAGACGTGAAACACGAAAACGTCTGCATTTCAATTTATTTAAAATATAAGTGAAGGAACTGACCATGAATCGATACAATTAACCCGGCACATCTCCCATCAGAGACACCAAAGGCAAAGCAACACAAATACTGGACAACTAGACCCTAATGGTAACATCGATAGCGGAAAGACAAAAGAAAAGATACTTTTCAACAAAATAGCCAATTGGCTTCCAAAAAGAAAAAAATACAAGTGATACACACACTTAGAGACAAACCATAACAAAAATAAACATGAAGACAGAACAACCGCCTTCGATCGGTCAGTGAAACGAATTCCATTGGTGACGGGGGGGGGGGGGGGTGGGGGGGGGGGCTTGAGTCGATTATACGCAGCCGTAATCCTCGACCTTCAGTCGCGATTTAGACATGATTTGTTCAGTCCGCGTGTAAGCCTCTTAGCTCATCAGTGCAACGTCTCCGAGATCACACAAAAAAGAACAACCACAGAGATGAAATAACGGTGTGGACTCGACAGCAAGAAACCTTGAAATACTGGAGCAAATGAAAACCAACAGTTAGACTCCGATAGGCGCAACCAGAGACAGAGCATCAGGCACCAACCAACATTACATAAAATTAAATTCTCTCTTATTCTCAGTAAGCCTTTACGCTGGAATCGTCATAAAATCTGAGGCCTGACTCACCGGCTTGCAATTAAAGAGGGAAGCAAAGCTGTCAACCGTGATTGCGCTTACTATTATGCCTGCAGTCTGTCGTATAACATTTATGTTGTACCCAAACGTTTTATATCGAAGAATGATTTTACGAAATTGTGTGCTTAGTATATATTTTCTGAATTAATATAGTAACTTACCATACAATTCGGGTTCCGATAGTCCTTGTTGCAGAAGAGATTTAAGTCCAACATTGAATTTCGAAATTAAATCGGAATCGGAAGGCTATATTTTGAAAAGGTTTTGCGTAGTTTATGATACCGATAACCCTGAATAAGAAGCGTAGCAGTTAACATTTTAGTTCTATTCTTGAGGTCAATTACATGACTAGACAATCTGGCAAATCGAATAAACTGCGAAATATCAACGCCATAGGATCCCGCACGAGGAACATCACCCTCCAAGCAAGGAAAATTTACAATCTCAAAATCAATATCATCGCTTTTATCATAAATTTTGCAGGAAACAAACCCATCTACAATAGAGAGATGTAAATCCAAAAAACGGGGCCTCGGAATCAGACAAATTTGCTTTGTTTAACTTAGTGTCGAGTCCTCAAGCATGATTCATGATAGTATTAATCTATACATAATCATTTTACCATATATTTTATTATGATCCACTGTGAGCCATAAAGCCTCCATGTGGACCAATTTGGTATAGTTATTTTGTTTAATACTCTACTGGAACTTAGGGCGAGTGTTGAAATTTCATAAACGCCGGAGTTGAAGCCCCCAGTAGTTTTGCTACTGACCTTCCCAAATCGGTCGTACTTTTGCAGTATCTTATTTGTTATGAAGCTTTGAGCTTGAATTTGCAATAATCCGTGCCCTACATCATAGTGTAGTTTTTATTTTCTTGTCCTTTGGGATCATTGATTCCATTGTGGAATTTTGAAAATACTTGAGGGTCACTGATGAGGCCTAATTGGCCGAAACTAGCTAGTCTGGCCCAGAAAACATGCACACAGTTCTGTGGTGCATTCCTTGCTTCCAAAGGATAACCCTTTTATAAAACATATTTGTATGTTTTAATGAAGCTTATATAACGTTGGAAGGTTGTCTTGGGCATCTGTAACACATACAGCAAACTTGGTGGTTGAGTGACAAATTGGTTCATAAACTACAGCCGTTTTTACAGCCAAAGGTTGCAATTCATAGGCCTTAGCACCACCAAGCTTTTGCTGAAGAATGCTAACATATTGGAGCCGTCAACAACGACGACATTGTTAGCAGAATTGTCTGCTGGAGCCAAAACAAACTTGTTATGAAATTCTTGAATACCTAGTTTAAGGTGATGTAAAGTCATATAAGGTTTAGGAGATAATAAGTTCGTATTTTGAGAGTAGAAACTAATGCGTTTGTTCACTAACTTCAGAATGCTATGTTTCCAGTCTTTGAAAGCTTTAGGCTCAACGTACACTCGTTTACACCATCTATTACCAAGTTCATTCACGGCCGAAGCGATTTCATCTCTACACTTATTGAAATCAATATTAGAAGTAAACCGATATTTCGGTCCTTTTTAAATTATATTTCGTATCCTAAAATCAGGAATAGTTTTTAAATTGGCAGTAAAAATATGACCAACAGCAGAATAGCAACACCTCTTGATGCTTTACAATCTCAGGTATCAGGAGTGTTAGTGTCAATATCAAGATCAAAAACAAGTGAATTGGAATTAAAAATGATAGATCTAACAGGGTTTTTTTGTATTTTAAGCAAATTATGTGTGTTTCGGTATTTAAAAAATAAGCAGGAAGGATGAAATCACCGATCTGTCCCGGAAGATACTAGGTAAATCTATAAAATCGAAACCATTATTTTAAAACCCTTCTGAAATATAACCTGTGTTTAAATTTGGCAATTCACTGAAGTTGGCACGAAAGTTTTAATTTTATATTATTGGACTGGTATATCTTTACGCATTTCAACGTCTTCATTGAAACACAGTTGGAAGAAAAAGAGCTATCGACCAAATACGTATAGTAGATGAAACAATGATGAGGAATCGACACCATGGAATAACTGAAATGCTGATGAAAAGAAAACCAACAGTTTGACTTCGGTTGACCGACAGGCATCATGCACCAGGCACCGACTGTCTTATTTAAATAATTAAGTATTTAGGCTGAACCGACTTAGAGTCAGAAGTCCTACCCGCCGGCGTGCAAGGTAAGACAGAAGCAAATTTAATAACTGTTATTGTGTTACCGGCCATGCATACAGTACCTTACCTTTTAATATCGAAGAACGATTTTACAAAATTCTGCAAAGCGATCATTGCAAGCATAATATGGCGTTCTACATTTAGTTACTTGTTACCATAAATTGCAGGAGGTTTGTCAATGTAATACTTTATTTTGGATAGCCGTATAGCCATTTACGGCGATAGAAAGTGTCTTTGTCTGTCTCTTGATTTTTATTATAATGCCGTCTTTTTATCTACTAAGATAGATCGATAACCAGCTAAATGTAAATGAAGTGTATTTTTTTTTCTCGCTATAAAAACAAAGACTTGATTATTTTAATAAATATCAAAACGCATTAATTTATAACTACACCACGGCCAGCCTCAGTAGATCAGTCGGATGCGCGTCTGACTGATGATCAGGAGGACGAGAGTTCGCTATCATTCTTTTGTGGAGGTTGATCATGAAATCTTTTCTACGGTCATTCTCACACTGCCGCTAATTCCAGAAGGGCAGTTGTCAGTTTCTGGAGAAAGAATGTGCACTGTTCTGGTTAACCGCTTACGTATATGCCTGCCCAGGAAAAGTATGAATAGGTTAACTGACCGGCTCAAAATTGACCTAAAATAGTGTCAATTTGACCGAAGGCAATGATCAGGATTCGATACAATTAACCCATAGCTCCCATCAGAGACACCAAAGGGAAAGAAACACAAACACGAAACAACATACCCCAGTGGAAACACCAATAGCGAAAAGCCAAAAGAACAGTTACTTTCCCACAAAACGGCCAATAGGCTATCCAAAATAAAATAATATAAGCGACACAAACACCCAAAGACAAACCATAACAAAAATAAACCGCGACAGAAGAACCGCCTTGGAACGGTCAGCGGAAACGAGTTTCACCGGGGGGGGGGGGGGCTTAAATCTGTTTTATGTGGCCACAATCCTCGCACTACTTCCGTTGCGATTATGACATATAATTTGTTCAGTCGGCATGAAGGCCTCCGTACTCATCAGATCAACTTTTCCGTAACCACAAAAATCAAACAACCACAGAGATGGAACAACGGTGAGGACTCGACAGCAAGAAACAACTGAAATGCTGCAGCAAAAGAAAACCAACAGTTAGACTCCTATAAACTCCAATACAAACAAACTACACAAAGCATCGACTGACTTACTTAAATAATTAAGTCTTTAGGCTGGAACATCTAAGAATATGAGGTCTGACTCTCGTACAAATACAGAATCAAATTTAATAGTTGTTAATGTGTTAATGGTTATGCGAGCTGTGCCCAATCTTTTAATATCGAAGAATGATTTTGCGAAATTACGCACTGAAATCATTGCAAGCATATGTCTTTCTGAATTTATGTACTAGTTACCATTAATTTCAGGAGGTTTGTCAAAGTAATATTTTATTTTGGATAGCCGTTTGGACATTTCAGGCAAAAGAAAAGTGCCTTTTTGATTTTTGGATTATGATGCCATTCCTTTATCTACTAAGTTAGATCAACAGCCATCTAAATGTATATGAAGTGTTATTTTACTCCCCGCTATAAAAGCAGTGTCTTGATTGTTCTATTAATTTTCAAAACGCATTAATTAATTGTCATTAAAATCGAATTATTATTCTACGAAATTACGCGCTAAAACCATTGCAAGCATATGTCAGTCTGAATTTATCAACTAGTTACTAGCATAAATTTAAGGAAGTCTGTCAATGTAATATTTTATTTTGGATAGCCCTTTTGCCATTTCTGGCGAAAGAAAGTGTCTTTATGAGCTTTTTGATTTTAATTATGCCGTCCCCTTACCTACTAAGTTAGATCGATAGCCCGCTTTATGTAAATGAAGTGTAATTTTATTAATCGCTATAAAAACATTGACTTGATAATTCTATGAAATACCACAACGCATTAATTTATAACAACAAAATGCATTTTAATGTGATATATGCCCCGAATAGAAATTCAGATTGAAAGAGTACACAAGAAACGAGTTTTGGTGGACAAGCTTAATATATTCAGTAAATACTCATTCTACACAAAACAAAAAGAAAGAGTCAACTGACCAACCATCCACCGCTGTCAGTCTCCATGTCACAGTAAACTTCAAACAGACCGTCACTGACAACCCCTGCCACATGATATACCCCAGACTGCGTGATACCCCACTTTTGAAGTTCCTGGCAATAGCGTAGTTTTCTCGAGCAGCATTCACATGTATCTAAAAGAAAACATTTTTATATTGCAGTTTGTATGTAAAAACATTGAAAAAAAACGACCTTACCATTCTTCGACATTGTTGTCCATTAAACTATTTAGATAACATTGGCAGGGACGATACAGTAGCCCGTTGCACATTTGATGAGTTAGGAGGCCTTCATGCGGACTGAACAAATTATTTTTTTAAATCGCGACGGAAGTAAAGACGAGGATTGTGGCCACGTAAAATCGATTTAAGCACCCCAGTGGAATTCGACTCCACAGACCGTTCCAAGGCGGTTCTTTTGTCGCGGTTTATTTTTGTTATGGTTTGTCTTTGGGTATTTGTGTCGCTTATATTATTTTATTTTGGAATTGGTCATTTTGTGGGAAAGTCACTGTCCTTTTGGCTTTCCGCTGTTGATATGCTTATTGGGGTCTGTTGTTTCATGTTTGTATTTCTTTCCCTTTGGTGTCTGTGATGGGAGCTGTGGGTTAATTGAATCGATTCCTGATCATTGCTTCCACTTCTATTTTATTTAGTTGATGACTACATTTGTCATTCAGCCACCAAGTTTGCTGTCTGTGTTACAGAAGGCCAAGACAAGCTTTCTACGTTATACTGGTTACCTTAAAATTCATCAAAGGCCATATAAAGCACGATTTATTGCACATTCAAGCTCTTGTACCACCACTGAAATCTACAAATTAATAACTTCATGTTTTACTGCCATTAAAAACATGGATAAAATATTACGACAAATATGTTCTAGAAAGGGTATCGACCTCCAAATGCATGTTCCAATTGGATTGACCTTTTTGAAAATGAACTATCCAAAGCCCAAGCTACAGGGTTAGAACTTATACTGATGGGCGATTTTAATATAGATAGTTCATCTGGTAGTAATATTAAATGGAACAACCTAATCCAACTATTCGATCTCGCTCAACTTGATACTGAACCAACACGTGTCACTAATTCAACGTCAACAATCATTGATCACGTTTACACCAGTCACAATGAAAATATAACGGAATGCTTTGTGCCACATTATGCAATTAGTGATCACTACCCAGTCTGTTTTTCAAGAAAGGTAAATTATAAGATTCGAAAATCAAATCACACCACAACTACTTATCGCAGTTTTAAAACTTTTGATGAAACTTCCTTTTTAACTGATCTTGCCTCTCACCTTGAACACTTCGAACTTCAACACGAAACAATCGATAATGATTTCTCAGAATGGCTTTCCATTATCATCACAGAAGTGGACAAACATGCACCCATAAGACAGCGACGTGTAAAATCCGTTAACCTTCCTGACTGGTATACCCCAGAGATCGGACAGTCACGAGTAACTAGAGACAAATATAAGCACTCAAGCAACTGGACCGAATATAAGCGCTTCCGTAATAAAACCAGTAAATTGATCAGAGACGCGAAGCGTAAGCATTTTACTGATTCTATTGAGCATAGTAAGGATGCTAAAACCATTTGGAAACATCTCAGATCAGTTTATAAGTCCTCATCATCCACCAATAAGTCCGTGCCGGATGAACTTGTAGTTAACAACGAAACTATTTCAGACTCAAAATTAATTGCTACAAAACTAAATGAATATTTCGCATCGATTGCGCATATACTCAATAAAACCAACACTGAGACCAGTGAACCAGATTTGTCTAAGCTCCATGAGTTTGTTGGAAATAGAGTCCCTGATGGCGTAAGCTTCAAAATTCCACTTATTACTAACGACCAGGTCCTATCATACATATCCGCATTGGATCCTTCTAAAGCCACTGGACTAGATGGACTCGGTCCGAAAATTCTTAAGAAAGCGGCTAGCATTCTTTCACCCACTATTGCAGCACTTATTAATAAAAGCATCTCCACTGGAATATTTCCTAGTCAAATGAAATGCGCTAAGGTTCTCCCAATTTTTAACGGAGGGCAAAAATCAGACCCTTCCAACTATAGACCCTTTTCTATATTGCCAACGATATCTAAAATCTTCGAAAAACATGTAAATAAGCATTTAATGAACTATCTAAATAAATACAAACTTATACACGAAAGTCAATCTGGTTTCCGACAAAAACACAGCTGTCAAACTGCTCTAGTTAAGCTAATCGACCAGTGGATGGCTTGTATTGATAAGGGTGATCTAGTGGGTGCTCTATTCATAGACTTTCGAAAGGCCTTCGACGTAGTCGATCATTTTATACTTATACAAAAACTAGCAATATATAAAATTGATATAGTATCTCTAAATTGGTTTATCTCATATCTTAATGACCGCAAGCAGGCAATAAAAAGCGACAAAGGTCTTTCTGAATTCACTACAATGCAATATGGTGTTCCTCAAGGATCAATCCTTGGCCCAACACCCTTTTTACTTTTTATCAACGATCTCCCTCTCTTCTTGAAACATAGTTATGCTGATCTCTATGCAGATGATGCCACATTTCATACAAGTAGTACATGCTTGGATACCATAGAAAGCTATCTACAGGATGATGCTGATACATCACTTGTTTGGGGTAGACTCAACAAAATGTTTGTTCACTTTGATAAAACATTTTATATGGTCTTAGGTACTAGACAAAGATTGAACAACTCACATTCACTCCAGCTGACCATTAACCAAGCTCAAATCAAAGAAACCACCACTCAGAAACTTCTTGGCATGCATATCGATGATAAACTGACTTGGACGACTCATATTGATCATTTGTGTTCTGCAATCTCCTCAAAGATATCTCTATTGCGACAGTTATCAACTTATGTTTCCAGTAATACTCAGAAAAAATTCTATCACGGTTACATTCTACCACTTATTGATTATGGATCTGTAACCTGAGGTAACACTTCACTTAGCAATATCGAACGAATATGTAAACTTCAAAAACGTGCTGCTCGTATCATTTTACGTGCTGATTACAACACTCCATCAGTTGATATGTTCCGGGAACTAGGATGGCAATCCATCAGCCAACGAATCAACTATAATAAAGCGGTGTTCACGTATAAAGCTCTTAACAATTTAACCCCTGATTATATTTCTAATATGCTGACACCTGTATCTGAAACTCACAATCGTACGCTCAGATCATCGGTCAATGGCACATTAGCTGTACCTAGATCACGTTCTTCGGTGTTTGACAGATCGTTTTCGCACTCAGCGCCGAGACTGTGGAATAGTCTACCTACTGATGTACGAAACTCATCAAATCTAAATAACTTCAAAAGCAATCTGAAACATATATTGTAAAACATACACTGTGATGCTCTGTTTTAGACTGTATTATCTTTAAATGATTTTTTATCGTAGCTGTTATCAACTATTTAAGTTTTATGCGCCCATTTTATATTTTAGGTATTTCTCATATTGTGCCAAATAGATAATTTATCTCATCTTAATGAATTTTCGAAGATGCTGGAATTTACGAAAATGCCATGAGCTACATTTTATGTTTTAAAGTTCATATCTTGTATATATTGTATGTTTGTATTTGTATATATGTTTTTTATGTTTTCAGAGGGCCACAAGGTAGACTAGCTTCACAGCTAATTGTGTTCACCCTCTTTAAATAATGTTAATAAATAAATAAATAAGTCCTTTGGAAGCAAGGAATACACCACAGAACTGAAAAATATATAGAGTGTAGTTGTTTTCTGGGCCAGACTAGCTAGTCTATCTGGTGGTTTTCTTCTGCTCCAGCATTTCAGTGGTTTCTTGCTGTCGAGTTCTCACCGTTGTTTCATCTCTGGTTGTTTGATTTTTTGTGTTCACGGAGATGTTGCACTGATGAGTTAGGAGGCCTTTATTCGGACTGAACATTTTTTTTTCTTAATCTCGACGGAAGTAAGGGCGAGGATTGTTGCCACGTAAAATCGAGTTTAAGCCCCCCGCCCACCCCCCCAACAGTGGAATTCGTTTCCACTGACCGTTCGAAGGCGGTTCTTCTGTCGCGGTTTGTTTTGGTTATGGTTGGTCTTTGAGTGTTTGTGTCGCTTATATCATTTTATTTTGGATAGCCTTTTGGCAAAGTGGGAAAGTTACTGTCCTTTTGGTTTTCCGCTGTTGATGTTTCCGTTGGGGTCTGTTGCTTCATGCTTATGTTGTTTTCCCTTTGGTGTCTCTGATGTGAGCTGTTGGTTAATCGTATCGATTCCTGATTATTGCCTCTACTTCTATTTAGTAAAACGTCTCCCTGTCCTACATCATAGTGTAGTTTATATTTTTCTTGTCGTTTGGGATCATTGATTCCATTCTGGAAATTGGAAAATATTTGAGGGACACTGATGAGGCCTAATTGGACAAAACTAGCTAGTCTGACCCAGAAAATACACTCTTTATTTTTCTGTTCTGTGGTGTACTCCTTGGTTCCAAAGGATAACCCTTTTATAAAACATTGGTTACTGTTTATGCTGGATAACCATTCGGCACTTCTGCCCTTTTCGGCTCTCCTCTTGTGATGTTTTGATTTCATTGACAGTTTCAAGTTGCTGTGTCTTTTTCGTTTAGCTGTCTTAGATGGGAGGTATTGCACGACCCGCAGAAAAAGCGACCGACTGAAGTCGGTTGATTTCTAAGAGTGCCCTAAAATCACCGTGTCATTCTGTCAGTCTGTCATTCTGTCAGTCTGTCTGTCCGTCCGTAACCCGTTTGTGAAAATTGGTGATAGTGACTAAACCGCTAGGAATATTTAAACAATTTTTTGCATACTGATACATATCAATGAGATCTAACCAATGAACTTGCGAAATATTACATTCCATTTAGTATAGCCTCGCCGAGGCGAAAAATGTGAAAATTTTCGAACTGCTTCTCCTCGGAAACCGTTGGGCCGATTGAAGACAAATTTAATATGGAGCCTCTATGGGATGGGGGAAACCAAAATTTGCTCATGGGGTCCAGGTCACATGACCAAAATGGCCGCCAAGTCATATATGGTCTGTCTGTCTGTCTGTCTGTCCGTAACCCGTTTGTGAAAATTGGTGATAGTGACTTAACCGCTTGGAATATTCAAACAATTTTTGGCATACTGATAAATATCAATGAGATCTAACCAACGAACTTGAGAAATATTACATTCCATTTAGTATAGCCTCGCCGAGGCGAAAAATGTAAAAATTTTCGAACTGCTTCTCATCGGAAACCGTTGGGCCGATTGAAGTCAAATTTCATATGGAGACTCTATGGGATGGGGGAAACCAAAATTTGCTCATGGGGTCCAGGTCACATGACCAAAATGGCCGCCGAGCCATAAATGGTAAAAAACCTTCAAAAATAGTCTTCTCCAGAACCACTGGGCAGATTTCCACGAAACTTGATAAATAGCATCTAGGACGTAGGCCCATCATACATTGCAAAAATGGTGACCCTGGGTTGACCTTGACCTTCTTTGTGCCTAGGTCAAACTTTGACACATATGCTTTTGTATTGGAAAAGAGAGAATGCATTTTATTCTGCAATCGATTCAGAATACAGTACTAAAGTATAAGATATATTTTTGCTCCTTACGATTAGGCGCATTTATTTGGGGAACCGTTGTAGGTCCAGGTCACATGACCAAAATGGCCGCCATACCCATATATGGTAACGCTCATAAAGCTAAAAGCATCCGGCGGGTCGTGCACTTCAGCTGAAGCACTGGTTAGTTAATAAGAATCCTATATGGGTGCGAGGGATGGGTGGAAAAATAGATCCCGAGGGTCACAGTCACTTTGTCTAAAGAGAACTGAAGTAATGATGACCTCATATGCACCTTCATATGACAGTGATCCCGAGGGACGGGTTTTCTGTCAAAGTAACGTGCTGTGAAGTCAACCGTAATGGCAGTGCATATGAGGTCATATTCAGCATGTGCTTATCAAACGCCTGTGAATATTCGATTTTCACTATGTCCCTGGGTAAGAAAAGCAGGGGTAGAGCGGAATTTCTATCCCAGGCTAACATAACGGATTTCCTTATCCGCCGTGTTAGTTAATTTCGTCGATTGCATCATTACTTCAATTCCATTTAGAAAATGGCATTTTTCCAAATCTAATTATTACACAGACGAAACGATGATTAGAATTCGACAGCATTAATTAAATTGTAACTATACCAAATTTAGTGACACAGAGGCCTTTCTGATATTTAATCTTCATCAGTGTGTCTAAACCCCCAAAGTTTTGAAACCGAAACGGATGTTGGACAAGACCCGGCAAACACAGCACATCCCCCTTCGAGCACACACCGACCGACGTAGCTCATTAGACAGGTCAACTGGAGGCATCAGGGAAGAGACGCCTACCAGGGAACTTATAGGCGTCCCCCACCGAGCCAACATCAGCAAACATGGCCCACACTCCACGGAAGTCCCGGGCATCAGGAAGGAGATGCCCAAAGTAGACTGAAATGCTGGAGGAATGTTGTTCATATTCCATTGAATGTCGAAGAATTTCCGATAATTACAAATTATTTCAAAGCCTATTCTCAAGCATAGTATCTGTTTAATTCGCAAAGTACATAGTTCTCCGTATATGTCAATACTTACAGTTGTCGAAGATCCAGTAACCGTAAGATACGGCTATGTGATTCAATTCCAATATTACCGAATCGTTGAATTTCATAAATTCGTCCTTGGCTATTGCTGTACCTTCTCCAACACGTATTGTGCTTCTATCCCAACTGATCCAAAAAGCTTTCAGGATATTGCAGTCTAAAGGTTGATGCCTGTCAGATACGATAAGCTTGCCTGATCTTTCCATCTGTATGGCGGATTTTGTATTATTCCAGCCTCCTAAATAAGTGATATTGAACATTTTATGATCTATTTAAATACAAGGATCACCCATTGTTCTTCATGTATTAATCGGGGCTTGGAGAAATAGATTGGGATGCACGATGCTTCCACGCAGAACTGAAACCGATCGCGCACGTGAGTACTGGTAAACTACTTAGAAAGCCTAGGCTTGCCCAGGCAAAACGGGGCGAATCGGACGGCTCATGCATGTAAACTATTTTGGTTTCATTGGGCCGCAGGGCTTGATCATCTCATCTCATCTCAGTGTCGGGTAAAAGTCCCACGAAATTTGAAGCAACATTTCGAAAATGACCTAAATAGTGTTGACGGGAACGTTAAATAGAAATGAAGGCAGTGATCAGGAATCGATAAAATTATCCCACAGCTCCCATCAGAGAAACCCCAAATCAGAGAAATGGAAGAGAAGGCAGTGATCAGGAATCGATACAATTAACCCACAGCTCCCATCAGAGACCCCAAAGGGAAAGAAACACAAACATGAAACAACATACCCTAATTGAAACAATAAAAGCAAAAAAGGACAGTTATTTTCCCACAAAATGACCAATTGGCTATCCAAAACAAAATAATATAAGCAATACAAACACTCCATAATATAGGCGATACAAACACTCAAAAACACTCAAATAACAAAACTAAACCGCGACAGCAGATCCGCCTTGGAACGAGATCCGCCTTGGAACGGTCAGTGACACGAATTCCACTGGGGGTGGGGGGGGGGGTGCGGGTATAATCGATTCTACGTGGCCACAATCCTTGCCCTTACTTCCGTCGCGATTTAGACAAATAATTTGTTCAGTCCGCATGAAAGCCTCCTAACTCATCAGTGCAACATCTCCGTGAACACAAAAACACAAACAACCACAGAGATGAAACAACGATATAAAAAGATTGGGTACAACATAAATGTTTTACGACGTACTGCATGCATGGTAGTTAACCCAAGCACGGTTGACAACTTACTTTGCTTTATTCTTTAGTTGCACGGCGGTGGGTCAGGCCTCAGATTCTATGACGGTTCCAGTGTAAAGGCTTTCTGAGAATTATAGCGATTTAATTCAATATAACGTTGTTTGGTTCCTGATACTCTGTCTCTGGTTGGGCCCATCGGAATCTAACTGTTGGGTTTCTTATGCTCCGGTATTTCAGTGGTTTCTTGCTGCCGAGTCCTCACCGTTGTTTCATCTCTGTGGTTGTTTGATATTTTGTGTTCACGGAGATTTTGCACTGATGAGTTAGGCGGCCTTCATGCGGACTGAACAATTGATTTGTCTAAATCGCGACGGAAGTAAGGGCGAGGATTGTGGCCACGTAAAATCGATTTAAGCCCCCCCCCCCCCAAGTGGAATTTGTTTCCGCTGACCGTTCGAAGACGGTTCTTCTGTCGAGGTTTATTCTGTGATGGTTTGTCTTTTGTTGTTTGTGTCACTTATATTATTTTATTTTGGATAGCCTTTTGGCCATTTTGTGGGAAAGTAACTGTCCTTTTGGCTTTCCGCTGTTGATGTTTCCATTTGGACTGTTGTTTCATGTTTTTGTTTCTTTCCTTTTGATGTCTCTGATGGGAGCTGTGGGTTAATTGTATCAATACCTGATCAATGCCTCCACATTCTATTTTACCGCCGAGAAACGAAATTTATAAGATGAAACATTGTGATATTTTTCTGATTTCTGCTCAAAATATAGATTGCGGTTACTCGTTCTTTAGAGTACCCACAATCTATATTTTAGAGTTTAAATAATAAAAATAAGGTTTACCCTTGTAAACCCCAGTTTTTTTCTGTAAAAGTTGGGTAAAAGTTATATAGGCGTTTTTTCGTGTTGACGGCGACTTAGACTGTTAACATTTCCTTAACCCTTACTTTCCTGTACAGTTAGCAGACAACGTAAACCCTGACCAGACGCTGCGTTCTGCGTCGCCCGACCATTAAATCCCTAAGCTGTAAGCAAACAGTATCAACGCCTGATCAGGGTCTACACTGTTTGCCATACACAACCCTTAATTCCAGGCCAGAGCCTATAGATTAGCTTTTTACGCAACACGCTGACGTCACTGCGATAAAATTCATGTATCAAAGTTTCCTGGATTTCAGGAAGATTTTAGTACGGAAGAGTCTCTATGCTTTATAACTTTAGGTCGACTGATAAACAATCTAGCAAAATATAAACATATGAAGCACAATTTATCATATGCCGTCGCGTCTGATAATGTAATAACGTCATGCAATAAAATCGAAAATTCACTAGTGGTTTAAATACACAGATCGTGTAGATACACTCCGTAAATGTTACATGTACGACATCCTAAACGACGTCGCGTTTTCTGATGGCGAAATTTTGAATTATGAAAAAAAGATCGTGAATTAAAGGCGCTTTAAATGTCATATAATAAATAGAATCTTGCATTCATGCTCATGAATTATTACAGTCGTTAAACTCGTTAAGGATAATGCATAAAATGCTCGGCGAAACCTCGCATTTTATCCCTTTTCCTCAACTCGTTTAATAAATTCAATTATACAGGAGCACACGTTAAAGATCCTGTATATTTATCCCATGAACTAGTAAACAGTGAGACTTGCGTCTCCTGATTCACTGTGATAATGTCATTTTTATTCTTCAATTGACATATTATTGTTGCCGTTGAGAACACACACACACACACACACACACACACACGCGCACGCACGCACGCACACACACTTTAGTTAGGGCTAGCTCTTTACGTCCATTTAGACCATGATGATTTGACCCAGGGCTATGATTTAAATAATCTTGGTATAGGTCAACCAGATAAAGCTATTTGCCATTATGAAAACACGTCATTTCAAACATATTAAAACTCTTACCGCCGAGAAATGAAATTGTGCAGAAAATAACATCTGATATTTTTTCATATTTCTGCTGAAAATATAGATTATGGTTACCCGTTAGAACCGCTCATCGCGTTAGAACCGCCCTATCGAGGAAGTTCTTACAGGTACCCACCATTTATATTTTAGAGCAGAAATAAGAAAAAATAAGATTAACCCCTGTAGACCCCAGCATTTATACATAAAAGTGGGATTCAGTGGGGTCAGAATTGGATAGGCGTGTCTTCGTCATGCCAAATGGAAGTGAAGGCAATGATCAGGAAACGATACAATCAACCCACATCAGAGACACCAAAGGGAAAGAAACACAGACATGAAATACTTAGACCCTTATTAAAACACCAGTAGCGAAAAGCCAAAAGGACAGTTACTTTTCCATAAAATGGCCAATTGGCTATCCAAAACAAAAATATATAAGCGATACACACCCTCAAATACAAACCATAACAATAACAACCCGTGACAGAAGAATCGCTTAGGAACGGTCAGTGAAAAGGATTTCACTGGAAGGTGTGTTAAAAATTTAAATCGATTTTACGCGGCCGCAATCCTCGCCCTTACTTCAGTCGCGATTTAGACAAATAATTTGTTCAGTCCGCATGCAGACCTCCTAACTCATCAGTGCAACATCTCCGAGACCACACAAAATTCAATCAACCACAGAGATGAAACATCGATGAGGACTTGACAGCTTGGAAACCAATGAAATGCTAGAGCAAAATAAATAAAAAACAGCAGTTAGACACCGAAAATCAATTTAGCCAGGAAATATTTTTGGTGATTTTCCCTGTAAATCAGGACACCTAACTGATTTTGAAACAATGAAAACCATTCTAAAGGGATTTGTTCGAGGTTAAGGGTCTATTGGGGCGAAAATGACTCGCCTATTATAAGCAGCCATAAACTTACGAAAATGTTGTCCGGGTGAAAAATAGAAGTGGAGGCAATGCTCAGGAATCGATACAATTAACCCATATCTCCGATCAGACACCCGACAGCAATTTCAGTTTTAATCAAAATTTCATTAGACTTACATTTAATTTTATGTAACGTTGGTTGGTGCCTGATGCTCTGTTTCTGGTTGGGTCCATCGGAGACTAACTGTTGGTTTTCGTTTGCTCCAGCATTTCAATAGTTTCTTGCTGTGAGTCCTCACCGTTGTTTCAACTCTGTGGTTGATTGATTTTTGTGCTCACTGAGATGTTGCACTGATAAGGTAGGAGGCCTTCTTGTGGACTGAATACATTATTTGTCTTAATCGCGACGGGAGTAAGGGCGAGCATTTTAGCCACGTAAAATCGATTTAAAAACCCCAGTGGAAATCGTTTCACTGACCGTTCCAAGGCGGTTCTTCTGTCGTGGTTTATTTTTTATGGCTTGTCTTTGAGTGTGTGTATCGCTAATATTATTTTGTTTTGGATAGCCAGTTGGCCATTTTGTGATAAAGTAACTGTCTTTTTGGCTTTCAGCTAGTGGTGTTTCCATTAGTGTCAAGTTGTTTCATGTTTGTGTTTATTTCCCTTGGTGGCTCTGGTGAGAGCTGTGGGTTAATTGTATCGATTCCTGATCATTGCCCTCACTTCTATTTTACAGATAATAAAGACAGCCATACAATCTTGGGCGAGTGTGATATTGAGATTTGATTAACTTGCCCTCTTGTCTCTCATAGACATATAAGGGGGGAATGTTGTCTGGATCATAGCGATCACAAGTTAGATTTATACTTGATTGGCGGCATCAGAGTGAAATGGAGGTTCGAAATCGCTAAATTATTGCAATCTGATTAAAAATTGCAGAAACATCACCTCCTTCTGAGCCCAAAGTTGTGCTAGAAATTTATTTTATTTTGCATAGCCGTTTGGCTATTTTTGCGGGCGTATGTGGGCAAAGAAACAGTGACTTTTGTTTTGTTTTAACTCGTGATCTTTTAGCGATGTTGTTTTTACATTTGGACTAAATGGTTGATATGGACCTTAACTTTTTCTATTGCACCCACTCAGGGTTAATGTGAATTATGTGTAATGCGATGTGGATAGCTTAGCCCTCAGACAACCGCTTTTAAAAGACATGCGCGTATGGCATAATGTAATTGTTATATCATTATCACGGAAAACTGTGTCAAACTAACAGAAAATGTTCGTTTCTACCTTCTTTCACTGCTGCGTTTTCGTCCGCCATTTTCAGGGAAATTGGATTAAACTGCAACACTGCTGTTTCCTGTATTTACAATGTAGGTAAAAGAACATAATGGTCTGCATGATGCTTTCAGGCAGAGCTAGATCCAACCGCACATGAGTACTGGTAAACCGCTAAGAAGGGCTAAGCCTGTCCAGGCAAAGTGGTGCAAGTCGGACCGTCAATGCATATAAACCCTATTGGTTTCATTGGGCGGTAGGGTTTGAGATGCCATTTCATCAAAATGTTGGGTAAAAATCCCACAAAATTGGAAGCAACGTCTCAAACATGACCTAAATTGTGTTGATTGGGACGTTGAACATGAAATCAAACAAAGAAACAAAACAGATTGCACTTCCAACAAATGACGGAACGTCTATTTATAGATTATATTGCACATTCTGATATAATATAATTGTATTTTGATAATAAAACAACTAGCAAAGTCGTAAAATATCTATAGCTATATAATCAACGACTAGGTTATTGCACTGATATTAATGGATATTTAAACTTGTTAGGATCTCAAACAATATTATGAGGTTATTAATCACGTAATTTCGTATTGCCCCGGTGGAAGGTCCGAGGACTACTGTATTGGTCCGAGGCCAAAGGTCAGTGCAGCTGACCGAGGATCTGTAACCGAACAAATTCCAAATTACTTGATCAATGCAATTTTATTAATTGACAAAATAAAAAAAATATGATTAATAATTAACAGGTGTTTAGGTAGTATACATACGGAGTAATTGGTCCACATGATACGGCTCTCGTTTCTTCCTGCAGTATATGCAGTTGACCACTGCTTATAAGATCTTGACTTCTGACTTATATCGGTTAGCCTCATAATAATATCAATGACCTGCGATCAATATTGAAATTCTTGAACTTGATTGGCTAAGAAAAGTAGAAGTAAAACAAAGATCAGGAATTGATACAATTAACTTACTCCACCCATAAAAGACACCAAAGGGAAAGAAATACAAACATTAAGCGACCAGACCATAATGGAAACCTAAACAAAGGAAGGCCATAAGGACAGTTACTTTCCCACAAAATGGCCATATGGCCATCCAAAACCAAAAGACACAAGTGATACACACAGTAAGTAACAAACAACAACATAAAAAAATCGCCACAGAAGAGCCGCCTTGGAACGGTCAGTGGAAGATTTCCACTGGAAGAAGTCATATTAACCTTCATTGAAATCTATATTAAAATAGAAGTGAAGGCAATGGTCAAGAAAAAATAAATTAACCCCCAGCCCCCATCAGACACACCAAGGGAAAGAAACACAAACATGAAACAACTAGCGGAAAGCCAAAAAGACAGTTACTTTGCCGCAAAATGGCCTATTGGCTATCCAAAGCAAAATAATATATGCGATTTACATACTCAAAGATAAGCCATATCAAAAATAAACCGCGACAGAAGAATCGCCTTGGAACGGTCAGTGAAACGAAATCCACTTGGAGGGGGGGGGGGGGCTAATCGATTTTATGTGGCCACAATCCTCGCCCTTTCTTTCCATTGCGATTAAGACAAATCATTTGTTCAGTCCGCATGAAGGCCTCCTAACTCATTAGTGAAACATCTTCGTGAACACAAACATCAAGCAACCACAGAGATGAAACAACGGTGAGGACTCGGCAGCAAGAAACCACTGAAATGCTGGACCAAAGGAAAACCAACAGTTAGACTTCGATGGGCCAGACCAGAGACAGGGCATTAGACACCAACCGACATTACATAAATTAGATTCTCTCTAATTCTCAGTAAGCCTTTACGCTGGAACCGTCATAGAATCTGAGGCCTGACCCAACAGCGTGTAATTAAGTGTGTGCGTGCGTGCGTGCGTGTGTGTGTATGTGTGTGTGTGTGTGTGTTCGGGTTTAACGTCGCTTTCAACAATTTTTCAGTCATATCACGACGGTGTCTGGTTGCGACCGTGCAATTAAGAGGGAAGAAAAGTTGTCAACCGTGATTGACTGACAGTTGTTTTTAAGGTAACCGGGCGCCATAGGCACATAGGGGCTACCCCCAACCGTGATTGGGTTTATCTAATCTTTTTATATCGAAGAATGATTTTGCGAAATGGGGTACTAAGGTCATTGCAATTATGTATTTTCCTGAACTTATATACTAGGTCACCGTAAAATTCTGGTTCCGGTAGACCTTGCTGCAGAGGAGATTTAAGTCAAACATTGAATTTTTAAATTAAATCGGAATGACGTCTATAAAAGTTTGAAAAGGCTTTGCGTAGTTTATGATGCCGTTAACCCTGATTAAGAAGTTTAGCAGTTAACAATTTAATAGTGCTGACTAGACTCTCTGGCAAATCGAATTAATTGCGAAATACAAACGCCGTAGGATGGCGCACGAGGCACATCACCGTCCAAGAAAGGAAAATCTAAAATCTCAAAAATCATCGCGTTTATCAAAACATTGTAAGAAACAAATCCATCTACAATAGAAAGGTGTAAAGCCAAAAAACGGGGCCTCGGTATCAGAAGTATTTGTTTTATTTAACTGAAGTTCTGGGGGGGGGGGGGGGTAAATTTGACTGATCAAACCATCGAAATAGGTACTGTCACTATTTAATAAACCATCCAAATATGTAGAAGTTGGGCTAAATGCTTCAATGATTTCAGATTGGGTTTCAACGGAAAGAGACATCATGAAGTCTGTTTTATAATAAAACAAGAACAAATCAGCCACAAGAGGTGCGCAATTTGTACCCATCGGGATACCTACAACTTGTCTAAACACTTAGTACCAAATATTGTCAAGTAGTAAGATGAGAGTCTCACACAATTTCCTACATGATCATTCAGTATAATTTTTATGCTGTTCAGAAGTGAAAAAAGCATTTCTTACATAACATTCAATATAGAGGGAGTCTTCCTTATGTCACAGGGGTGGAAAAAGAACATGACTCGACCGGGACTCGAATCCAGGGCCTTTCGAATACCGTGCGAACACTCTACTGACTGAGCTACAGAGCCATACTGTCGATCTGTTACATTTTCCCCCTGCCTAATTAGATTCGTCCCGAATCTCTCCCAATGAGATTCGTTCCGAATCTCTAAGTACTATCCAGTCCGGCTGCGAGACTTATTTTTCATACTCTTTCATGCCCTCAGACGCGGTGCTGGACCCACACTGGCCACCAAATGTCACAGGGGTTGAAAAAGAACATGAATCGACCGGGACTCGAACCCAGGGCCTTTCGCATACCGTGCGAACACTCTACCGACTGGGCTACCGAGCCACACGATCGACCTGCTACACTTACGATATGGCCATTCAATTAAATCATTAAGTTTTTTATAAGATTATGAGGACGCGTAGGGTAAAGGGTGGAAGAATCATAAGTAGACAGACTTGCCCTACATCATAGTGTAGTTTATATTTTCTTGTCATTTGGATCATTGATTCCATTGTAGAATTTTGAAAATACTTGAGGGTCACTGATGAGGCCTAAATGGCCGAAACTAGCTAGTGTGGCCCAGAAAACATTTACATTCCATGTTTTCCAGTTCAGTGGCGTATTCCTTACTTCTAAAGGCTGACCTTTTCTAGAACATACTTGCAGCACGAAACCATCTGGATTGCAGTTTATAGACCAAGTAGAAGTAAAACAAAGATCAGGAATTGATACAATTAACTTACTCCACCCATAAAAGACACCAAAGGGAAAGAAATACAAACATTAAGCGACCAGACCATAATGGAAACCTAAACAAAGGAATGCCATAAGGACAGTTACTTTCCCACAAAATGGCCATATGGCCATCCAAAATTAAAAGACACAAGTGATACACACAGTAAGTAACAAACAATAACATAAATAAATCGCCACAGAAGAGCCGCCTTGGAACGGTCAGTGGAAGATTTCCACTGGGGGGCTTAAATCGATTTTACGTAGCCACAATCCTCGCCCTTACTTCTGTCGCGATTTAGACAAATAATTTGTTCAGTCCGCATGAAGGCCTCCTAACTCATCAGTGCAACATCTCCGTGAACACAAAAAATAAAGAACCACAGAGGTGAGACAACGGTGAGGACTCGACAGCAAGAAACCACTGAAATGCTGGAGCAAAAGAAAACCAACAGTTAGACTCCGATGAGCCCGAACAGATTTCTCCCTGATCTATCAAAGACTTTGCCGCAATATTTAATCACATTTTTTGATGACAATAAAACACAAAGTTAATAATTTGGAGAGTTCAGTGGTGGTACAATAGCTTGAACTTGCTATAAACCGTGCTTTGTATGGTCTTTTATGAAGTTTAGGTAACCAATATAACGTAGGAAGCTTGTCTCGGCCTTCTGTAAACATACAGCAAACTCGGTGGTTAAATGACAAATGTGGTCATCAGCTAAAGCCCTCTTTAAAACTAAACCCTGTAGTTCATAGACCTTAGTATCTCCAAGTTCTTGCTGAAGAGTGTTAACATAGTGGAGCCGTCAAACAAGACCAAATTTTAGCAGCCTTATCTGCTGGAGCCAAAACAAACTAAATAGCCATTTTAACCTTGGGTGAAATCGTAAAAATCTAAGGTGAAATCATCAGAAAGAATGTTTTATGATGTTAATCAAGTAATTTCGTATTGGCCCAGATACAGGTCCGACATCAGCTGTATTGGCCAGTACAGCTGACCTCGAACCTGTAACCTGTCCAGTACGAAATACTTGATTAAAAACTTAGTTTAATATCACCCGACCTGGGATAAATATTTGTTGACCTGATGTTAATACGAATGACTTCTGATCAATACAGGAGAGTCGATTAATAATATACAGAATTAATTGTTTTACAAAACGGACAATCTTTTGGAAGCAAGGCTGAAACCCGCAGAGTCTATATGTTTTTTTTCTGGGCCAGACTAGCTAGCTTCGGTCAATCAGGTCTCATAGTCTTTGATGGGTGGTGTAAGTTAATTGTATCGATTCATGATCTTTGTTTTACTTCTACTCATAAGTGACACTCAAATAAATATTTTCAAATTTCGTAGTGGAATCAATGATCCTAAAGGACTAGAAAATATAGCCCACACTATGATGAAGGGCAGGGAACGGTCGCCGCATATTCCTTTAATACCAGCTGTGGTGAAAAAAAGAAGGTTTTTAAAAGGCGTAATCATTTGGAAGCAGGGGCTACAACACAGAGCTGAAACCCACAGGTTGTACCAGGTTTTTCTGGGCCCGACTAGGTAGTTTCGGCCAATCAGGCCTTATCAGTGACCCTAAAATATCAAATTCCGCAATGGAATCAATGGTTCCAAAAGACTACTTATTTTGTAAGCTACACTTACCTATAATAATTTTATAAAGCTGATCATCAAAGATGGAACTGTTTTGCATTAGGAGTAATTGAGCATCGTTGCATGCCCGAACTTCAAACTGTATAGAGCTCATCCCCTCCAGAAACATATTGAACTCGTCAAGCAGCTGGTAATCAGGTTCTGACATGCATACACATCTTTGGGTTGCTAGAAAAAGAATTGGGAATTCTACTACTAGTGCTGCAGCGGACTAACCACGGTCTGACAGGTACTTGTCCAGAAAGGGTAACAAGCAGCATCATTTATCAATTTAAAGCTCATTAGTAGTAGGGGTCGTGGGCGAGTTTAGCGCACCCCTAAAAAAAAAAAACGCACCCCTAAAAAAACAAAAAAAACGCACCCCTAAAAAAAAAAAAAAAACACCCCTAAAAAAAAAATTACACCTCGAGAAAAAAAAAATATGCTTTTTCTCCTAACACAAAAAATAAAAAAAAATGAGTAATGGTATTGGGCGTGTCTGGACCACCACACTAAAAAAAATTTTTAGCTTCTTCAGACCACCCCTAAAAAAATTTTTTTAGCTCACCCCACATAAAAAACACCTACCAGAGTGACCTCAGAAAAATTGTAAAAATGTAAAAAATGTAAAAAAGTGATATATATGCACTATGGGGGTTTTGAGTTAAATTCTGGTAAATCCCTCAGATCGTCTTTTAAACGGTTAATAACAAAACACCAAAAGTCTTGCGAATCTTTATATCCAGATTTGAAATCTTTATTACTGCCTTCAGATCAGGAAACTGATATTTTTCTAAGCCTGCAGAGGTTTTGTATAGAGGTGGTAGTAGCAGTCCATTCCAGTTTTAAGGCTCTCGAGGTTTATATGCAATAGTTGTGTTTTGAAACATACTATCGACTTAGATAGAGCTAAATACAAACACCTGCCTAAATGTTTACAAACAATGATATCAATGACACTGATAAAAATACTACAGAGGAATGTTTAATTGATAATTTTACAACTGTTTACAAACTCTTATCTGGTGAGAGTCAACGATAGTTTACGAGGTATAAAAGTGCAGACACACCCCTAATAACAAATTAAAAACAAAAGTCAGTTGTCTTGTTGGAAAAATGCATATTTTATTCTTAATTAAACACAATCATTTGAGGTCGTTTTCTTCTCATCCGAAATTTTACAGATTTGACTGGTTTATCTGATATCGTCTTCTTGGAGTCTGTTTATCAAAAGTACATCACTCAGTTTTTAATGAGCATGACTGCATTACATCTGTCAATTCAGCCTCTTCATTCTCAGCTGAAGCGCCCATCCATTGGTTTACTGTTTCTGGCACTTCTCTCTTGTCGAGGGAATCTCGATACAAGTAGTCGGGGTCTGTTGGAAATTTGGTTGTAGGAATTTCCAGAATGGTGCGATTTATAAACACTGGCTTGCCTTGTGCTTTAATTTCAATTGCCAATGAAAGTGCAGACTCCAAATCGCGTCACTCTTCACTTTTAAGGTACTGCAGTAGTCTGCTTTTATGCTTCAAGATTTGAGTAAAAGAGAGCTCGCAACATATAAGCCTAGGGTAGTTCGCAATAAGAGCAGCAAGAGTCATATATCGCAAAGCTGTCATGTAAGAAATGCCCAGCTCATTAGTTGTAATATTTTTCCAGTTTTGTCCTTCTGATTTACAAATCTTTGTTAATGTTATATAAATCATACCTCGAGAAAACTGGGCGAGCAATGTAAGGCTTTTTAAACCAGTTTCTAATGTAACCACATTTTTATGTTCTGTCTTTAGCTGGGTATAAGTATATCCATCAAAGCTTGTTTTCAAATCAAATTCGATATTTATCTCATGGTTCATGCCTTTCAATTCCATTTCTTCTATTTGTTTTACTCTTCTTTCTATTTGCGGAATGATAGAGTTTCTAAATATTGTTTCATCATTAAGTTGTTTTGAGTTTTGCGCTTTCTTTTCTTTAGCACCCAAAGTATTTTCTAAGAGTTGCAGCCCTCTCTCAAAGTTTATCCGCTCACTTTCTGGCAGTTGTCTAATCGCAAGCGCGAGAGCATCTTCTGTAAATTTCGACAGTGCTTTCAGTTTATCCGCCATTGTATCCACCCACTAAAGATGTGAAATCAGCTGATAATCTGCGTCCTCAAGGCGCATAGTTAATCATTTCAAGCTTCCGAGGTAACAGGCCTGTTGTTTGTACTTTAAGATTATAAAGTTTTTACATGTCAAAAAGAAAAAGGCAACGGAAGGTCACTCATATGATTTGATACTGCGTTTACCCTAAATATCTGGACTCCTCCGCAATTTCTTTAACTAACTTTACCATCTTCAAATTTGGACATGTCCATTTGTCCTTTCCTAACCTGTCAACCAACCAACATGGTAGACCCTGATGAGACATCTTCCAAGTCATATCTGGGTTTACACAGTTTAGTCAGGCATCACTGTCCCAATATTTAGGGTCAGTATGGTATTTTCAACCTAATACTCTTATCAGAGGAATTTCTAAACCCCATTCATAAAACTAAGTATTAAATATATAATAAGTAAATAAAATATTGATACGGTGATGTCAATCGATAGCTAAAAATCACATTATTTCTTACTGTCATTCCCTATTCAGAATGATTTTTCAATAACTATTCAGTGGAAGCATTAATCAAATTATTGGATCAATACACATTATAGCAGGAAAAAATGTACCTTTCTCGAAACCACAAATAAGAGAAAGTGTGCCTTCAGCCAGTCTGACTGCTACAGTAAGGCAGATTGAACGCATATGATTGATGTCATGTGAAAAAGGTATCTTTTAGCATTTATGAATAGGGAAGACCCTGACCAGACCCTTACAGTCCGATCAGTCTTGTCAGAAAGGCCTGAAAGTCGTTACGGGAATAATCAAAGTACAGAAAGGCCTGAAAGTCGTTATGGATATAATCAAAGTACAGACAGGACCGTGAATCACCGTAATGCATAGCTTTTAACAGTCAGTAAAAGAAATTTGCAAAGAATTAGAATGTAAAAATCTGCATATTTGTATTGATTTAGTTTACGCTCCTATAAATAGGTGGTGGGTCATTATTGACTATTGTAATTTTATTAAATAAAATCAAACATCTCCTATTTTTTTTTTTACCTCAGGTAAAACCTGGTCCTTGCCTTTTTTAATAAGTTTTTTTCTTTCCGTCTCACTTAATCCTGTTTGTTTTGAATGTATGCTATCTTTCAGTTTATTATATTTGTCTAATTCATCTAAAATCAATTTAAATTCATTTTCAGATATTTCCCCATCTGTCAAAGCCTTAGAAATCAAGTCTTTTATACTATTCAATTTACTGTCAGCAATAGTTTTAATCTCATAATGTTTTTGAGTTTTTGTGTGTAATTTGCGTCTCACTAACTTAACACAAACGCCAAGAGATCCACAAACAACAGCAGCAATTTCCAATGGCAACATAATTGGAATAGTTAAACCAACACCAGTCATAATAACACTTGAAGAAATTAATGCAGTATCAACACAATCAGTCATATTAATTCCACGTTTATACTTTTTGTATAATGCCTTTCTTACATCTCTCTCTTTTATTAAATGTTTTTCTATTTCTGATATCTTTTGTAATCTATAATTTTGTCCGTCTTCATTAGGTAAATCTGGATATAAATTCGGGGCTGTAGGTTGCTTCATTTTTATATATATTTTTTGAATTCAATTAATAACGAGGCAACACTATTAACTACAGTTTGATTAGCCCCCAGACTTATAAAATTAATAACACTTCCAGCTTCAACAAAAAATGGTTTATCAAAATTATCATGTTTTCTTGGTATTGTTGTATGCAAAGTAATCTCACACCCACTTATAACTACCCCATCCACCAACACACCAACTCGCACTTCGCCACTTGACCTTTCACTCGACAGGCTAATACCTGTAATATGACCACGTCTCATCATAACATAACCAACTTTTGGCTCTCTACCTGCATTTCCAAATGAAAACACCTCACCTCTAATTAAAGGGCCTTTTGATTCAGCACTTATTGTAATGTCTTCATTTGTATAAGCATTTTGTAATCTGTTATTTAAAAATGTAAGAGATCTATACAAATCATTAACACGTAAAGTCAAATCATTCGATGTTGAGTCCAATGTTGTAAACTTTTTAACACCAAATATACTCATTTTTATACAATAATTATATAATTTCTAACACACAATTAATTGGCAATCCATTGTTGTTTATTTTTTCTCCATTCTCATCACAAACGCTTATACTTAATTCTGAAATATCACCATGTGCCAATTGTTTATATTCCGGATTACTAAAACGTGTATGAACAATATCACGAAACGATTTATTTTCAACAGAAACAACACCAAGAATATTACTAGGAGCACCATCAAAGAAATTGCAAGCACTGTTTATCTGCTCAAGATGAACATATAATTGTTTATAAGGCCAAAAATTTAACGGTTTTTCTCCCTCATATGTTTGATTTGCGTTAAATCGTCTTTTATGTCCGAAGCCTAACATCTCTTTTAATTCTTTGCTTATTTTTAAATCAACGGTCGATGTTAAAAACACTATGCCATTTGTTTCATTTACAGATAATACAATATTATTACTTTTTAATATATCTGCTACTTGTTGGAAACTGTAAAATCCTGAAGGTAAACGTATTGGTTTATCTGTTCCTTTTTGGATGTGTTCATCAATTAAATTATACCAACCCATGGTATAAGTAAAACTCTTCAATCCAATTCTCTTATTTCCACATTTATTATCTATATATTGTTGTAAATATATTGTTTTATTAATATCGGAAATTGTATGATACATTTTTTTATGTATAAAAAATGATACCAAAAGAATTCAAGTACAATCCCAATGCATCATATAACCACAATACTAAATATACCAAAAAGAATATTGAACTTGTAAAACAAACAATTTAACAAAGATGATCATTTTCCAGTAACGTTTCTCAACTTATTTCAAAAATATCAAAATCCAACATTACACACCAATGAACCGTGGAATACATGGCTTCATTCATCATTTGACTGGTGGCAATGTCAATTAAATTTTGCCGTCTGGTGTGCCACTACAGGATGTGGTGTAAGTTATCAAGACCATTTGCAAAACAAAGGATTAACTAAAACAGTATATACATTTCATGTTTATTATTGTATTGCTCGTATTTTGAAAGAACTTAAAACACCTTTACCGACAGATGCATCATTTTGTTATTACAAAAACCCATACGACAAAGCAGCCTATCAAAAGTTATGCAATGAATTCAATGTTTCATTTAGCACGGATTGGAGGCAAAAACTGGAAAGTAGTTCAAAATGTAGTGGCCTCGGAGAATACACACAATACTTTCAGCCAAGTGGAAAATACAGAAACGATCATCAAAGTGATGGGCCATTCTTTAATATAAACGACAAAATAGAACATACAGTAGACATCACTGAGGCATGGACAATGTTTATATTAGACAAATCAGAAGGATTAACAAAAACAGGTATTGAACGAATTAACGAAAGTATTAGAATGTTTGTATGGGCTCTATTAGGAGCACAATCTCAAACACGTGTAGAAATACTAAAATAGGCACAGGATTTGATGCACAAAAACAATTCTTAGCAAATGTTCAAGATGCAATTAACAGTCCAATCGATTTGCCTACTCAAATATCAAATTATCAAAATGTATTGAAATACGCAAGAAGTAAAGTTGATTACACATATGGACTTGGTCTCTATATGTCTCCCAGTGATATGATATTACAAATTGGCACTATCGCTGGATATAATAATAAAATTGTAATTGCAACAGAAAATCAAACACTTGGTTTCAATAATGATGTAAATGTTAAACCTGTTGCACCTACCACACAACCTGCAACTATACAAGGTACACCAACAAAGAAATCTCTACCAGAACCAAAAGATCAGGAAACAAAAACAAAGAAATCTATACCAGAACCCGTTGAAAAGAAAGAATCAACACAACACGAAGACAACAAAACAGCATTAATAGTAGGAAGTATTGTAATAGGTATTGTTGCACTCACTATCTATGAGATTTACTAATATACTCTCTTGCAGCTGTATACAATAACCCCACAACAAGGAGAAGCAATGCCCAGAGATGTTCGCCAAACCAGTTAACCACTTTTCCAGTAGTAGATAACAACCAAGACACAATGGCACCAATAATACCCGGTAGTGCTGCTGCTGCTTTACCTGCTAGATTAGCTAATAGTTTAGCAAGATTACTTAATTGTTTTTTCACCCATTCTTTTACTCCACCCTGTGATGAAGGTGGTTTAGGGGTTATAGACCCACCACCAGTAGTAGGAATAATTGCCTCAACAATAACGCCAATAATCATTCCAAAAGCAGTTAAAATACTAACAATTGTAATCCCTTGTTCTCTAAATAATGTTTTAATTCTCTCACCAAGAGTAGTATCTTCTTTCAAAACTTTATTAATAGTTTCTTTTATCCTGTTTATCTGACTACGTAATGCTTCTTTGTTTTCACTAGCAGCCTCAAGTCTTAATGTTCTATCATCTTCCAATTCTTTCAATCGCTTACTTATCCTCTCTACATCTTCAGCTTCTTCAGCTTCTTGTAGTTTTCTTTTTTCTTTTGCTATATCTTTATCAATGTCTGTCAGCTTTGCGAAGTTATTAGTGAGTTCACCACGGAAAGTTTGTAGTTTCTCATCTAGAGCTTCCAGTTCTCTGAATTTTTTACCATCTGTTTGTGTGAGTGCATTTTTGACTTCAGGCAGCTCTAAATTATCAAAAAGAGATGTAACAGTGGTCTCAACATTATTTGCAGTGTCTACTACATTTTGCACATCTTGGGTAGAAGATAAATCCTGCATTGGAATGTTTTCTGTTGCAATCTTGTCTCTTGCTTTTATCAAACTCGCTAATTCTGCTCTACCTTCTTTTATTCTTGTAGCAGGGGCTTGATAATCGTTTATGCCAAGATTATATCTGATAAAATTAACTTTATATTTTTGAAGGATTGTATCAAGTGAATAAAACTGCAGGACGGCATCTGGGCTGCTAATTTTATAATATGATAATGGTTTTATTTCTCCATCTTCATCCTGTATACCAAGAAGTGGTCTGCCATATTTATCTTCTGTGAGAATCCATTCATTTTCATTTACATCCATTCTTACAGATTCGTTATTTCTTTTATAAAATCGTTTCAACATCTTTTTTAACAAATTCTTTTGGTGTTCTTCTTTATCCGATCCTGTCAGATCGTTTAGTACATTATATTGATTATTCAATGTTCTTTGAAATTCTTGGTCATCTTCATCTTCATCTTCATCTTCATCACCATAATCATCATCTTCAAATGTAGGATTCTCAAAATTAAATCCTTCCGCCATTTTTATATATTAAACTTTTCCTTTTAAAAATGTCGTCCTATGGAAATAAATTAAACCCTTACAGAAAAATAAGAGAACCACGTGGGGTAAGAGGAATCCGCCAAAGTGTAGTGATAACCAATAATCCATCAACTATTGATCAAAATCAACAATTGTTAGTGAGATTCCCCAATCTCTCCGGAAATGATGTTATTGTTCCCGGAACAGTTAGATTAGCATTTGAAATTGAGTTAGATTCTAGAGATGTAAATGCCACTATATTTCCAAATATAGGAAGATCAATAATAAAGAAAACAACAATTCGTATCTCTGGAAATGAAGTTATGTCAATTGATGATAGTGACATCTATCATTGTTATACTGATCTCTGGAAGACTCCTACAGAACGTATAAATATGGCATACCAAGGCATTGGCAAACCAAACATGTTGAAACATAGAGTTGGGGCAGAAAACGCGACAGCGGATAAAGAAGATCAAGCCATTGCAAAAGCATATGGAAACAGGTTTTGTATTCCACTTGATTTTGAATTATTGGAAACCCATATGCCTTTTTATCAAGCAGGACTCGGCGATAGACTTGAATATGAACTTACATTCAATGATTATAATAAAGTAATTCATTCAACCGATGCAGCTTCATCTTATATAATCAAAAATATTTGTTAGGAATTTGATACTGTTTCTGATCCTTATTTATCAAGAGAAATAAGACAGCAAGTTGATGGTAAAATGGTTATTTTGTATGACCGAATACTAAGACACAGAAAAATACCAAAAAATAAATCTGATACACTTTGGAATATTAATCTAAATGTTCCAGCTAAAAGTATGAAAGGGATTCTATTGTTATTTGAAGATCCTGAAAGGACAAGTACAGAACACTATTACAATCCAGAAATCACAAAAGTAGAAATGACAATAGAAGGAATCCCAAATCAATTATACAGTCAAGGAATGAAAGCATATCAACAGTGGGACGAGATAAATAAATTCTTTGCGTTAAATTCAAAAAGAAATAGAGAAACAAGTATGGTCATTAAAGATTTATATTTTACTGATACAACGTTAGAGAAATATCTAACGACCAATTATGCATTATGGTTAGATTTACGTTCAACGGATGATAATACACTTCACGGTTCAGGAAGAAGAATTGAAAATGCATCAGAAGGCATCACAATACAAATAACGAAAGAAGCAGGAGCAGATGCAGCAATAAATGTTTATCTATTTGTAATACAGGATGCACAAATTAATTTTGAAGATGGTAGATTTAAAGAAGTAAATTATTAATATAAAAAATGGAACTACCTAAATATCCACACTGTGCAATTATTTGTGGCCAAACTGGCTGTGGAAAGACTGAATTTGTTTTAGACTTACTTGAAGGCAGATATAGAGGTGTATTTAGTCATATTGTTATACTTTGCCCAACCATTCAATGGAACAAGGCATACAAAAATCGTGAGTGGATTGGTGATGCTAGAAAACCAAAAACAAAAAATATTATAATCGTAAACCCACTAATCAATGGTGAAGAAAAACTGCAAGAACTACTAAGAATGTTCTTTAATAAATTTGCCGGTTCCACAACCCTGTACATCATTGATGATTGTAGTGCAACAAAAGAACTAACAAAGAAAAAAGACATGTTGTCTGAACTTGCTTTTTCAGGCAGACACGCAGAACAATCAGTCTGGGTTATATCGCAAAGATACAATTCGGTTTTGAAAGATTTAAGAGAACAAACAAAATGGTTATGTATGTTCTACACAAAAGATAGAGATAGTTTTGAAAATTGTTTGAGAGAGAATGATGTTATTCCCACATTGGAAGAACGACAAAGAATAAAGGAAGAACTAAAAAAAAAGAAACATCGTAAATTAATTTTGAAAACCGACCAACCTACTGATTATTGGGTAGTTGATTAAGTAATGCTTAAGTAATGCTTTAGTAATGCTTTAGTAATGCTTAAGTAATGCTTTAGTAATGCTTAAAAAATAAGCAATAATAAAAAGCAATGCTTCTTGAAACACTAACAATTATAACAAACACTGCAGTCTTATCAATAGTTGGATATATAATATTTAATTATTTTAAAATTAAAAATAAATTATATAAAGTAAAAAATAAACTATATAAAATGAACGCCGAAGAATTATTACAAGATGTTGAGTTACCAGAACAAAAAGATGACCATAAAGACAAAAAACGTGAAAGACTATCAGCCCTTGTTGCTGGTGGAGGAAGTAAACAATATCTTGGTAAAGACTTACAAATGTCAGACATTGATACAATGACACCAGAACAAATAAACAAATTATACTGTAGATACGAAGCAAGACTAGGAGCAAGTATGACGAAGACATTGGGTAATTCTTTTATTAACTTATATGTTATGGGTGTGTCAAAGTATCTCAATGTTACTAACCCACCTAAATTAATACAAGACTTAGAGGAAGACCCTTTTATCAATCATGCTTTAACAAGTACTTGTTGTGAATTGTATTATAGATATGGAATGTATCTTGCTCCTTTTACTGCAATGTTAACAACAGCGAAACATATTAATTTTACTGATGAAAAAAGTGAAAATATTGACTTAAAAAAAGATGAGTGAAATAAAAGCTTCCCATGATGCCGAAGTCACAAAAAAGGAATATACCCATGCCCTTGATGACGAGGTCACAAAAAAGAAAAACCCAAAAAGAGTATCTGCTGGTAAAAAAGGTGCAGAAGCAAAAAGATTAAAAGCTGAATTAAAAAGAAAAGAAATGGAAGCAATGAAAAAAGAAAACATACAATTAAAATCTATAACAAAAGATGATAATGAAGTTTCAAATATAGTTAGGGATGATGTTAAAGAAATTCAATGTGTAAATATATACAAAAATTATATACCTTTATGTCTAATTGGGGTTGTTGGATTGGGATTATATATATATACTGCTAAATCTAATAAACAAGTTACTACACCAGAACCTGTTCCAAAGAGAAAGGAAAAGAAAGAAATAGATCTATTTGAGTTTATGTAATCAAAAAAAATTCTTATAAAAATGGCAACACAAATTGATGGAAAACAAATAGTAAACATGTTATATCATGCTGGAGTGGAAACACTATTAACGGTTGGATATGCAGAATTAGGAAGAAAACTATTGAAAAGACCACCACCAAAAGTAGATTTAAATATGGCCGATATTGGAATGTTATCTTTTGATATATTACTTGCAATGGCTACCAGAGATATGTTGGTTAAACACAATATTATTCCAGAAAATATTATGAAATAAAATATTTATAAAATGGCGAGTGCAATGGTGATGATGCTTGGTGGAGCAGTAGTAAATGCCTTTGCTTTTTCGGGTAGTAATTATTTGTTTTCAAATATTGGAAAAGATGCAGATAAAGAGAAAGAAAGACATGATAAGGCAATTGAACAATTAGAAGCAGCACAAGACAAATGGAGTAAAGAAAGAACACAAAGATTAGATTTTATTAATGAACAATTACAAAAAGAACGTCATGCAGTTCAGAAATTTGATGATGTTGACCAAGCAATGAAACAATATTATTATGTTACTGGGAAACAATTATCAACTTTACCTTCTGAATCAAAGTTGAATGATTATTATACTCCATCAGAAGACCAGAAAAATAGAGAGATTGCATTTGTTGTTGGTGGTATGGCATTAACTGGATTTGTTGCATGGAAATTAAATAAAATATAATGAATCAATTCCATAAGGTTGTGTATCTATTCCATTATCACATATATATCTTTTATCATCAAAAGGAGATAAAGAAATTTTATTTATTTCATTTACAAACATATTATGTTTGTCAGAATTTAATGTGTACATCTTATTCATTTTTGTTTCATTGTAAAATAAACAATCCTTATAATCATTAAATTTTATATCTTTTTTAATTGTTGTTTTACCAATACCTTTTAATTTTTTTTTTCGCTAAGATCAGTTAATGTAAAAGAATATGCTTTACTTCTCAGAAAAACTATTTCATTCATAATTTTACCATTTAATTCATCTTTAAACTTCCCTATTTTCTTTTTATTTTCTTTTGAATAAAGTTTATGATCTTTTGGATAGTCACATGTATCAAGTTCGTCTTTTATTTTTTCTTTCATATCTTCGTAGATGTCTTTAGTTTTAATTGATAAGAATATACTATCCGTATTATGGACGATCAAAGGAAATCCACAATTAAAATTTTCAGTTGCTGTAGATAAATCATAAACCACCCTTTTTTGTTTACCTAATGGTATTATCTTTTTTACGTTAGCATGTTGATCTTTTTCGTTATATTTAAATAAAACACATTTGGTTTATCTTCTCTAGTATTGATATTACTGTTATATTCTAGAGAAGTTATAAGATAATGTAAACATGAGAATGTAATTTTAGATTTTTGTGAAAAACAGAATTGACAATTTTTTCCTTTTTTATAACCATCTCCTTGATAAAATCCTCTGAAAAAGAATAGTTTATAATTGTAATCATTATTAAGAATTTTATAAGGGATGTATTTCTCTTTCTTATCAGTATAAAATGTTTCAAATTTAATTGCCATTTACTTATGATTTCCTTTTGGAATAATTCTATATACTTTAGATGAATTCATACAATCTATTATTTTAAAATCAGTTGGATATAATTCCTTACAGTATTCTAAACATTTATTTAAAAGATTTAGATCTTGGTTATTTAGATTCCAAGAATATTTTACTCCCCCTTTAGTTTGATAAATTCCACTAGTTCCATCAGCTAAAAAGAAACCTTCAATAAAAGCTCTTTTTTCTTCTAAAGTTGACGGTTCTAATTTTAAGAAGTCTTCTTTTAAAGGAGGATTATAAGAAATTTTATAATAATCATTGAATAAAAGATTAGTATTTAACGATAAATCTTTAGGTTTAATAATTTCATTATTATCTTTTATTAAAGAATGATCTTCTGTTACATCAACAAATCCTAATGGTGTAACAACTCTAAACATTTCTTTTTCTGTTTCATGTTTAATGATAGTTTTTATTTTATCAAATCCTTTACTAGTCCAAACTTCAATATCAATATCTTTTAGTTGATGATAAAATTTATTATTTGAGTATTCATATTCATCAGTAATGTTTTCTATTTTTTCAATAAATACTTTATTTTTATATCTTAAAATAATTGGAGTATCACCAGAAACGGAGTCTGATGCAACTAATTCATTTTTTGGCCATAATTCATTAACTGTATTATAATAAAATTGATACATTAATAATTTACTGTAATCTAATACAACTTGTCCTAAATAAATAGGTTTATCAAATTTAACAGAAGTAACATTATTCACAATTGCAACAAAGTTTTTATTGAAAATTATTGAATCTTTAAAACTAGGTTTGCTAATATATTTCTTTACTTCTTTTTTACTAGTTGTTAATTTAATTTCACTTCTTCCTCTTATGTTTTCTAATGTTTTTCCATAGAAACTATTATTCATTAATTTCCAGAGGTCTTTTTCAAAATTAGATTTTGAGTTTTTTCTTTGTTTGGTGTTAAAATCAATGTACTTATATAACCAATCGCTTTCTTCAAATGATATTGTTCTGTATACTTTTTTTACTTTCATTCCAAGTTTAATATATTCTTTTAGAATACTATAATGAATAACATATTTCTTTTTATCATATAATGTTAATAATAGTTTTTCTTCTTTACCTAATGGCTTATCTCCTAATAAGTTTATCTGATAATCTGATAATTCTTTTTCATTTATTTTCATTTTCTCAGGAGCTAATGGATATTTCATTGTTTTAAACTTGCAATTATTGGGATATTCTAAATCACTTTCTATTATACAACCCCTTCCTTTTGGAATATGTAAATAATAGTCTGGATTACTTTCCCATTTGAAATCTTTAGTTGGTAGTTTCTGTGACATTGCCCAACCATATAAATTATTTGCATCAAGATATAATAAATATTTTTCTGTTAGAAAATCATTTAAATTTTTACCATTTTTTAAGTCTTCCAAACATTGTTTCATTTCATTTTTGTCTATTATTCTAATATCTCCATCACTATAGTTGGGTGTATATTTATTATAAGCCTTAACATGTCTAGGACCAAGAACACCAGAAAATCCTCCTCTAATACCATTTTCTATCATTAATAACATTTCATAGTCTGTTAATAATTCTAATTCCACTCCTGTATGTTTTAATCCACATTGCCAAGTTAATCCTGGTGCAGAGTAACAATAACACGGATCTATTTCATGATGCTTTAAAAAGATGTCTCTAAAATGTTCAAAAGCATCTGCTAGAATTAAAACATCTGTTTTTAAATAAAGATTATGATAATCTTCTAATGTTTTACAATTATAAGCTTTCCAAACATCTTGTACATATTTATAATCTTCATCTGAGATATCGTTTTGTTTTAAAGTTGAATAGAATGCACTTTTAGGTGGTAGTATTGTTTCTTTTAATCTTTCAATTGAATCTATATATTCATAAGGATAAAAGCCTTTTTGTTTTAATAGAAAAAATTTATCAAGTTTTATTTTATTTTTCTTTTCCTGATACTTCTTATTATCTTTTCTATGTAAATCATTTAATTCTTTATTAGTTTCTATAAATTCTATTTTGTTTCTATTTAATATATTATTATCAACACTATGACTTTCAAATTCTTTTTCTAAGATAGGAAATTCTTCTAATGATTTTGCTACATCAGCTAAACCCTTTGTAAGGAATCTAAATGAATCTAGAAATCTTAGTTTTTTATAATATGAACCAAAATCTATAGAAATATAATTTTCTGAATTTTTGGATAGAAGTTTTACTTTGTTATAATCATCTTCATATTTCATTAGCTCCTCTATTAAAAAGTGGAAATCATAATTTGAACCATTATGAAAGAAAACAGGTATTAGCTTTGTTGTTTTACCTTCTTTTGTATTACATGATTGACAAGCTGCTCCTCTATATTTACCAGAAAGATGATTATGTTCTCTTACTTCGTTTTCATCTTCAAATTCCTTTCCACATATATAACATTCTGTTGACTCTTGAAATTCTTTTTCTTGTTGTTCAGTTAAAATTGGTTCTTTCTTTTCATTAAGACGAATATTATAATTTATTTTCTTAAAAATTTTTATTATTTTTTCTACATATTTCTTTGCTGCATCATCACCAACATAAGAAAAGTATTGTGGTTTATAAATTTCTGGATAGTCAGACTGAACATAGATACCATAACTATTAACTGTTTGTTTTCTTATTGGATTAACATATGATTTATTTGGGTCAGGTTGAGAAGTAGATAAAGGGATATTATTTGATTCAAAATCTGAATAGATAACAAAAGGTAGTCTATTTTGGAAATGGTAGTTTTTAAATTTAAGAATATTATCTTTCTTTGGCATATTAACTTTACAATAGTCATGATCTAGACATATCTCTTTATGTTTTTCTAATGTTTCTGGTCTTCGAAAACTTTGTAAGCAATTTCTACATGTATGTTGTTTATGTCTATTTTTATCACATAGAAAACTATCCAGATCTTTGATTAAACAATAGTGTGTGTTTTCATTTTCTTCTATATATAAAAGATCAATTATATTTTCACTTTTCATATTTGAAATATAAACTGGGTATAAAGATTGTTTATTTGTTGGATTTTCTAATGCAAAATCATTTATAGTTAAATTATTTTGTTGTTCTACTTTTGGGATATCTTTTATTAAAACAGGGTAATCAATGTTATTCATATTAATTTCATTTTCATAAAGTTTATATTTTGTTACCCTCTCTTTATCTCTAACAGCAAGATATAATTTAGATAATATTGACCACAAGAAACATTTGTTATCTTTTGTGTTTTTAACATTGATAATATTATGTGATTTAAACTTTAAAGATATATAAGATGAAGCTTTCTGATAATCATATTTATATGTTTTTACTTCTACACTTTTAATATTTCTAAAAACAAAACCAGAACCTCTTTCTTGGTACTCATCAATCCATGCTTCAAATTTGTCTTTTAGTTTATTATAAAAACTATTAATGTTATTATTTGATTGAATAACTTCAACAGGATGAGAGTAATGACTTTCTATTATATCAAATGCTAGTGGGGTAGTAAATTCAGAAGTAATTATTATCTTCACTTTAATGGGAAATGACTGTATTTTAATTTTATCTTTTAATTTATTAATATAATTAGTTATATCATCTTCTTCTATGTCATCAATAATAGTTTCAGTAATAACATTTTTAAATACTCTGGATTTTTTACTTGCCATTTATTTAGGAACAATTTTAATTACCCCATTTTAATATTCATTTACATAATTAGGATTTCTAATTAAAAATTTTTGAAATGCTATTTTATATTTTTCTTTATTATTTTGATAATGTAATCGTTTTCGTTCTCTGTCACAATCTTTACATTTTCCTCTATGTCCATCTGGGCATGTTTTCTCTTTTGCAAATAAATTTAAGAACTTAAATTGATGACATGTGTTACAAACTTTTCCTTCACTCATTTTTTAAGAATCAATTTTTAATATAATTAAAATGGAGCATCCAAAAATATATTGTTTACGTTGTAAAAAGCATACTGAAAATGATTCAGTGAAACAAGTAACAACAGCCAATAATAGACAAATGTTAAAAGGTATATGTTCTGAGTGTGGGTCTAATAAAAATAGATTTATATCCAAAATAACAAATAAATTAGCAGATGAATAACATCATAGAGTTATAAGATCTTTTCCTAAAAGACGTGTTTATGTTGATTCAATAGATCAAACATGGGCAGTTGATTTGGTAGATATGCAACAATATTCAAAGCAAAATAAACACTATAAATATTTATTAGCAGTAATAGACGTTTTTAGTAAATATGGTTGGTTAATTCCTTTAAAAAATAAAACAGGAGTAACCGTAAGTGAAGCATTTAAAACATTATTTAAAGAAAGAAAACCAATGTTCATCTGGTCAGATAAAGGATCTGAATTTTATAATCGACAAGTAAAAGAAATATTAAAAGATAATAATATAAAATTATATTCAACTGAGAATGAAGAAAAATCTAGTGTAGTAGAACGTTGGATAGGCACTATGAAACAACATATGTATAAATATTTTACTGCAAATGAAACTACTAAATATTATGATATATTAGATGAATTAGTTGAAAATTATAATAATACAGTACATTCTTCTATTAAAATGACACCTGTTGAAGCAAGTAAAAAAGAAAATGAATTAACAGTGTATAAAAATTTATATCCTGAAAATGATGAGAAAATTAAAAAACCTAAATTCAAAGTTGGGGATAGAGTAAGAATAGCAAAAAAGAAAGGTAAATTTGAAAAGGGTTATACAACTCGTTGGACAAGAGAAATATTTGTAATTGAAGAAGTTTTAAATACAAATCCTGTTACTTATAAAATAAATGATTTAAAAGGCGAAGAAATCAAAGGTAGTTTTTACGAACAAGAATTACAGATTACTGAGTTTTAAATCCTACTGTTTTTTTTTTTTCTTATAAAACATAATCTCGAGGTGTGTGTGTTTTTTTAGTAAGGGGGGTACGAAGAAAAAAAATTTTTTAGGGTGTGCTATAGGTGTTTGTTTTTTTTCTCGAGGTGTGTTTTTTTTTTAGGGGTGTGTTTTTTTTTTTTTTTTTTAGGGGTGCGTTTTTTTTTGTTTTTTTTAGGGGTGCGTTTTTTTTTGTTTTTTTTTTAGGGGTGCGCTAAACTCGCCCACGACCCCTACTACTCTCATTGTCTGTGGAGATCATATTTGCATGATACTATGGGGTGCCGTTTTTTCTATTTAATACAATTTCGAGATATCTATGATTTTATAATAGATATATATAAATCAAATTATATATATCAATAAATCAAATTATAGATATCTATAATTAACATTATTGATATTCATACAAAAACACGCCTGTACAAATACATTGTAAACATTGTCGCCGAAAGAAGGAAAATTTTAAGAGGAAATATTGTGATATTTTCCTTATTTCTGCTCAAAATATTGATAGTAGGTTCTCGTTTAGACCGCATCATCGAGGCGGTTCGAACGAGTACCCACAATCTATATTCTAGAGCAGAAATAAGAAAATTAATGTTTACCCTTGTAAACCCCAGTTTCACTAAATAAAAAGGGGTTCGAGAAGGTCAAAATTATATAGACGTGTTTTCATTATGTATAATAATCAATATTAGTTTGATATCATAAAATGTAATCAATGATATGAAAAATATATTTCTTGATATCTATAAATTTGTTTAATGATACCCATTATTCCTTTGCATAAACAGATATCTAAAAATTACTGATATCATTTAAAAGGCTGACATAGTACATCTAATAATATTGATAGATATCGTGTATTTTATTAAGATATCTATAAATCAAATAATAGATATCCATAAATCAAACCAGAAATATTAATAAATCAAATTATTGATATCTATAAATCAAATTATCGATATCTATAAATCAAATTATAGATATAAATAAATTAACATTATTGATATTTATAATTATTAGTATTTTGGACATCATAAAATGTTATCAACGATAAGTAATATATATTTCTTGATATCTATAAATCTGTTTTATGATATTCATTATTCCTTTGCATATATAGATATCTAAAATCCAATTATAGATATCATTTAAAAGGCTGAATTATAGCTGTCATAAATTTCAAAAATGAACATCAGAAGATGTATCATGGATATAAACAAATGTAATTATTGATATCCTAAATGTTCTTCAATATTTGATATCTATATATGGATTTATCGATATCTAATAATATTTATTGATATCCTATATTTTATTATAAATATCATTAATTTTATCTATTAGATATCTCGAGATTCGATTAAATAGTTAAACAGCACCTCATCTGTCACCACGTTCAGCTCTCAGGGCGAAGGATTTCTGTGCTGCTTCAATGTAATATCCTATTAGAAATAAATTGATAATAGATGCATTAAATTGGATAGATGTGTTCAAAAACGAATTCATAAAATATCTAAACATTTAGAAACCAAATCTTCATAATATAATTGTACGGATGCGACAATTGAAAAAAGGTCAACGTGTGCAAAACGTCGAGACAACATCTGGCTTTGTGGAACACGGTGATTATATCAGCTTATTTTCATTATACCTATTCTAAACAACGATTCAGCTGTCAATGTCTTTATTTTGTTTTTCATGTCTTTGTAATGTTTTAAAAAAATAGAAGTGAAGGCAATGATCAGGAATCGATACACTTAACCAACAGCTCCCATCAGGGACACCAAAGGGTAAAAAAGAATAAAGAGGAAACAACTAGACCCTAAGTCATTGTAGGAATCTTATATAAATATTGCGCAGAAAATTACGGAAACTGCCAAAACGTTGTTTTAGTTGAATTCGTTTCCGCAGACCCTTCCAAGGTGGTTCTTCTGTCGTTTTTTTTTTTGTTATGGTTTGTCTTTTGGTGTTTGTGTAGCTTATATTGTTTTATTGAGGATAGCCTATTGGCCATTTTGTGGGAAAGTGACTGTCCTTTTGGCTTTCCGCTGTTGATGTTTCCATTGGGGTTTGTTGTTTCATGGTTGTGTTTCTTTCCCTTTGGTATCACTGATGGGAGCTGTGGGTTAATTGTATCGATTCCTGATCAATGCATCCACTTCTATTTTGTAAATTTAGAAAGAATAGTTTGTATGCGGAAAGATGTTTGAGAGGTTGATGGAATGAATGAATGATTGCTGATTTTTTTTTTATATAACTCTGTTGTTGTTTTTGTTTTAGTTCACCTGTCACGTAGTGACGAGATGAGCTTTTTGGATCACTTTTTGTCCGTCGTGCGTCCGGTCTTGCGTGCGTTCGTGCGTGCGTGCGTGCGTGCGTCCGTCCATCAATGCGTAAACAATTTCTTCAGACAAATCTCCTAAACCACTGATCGGATTTCGATCAAATTTCGCAGGAATGATCCTTAGGTGACCAAACTAAAATTAATCAATTTTCATGTCCTTGTTTCTTAAAACTTTCAGTTGCAATTTGTTTATAAATGGCCAAGTGGTTTCTATTGGAAACAAGTTTTAATTTTCATATCTGGTTGTCCTTGGGCCAAGGACAATGAATGGCCATGATCTTGAATACTCTTGTAGATTATTATTTTCATTTAGCTTAATGCATCTACCAATTTCCAGATCCACAGGCTGCAATTGTTTCCAAAATGAAATCAGTTTTGACCGTTCCCTTACGAAAGACTACGTGACCAAATTTGACCTTGGCGTAAAATAGGTAAAGGTCATCCGAGGCTCATTATTTAAACCAATTATGAGGGACCCGAGTCCCTTATGCTACATTTCAAGTTTTGTGACTATCAGCCTACTGGTGCCGGACAAGAATATTTCTGGAAGGTTTTTTTTACATTATATGTCATGGAGCCCATCTTGGTCATGCGACCAAACTTTAATTAATCAATTTTCATTTCTTTGTTCCTTAAACAAAGTGAAGGCAATGATCAGGAATCGATACAATTCATCCACAGCTCCAATCAGAGACATTGAAGGGAAAGAAAGTTCGGGTTCCGATAGATCTTGCTGCAGAAGAGATTTAAGTCCAACATTTAATTTTGAAATTAAATCGGAATGACGTCTTTTAAATTTCGAAAAGGTTTTGCGTAGTTTATGATACCTTTAACCCTTATTGAGAAGTTTAGCAGTTGACAATTTATTACGAGTGATGCAGACAGTTACATGACTAGACAATTTGGCAAATCGAATTAATTGCGAACTATAAACGCCATAGGATACCGCACGAGGACCATCAGCATCAAAGAATGGAAAATTTACGATCTCAAGATCAAAATCATCGTGATTATCATAAAGCCTCCATATGCACTTTGGTTATAAATGGCCCAGTGGTTTCTGTGGGAAAAAGTTTTAATTTTCATATCTGAATGACATGGGCCACGGGCAGGGAATGGCCTTGACTCTGAATACTCCTCTTGTTTCATTTTCTCATTTAGCATACTGCATCTACAAATTTTCAGATCACAGGCTACAATTGTTTCCAAAAATACTCAGTTTTGACTTTTTTTACATACAAAAGTCTATGTGACCAAATTTGACCATGGCATAATATAGGTCATTGTCATCCGAGGATCATCATTTGAACAAATTTAGATGGGCCCGGGTCCTCAATGCTACATACCAAGTTTCATGACAATCGCCCAACTGGTTTTGGATAAGAAGATTTTTTATTTTTTGTTTACCTTATAAGGGCATGGCGGCCATCTTGGTCATGTATCCTGGACCCCGTGAACGAACGTTCGTCCCCCAATCCCATGAATGCTCCACGTGACTTCAATTTGTCCAGTGGTTTCGGATGAGAAGCTGTTCGAATACATACAACGGACCCTTGCCACCTATGAGACTTCGTTCAGGTGAGCTAACTAGCCATCATTTAGGACCCGTGCAAGCATACAATCGTGAAAATGCCTCACCATTTCTATGAACTTTTTGGACAGTAAAAATGTCACCATAAATTTCCAAAAACCCTCACAACTGACCGTGTCAAATGTTTTGGTAAAGTTAACAGATAAACAAAGTCATGTAGAGTTCACTTTTCGGTTCCTTCCATTTGTTTTTTAACATGCATTGCTCTGAAGATCGTGTCAATTGTTCCTCTGTCTAGTCTGGTTTTCTAGTAGAAGCCCTGACTGTTCATGGTGTTCATTCATTCAGTTAAGTAGTACACTTGCAAAGACATCCCCAGTCAGCGAAATATCGCGATGATTGTCACAGATCCGCAGATATCCTTCCGTTTGAATAGTTGGATAACTGACAAATTCTTGAAGGGGGTTGGGTGCACTATAAATGCTATACGGCAGACTGGGTGCCCGATCAAGGTTGGTGGCTTTGCTTCTCTCTTTAGTTGCGCGCCGGTGCGCCGGGCCTCGAGTTCTATGACGGTTCCGGCGTGGGGCTGTCTGAGAATTGGGGACGGGGGGGGGGTCTTATTTTGTGTAATGCTGGTTAGTGCCTGGTGCTCTGTCTCTGGTCGGTCCCATCGGGGTCTGATTGTTAGTTTTCTTTTGCTCCAGCATTTCAGTGTTTTCTTGCTGTCGAGTCCTCATCGTTGTTTCATCTCGGTGGTTATTTGATTTTTGTGTGTTCACGTAGAAGTTGCATTGATGAGTTATGAGGCCATCTTGCGGACTGGGCGGATGGTTTGTCTACATCGCGACGGCAGTAAGGGCGAGGATTGTGGCCGCGTGGGATCGATTTGCGCCCCCCCCCCCCCTCCCGGTTGAGTTCGTGTCGTTGACCGTTTCGGGGCGGTTCTTCTGTTGCGGTTTATTCTTGTTATGGTTTGTCTTTGACTGTTTGCATCGCTTATATTATTTTGTTTTGGATAGCCAATAGGCCGTTTTGTGGGAAAGTATCTGTCCTTTTGGCTTTCCGCTTTTGGTGTTTCCATTAGGGTCTGTTGTTTCATGTTTGTGTTTCTTTCCCTTTGGTGTCTCTGATTGGAGCTGTGGGTTAATTGTATCGATTCCTGACCATTGCCTTCACTTCTATTTTGAGGAATTTGAAATAACTTCGTCAGTTTCGTTGCAGGTGGAATTTCTCTTGCTTTGTAGATCTCAAGAGGTATTGCATCTGATTCTGAAACTTTGCCATATGACAGTAGTTTCATAGCTTTTAGTGTTTCGGAGACGGTTGGGAACGCGTTTAGCAGCAGATAAGATTCCGCCTTTGGCAGTCTGTTAATAGCGTTGATAGCAGATGACCAGCTAAGAACACTATCAAAGTGTTCAGCCTATCTTTTCAAAATAACTTCTTTGGCAGACAGAAAACCAGTCGTTTCTGAGATTGTGGGACCATAAACTGTCTTTGGTGCAGCAAAGATCTTCATATCCTTTTTTTCTGCAAATGACTGTATTTACATGTATCAATCAGGAGACTTGCAATTTTTGAACATGGTTTGACCTGTCATGCATATATGAGCCAGCGCACGACAAAACCTACAATAAGACATGTGCGCCCATCGAAGTAGAAGTAAAACAAAGATCAGGAATTGATGCAATTAACTTACTCCACCCATAAAAGACACCAAAGGGAAAGAAATACAAACATTAAGCGACCAGACCATAATGGAAACCTAAACAAAGGAAGGCCATAAGGACAGTTACTTTCCCACAAAATGGCCATATGGCCATCCAAAACCAAAAGACACAAGTGATACACACAGTAAGTAACAAACAACAACATAAATAAATCGCCACAGAAGAGCCGCCTTGGAACGGTCAGCGGAAGACCTCCACTGGGGGGCTTAAATCGATTTTACGTGGCCACAATCCTCGCCCTTACTTCCGTCGCGATTTAGACAAATAATTTGTTCAGTCCACATGAAGGCCTCCTAACTCAATAGTGCAACATCTCCGTGAACACAAAAATCAAAGAACCACAGAGGTGAGACAACGGTGAGGACTCGACAGCAAGAAACCACTGAAATGCTGGAGCAAAAGAAAACCAACAGTTAGACTCCGATGAGCCCGACCAGAGACTCTGATCAACTTGCGCATCAATATAGTCCAACCAGAGCCTTCTCTTGCTGCATGAAGTAGCATTGTGCCCTTAGCTATCCTTAAAGCGCACAACGAAGACTCTGATCAGACTGCGCGGATGCGCTGGCTGATCTGAGTCTTCGTTGGGCGCACGCATCTGATTGTAGGTTTTTTCATGCGCTGGCTCATATTTAAAAGGCGGCTTTTTGGATACTAAACTGGTATTACAGAGGTGTGCCTTGTGCTTTTGGTGTTTCTTTCACTGGATTTCTTCGCCATTCTCGTCAAACAATAATTTACTGGTTCCAGGGATTTCATTGCTAAAGAGTAAACAGTGTCTTTGTAGCCCTTCAAGTTTGCGTTGGGATCATCTTAACTGAGTTTCATTGTATGTTAATGGTTGCAGATATTATTGATGAAGGTTTGCCTTTTGTTGTCTTGTTTCAGCTTCGAGACATCCAGTCTCTTGGGCAATTTTTCCCTATGGTCAACGTGCAGGGTGAATGCGCAGGCTGAGTTTGCTAACAACAAAATAGAAGTGAAGGCATTGATCAGGAATCGACACAATTATCCCACAGCTCCCATCAGGGACACCAAAGGGAACGAAACACAAACATGAAAGTAGAAACGGTGTTTGTAAGGCACTATGCCCCCAACTATATGCTTGTCCATAAATGCCCAAATTTTTAAAATGCCATTATCGAAAACAAAAAAGATTGTTTTCAAATATTAATCAGGTGATGTACTAGTCTCAAAAAGTGGAGATAATTTGGAAAAGAAAAAAAAATATGGGTCAACTATTTTTTCATGAGAAATCCATAATGAAATTTCAAAACAAACATGGTTAAAAAGTTATGCTATGCACCAGAAAGCAACACAATTAAATGGCCGGAAATTACAAAGGGCATAACTCTAACAAATTTCATTAAATTGGTTGACAATTTAAACAGATGCTCTCCTCCTTAGTCCCAATCAATATACCAAACTCCAATGCTCTAGCTCAAATACTATTGGGAAATCTTGCTAACGAGATTTCCATGTAATTTAATTAAACGGCAAATAACTCAAAAAGGGGAGATAATATTCGGATAAGAAAACAAACGGGTCAACTACTTTTTCATGAGTAATCTATATAAGAAATTTCAAAACACTAGCATACATGGTTCTAAAGTTATGCTATGCGCAAGACAGCAACACAATTAAATGGTCAGACATTGCAAAGCATTAAATCGGTGGACAATTTAATCAGGTAATCTCCTCCTCAGTCCCAATCAGTATACCAAATATCAAGGCTCTAGCTCAAATGTGTTTTTTTTTCAGTTATCTTCTATGTTACGTACTTAAAAGGGAAATTACTCGAAAATGGGAGATACTTCAGATACGAAAAAATGGGTGTCAACTAGTTTTTGCATGAGGAATCCACATATGAAATTTCAAACCACTAGCATACAAGGTTCTAAAGTTATGATATTCACAAGAAAACAATAAAATTAAATGGCCAGAAATATTCCCAACAAAATCACATTAAAATGGTTGAAAATTGAATCAGGTGATCTCCTCCTCAGTCCAAATCAGTAAACCAAATATTAATACTCTAGCTCAAATACTTTTTTTCAGATATCTTGCTAACGAGATTTCAATGTTTCTTTGTTTTTATTAATTTAAAAAAGGAAAATAACTCGAAAAGGGTAGATAATTTTGGTAAGAAAAAATAAGGGTTATTTTTTCATGAGGTATCCATATATGAAATTTCAAAACAATAGTGTAATTATATGGTTACAAATTAAGGCGTAACTATACCAAATTTAGTGACTTAGAGGCCTTTCTGATATTTAATCTTCATCAGTGTGTCTGAATCCCAAAATTCTGAAACCGAAACGGATGATGGACAAGACCCGGCAAGCACAGCACACCCCCCTCCGAGCACACACCGACCGACGTAGCTCATGAGACAGGTCAAGTTATGCTCTGCACAAGAAAACGTGATGTACGAACGAACGGACGAACGGACAAGCCAGAAGCAATTGGGGCATAATAACTAGACTGTGGTCTGTACAGTTGTCTGCATCACGCATAGTCTATGTCATCATGATATGCTGTCAACAAAGCCGTACTGCCTGGCCAAAAAATAACATGAGACAGTAACCATCATATGACATATTTAGTTCGGAGCCATAACAGAGTCTGAAACCAGTCCCACCGCCGTTTAAATAAAGTCAAAATAACAGTCACAAATCGAATTGGGTAAACTGTTTGCCGCGCAAGATTCGTGATATAAGCTTCCCTATTGTAACGTGGACAGATTTTGCTGAGTTATTTCAAACGACCGCAGTTGTTCCAAACGACAAATGTAGCATGTGCTTAAGTTGGTATATTTTATTATTTTTTTATTAAATGTGTCTCTTGTAACTTGATAACCTCTTGTGTAAAAGAGGGAGATGGTTGTTGTGCTGTTTGTGATTAGTTTTATTTTTCGTTTTGTTTTCTTCCATCATTGTTAATCACTTTTCCTCTTGATGCCATTGATAGGCTGTAACCTTAGATTGTAGCTTTTCCTTGGCATCTGTTTCTATGTTTTATCCAATTAGTTTACTAAATTTATAAAACAGATCTTCATAAACTCTGGTTCCGATATACATTATGAAAAAACGCCTCAATTTTGACCCCCTTGAACCCCACTTTTATATAGTAAAACTGGGATTTACGGGGGTAAACTTTATTTTTTCTTTTTCTGCTCTGAAATATAGATTGTGGGTACTCATTAGAACCGCCTCGACGAGGCGGTTCTAACGAGTACTCACAATCTATATTTTGAGCAGCAATAAGAACAATATCCCAATGTTTCATCTTAAAGTTTTACTTTTTTCGGCGGTAAAGTTTTCAATGTATTTAGGCGTGTTTTCGTAATTACTTGCTGTAGAAGGATTTTCACACCATTGCTATATTCATTAGTCACCGCAGAGTGTCTATGATAAGACTCAGCAAAGGCTTTTCTAAGCTAAGGATAATGATAGCCATGTAATCAGGTTTCATCACTCGAAAAGATCAAATTGTTATCTATCGCATAGCGCCAGTTTTATTTAAAAAAATAGCAGAGCTGATCTATTTCGATTCTAACACGCTGAAAATCGGCAATGATTGTGTTGTTTCCTTCAAAATCTCACAACTTTTCGCCATTGTTAGAAGAAATCCCTCTAAAATTATTGACTAAAACACACGCATTTATATCCTTTTCTAACGTTTTCAATGCGAGAATATGTTACACCGTCTGACGGCAATAAAATCGACTAGTGACGTCATAAATTGGCAGTTTTTAAAAACGCCACTCGTCACGCTCTTCCCTGACGTGCTTTGTTGTAGAATAAAACACAGTTATTTCCATTGGCTATATAGGGGCGCTGTGTTAGAATTCTTTTTATAACTAGTATAACGTTCCTGAACGGGACAGGCCAGTTAATGTTACCCATTTTTCCTTTAAAATTATAAATTAAATCTCAATTAACCTCAGTTCAGACAATCTAGTTTCAGGATTTGATGTCTTTGATAGGAGGTGTATGGTAATGGTTTCGATTCCTGATCATTGTCCTTACATAGTTTTATATCTGGTCGGTATATACATTTACGGAACTAAAAAAAAAACATTTTAAAGACTTACCAAGCAGTGAAACCAATTCCAAAATATAGAAGAAAACAATTTGTTTTGCCGCCATAGTATGCCCCTTCGCAAATTTGTCCTTATATTTAAAGATTAGAGTTTCGTCTACAATAATTAAAATAGTGATCGAAATGAAAATTTGCTATTACAAGAGTTGGTTTTACACAATGTGTCTATCAGAATGGCTCAAGCGTGAGAAAACAAATATTGCAATACGGTTGAAAGGCTCTTGACAAAATTCAGAGCCGCAATTGATTCCAAATATAAGTTTAAGTGATAGAAAAGAGTTTCGTTTGCTTAAAATGTTTCATTTCAAATGTAGGCCTATGTTGCATTTCACTGAAACGGCTTTTCAAAACATCAGAAGAAAATAGAATAAAAGTAAACTCTCTTTGGCCATTAATAACTGTTTCGTTTTATTTCAATGATACTTCAATGTTTTCTCTATACAGGAGCTGGGGTTTTTGAACACTGGAGAGGTGTTTAGACTTACGCCTGGTTTTACATATGATAGAACAGACCTTTGCTTTGTATATTTGTTCTTCGATCACAAAATCACCTTCAAAGCTTTACTGAAAATTACAAAACCCGCTTATATATTGCGAGTCTTATTTATGTTCTGTCTGTATGTTGACTTTGATTCCTAGTGTTATAAACACTGCATTAGGAAACAAACAAATAAAAAAAACATTTAACAAGAAAGATGAGAATGCGAATTTTGCAAAACTGATTACATTTGCTAGGTTTAGTATATATCGCTCTATTTTCAAATATGTTGAACTGTCTCCGTTCAAAAGATAAGGCTAAAAGCCATAGGGAGTTCGCTCTCCACCACAAAACAAACTCCTTAAGACACCCTGTTTTTGAAAATTAAATGAGACCAGATAGAACTGATCGACTAAGAACCCAAAATAGAAGTGAAAGTAATGATCAGGAATCGGTACAATTAACCCACAACTTCCATCAGAGATACCAAAGGGGAAGAAACACAAACATGAAATAACTAGACCCTAATGGAAATGGATAAACCCAAAGCGCAGCACGTAAACACGCCTATTAAGTTTTGACCCCCTTGAACCCCACTTTTATATAGGAAAACTGGGGTTTGCAGCGGTAAACTTTATTTTTCTTATTTCTGCTCTAAAATATCAGAAATAAGAAAAATATCACAATTTTTCATCTTAACATTTTCATTTTTTCGGTGATAAAGGTTACAATGTATTTGTATAGTCGTGTTTTCGTAATGGTTTCCAGAGGAAGACGGACAAACGCATCTTAAACAACAAAACCACATGCGATAAGCCGACTTAGCAGTTCTAAACCAAACAGAAAGCATGTAGGTGGCACTACAGTAAAAAAAAATCCCCTTACTCACAATGTAAATTGAGGCATATTCCATGTTCTACCACATTTCTGCAAGTCTAATGCTTCCATTATGAGGCATATAATTTGACAGGCTGACCATTTACCTTCCAAAAGCAGCTTAAAAAATATGGGTGCTGTGCGGCATATTTTGGCCTTTTTGGCAGCCAGTGTCAACAAACCCATACCGCAGCGAATATATCCAGGCATTTCCAGTGGCCAGTCAGCACAATTTTCTGGTTCAATTTAAATCAGCTGCTTTTCACAATAGCAAATACCTACTAATATTTCTTCTAATAAACAATAATACTGCTCAGAAAAAATGGCTTAGCACCAAATCCAATCAGAAGCAGCAGAATATTCAATTCTGTACTGAAAGCTCGCCCCAAAGCAAGTGCAGCTTTCATAAAGACCAATTATTTACTGTAGTGCAACCTATACTAAACCATAATTTCTTTATGATCCATCAAAAGAATTGCCAAACAAAATTTATTTTAGACCATATCTAATAATATAGTCATGAATAATTAATGTTCAGTGACAAAGAATCATTAAACTTTGCGAAAATTTATCGCTTCCAGATTCTACGATGAAAGCCGAACAAACAATGTTTTGTGAAAAAGCGCACAGTTTACCTCTTTCCAGAATGGAACCCAGAAACCGGCTTGCATCAGTGATTCTTCTCAGATGTCTTTGGAATACTTTAATCCTAAAATATACTAAATCATGTCCTTTTAGCACCCATGCTAGAAATTTTGGCTGTTCTCACACCTATACCCCCTAATTTCAGTAAAAATTGGCATTTTGAGGATATTCTGGAGACAAAACTTTGATGAAAATGATTATAAATGCCTTAATGCCATGAGAAACGGCTGAATATATCTGTTCAAACTTTGTAACATGAACCCAACCAATAAGAACTTACAATGGCTGAGAAAACTCATTGTGATATTGCAGCGGGCTGTTCGGAGAGACAATTTTGAAATTTTGCATTGGCTTGAGGCCCTTGCCTAATGCCAAGTAACCTCAGTGTTATATTCAATATGGAGTATATTCTTTTTCTTGTGTTCCTGTTTATACAATTACTGCAAGGCTGCTTTGTAAACAGACCAATGACAACTACTGATTTGCATGGCTTTGAAGTACCCCCCTCCAATTGCATGGAACAGAAGCAAAAACTGATAAAATACACCCAGTTAGTCCTTAATTAGCACTAAACTTACAATTTGTACAGTTTCTGTGACAAAATACAGGCCAGGAAGATCCATTTAAGATACAGAATTCGAGGGAACCTATTATGTATGAAAACATTGTGTAATGAAAGAAAAAAGGACAGTGGAGCTTATGTTTCTACTTTCGGTTTAGGTGGCAGTACAGTAAAAAAAAATCTCCTTACTCACAATGTAAATTGGGGCATATTCCATGTTCTACCACATTTCAGCAAAGTGGAAGTAAAACAAAGATCAGGAATCGATACAATTAACTTACTCCACCCATCAAAGACACCAAAGGGAAAGAAACACAAACACTAAGCGACCAGACCATAATGGAAACCTAAACAAAGGAAGGCCATAAGGACAGTTACTTTCCCACAAAGCAAAGTAGAAGTAAAACAAAGATCAGGAATTGATACAATTAACTTACTCCACCCATAAAAGACACCAAAGGGAACGAAATACAAACATTAAGCGACCAGACCATAATGGAAACCTAAACAAAGGAAGGACAGTTACTTTCCCACTAAATGGCCATATGGCCATCCAAAATTAAAAGACACAAGTGATACACACAGTAAGTAACAACGAACAACATAAATAAATCGCCACAGAAGTCTAATGCTTCCATTATGAGGCATATAATTTGACAGGCTGACCATTTACCTTCCAGAGGCAGCTAAACAATATGGGTGCTGTGTGGCATATTTTGGCCTTTTTGGCAGCCAGTGTGAACAAACCCATACCGCAGCGAATAAATCCAGGCATTTCCAGTGGCCAGTCAGTACAATTTTCTGGTTCAATTTAAATCAGCTGCGTTTCACAATAGCAAATTGCTACTAATATTTCTTCTAATAAACAATAATACTGCTCAGAAAAATAATGGCTTAGCACCAAATCCAATCAGAAGGAGCAGAATATTCAATTCTGTACTGAAAGCTCTCCCAAAAGCAAGTGCAGCTTTCATAAAGACCAATTATTTACTGTAGTGCAACCTGTACGTTACTTTTAATGAAATACGTAATTTGGTAGAACAGACGTGGTAAAATTATAACTTTAAACAACTTCAACAAAAGTGCCTGCTTGGGACGGGCAGTAATTAAGTGATGTTTGGACTTCAGCCTTGTTGTACATGTAATAGAACAAACCATATTTTTGTATGTTTGTTCTCGACATCTTCCGACCATTTTCCTCTTTCTTCGTATACACCAACTGGGGCTTGCGAGTTACAGGGTGTTGAATCTTTTGCCTCTTTAAAATAATAATAATAAAAAAAAATATCTTAAGAACAATTACATCTGTGTAGTTTATGTGTAAAGCTATTGCGAAACTACACATAAATACGAATATTTTCCCCTAGATACTTATTATCAGTCTCAACTGAATTTCAAATATGTCTTTTAAACTCTTAAAACAATATGTTATTTTAAAGGATTATCATTTGAAAGCAACTTGAACACCGCCGAACTGAAACGTACGGAGTGTACAAGTATTTTCGGTTTGGAGTAGCTAGCCAATTAGGCCTTAGTAGTGGCACTCAAATATTTTCGAAACTCACAATGGAATCAATAATCACAAAGGATAAAAATAAAAACAACATTATAATATAGGGCACTATGATGGAACCCATGCTGATAAACCTTTGCTGGAATAGATTCTTAAATGCTGCGTTTATGTATAGCATTGTATAGTTCATTGAAAACAACGTATGCAACAAAGATGATTTCGTACTTTTGCTTGCAATGCTGCATCGTCGTATCACCGGCTGAATAATTCTAATGTATTATTAACTGCTCAATTTCTAAGTCAGGTGTTTTGGTATCAAAATCTCCGCGAAGTCATCATAAATTTATGGACGTAATTTCGATTTAGTTTCAAAATTTAGTTTTGGACCATAAGGTAACAACGCATATAGGAACATTTATTTCATGCTAACTCATGAATGCATATTTAAAACATGTATCCCTTGCAATGAATTCAGTACTCATCAATATAAAAGACTGGGGTCAGCTTTAATATTTGACAGACTGCATGTATGGAAGATAACTAAATCATGGTTGATATATTTGCTACTAGAAATGAAGGCAATGATCAGAGAGCGATACAATTAACCAACACCAACCATCAGTGACAGCAAAGGGAAGAAAACACAAACATTAAATAACTAGACCCTAACAGAAACATCAATAGTGCAAATCCAAAAGAACAGCTATATGTACTTTCCCACAAAATGACCAACTGGCTATCCAAAACAAAAAAGATAAAAGCAATACACACACTCAAAGACGTACCATAAAAAATAACCCACGACAGAAGAATCGCCTTAGAACGGTCAGCGAAAGGATATTTCACTAGGCACTAGGTGGTGTGTGTGTGTGTGTGGGGGGGGGGGGGGGGGGGGCTTAAATCGATTTTATGCGGTCGCAATGCTCGTCCTTGATTCCGTCGCGTAGTGAAATAAATGGTTCCATAGGACTAAAAAATATAACCCATACTACGATTCCGCCATGCCAACCTTTTATGAGTCATCTATGCATTAACCAAACTCAGTGTTTAAATTGTGTATGATGGTATTTACAAAGATATTATTTTCGTATGAAATTTATTTCACGCTTAATTCAATTGAACAGGGTAATGACCCCGTGCACAGTCAATTTATACTCAAACTTCAGCAGCAAATGATCGTCAAGATTTCCGATGGCGGTTTATCTTAGAGGATATCAAGTCAGGGAAAGCCTACAATAAACATATTTACAACAAACAGACAAAAAAAATTAAGACAGACTTGACGGCTGAATGACACATGTGGTCATCAACTAAAGCCCTCTCTACAGCCAAAGGCTGCAGTTCATAGGCCTTAGTACCATCAAGTTCTTGTTGAGTGTTAGCATGGTGGAGCCATCAAACAACGACCACATTGTTAGCGGCCTTATCTGCTTGGGCCAAAACAAACTTTTTATGACATTCTTGAATACCTAGTTTAATGTTACGTAAATGTGCTTTAGGTTTAGGAGATAACAAATTCGTATTTTGAGAGAAGAAAAAAAAGCGTTTGATAACTAGTTTCAGAATGCTAGGTTTCCATTGTCTGAGAGCTTTATGCTCAACATACTTACGTTAACATCATCGATTACCAAATTCGTTCAAGGCAGCAGCGATTTCATTTCTACATTTATTGAAATCAATTTTAGAAAGAAATAGATATGTCGTTTATTTATAAATTATATTTCGTATGCTAGAATCAGAAATAATTTTTAAATTGCCAGTAGTAATATGACCAGAAGCAGGATAGCAATATACTGAATTTAGTACTAATTTTTAGACAAGTTGTGGGTATTTCGATGGGTACAAATTGCGCATCCCCTTAGGCTGATCAGTTCCTGTTTTGATATGAAAGAAAATTTATGATGTCCCTTTCCGTTGAAAACAAATCTGAAATCATTGAAGCCTTTAGCTCAACTTCTTAATATTTGGATGATTTATCAAATATTGACAATACCTATTTCGATGATTTGATGAGTCAAATTTACCCCAAGAACTTCAGTGAAATAAACCAAATTCTTCTGATACCGATGCCCCGTGTTTGGATTTACATCCGTCTATTGTAGATGGATTTGTTTCTTGCAAAATGTATGATAAACGCGATGGTTTTGGTTTTGAGATTGTTATTTTCCTTTCTAGGATGGTGATGTTCCTCGTGCGGCATCCAATGGCGTTTATATTTCGCAATTAATTCGATTTGTCAGAGTGTTTAGCCAATTAACTGACTTCAACACTCGTAATAAATTATTAACTGCTAAACTTCTTAAATCAGGGTTATCGCTATCATAGATTACGCAAAGCCTTTTCAAAATTTTATATCAATCTGATTTAATTTTAAAATTCAATGGTGTGCTTAAATCTCTTTTGCAACAAGGTCTATCGGAGTTCGAATTTTTTGGTTACTTAGTATATAAATTCAGAAAAAAATATAATTGAAATGACTTCAGCACCCCATTTTGTTAAATCATTATTCGATATCACAAGATTGGGTACAACAATAATGCCATACGACAGGCTGCATGCACGGTGGTTAACCCAATCACGGTTGACAACTTTGCTTCCCGCTTTAATTGCACGCCGGTGGGTCAGGCCTCAGATTCTATGACGGTCCCAGCGTAAAGGCTTACTGAGAGAATCTAATTTAATGCACTGTTGGTTGTTGCCTGATGCTCTGTCTCTAGTGGGGTCCATCGGAGTCTAACTGTTGGTTTTCCTTTGCTCTAGCATTTCAGTGTTTTCTTGCTGTCGAGTTCTCATCGTTGTTTCATCTCTGTGGCTGTTTGATTTTTGTGTTCACGGAGATGTTGCAATGATGAGTTAAAAGGTTAGGAGGCCTTCATGCGGACTGAACAAATTATTTGTCTAAATCGCGACGGAAGTAAGGGCGAGGATTGTGGCCACGTAAAATCGATTTAAGCCCCCCAGTGGAAATCTTCCATTGACCGTTCCAAGGCGGCTCTTCTGTGGCGATTTATTTATGGTGTTGTTTGTTACTTACTGTGTGTATCACTTGTGTCTTTTGGTTTTGGATGGCCATATGGCCATTTTGTGGGAAAGTAACTGTCCTTATGGCCTTCCTTGTTTAGGTTTCCATTATGGTCTGGTCGCTTAATGTTTGTATTTCTTTTCCTTTGGTGTCTTTTATGGGTGGAGTAAGTTAATTGTATCAAATCCTTATCTTTGTTTTACTTCTACTTTTCATGCGGACTGAACAAATTATTTGTCTAAATCAAGACAGAAATAAGGGCGAGGATTCTGTCCACGTAAAATCGATTTAAGCCCCACAATGGAAATCGTTTCACTGACCGTTCAAAGGCAGTTCTTCTGTCGTAGATTATTGTGTTAGGGCTTGTCTTTGTGTGTGTGCATCGCATATTATTTTGTTTTGGATTGACAATTGGCCATTTTGTGGGACAGTAACTGTCCTTTCGGCTTTCCGCTGTTGGTGTTTCCATTGGGGTCCGGTTGTTTCGTGTTTGTGTTTCTTTCCCCTTTGTGTCTCTGATGGGAGCTGTGGGTTAATTGTATCGATTCCTGATCGTTGTCTTCACTTCCATTTTATTCAACATAATTACACATATAGAACTTTAAGCTTATATAGGTATCTTTAACATGGTCACACGTACATTTGTTACTAACTGACTGACAAATTTGTGTAAAGCTAGACTTCACTGTGTGAAATGCTTACTCTTGGTTTAGACAATACAATGTGTTTGTTGTTGTTGTTGTTTATTTTTTGTATCAACGTGTTAACGGTGTACTTATCCTAGGAAGGATGGAGGTACCGTAGCTTAAATAAAGTAAATGTGTACTGTCCTAGATGGCGGTTTTTGCTCGGACACCGCCTACATAAAAGCTCTAGGAGCGTCTCTATCAAAGCGTTACAATATTGCTTAAATTTTGTGAATAACATTGTCATAAAATGCCATGAACCCACGAGTAATAACACATGATATATGCATGACGCCCGGTGTTTTGTATACAAATTCTTCTAAATTAAATGAGTAAAGATACTATGGAAACTGATCGAGTCAGAACCTAATCCTTTCCGAAACATCGAAGAGAAAGACGGACAAACAAATCTTGACAAACAACAACAACACAGGCGATAAGCCGTTTGTTGGCTCAGTGGGGGACGACTATAATATGTTCTATATCCTTTGGAAGCAAGGAATACACTACATAACTAAAATATGCAGTCTACATGTTTTCTGGGCCAGACTAGCTAGTTTCGGCCAATTAGGCCTCATCAGTGACCCTCAGATATTTTCAAAATTCCACAATGGAATTAATGATCCCAAAGGACAAGAAAATATAATCTACACTATGAGTCCGCGAGTAGGCTCTTGCCTGATGCCTCCAGTTGACCTGTCTCACGAGCTACGTCGCTTGTTGTGTGCTCGGAGGGTGATGTGCTGTGTTTGCCGGGTCTTGTCGATCATTTTGGTTTCAGAACTTAGGGGTTGAGACACTCTGTGGATGATTAAATATCAGAAAGGCCTCTGTGTCACCAAAGTTGGTATAGTTACGCCTTAATTGCAGCTCTTTCGCAAACAGATGACAACTGATGTACGTTTTTTCATACTGAACTGAATAATTTGGACACGTTGAAGTGCTAAAATGAAAACATTTAAACATTGAACAGCATCTCTAAAGTATTAATAAAACTAGGTCGATTGTATGGTAATTAACTGGTACACTATACGGGAGGCTTGAGCCTGCCCAGGTAAACAAGTCTTATATTAGCTCTATTTTAAAAATGTTCTTTAAAATCGTACTTTATTGATGGTTTTCTTTTGCTCCAGCATTTCAGTGGTTTCTTGCTGTCGAGTCCTCACCGTTGCTTCATCCGTTTTTTTTGTTGTTGTTTTTTTTTGTTCACGGAGATGTTGCACTGATGAGTTAGGCGGCCTTAATGCGGACTGAACAAATTATTTGTCTAAATCGCGGCGTTAGTAAGGGCGAGGATTGTGGCCACGTAAAATCGATTTAATCCCCCATCCCTCCCCCAGTGGAATTCGTTTCACTGACCGTTACAAGGCGGGTCATATTATTTTTGTTATGGTCTGTCTTTGAGTGTTTGTATCTCTTATATTATTTTGTTTTGGATAGCCAGTTGGCCATTTTGTGAGAAAGTAGCTGTCCGTTTGGATTTCCGCTGTTGATGTTTCCATTAGGCTCTGTTGTTTCATGTTTGTGTTTCTTTCCCTTTGGTGTCTCTGACAGGAGCTGTGGGTTAATTGTATCGATCCCTGATCATTGCCTTCACTTCAATTTAATAAACACAATTTTATTCCCGTGGTCATTTCATTTGAAATTCATTAAACATGCCCGAAGCTTGGTTTGTTTATGTTGTATGAAATGATTGCTCGTGTAAAATTCTTTTTTTTTTTTAAATTTCAATTTGACATAACGGTCCCAATATACAAGTAACTTTGTTTGTGTACTCAAATATGCTTTTATTATTTTATTATGGACACACATACACTGTATAGCGTTTAATTGATGTTCCCACATATACAGCATTTGTCTTAGCCTATGAAAGGAAAAAATATCGCGTGTTGTAATTGCATGGATATTTCGTACTGCAAGACCTGTTTACAATTTTAGCACATCGGAAAAATCCTGACATAGTAAAATTCTATAATGCACCGTACATTCATCACAAAAACACTCCTATATTATTTTGACTCCCCCCCCCTGAACCCCACTTTTATATAGTAATGCACCGTACATTACAGTTTCGATGTGGCTTTTCGTTATTGATTAAGCTCTAGTTATTTCATGTTTGTATTTCTTTCGCTTTGGTGTCTCTGATGGGAGCTGTTGGTTAATTGTATCCATTCCTGATCATTGCCTTTACTTCTATTTCGATAATATCTACCCTCATTGTTTGTTATAAGTATTTCATTATAACTAAATGCGTTTAGCGAAGCCTGACAAAACAGTTCTAGTCTATCACCAGATTTTGGATTCCGATTCGCCTTTATCGCAATGCTACCATACCCTTATGACATACTATATCCTTCCAATTTCGTCAAATTGAAATTGTCTTGAGAAGTCGATGTGTTTGTCCTTATTTCACCTACAAAAACTTGTTGGTGCTTGTATTAATAATCGATGCGTTTGGACAAAAAATATAGAAAATAATATATAACTTATCGAAATATATTCCTAGGAAAAAGAAACTATACACTCATTTTTAAATTGTTATTGATAAAACATTTTAATGAAATGTGAATTCCAATTATACAAATATACCAGGAGCCTCCGTGGTGTAGTGGTTATGCTACTCGCATTGTAAACCAGGGATCGCAGAATCAATCCCGGGCTTCTCCAGACCTTCGGAAGAGTCTTTAAACCGAGATCCCTTCCCCATATGACATTAGCTGTTGGTGGTACGTAAAACTCAAACACTCACAAATTATCATAATGGAAGTAAAACAAAGATCAGGAATCGATACAATTAACTAACTCCATCCATCAAAGACACCAAAGGGAAAGAAACACAAACATGAAGCGACCAGACCATAATGGAATTACAAGGCGATAAATCCAGTTTGAAGTAGTCATATGATAAAGAGAATCTTACATTATCGCCGGATATAAAAAGTTTGAATACAACAGATGCTATCAGATATAAAGTTTGCTTTGCTGCCTGATTTTACAGGGAGCACTTCGTTCTTTTCTCTTTCAAGGCATGCTTTGGACTGATGCGTCGGCCAACGCTCGAAATAAATTATTAACTGCTAAACTTCTTACTCAGGATTATCGGTATCATAAACTACGTAAATTATGTTCTATAAAAGGGTTATCCTTTGGAAGCAAGGAATACACCACAGAACTGGCAAATATGGAGTGTACATGCTTTCTTGGCCAGACTATTTTACTAAGCCTTTACTAAGTTTTTTAACAGACCTTATACTGATTTAGTTTCAAACTTCATTGTTGGACATAAATCTCTTCTACAACATGGCCTGACGGAGCCTGAATTTTGTGGTGACTTATATTTGTGTGTACAAGGTTTTGTAAAATAATTCTTCGATATAAAAAGATTCGGTACAACATAAATGTTATACAACAGACTGCATGCATGGTATGTAACACAATTGCGGTTATAACTCTCCTTCAGGAATCGATATAATTACCTCATACTTTCTATCAAAGACATTTAATTCTGAAACTAGATTGCCTGAACATGAAACATAATAGGACATGATTCTCACATAAGCATCGTGCTTACCATCAGATCTTGTACCATTTACCTTGTATCATATAGGTAATATGAATAATAAATACTGTTTTAACCTTCCTTTTTAAAAACACGCCGGTGGGTCAGACCTCAGACTCTGTGGCGATTCAACATAAAAACTTGTGTTCTCGGAGATGTTGCATTGATGTGTTAAAAGGCTTTCATGCGGTCTAATAAATTATATGCTGAATCCGCGTAGAATCTATTTAAGTCCCCCCCACCTCCCCGTGTAATTTGTTTTAATGGCCCTTCCAAGGCGGTACTGTCACGATCTATTTTTGTTATGGTTCGTAATTGAGTGTGTGTATCGCTTGTTTTTATTTATTTATTTTTTGATAGCCAGTTGACCTTTTTGTGGGAAAGTAACTGTCCTTTTGGCTTTCCGCTATTGATGTTTCCATTTGGGTGTGTGTTTTGTCACTTTGTGGGAAATCAATTATGCTTCTGGCTTTCCGCTGATGATCTTTCGATGTGGATTTAGATATTTCATGTTCATTTTTCTGATAAAAAATGATGTCTCTGATGGGAGGTGTGGGGTTGTTGTGTCGATTCTTTCTGCTATTACCGTAGCGCCGTTTTTGGACTGACATTTATCTGCCGTAGATGGGTTGGTTCTCAGCAAAATTAGTGATAAACGCGATGATTTTGATTGTGAAATTGTAAATTTACCAATCATGGAAGGTATTTCTCCTCGTGCGGCAACCTACGGTGTTTATAAATATTTGGCAATTAATTTGATTTGCTAGAGTGTCTAGTCATAAACTATCGAAATAAGTTATTAACTGCTAAACTTTATCAAATCATGAATTATAAAACAAACAAAAATAAAATAAAAAGTCTCCCTGTCTTTCATGGTACAGGGGTTATATTTTTCCAGTCCTTTGGGATCATTGCTTTCACTGCGGAAATTAGAAAATAATTGAGGGTCACTGATGAGACCGAGTTGGCCGAAACTAGCTAGTCTGGACTAGAAAAATATTGTACACTCTATGGTTTTCAGTTCTGTTTTGTAGTCTTTGCTTCCAAAGGATAGCCCTTTTTTCAAATCATAAAATTTCACCACAGCTGGTGTTAAGGGAAAGTATGGCGGCCATAAAAATCCATGCCCTTCGTCATAGTTCGGGTTATATTTTCTCGTCCTTTGGGATCATTGATTTCACTGTGGAAATTAGAAAATATTTGACGGTCACTGATGAGGCCTAATATGCCGAAACTAGTTAGTCTGGTCCATAAAAATCTAGTACACATAATGGTGTTCAGTTCTGTGTGGTCGTCCTTCCTTTCAAACGATTACCCCTTTTTCAGAACATTTATAGACGCCAATCCGATTTAGTTTCAAAATTCAATGATGGGCTTAAATGTATTCTGCAACACGGCCTATCGAAACCCGGATTTTATGGTGACTTCGTTATATAAATTCAGAAACACACAAGGATTTCAGTGCCCAATTTTGTATAATCATGCTGAACATATTTTTGTTTCATTTTGATAGCCAATTAGCCACTTTATGGGAAAGTAACTGTCCTTTTGGCTGTCCGCTATTGATGTTTCCACTAGGATCTAGCTATTTCATGTTTGTGTTTATTTCCCTTTGGTGTCTCTGATGGGAGATGTAGATTCATTGTATCGATTCTTGATCATTGCCTTCACTTCTGTTTCGATATAAAGTATTGGGTATAACATAGATACTTCACGACAGACTGCACGCATGGTAGATAACCCTATCACGGTTAATAACTTGGCTTCCCACTTTAATTGCACACCGGCTGGTCATGCCTCAGGCTCTGCGACGATTCAAGCGGAAAGGCCCACTTAAATTTGAGAAATAATTGATTGGTACCTGGTCTCTCTTGTCGGGCCCACAGGAGTCTAAATTTTGGATCTCTTTTGCCCAAGCACCTAGATGTTTAATGCTGCCGAGTTCTCATCCCTGGTTCAACTCTGAAATCGATTGATTTTTATGTTCTCTGAGCTGTAGCACTGGTGAGTTATAAAGTCTTCATGCTGAATAAACAGAAGTATATGTCACCACGACAGGACGACAGAACCGAGAACGAGACCCCCCCCCCCTACAAGTTAAAGACTATTTACTGACCGTTCCAAGGCGGTTCTTATGAAGCATTGTACTTTTGTTATAGTTCGTCTTTGAATGTGTGTTTCGCTTATATATTTATATTTTGAACAGCCCTTTGACCGTTTTGTGGGAAAGAAACTGTCCTTTAGGCTTTCTGTCAGTGATGTTTGCATTAGGGTATAGTTATTATGCCACCAACTTCGAAGAAGTTGGAAGGGCATATTGCTTCTGCCCTGTCCGTCCGTCCGCCCTTCCGTTACGCTTTAAGTACCTAGGTAAACTACAGAATGGCTTGAGCTAGGATCTTGGAATTTCGTGTATGGCATGAGCATGAAAAATAAGCGGATCCGTATTTTTAGCTCACCAGAGCCGAAGGCTCCGGGGGAGCTTTTAGGATAGGCAGTTGTCCGTCGTCGTCTGCGTCGTCGTCGTCGTCGTCGTCGTCGTCTGCGTCTGCGTCTGCGTCGTCAACACTTTCAAACGACATCTCCTCTGAAACCACTGGACCGATTCAGCCCAAATTTCATCTGTTGCATCCTTGGGTTGGGGGATTGAAAGTTTGTGTTTTTTATGAAATTCGGCTCATTGGTTTGGTTGCTATGGCAACTTAGAGTTTCCATAGACTTATAATGGGGAAAATTGAAAAATGGCATTTTCTGCCAAGCCACTGCAGATATTTTGACAAAACTTTCATAGAAATATTCCTTAGGCAATCTACTATCTGCCATATGATTTTAGGCCTACTGCTCATTTGTATTGGTTGCCATGGAAACCAAAATGAAAAAATAGAAAAAAAATACTTAAAAAATCATCTCCTCAGAAACCGTATGCTCTATGAGGCTGAAAGTTTATGGAAATATTCACCATATTTGCCTTTATAGGTTTTGTGTTTTTTATGAAATTCGGCTCTTTAGTTTGGTTGCTATGGCAACTTAGATTTTCCATAGACTTATAATGGGGAAAATTGAAAAATGGCATTAACTACAAAGCCTTTGCAGATATTTTGACAAAACTTTCATAGAAATGTTCCTTTAGTAAACTTCTCTCAGCCATATGCTGTTATGTCATCCTGGGGGTCCAGTAGGTTGTGCCGGGGCCATGCCCCGCCGCCAGTACTTCATAAAATGACATATCTCAGAAACCTTACAGATCCCCACCCCTAAACCATATATATTCTTGTTCCTATTGATAAGACGCATTCAGTGACACCAACCTGGAGGTCCTCCGGGATGTGCCGAGGCCATGCCCCACCCCCTCCACTTCATAAAAGGCCCAATATCTCGGAAACCATTCAGATCCCCACCCCTGAACCCTATATACTCTTGTTCCTTATGATAAGAAGCATTCAGTGACATCAAACTGGGGGTCCCCCGGGATGCGCCGGGGCCATGTCCCGCCCCTCCATTTCATAAAAGGCCCAATATCTCGGAAACCTTACAGATCCCCACCCCTAAACCATATATATTCTTGCTTCTTATGATAAGACGCATTCATTGACCCCAAATTGGGGGTCTTTCGGGGTGCACTGGAGCCATGCCCCACACCTTCACTTCACAAAAGGCCATATATCTCAGAAACTGTTCAGATCCCCACCCCTAAACCATATATGTTCTTGTTCATTATGATGAGACACATTCAGTGACACCAACCTGGGGGTCCCCAGGGATGTGCTGGGGCCATGCCCCACCCCCTCCATTTCATAATATCACAATATCTCGGAAACCTTACAGATCCCCACCCCTAAACCATATATATTCTTGTACCTTATGATAAGACACTTTCATTGACACCAACCTGGGGGTCTCCCTGGGCCTTGCCCCACCCCTGCACTTCACAAAAGGCCTTATATCTTAGAAACTGTTCAGAGCCCCACCCCTAAACCATATATATTCATCTTACTTATGATAAGGCACATTCATTGACACCAGCTTGTGAATCTCCTCTGAAACCACTGGACCGATTCAGCCCAAATTTCATCTGTAGCATCCTTGGGTTGGGGGATTGAAAGTTTGTGTTTTTAGCTCACCAGAACCGAAGGCTCCGGGGGAGCTTTTAGGATAGGCAGTTGTCCGTCGTCGTCGGCGTCATCGTCGTCTGCGTCTGCGTCGTCAACACTTTCAAACGACATCTCCTCTGAAACCACTGGGTCGATTGGGCCCAAATTTTATCTGTAGCATGCTTGGGTTGGGGTATTAAAAGTTTGTGTTTTTATGAAAATCGGCTTTTCAGTTTGGTTGCTATAGCAACTTAGAGCTCCCATAGACTTACAATGGGGAAAATTAAAAAATCACATTAACTGCCAAGCCTTTGCAGATATAGGGACAAAACTTCATAGAAATGTTCCTTAAGCAATCTAGCATCTGCTATATGATTTTAGGCCTACTGCTCAATTTTATTGGTTGCCACGGAGACAAAAATGCAAAAAAAAAGAAAATAAAACTTAAAAATCATCTCCTCAGAAACCGTATGCTTTATGAGGCTGAGACTTAATGAAAATATTCTCCTTATTAGCCTCAACAGATTTTGTGTTTTTTATGAAATTCGGCTATTTAGTTTGGTTGCTATGGCAACTTAGAGTTTCCATTGACTTTTAATGGGGAAAATTGAAAGATGGCATTAACTGCCAAGCCTTTGCAGATATTTAGACAATTTTTTTATTGAAATGTTCCTTGAGTAAATTTCTTTTAGCCATATGCTTTTATGCCAACCTGAGGGTCCTGCAGGTTGTACCGGAGCCATACCCCACCACCTTCATTTCAGAAAAGGCCATATATCTTGCAAACCATTCAGATCCCCATCCCCAAACCATATATACTCTTGTTTCTTGTGATAAGACACATTCATTGAAACCAACCTGTAGGTCCCTTGGTTGTGCTGGGGCCATGCCTCAACCCCTCCATTTAAAAAATGCCCCAATATCTAAGAAACAGTTCAGATCCCCACCCCTAAACCATATATATTTTTGTTCCTTGTGATAAGATGCATTCAGTGACACCAACCTGTGGGTCCCATGGCTGTGTTGGGGTCATGCCCAACCCCTCCATTTTTAAAATGGCCCAATATCTAAGAAACAGTTCAGATCCCCAAACCCTAAATGATATATATTCTTGTTCCTGGTGATAAGACGCATTCAGTGACACCAACTTGTGGGTTCCTTGGTTGTGCTGGAGCCATGCCCTAACCCCTCCATTTCACAAATGTCCCAACATCTCAGAAACCGTTCAGATCCCCACCAATAAACCATATATATTCTTGTTCCTAGTGATAAGAGGCATTCAGTGACACCAACCTGTGGGTCCCTTGGGTGCTCTTGGTTCCATGCCCCAATCCCTCAATTACAAAAATGGCGCAATATCTCAGAAACCATTCAGATCCCCGCCACTAAACCATATATATCCTATTCCTTATGATAAGACACATTCAATGATACCAACCTATAGGACTCCTGGGATGCGCTAGGGACTTGCACCACCCCTTCACTTCACAAAAGGCCAAATATCTGAGAAACTGTTCAGGTATCCACCCCCAAACCATATATTTTCATGTTCCTTATGATAGGACGCATTCAGTGACTCCAATATGGGGGGCCCCTGGGTCATGTCGCAGGTCATCTTCCACCCCTCCTCTTCATAAAAAAGCTGTATATCATAGAAACCGTACAGATCCCCACCCCATAACCATATATTTTCTTGCTCCTTCTGGTAAGACCCATTCAGTCACACCAACCTGGAGGTCTTTTTGTGCTGGGGTCAATATACCCCACCACTTCATAAAATGCCATATATCATAGAAGCCATTCAGATCCCCACCCCATATTCATTTGTATTCTTGTTCCTTATAATTAGACACATTCAGTCACACCGACTTATGGGGTCCACAGGGGCTGTAACCCACCCCTTTATTAGCTCACCAGAGCCGAAGGCTCCACTGCAGCTTATAGGATAAGCAGTAGTCCGCCGTCGTTGTCTGTTGTCAGCACGCGTAATCTCCTCTGAAGCCACTGGGCCAATTCAGCCTAAATTTCATCTGTAGCATCTTCGGCTGGGGGGATTGAAAGTTTGTGTTTTTTATGAATATAAGTTGGTTGGCATGGCAACTTAAAGTTTCCATTGACTTATAATGGGCAAATTTGAAAAATGGCATTAACTGCCAAGTCTTTGCAGATATTTTGACAAAACTTTCATACGAAGAAAAACTTTCGAGTGAATGTCACCACTCCGGAGTCTGCGTTGGCATTGGCGTCTTCATTTCCAAAAAAAAACATAACCTTGGCTATAACTTAAAAAGTATTAGACCTAGCCCCATGAAACTTCATACATATACTCATCATCAATATAGCTACAAAAGCTACGTTGACGCTTATGACCCACATATAGGGTTGCTGCGTCGTTAAACACAAAATCATCAACAAAAAGAGGTACATTCTGACCAAAGGTCATAACTATATTGTTGATTTTGACTGTATTATCTCCCCTTTTCCATTTTTTTTCTGAAACACATTTTTTGCTCTCATTTCAATACTATTTTAAATAGAGCCTTCAAACTTAACATGAATGTTCCTTGGGACAAGACCTTTTCAGTGATACCACACTTTTTGACCTGTGACCTTGACCTTTTAACTTTGACCAATTTTTCGAAAATTTAAACAAAAACCTCAACCTTGGCCATATTTCCAAAAGTATTCGGCCTACCTTCATGAAACTTCATACACATACTAACCATCACAAGAGCTACATTCTGTTCAAGTTTCATAACTCAGTCTTGCAATTTGACTGAATTATTTCCCCTTTCCTCTCCATTTTTAAAAAAAAAATGTTTATGGCTCTTTTTAGCTCACCAGAGCCGAAGGCTCCGGGGGAGCTTATAGGATAGGCAGTTGTCCGGCGTCGTCGTCGTCGTCGTCGTTGTCGTCGTCGTCGTCGTTGTCGTCTGGCGTCAACACTTTCAAACATCTTCTTCTCTGAAGCCACTGGACCGATTCAGCCCAAATTTTATCTGTAGCATCCTAGGGCTGGGGGATTGAAAGTTTGTGTTTTTTATGAAAATCGGCCCATTAGTTTGGTTGCTATGGCAACTTAGAGTTTCCATAGACTTATAATGGGGAAAATTGAAAAATGGCATTTACTGCCAAGTCATTGCAGATATTTGGACAAAACTTTTATAGAAATGTTTCTTGAGTAAAATTCTTTCAGCCATATGCTTTTATGCCAACCTGAGGGTCCCCCAGGTTGTGCCGGGGCCATGCCCCACCCCCTCCACTTCATAAAAGGCCATATATCTCAGAAACCATTCAGATCCCGACCCCTAAACCATATATATTCTTGTTCCTATTGATAAGACGCATTTAGTAACACCAACCTTGGGGTCCTCAGGGATGCGCCGAGGTCATGCCCCACCCCCTCCACTTAATAAAAGGCCCAATATCTCGGAAACCATTCAGATCCCCACCCCTAAACCATATATATTCTTGTTCCTTATGATAAGACCCATTCAGTGACATCAACCTGGGAGTCCCCTGGATGCGCCGGGGCCATGCCCCACCCCCTCCATTTCATAAAAGGCCCAATATCTCGTAAACCTTACAGATCCCCGCCCCTAAACCATATATATGCGTGCTTCTTATGATAAGACACATTCATTGACACCAACCTGGGGGTCCTCAGAGATGCGCTGGGGCCTTGCCCCACACCTCCACTTAACAAAAGGCCATATATCTCAGAAACTGTTCAGATCCCCACCCCTAAACCATATATATTCTTGTTCCTATTGATAAGATGCATTCAGTAACACCAACCTGGGGGTCGTCAGGGATGCGCACAGGTCAGGCCCCACCCCCTCAACTTTATAAAAGGCCCAATATCTCGGAAACCATTCAGATTCCCACCCCTAAGCCATATATATTCTTGTTCCTTTTGATAAGACCCATTCAGTGACATCAACCTGGGAGTCCCCTGGATGCACCGGGGCCATGCCCCACCCCCTCCATTTGATAAAAGGCCCAATATCTCAGAAACCTTACAGATCCCCGCCCATAAACCATATATATGCTTGCTTCTTATGATAAGACACATTCATTGACACCAACCTGGGGGTCCTCAGTGACGCGCTGGGGCCTTGCCCCACCCCTCCACTTCAAAAAAGGCCATATATTTCAGAAACTGTTCAGATCCCCACCCCTAAACCATATATATTCTTGTTCATTATGATAAGACGCATTCAGTAACACCAACCTGGGGGTTCCCAGGGATATGCTGGGGCCATGCCCCACCCCCTCCATTTCATAATATCACAATATCTCGGAAACCCTACAGATGGCCACCCCTTAACCATATATAGTCTTGTTCCTTATGATAAGACACATTCATTGACACCAACCTGGGAGTCTCCCTGGGCCTTGCCCCACCCCTCCACTTCACATAAGGCCTTATATCTCAGAGAATGTTCTTAGCCCCACCCTAAACCATATATATTCATCTTTCTTATGATAAGACGCATTCAGTGACACCAGCTTGGGAGTCCTCGGGGCACGCCCAGGCCATGCCACACCGCTTTACTTCATTAAAAGCCATATATATCAGAAATAGTTCAGATCACCACCCCTAAACCATATACTTGTTCCTTATGATAAGACTCGTTCAATCACACCAACCTGGAGGTCTCTTTGTGCTGAGGCAATGTGCCCCGCCCTTCCATTTCATAAAAGGCTTTATATTTCAGAAACCATTCAAATCCCCACCCCATAATCATAAATGTTCTTGTTCCTTATTATTAGCACACCTACTGTAGCGGGGTCCGCAGGGGCCATTCCTATTTCATAAAAGGGCCTCAAATCTCTGAAACCGGTCAGATTCCCAGCACTGAACCATATATATACTTGGTCCTTATGATAAGACACATTTAGGGACAACAGTTTGGGCTTTCCTGGGATCAACAGGGCATGCCCCAACCCCTCAACTGTTAAAGAGGCCTTACAGATCCCCACTGCTAAACCATATATATTTTTGTTTCTTATGATAAGACGCATTTAGTGTTACCAACCAGGGCTCCATTGGGTCCATGCCCCACCCCCTCTACTTCATAAAAGGCCTAACTTTTCAGATGCTGAGTCCACATGGTGCTCATTTGGACATGGGGGTTCATTTGGAGGATTAAAATGATATCATGTTAAAATACATGGCTGCCATTGGGCAGGATGGGCAGTGCCCACCTGAGCTCTGGTGAGCATAGTGGCCCATGGGCCTCTTGTTTCTTTTCCGTCGGACTTGTCCTTGCAGAGTTTAGTCTCTTTTTGACTTATGCATTGTGGCTAAAGGGAAACCTTGTGAACAAAATATCTGGAGAACCGCTTAAGCTAGGCTCATGACATTTGGCATACAGTTTCGGTCTAATGTGTAGATGAACTGTTAAAGTTTGAAAGAAATTTCGGAAATGTTTAACAGAGTTATGCCCCTGTTTTTGACTTATGCATTGTGGCTATAGAGAAACATTGTGAACACAATACCTGGAGAACCACTTGAGCTAGGCTCATGATATTTGGTATACAGTTTGGGTCTAATGTGTAGATGACTTGATTAAGGTTCTGCCCTGTCGGTCCGTCAGTCCGTCCGTTACGCTTAAAGTACCTAAGTAAACTACAGAATGGCTTGAGCTAGGATCTTGAAATTTCATATATGGCATGAACATGAAAAATAAGCGGACTCGTTTTTTTTTTTCTTTTCCGTCGGACTTGTCCTTGCGGAGTTATGCCCCTTTTTTGACTTATGCATTGTAGCTGGAGGGAAACCTTGTGAACAAAATATCTGGAGAACCGCTTGAGTTAGGCTCATGATATTTCGTTTACAGTTTCGGTCTAATGTGGTGTAGATGACCTGATTAACTATTGACGAAATTCCGGAAATATTTATCGGAGTTATGCCACTTTTTATGCCCCCAACTTCGAAGAAGTTGGAGGGGCATATTGCTTCTGCCTTGTCCCATCGTCCGTCCGTCCGTTACGCTTTAAGTACCTTGGTAAACTACAGAATGGCTTGAGCTATGATCTTGAAATTCCATATATAGCATGAGCTTGAAACATAAGCGGACACGTATTTTTTTCTTTTCCGTCGGACTTGTCCATGCGGAGTTATGCCATTTTATGCCCCAACTTCTAAGACGTTGATGGGGCAAATTGTTTTTGTCCTGTCCGTCTGTCTGTCTGTCTGTCCGTCTGTACGTTACGCGTTTACCCGTGTAGGAAACTCAAGAATGATTTGAGCTAGGATCTCGAAATTTCATATATGGAATGTGCATAAAAAATAAGCGGACATGTTTTTAGCTCACCGTCACGTAGTGACGAGGTGAGCTTTTGGGATCACTTTTTGTCCGTCGTCCGTCGTGCGTGCGTGCGTCCGTCCGTGCGTCCGTAAACAATTTCTTTAAACGACATCTCCTCCTAAACCAATGATCGGATTTTGACCAAACTTCACAGGAATGATCCTTAGGTGGTCCCCTTTCAAAGTTGTTCAAATGGTTCCGGTCCGTTGCACATCTAGGTCACAGGAGCCAAAAGTAGATTTTTTTTCACCAAAAACTTAAAAAATCTTCTTCTCTGAAACCACAAGGCCCAGGTCTTTGATATTTGGTATGAAGCTTCATCTAGTGGACCCCTACCAAAATTGTTCAAATTATAGTGCTGGGGCCAAAAATGCCCCCCGCCCCGGGGCCCTTTGGTTTTACATAGGCTTATAAAGGGAAAATCTTTAAAAAAATCTTCTTCTCTGAAACCACAAGGCCTAGGACTTTGATATTTGGTTTAAAGCTTCATCTAGTGGACCCCTACCAAGATTGTTCAAATTATAGTGCTGGGGCCAAAAATGCCCCCGCCACGGGGCCCTTTGGTTTTACATTGGCTTATATAGGGAAAATCTTTAAAAATCTTCTTCTCTGAAACCACAAGGCCTAGGTCTTTGATATTTGTTATGAAGCTTCATCTAGTGGACCCCTACCAAGATTGTTCAAATTATAGTGCTGGGGCCAAAAATGCCCCCGCCCCGGGGCCCTTTGGTTTTACATAGGCTTATATAGGGAAACTCTTAAAAAATCTTCTTCTCTGAAACCACAAGGCCCAGGACTTTGATATTTGGTATGAAGCTTCATCTAGTGGACCCCTACCAATATTGTTCAAATTATAGTGCTGGGACAAAAAATGCCCCCGCCTCGGGGCCCTTTGGTTTTACATTGGCTTATATAGGGAAAATCTTTAAAAATCTTCTTCTCTGAAACCACAAGGCCCAGGTCTTTGATATTTGGTATGAAGCTTCATCTAGTGGACCTCTACAAAGATTGTTCAAATTATAGTGCTGGGGCCGAAAATGCCCCCGCCCCGGGGCCCTTTGGTTTTACATAGGCTTATATAGGGAAAATCTTTAAAAATCTTCTTCTCTGAAACCACAAGGCCCAGGACTTTGATATTTGGTATGAAGCTTCATCTAGTGGTCCCCTACCAAGATTGTTCAAATTATAGTGCTGGGGCCAAAAATGCCCCCGCCCCGGGGCCCTTCGGTTTTACATTGGCTTATATAATCTTCTCTGAAAGCCCAGGACTTTGATATTTGGTATGAAGCTTCATCTAATGGACCTCTACCAAGATTGTTCAAATTATAGCCCTTGGGCCAAAAATGCTCCTGCCCCGGGGCCCTTTGGTTTTACGTAGACTTATATAGGGTAAATCTTTATAAATCTTCTTCTGAAACCACAAGGCCTAGGTCTTTTATATTTGGTATGAAGCTTCATCTAAAGGACCCCTAACAAGATTATTCAAATTATAGTGCTGAGGCCAAAATTGTCCCCGCTCCGGGGCCCTTTGGTTTAACATAGGCTTATATAGGGAAAATCTTTAAAAATCTTCTTCTCTGAAACCGCAAGGCCCAGGACTTTGATATTTGGTATGAAGCTTCATCTAGTTGACCCCTACCAAGATTGTTCATATTATAGTGCTGGGGCAAAAAATGCCCCCGCCCGGGGCCCTTTGGTTTTACATAGGCTTATATAGGGAAAGTCTTTAAAAATCTGCTTCTCTGAAACCGCAAGGCCCAGGACTTTGATATTTGGTATGAAGCTTCATCTAGTGGACCCCTACCAAGATTGTTCAAATTATCAAGTTATAGACCTTGGGCCAAAAATGCCCCTGCTCTGGGGCCTTTTGGTTTTACGTAGACTTGTATATGGAAAATCTTTAAAAATCTTCTTCTCTGAAGCCACAAGTCCTAGGTCTTTTATATTTGGTTTGAAGCTTCTTCTAAAGGACCCCTACCAAGATGATTCAAATTATAGTGCTGGGGCCAAAAGTGGCCCCGCTCCGGGGCCCTTTGGTTTCACATAGGCTTATATAGGGATAATCTTTAAAAATCTTCTTCTCTGAAACCACAAGGCCCAGGACGATGAAATTTGGTATGAAGCTTCATCTAATGGACCTCTACCAAGATTGTTCAAATTATAGCCCTGGGGCCACAAATGCCCCCACCCCGGGGCCCTTTGGTTTTACATAGATTTATATAGCCCCGGGGCCATTTGGTTTTGCATAGGCTTATGTAGGGAATATCTTTAAAAAAATCTTCTTCTCTGAAACCACAAGGCCCAGGTCTTTGATATTTGATGTGTAGCTTCATCTAGTGGACCTTTGCCAAGATTGTTCAAATTATAGCCTTTGTTGATGTTTGGTATGAAGCTTCACCTTTAAGACCTCCCTCAACATTATGCACATTAAAGCCCTGGGGCCAATAATGGCCCTCTCTGGGGCCCACTTGTTACACTATGGATCAGGTGAGCGATCCATCATGGCCCTCTTGTTTATAGACTCATGATATTTAGTAAACAGTTTGGGTCTAAGGTGTAGATGACCTGATTAACTTTTGATGAAATTCCGAAAATATTTAACAGAGAAACGCCCCTTTTCGGACTTATGCTTGCGGCTATGGGGAAACCTTGTGAACAAATAAAATATCTGAAGAAACGCTTGAGCTAGGCTCATGATATTTAGTATACAGTATGGGTCTAAGGTATAGATGACCTGATTAACTTTTGATGAAATTCCGAAAATATCTAATGGAGTTACGCTCTTTTTCGGACTAATGCATTGTGGCTATGGGGAAAATTTGTGAGCAAAATATCTTGATAACCGCTTGAACTAGGCTCATAATATTTAGTAGACTATTTAGGTCTAAGGTGTAGATGACCTGGTTAACTTTTGGTGAAATTCCGAAAACAATTAACAGAGTTATGCCCCTTTTTTGACTTATGCAATGTGGATATAGGGAAACCTTGTGAACACAATATCTGGAGAACCGCTCGAGCTAGGCTCATGATATTTGGTGTACAGTTTGGGTCTAATGTGTAGATGACCTGTTTAACTCTTGACGAAATTCTGAAAATATTTAATGGAGTATACCCCTTTTTGGACATACATTTTGGCTATAGGGAAACCTTGTGAACAAAATAACTAGAGAACCACTCGAGCTAGGCATAAGATATTTGACAGTCTGTTTGCTACGTGGGCATAGATGACATGAATTGTTTAAAATCTGTTAATATTCCACAGGTTTATTTTTAATGCAAATGATCATGAGGTACTGTTTACTGTCCCATTTCGGGACAAGCATATGGTTGGGGGCATACTGTTTCACAAACACAATTTCTAGTTTGACTTATGCATTGTGGCTATAGGGAAACCTTGTGAACAAAATATCTGAAGAACCGCTTGAGCTAGGCTCATGATATTTGGCATACAGTTTAAGTCTAATGAGTAGATGACCTGAATAACTTTTGACGAAATTCCATAAATATTTAACGGAGTTATGCCTCTTTATATGCCCCCATTTTCGAAGAAGTTCGAAGTTGGAGGGTTAGAAGTTGGAGGGGCATATTGCTTCTACCCTGTCCGTCCGTCTGTTACGGTTTAAGTACCTAGGTAAACTCTAGAGCCAGGATGTTGAAATTTCATTTATGGCATGAGCATGAAAAATAAGCGGACCCGCATTTTTTCTTTTCCGTCGGACTTGTCCTTGCGGAGTTGTGCCCTTTTTTGACTTTTACATTGTGGCTATAGGGAAACCTTCTCAACAGAATATCTGGAGAACCGCTTTAGCTAGGCTCATGACAATGTGTAGATAACCTGATTAAGTTCTGACAAAATTCCGGGAATATTTAACGGAGTCATGCCCCTATACGACTTATGCCTTGTTGCTATAGGGAACATTGTGAACAAAATATCTGGATAACCGCTATAGGGAAACCTTGTGAACAAAATATCTAGAGAACCGCTTGAGCTAGGCTCATGATATTTAGCATACAGTTGGGGTCTAATGTGTAGATGACCCAAATAACTTTTGACGAAATTCCGGAAATATTTAACAGACTTATGCCCCTTTTGGACTTATGCATTGTTGCTATAGGGAACCTTGTGAACAAAATATCGAGATAACCGCTTGAGCTTGGCTCATGATATTTGGCATACAGTTTGGTTCAAATATGAAGATGACCTGAATAACTCTTGACCAAATTCCGAAAAATTTTAACGGAGGAATGCGCTTTTTTCGACTTAAGCATTGTGGATACGGGGAGACCTTGTAAAAAAAATTTCTGGAGAACCGCTTTAGCTATGCTCATGGCATTTGGAATACAGTTTAGGTATAGTGTGTAGATAACCTGATTAGGTTTTGACGAAATTCCGAAAATATTAATGGAGTTATGTCCCTTTTTGGACTTATGCATTGTGGCTAACCTTGTGAACAAAATATCTGGAGAACCGCTTGAGCTAGGCTCATGATATTTGGCATACTATTTGGGTCTAATGTGTAGATGACCTGATTAAGGTTCTGCCCTGTCCACCTGTCAGTCTGTCCGTCCGTTACACTTTAAGTACCTAGGTAAACTACAGAATGGCTTGAGCTAGGATCTTGAAATTTCATATATGGCATGAGCATGAAAAATAAGCATGACCCGTATTTTTTTCTTTTCCGTCGGACTTGTACTTGCGGAGTGAACATAATATCTGGAGAACCGCTTGAGCTAGGCTTATGATATTTGGCATACAGTTTGTGGCAAATGTGTAGATAACCTGATTAACTCTTGACCAAATTCCGATAAAAATAACGGAGTTATGCGCCTTTTTCGACTTAAGCATTGTGGCTAAAGGGAAACCTTGTGAACAAAATATCTGGAGAACCGCTTTAGCTAGGCTCATGATATTTGGCATACAATTTGAATCTAATGTGTAGATGACCTGTTTAACTTTTGACCAAAGTCCGAAAATATTTAATGGAGTTATGCCCCTTTTTGGACTTATGCATTGTGGCTATAAGGAAACCTTGTGAACGAAATATCTGGAGAATCGCTTGAGCTAGGCTCATGATATTTGGCATACAGTTTGGGTATAATGTGTAGATGACCTGATCAACTTTTGATGAAATTCAGAAAATATTAAATGGAGTTATGCCCCTTTTTGGACTTATGAATTGTGGCTATAGGGAAATCTTGTGAACAAAATATCTGGAGATATGCTTGAGCTAGGCTTATTGCATTTGGTATACAGTTTGTGTCTAATGTGTAGATGACCTGATTATTTTTTGAAGAAATTCTGAAAATATTTGATGAAGTTATGCCCCTTTTTGGGCATATACATTTTTGCTATAGGGACACCTTGTGAACAAAATAACTGAAAAACCACTTGAGATAGGCTCATGATATTTGGCAGTCTGTTTGCTACTAAGGCACAGATGACCTGAATAATTTGTGTTTAAAATCTGTTAACATTTGACAGATTTATTTTTGATGCAAATGATCATGAGGTACTTTTACTGTTCCATTTAGGGACAATCATATGGTTGGGGGCATAGTGTTTCACAAACACAATTTCTAGTTTCATGTTCGTGTTTCTTTCCCTTTGGTGTCGCTGATGGGAGGTGTGAGTGAATTATATCGATTCCTTATCATTGTCTTATTTATATTAAGACTCTACATCCTACATCTTTTAATCGATGGAGATGAAACCCGATGCCTAGAAAAATTCACAATTACATATTGCAGTCAACAAATGGCACCAAGTGGAAATGTAACTAACAATGAGGAAAACAAAAAAGAAAAAAAAAAACACGAATCACAAACAGCACATCAACGAGCTCCCTCTTCCCCACAAGAGTTGACCAAGGTGCAACAGCCACAATAAATAAATACAAGCTCCCTTTTCCCCACAAGAGTGGACCAAGGTGCAACAGCCACAATAAATAAATACAAGCTCCCTCTTCCACACAAGAGTTGACCAAGGTGCAACAGCCTCAATAAATAAATACAAGCTCCCTCTTCCCGACAAGAGTGGACCAAGGTGCAACAGCCAAAATAAATAAATACAAGCTCCCTCTTCCCTACAAGAGTGGACCAAGGTGCAACAGCCACAATAAATAAATACAAGCTCCCTCTTCCCCACAAGAGTGGACCAAGGTGCAACAGCCACAATAAATAAATACAAGCTCCCTCTTCCCCACAAGAGTTGACCAAGGTGCAACAGCCACAATAAATAAATACTACCTCCCTCTTCCCGACAAGAGTGGACAAAGGTGCAACAGCCACAATAAATAAATACAAGCTCCCTCTTCCCCACAAGAGTGGACCAAGGTGCAACAGCCACGATAAATAAATACAAGCTCCCTCTTCCCCACAAGAGTTGACCAAGGTGCAACAGCCACAATAAATAAATACAAGGCACCTCTTCCCAACAAGAGTTGACCAAGGTGCAACAGCCACAATAAATAAATACAAGCCCCCCCCCCTTCCCCACAAGAGTTGACTAAGGTGCAACAGCCACGATAAATAAATACAAGCTCCCTCTTCCCCACAAGAGTTGGCCAAGATGCAACAGCCACAATAAATAAATACAAGCTCCATTTTCCCCACAAGAGTGGACCAAGGTTCAACAGCCACAATAAATAAATACAAGCTCCCTCTTCCCCACAAGAGTTGACCAAGGTGCAACAGCCACAATAAATAAATACAAGCTCTCTCTTCCCGACAAGAGTGGACCAAGGTGGAACAGCCACAATAAATAAATACAAGCTCCCTCTTCCCCACAAGAGTGGACCAAGGTGCAACAGCCACAATAAATAAATACAAGCTCCCTCTTCCCCACAAGAGTGTACCAAGGTGCAACAGCCGCAATAAATAAATACAAGCTCCCTCTTCCCAACAAGAGTTGACCAAGGTGCAACAGCCACAATAAATAAATACTACCTCCCTCTTCCCGACAAGAGTGGACAAAGGTGCAACAGCCACAATAAATAAATACAAGCTCCCTCTTCCCCACAAGAGTGGACCAAGTTGCAACAGCCACGATAAATAAATACAAGCTCCCTCTTCCCCACAAGAGTTGACCAAGGTGCAACAGCCACAATAAATAAATACAAGGCACCTCTTCCCAACAAGAGTTGACCAAGGTGCAACAGCCACAATAAATAAATACAAGCCCCCCCCCCCTTCCCCACAAGAGTTGACTAAGGTGCAACAGCCACGATAAATAAATACAAGCTCCCTCTTCCCCACAAGAGTTGGCCAAGATGCAACAGCCACAATAAATAAATACAAGCTCCATTTTCCCCACAAGAGTGGACCAAGGTGCAACAGCCACAATAAATAAATACAAGCTCCCTCTTCCCCACAAGAGTTGACCAAGGTGCAACAGCCACAATAAATAAATACAAGCTCTCTCTTCCCGACAAGAGTGGACCAAGGTGGAACAGCCACAATAAATAAATACAAGCTCCCTCTTCCCCACAAGAGTGGACCAAGGTGCAACAGCCACAATAAATAAATACAAGCTCCCTCTTCCCCACAAGAGTGTACCAAGGTGCAACAGCCGCAATAAATAAATACAAGCTCCCTCTTCCCAACAAGAGTTGACCAAGGTGCAACAGCCACAATAAATAAATACTACCTCCCTCTTCCCGACAAGAGTGGACAAAGGTGCAACAGCCACAATAAATAAATACAAGCTCCCTCTTCCCCACAAGAGTTGACCAAGTTGCAACAGCCACGATAAATAAATACAAGCTCCCTCTTCCCCACAAGAGTTGACCAAGGTGCAACAGCCACAATAAATAAATACAAGGCACCTCTTCCCTACAAGAGTTGACCAAGGTGCAACAGCCACAATAAATAAATACAAGCCCCCCCCCCCTTCCCCACAAGAGTTGACTAAGCTGCAACAGCCACGATAAATAAATACAAGCTCCCTCTTCCCCACAAGAGTTGGCCAAGATGCAACAGCCACAATAAATAAATAGAAGGCACCTCTTCCCCACAAGAGTTGACCAAGGTGCAACAGCCACATTAAATAAATACACCCCCCCCCTTCCCCACAAGAGTTGACCAAGCTTCAACAGCCACGTTAAATAAATAAATACAAGCTCACTCTTCCCCACAAGAGTTGACCAAGGTGAACAGCCACAATAAATAAATACAAGGCACCTCTTCCCCACAAGAGTTGACCAAGGTGCAACAGCCACAATAAATAAAAACAAGCCACCCCCCTTCCCCACAAGAGTTGACCAAGCTGCAACAGCCACGATAAATAAATGAATACAAGCTCCCTCTTCCCCACAAGAGTTGACCAAGGTGCAACAGCCACAATTGATAAATACAAGCTCCCTCTTCCCTACAAGAGTTGCCAAGGTGCAACAGCCACAATAAATAAATACAAGCCCCCCCCCCCCCTTCCCCACAAGAGTGGACCAAGCTGCAACAGCCACGATAAATAAATAAATACAAGCTCCCTCTTCCCCACAAGAGTGGACCAAGGTGCAACAGCCACGATAAATAAATACAAGCCCCCCCCCCTTCCCCACAAGAGTTGACCAAGCTGCAACAGCCACGATAAATAAATAAATACAAGCTCCCTCTTCCGCACAACAGTGGACCAAGGTGAAACAGCCACGATAAATAAATACAGGCTCCTTCTTCCCCACAAGAGTGTGCAAAGGTGCAACAGCCACAATAAATAAATAAATTAATACATTGCCATAACATAGCCGTGAAACAAAGTGCATTATTTCACATCTCCAAAATGGCTACTTTTCTGATAAAAATCCATTATATTTTTTCTTATTTATACTGCAAACTTAGGTTGTGGGTGCTCGTTAGAACCGCCTCATTAAGGCGGTTCTAACGAGTACCCACAACCTATGTCTTGGAGCAGAAATAAGGAAAATCATGTATACCCCTGTAAACCCCAGTTTTCTCTATATAAAGTGGGGTTTAGGGGATGTTCATTTCGCGGACTTGTTCCATGATGAATAAATAAAAAAAATAAACAAATACTTTTAATAATACACAACCCTTAGCACATACAATATAAAGACAGCATGAATAAAATCCATTACGAAATCACGCCTATACAAATACATGGTAAATATTTTCGCCGAAAGAAATGAAGATTTTACGATGAAAAAGTGTGAAATTTTTCTTAATTTGCACAAATATAGATTGTGGGTACATGTTAGAACCGGTTCGTACGAATCTCCACACTCTATATTTAATTGCAGAAATAAGACAAATAAGGTTTATCCCTGTAAACCCCAATTTTAGGGCTTAAAATATATAGGCGTGTTTTTGTGTTGCCAAAGACGTGCAACAACGGGTCACATAGAATGTTCAATAAAAGCACAACAACGTTAGATATGTCAAGAGCGATGGGTACTTGTGCCAGTCTAAACGTTTTTAAGGGGAATTGGAACACCAGAGGAGCCGACTCCTGCAAACGTATTTTTTATCTCCCATGTCAAAAAGGGTCAACTCTAAAAAGAAAGAATTTGCTCCTAAGGAGCAAACTCTTTCTTTTAAGAGTTGACCCCATTCTCAGTGGGACAGGGCTTATAGAAAAGCGAACAGGAAGTCCTGAGAGTTGTCTCCCTTTGAAAAATGGCGGAAAATATGCCAGGTGTTCCCATTCCCCATAAAGGGCCTAAATAATAATATGAAACTAGAGGAGGGTATTGAACATTCGTAAAGGCCAGAGATAAATTAAGCCATCACATATGCAGGAGTTACATGCAAACACAATTTGCTGACCATTCCGAAGCTGTTGTTTCTTTGCCGCATAACGAAAACACGCCTATATAATTTTGACTCCCTTGAACCCCACTATTATAGTGTAAAACTGGGGTTCCCGGGGTATAACTTATTTTTCTTATTTCTTCTCTAAATATAGATTGTGGGTACTTGTAGTACCGCCTCGATGAGGCGGTTCTAACGAGTGCTCATAATCCATATTTTGAGCAGAAATTAGAAAAATATCACAAATATTCATCATAAAATTTTCATTTTTCGGCGATAAAGGTGGCAATGTATTTGTATAGGCGTGTTTGCGTAATGGACTTTTACATATTTCTTGGAAATACCACTTCCTGCATGTTTTGTTTTGTGTTTTTTTTTTTTTTTTGTGAATTGCGTTATACTATAGTTCGCCAACAAATAGCTGGCAGTGACGTAGCTGACTATTTGAGCTATTTTACCGTTAGCCCCATAAGCTTTGCATTGCTCAGAACAAAAACAATTCGTGACGTCACTGTCAACTATTCTTCGACGGACAGTACTAACTCTTCATTGTGAACACACGCCAGATAAAAAATTCGAAAACACGCAAGATGAATAATTCCGAAATCCTATTTTTGCTCTAAGCATAGATTGTGGGTAAGGTAATCGTTAAAACCGCCTCGGCACGAGCACCCAGAATCTATATATTTGAGTAGAAATAATAAAATCATGCATATCACCCTGTAAACCGCAAATTCACAAAACTATAAATTGAGTTTTAAGGGGTCAATGTTATATAGGCGAAGTCTTAAAGTTAGTTTTCGTTTGCTCCAGCATTTCAGAAGTCTGTTGCTGCTGAGTCCTCACCGTTGTTTGATATTTGTGGTTGTTTAATTTTTGTATTCTCAGAGATGTTGCACTGATGAGTTGGGAAAGTAGAAGCGAAGGCATGTTCAGGAATCGATACCATCATGAAAACACGCCTATATAATTTTGACCTACCAAACCCCACTTTTATACAGTAAAACTGGGGTTTACAGAGGTATACATTATATTTCTTATTTCTGCTCGAAACATAGGTTGTGGGTTCTCGTTAGAACCGCCTCACAACTACTTATAATCCATGTTTTGAGCAGAAATATGAAAAATATTAGAATTTTTACCTCGAAATTATCATTTTTGGTGGAGAAATTTTACCAATATATTTGAAAAGGCGTGTTTTCGTAATGCAACAATGCCTTCAACCCACACTACCTATCAGAGACACCAAATGACCATTCATGTGGACTAAACAAAGTATTTGTCTAAATCGCGGCAGAATCTAGGGCGAGGATTGCGGTCGCATAAAATCGATTTACGCCTCCCCCCCCCCCCAAATCCCCCGTGAAATTCTTTTCACTGACCGTTCCAGGGCGGTTCTTCGGTCGCGGTTTATTTTTATTATGACTTGTCTTTGAGTGATTTTTTCGCTTATATATTTCGTTTGGGTAGCCAAATGGCCGGTTTGTGGAAAAGTAACTGTCAATTTGGCTTTCTGCTATTGGTGTTTCAATTAGGGTCTAGTTATTTAATGTGTGTGTTTCTTTTCCTTTTGTGTCTCTGGTGGGTGGTGTGGGTTAATTGTATTGATTCCTGGTCATTGCCTTCACTTCTATTTTCCTAACTCATCAGTGCAACATCTCCGAGAACACAAAAAACAAACATCCAAGGCGAGCCACAAACGCAAGGCGTAGTCCACCTTTTGCACCGGAGTAGACAAACAGGGAAGGAGCATAAAAACAAGCGCTTTACACGTAGAACATTCAAGCCGACAGACTATGTATATTATGTGCTGGAGACAAATTAACATAGATTTTTATGTCTTAGGAATGAACGACCAAACAATTATTATGTAGAATAATAATAGAATAGTTTTCGTGCCGTACATTATATTTTTGAACTGTGTTCATTAAGACATTTTTGCATGCTAAGAATGCATTTGGACTCATAGATAAACTATATGGAACAGGCATTATAACAAACTTCGGGTTCAAGATGTTCATAACTAACCATGTCGTATGTTAACAACTCAACTATTTAATATGGTCAATACGAATATGTTAATAATTTGCTAACTTGGCAAAACAAAAGTATCGATTCTAAATCACTGCCTTTTCTTCTATTTTTCAAAAGCTATTCGCAGTTTTCCAGAGTGTAACGGTTGGTGTCGTTTTGTTCCAGCATTTCTGTTATTTAATTCTGTTGAGTTTTCATCGAAATTTCGTCTCTGTAGTCGTTTGATTGTTTATGTTCTCGGAGATTTTGCTGTTGGAAATCATTCATGCGGATTGAAATAATTATTTGTCTTAAACACGACAGAAAAAAGTGCGAGAATCGTGACCACCTTAAATCGGCTTAGGCTCACCAATAAAAATTGTTTTAAATTACTGAACTTCAATGGCGGCTCTACTGTCGTGATTTGTTATTAATATAGTTTAACTTTGCATGTATTCAGGTATAGCTAATATCTCATTATTTTTGATACACACACACAACCAAGGGAAATACTTTTACTGTTCGCTTCATGGCAGTTTTTGTATCGCGTTTCATTTTTGTTGCAGTTTATTGCTTATATCTCTGTATTTTGGATAGCGATTTTACCAGTTTGTGGGAAGGTAACCGTCTTCATCACGTAAACATCACTATAAAATGAACACCCCGCCCCTAAACCCAACTTTATATAGAGAAACCTGGGGTTTACGGGGTATTTTTTTCTTACTATGTCTTCTCTAAGACAAAGGTTGAGGGTACTTGTTAGATCCGCCTTAATGAAGCGGTTCTAACGAGCACACGCAACCTATGTTAGCAGTAGAAATATGAAAAAATATCACGGATTTTCTTCAGAAAAGTAGCCATTTTGGAGATGTGAAAAATGCACTATGTCGCACGGGTGCGTTATCGTAATGTTACGGCTTTCTGCAAGTGATGTTTCAATTAGGGGTAAGTTATTTCGTAATCGTTGTTCTTTCCGTTTGGTGTCTCTGACGGGAGGTGAGGGGTGATTTATCGATTCCTGATCATTGCCTTCACTTCCATTTTGGACGGAAGGTGTGAGCTAAGTTCATTGAATTATTTTATATTCTTTACATTTTTCGGAAAAGATAAGGAAAAAATGTTTTTGCAAGAATATTTAACATTTTAGCTACTAACGAGCTACTTAAGTTTACATAGCTTTGGGCAAATGGGCCAGAAATGCTAAATGATTCTCAGTCGGACCAAATCTAACCAATTTTTACGTAAAATGTTTTATTTGTTTCCACAGCCAGTATGTCCAGCTGTATTTGAAGAAATTTTAAGACCATTAAATCTTAGATATGCACCGGTCTTTTTTGTTCTCTTGTGTACATATTATCCGAAGAGTTCACAGAATATCATCAATGTGTCAACGGCGAATACTCTTTACTGAAGAACAGACCTGGAGTTGTATTCTTGCAAAATCAGTCAGCCCTTTCTATTTAACTTTAAAGCAAGCATATTTCCCTGATCATCATTTTCGTCTTTTTCAATGAGTAATAAAATTTCGTCCACGTACTCCAGTTGACACCATCAGCATACGAGCTATGGACACCGCTGTGGTATAAACCATTAAGGTTTGCATTATGGCAACTACCGTACCACCATCCACCTTTATAATGTTGAGCACAATTTTCACTTTCATGTATATCATTGTCTCGGTCCCTCGTAGTGAATTCTTGACCACTGTGTGTGCCTGATAGTGCCTCACCTATAAATGGTAGATTAGTAGAAAATAAACAATAAACATAAAGAAGGAATGTACTTGACGAAAGCTTTAAGAACTCCACTCAGTTGTTATTTTTTCCGTCTGCGGCCTTCTTCAGATAAACAAAACAAAACAAATAAATAAATAGATAAATAAATTGCTGATTTAGAGTTGCCATCAATTTGCCAGCAAGCACATGGTCAAAATGTGAGCCAAGAATGCGTAAGCGTATCGAGCACCACCCGCAAAATCCTCTTCAGCAGTTAATGTCGAACAAAACAGCACAGGCAAGACTGCGCAGTCGACCCAGAACACTACTGTTCGCTCAAACAAAAAACAGAAGTAAACTTTGTTTGTTTGATTTGAGGTTTAACGTCCCCGTCAACACTGCAAAAGTCATTTTGTGGACGTTGCTTCCATTTTGTGGTACTTTTCCATTTCAAGCCCTGCCGCCCAATCAAACCAATAGGTTTTATAAACATTGACGGTCCGTCACTCGCACCGCTTTGCCTTGGCCAACTAAGATCCTCTAAGCGGTTCATCACGAAAACACGCCTATTTAATTTTGACCTCTTGAACCCCACTTTTATATAGTAAAACTGGGGTTTCAGGGGTATACCAATTTTTTCTTATTTCTGCTCTAAAATATAGATTGTGGATACTCGTTAGAACCGCCTCGATGAGGCGGTTCTAACGAGTGCCCAAAATCTATATTTTGTGCAGACATAAAAAAATATCACAGTTTTTTCACCCTAAAATTTTCATTTTTTCGTCGATAAAGGTGGCAATGTATTTGTGTAGGCGTGTTTGCGTAATGAATCTCGACAAGCGGAAAGCCAAAACTAAACTCCTACCAAATCGATTGCATACAGTTGTCTTTTTGTATACTTTTTTACTATGTTTTGCTTTCTTTGAGTGTTTGCATTCTATTTTATTGCTACTTTTCCTTTTTGGTGACTTGTTTTCTGTATAGAAATACTTCAATAATACGAACACATATAGCTAGTTAACTTGACAGTGGAAACATCGTTCGTGAGTAACTGACAATTTTTACCATCATCTCAAGTTGGAATTTTAGGGCTGATTTACTGATATAAGAATCTTATCCGGGTGTAGGAATCTTACCCGGGTATAAGAATCTTACCCGGGTGTGAGGAATGGATGGACAAATTCTCCCGAGGATCACTGTCCGGCATGCCGAATGATGCCGGACAGTGGGCCCGAGGGAAGCATTCTCACACCAATGTAGGATTCTTTTTCTTGCATACATACTATTTGTGATTAATTCCGATTCTGTGAGCGTGGCTTTTGTTGCCGCCGCCCGGCATATGCTGATAACAGTGGTGTAATTTCATAGATGTGACGTAGACTGCTGTGACGTCAACCTTAACGACGGTGCATATGAGGGTCGTATTCAACCAGTGCACATCGAACACGTGAAAATATTTGATTTTACCCAGCCCTTGGGTAAGAACACAAGGGTAAGAACATAATTCCGTGTCTCAGGTGCGATGTATGGGTTAATTATATCGATTCCTGATCAATGCTTTCACTTATATTTCATTAAACAACATATTTCCTTTTTTGGTGTGCAAGAAAATATATGATGTGTGTACTCATTAGAATAACAACAGTAATGATATTCGTAACAATTTGCACAACAAACCCTGTTTTATAGATGTCAAAGAGTTAGCCCTGAGACATCACTAGGTTAAGCATCACTAGCTTAAAACAAAATAGAAATGAAGGCAATGACCAGGAGTCGATACAATCAACCCACAGCTCCCATCAGAGACACCAAAGGGAAAGACACACAAACATGAAACAACAGACCCTAATGGAAACACCAACAGCGGAAAGCCAAAAGGACAGTTACTTTCCACAAAATGGCCAATAGGCTATCCAAAATAAAATAACATAAGCGACACAAACACCCAAAGACAAACTATAACAAAAATAAACCGCGACAGAAGAACCGCCATGGAACGGTCAGCCAAAACCCTCGCCCTTACTTCCGTCGCGATTTACACAAATAATTTGTTCAGTCCGCATTAAGGCCCCCTAACTCATCAGTGCAACATCTCCGAGAACACTAACTCGGACAACTGTGCAAGGCCCAATGATGTGCGAGCCATTTAAATTTGATTGTATTTGCATGAATTGCTATTATTTGTCATGTAAAGGCTAAAATTATAGAAACGCAGACTATTTTAGCGGGTGCGTGAAATGTAACGTTTTTCTTACGGCCGCATCCACCGAACTTCACATATGTGGCTTATTACATTAACCTAAGTAAAGAAACATAGAAGCGAAGTCAATGACATGAAATCAAATACCTCGCTCATCGGATCTAAGACACCATATGGAAATAAACACTAACATAAAACAACGTAGAGATACATCGCGACTGAAGGGCGAGGATTGTGGCCATGTATAATCGATTTAAGACCCCCTCCCCCCGCAGTGGAATTCGTTTCACAGCCCGTTCCAAGGCGGTTCTTCTGGCACGGTTTATTTTCATTTCATTATGGTTTGTCTTTGGGTGTATGTGTCGCTTGTGTTGTTTTGTTTTAGATAGCCAATTGGCCATTTTGTGGGAGAGTAACTGTTTGGCTTACCGCTATTGACGTTTCCATTAGTGTCTAGTTGTCTCATGGTTGTCTCATGGCTGTGTTTCTTGCCCTTTGGTGTCTCTGATGGAAGTTGTGGGGTAATTGTATCGAATCCTGATTATTGCCTTCACTTCTATTTAACCGTAATAACACGTCAAAAGCGGAAAGCAAGAATGATACTTAGTTGTCCACAAAATAGCCATACGGATAGCCAGAATAACAGGTTATCAGCAATACACACACACAAAGGCAGAATTATACCAATAACTATAACAATAATGGACCAAATCATTTGTAATGCCAACAACCAGACTATATACTGCACATGCTTGCTTTAATGGCACCAGTCAGTGGTACTTGAGAAGAATGAATATACTTTTTGTCGAAGTAAAGCCTTGAGAGTTATGTTGACATTACGGTATCAGTCGAGTGTTAAATAGGGCATTTTTTCATATCAAAATATGATTACTTTTCTGATGAAGTTTTATGCTATTTTTTCTTATTTGACTTGGAGACATAGGTTTTGGGCACTCGTAAGAACCGCCTTAATGAGGGGTTTCTCACAGGTACCCACACCCTATGTCTTGGAGCAAAAATGTGGAAAATAGTATACATACTAAGAAAATGTCACGCAGGAAAGGCCATAATCTAAGAACGCAGCCGTCAAGTCGCCTAAAGGAAGTGGCACGGAGGCACACATAAACATAGACGAAATATTAACCAACGACACAAAGCCAAATAACAAATAAGACACTGCCCAGGGACGGTCAGTAGTAAAGTAGAAGTAAAACAAAGATCAGGAATTGATTCAATTAACTTACTCCACCCATAAAAGACACCAAAGGGAAAGAAATACAAACATTAAGCGACCAGACCATAATGGAAACCTAAACAAAGGAAGGCCATAAGGACAGTACCTTCCCACAAAATGGCCATATGGACATCCAAAATTAAAAGACACAAGCGACACACACAGCAAGCAACAAACAACAACATAAATAAATCGCCACAGAAGAGCCGCCTTGGAACGGTCAGTGGAAGATTTCCACTGGGGGCTTAAATCGATTTTACGTGGCCACAATCCTCGTCCTTACTTCCGTCGCGATTTAGACAAATAATTTGTTCAGTCCGCATGAAGGCCTCCTAACTCATCAGTGCAACATCTCCGTGAACACAGAAATCGAAGAACCACAGAGGTGAGACAACGGTGAGGACTCGACAGCAAGAAACCACTGAAATGCTGGAGCAAAAGAAAACCAACAGTTAGACTCCGATGAGCCCGACCAGAGACAGAGCATCAGGCACCAACCAACATTATCTCTTTAATTTTCAATAAGCCTTTACGTTGGAGCCGTAATAGAATCTGAGGCCTGACTGGAGCTACAACTCCGGAGTTTATGAAATTCAAACCATCGCCCTCAGTTCCAGTACAGTATCAAACAAAATAACAACAACAAATTGATCCACATGAAGGCTTTCTAGCTCAGCAGTGAGTCATGATAAAATACGTGGTAAAGTGGTTATGTATAGATTAATATTATAATGAATCAGGGTTGAGTACTCAACAACAGTCCGCCCTCAGAGCAGAAGAAAACCACCAGTTAGATCCTTTTAACTCTTATCATGCTGTTCACGACAACCCCTATCTTTGGAAACAATGCAGATCCGGAACAGAAAGAAGCCATCTGATCAGGATCTACAATGTTTGACATGAAGGGTATGGATTTGTAAGAATAAATTACATGAAGTAATCTGATTGGTTCAAAGTCAGAAATGGGTGTGGCTTAACTGAATATTCAGCAAGATAAGTGTTAATCCCCAGTTTATTCCATGTCAAGATAGGGTTAAGCGGAATGCTGATTACGCAGAATTGTTAACATGAGAACCTGAATTTCGTGCTGATGTATAAAGACGTTAAGAATAGATACAATTAACCCACAACTCCCATCAGAGACATTTTGTGAAATGACGAGGTCCAATACCTGCATCTCCAGAATATCCTGACACTGTAAGTCTGTAATTGTTAGAGACATTTCCTACTATGAATGTGTGATATTTGGCGTACCGCCTGTTTCCACTCCAGTCTTCTAAGTCAATTCTCAGCTCAAAATACCCCTTTGACAATACCGTAAACAGATGGCGATTGCCTAAGAAAAAAAAGAATAATCATCTTTGTCTGTTTCAGCAAGTAAGACAAAATACTACGCAATATCTAATCTAAATTGGATAGATATATCAATCGGCACATGAACTAAGTTATGGATTATGTTTCATATCTTTAAATAAAATAGAAGTGGGGGCAATGATGAGGAATCGATAGAATCAACCCATAACTCCCATCAGAGATACCAAAAAGAAAGAAACAAAAACATGAAACAACAGACCCTAATGGAAATATCAATAGCGGAAAGCCAAAAGGACGGTTATTTTCCCACAAAATGGTCAATAGGCTATCCAAAATAAAATAATATAACCGACACAAACACCCAAAGACAAACCATAACAAAAATAAACCGCGACAGAAGAACATAAACACAACCGACCCAAAAATGTTCGTTTTTTGTATCAAAAGAGAATTTTCGTCAATGAACAGCGAATTCTCGGAACGAATATTTGTCGCAACTTTTAATAGTGCAAATATTATCTAAGCGAAAGGATCAATGCTTTTAAACTGTTTGATGGGTACATAAGAAACTCTGTGCGCGTACAGTTTCGCACAAAATAGATGTGGAGGCAAAGATCAGAAATCGATAAAATAACCTACAGCTCCCACGTGACACCAAAGGGAAAGAAACACAAACATGAAATAACAGACCCTAATGGAAACGTCAATAGCGGAAAGCCAAAAAAACAGTTACTTTCCCACGAAATGGCCAATAGGCTATCCCAAACGAAAATTATATAAGCGACACAAACACCCAAAGACAACCCATAACACAAATAAACCGCGACAGAAGAACCGCCTTGGAACGGTCAGCGGAAACGAATTCCACTGGGGGACTCAATCGACCCCACATAACCACAATCATCGCCCTTACTTCCGTCGCGATTAAGACTTAAGACAAACAATTTGTCCAGTTTGCATACGAATTCCGCATTTATCATCCAAAATAGAAGTGGAGGCAATGCTCAGGAATTGATACAATTAACCCACAGCTCCCATCAGAGACACCAAAAGGAAAGAAACATAAACATAAAAAAACATACCCTAACGGAAACACCAATAGCGGAAAGCCAAAAGGACAGTTATGTTCCCACAAAATGGCCAATAGGCTATCCAAAGTCTAATCCATTTCAATGCTGTTTGCTGGTGCCTCAAAACACTATGTCGAGCGTCGTATGAACTGCAGGAAGGAAGTTTGTTTGATTTGAGGTTTAACGTCCCCGTCAACACTGTAAAGGTCATTTTGGAGACGTGCAGTAAGGATCGTCAAATGCATTATACTTGTCTAATTGCAAATTCTCCCATCTGTTAGGCGCCAATGCCGTGTTTTTTTAGTCCGAACTTACACGATTTGAAAAACCGCGACGAGTCAGAACATCTTCGAGTGATTTTCCTAACAGAGCATTTGAGATCTCAGTGGACTTAAGACGCTGATTGACAGTATGAGTAACGTGTTTTATAAAGAAACCCATAATACCTTATATAGCCCATTGCCTAATATCGATGCCCACGAAAACAAAGTTTATAGCCCCGGAAACGAAGTTTGTGGGGTATTAATGGTGGCAGTTTGTTGTCACGTTTGTCTGTTTGTTTGCTTCTTTCTTTCTTTCTTTATTTGTTTTTCTCTCAGCCAAAATTTGCTCTGTGCGAAAACTCAAAACCCCCTTGAGGTTGTCCAATGAAACTCCACTCCACACACTTGGTTTATCCCTGTGGTTGTTTCATTTTTGTGTTCTCTGGGATGTTGCACTAATGAGTTAGGAGAAATTTAAATGAAAGACCCGGGGAGCGCCACAATCATTAGACGCACCCCACTCTCGAGACATACAAAAAAATATAACAGCAAAAGACAAACACCAAAACTACCGCTTTAGAACGGTCTGCAGCATATGCCACTTGGAACGTCATGCGAACTGAAACATTTGTTTGTATAAATCGTGATGGAGGTAAGGGGGAGGATTGCGGCCGCGTGAAATCGATTTAAGCCCCCCCCCCCACACACACATGGAATTCGTTTCACTGACCGTTCCAAGGCGGTACTTCTGTCACGGTTTACTTTTGCTATGGATTGTCTTTGCGGGTGCGCATCGCTTATTTTTTTTGTTTTGGATAGCCAATTAATTGGTCATTGTGTTGGAAAGTAACTGTCCTTTTTGCTTTCCTCTATTAGTGTTTCCATTAGGGTTTACTTATTCCTGTTTGTGTATCTTTCCCTTTGGTATCTCTGATGGGAGCTGTGGGTAAATTGTATCGATTCATGATCATTGCCTTCACTTCTATTTTTCACACACTTGTAAAAGGGCACTGTGGAGAAGTGCAAGGCCATGACTCTGTCTGCAATATTAGTGGAGTAATTGTACTTCGCATTCTTTTGTTTAGAACTGTGCCCAGAAAAAATTCCTATTGAGATCTGGTTCAACATACCATAGACAAAGTGCAGTTTATATTTTCTTGTCCTTTGGGATCATTCGCCGAAATTAGCTAGTCTGGCCCAGAAAACATGTACACTCCGTAATGTCCAGTTCTGTGTTGTATTCCTTGCCTCCGAAGGATACCCCTTTCTAGAACATATTTGACGTCACTACAGCTGTTGTCTGGGAATGTGTGGTGGCCGTAAAAATTCTCCCTGCCCTACATTATAGTGTAGTTTATATTTTATTGTCCTTTGGGATCATTGATTCCATTCTGGAGTTTTTAAAATATTTGAGGGTTGTTGATGAGGCCTAAATGGCCGGAACTAGCAAAGTAGAAGTAAAACAAAGATCAGGAATCGATACAATTAACTTACTCCACCCATCAAAGACACCAAAGGGAAAGAAACACAAACATTAAGCGACCAGACCATAATGGAAACCTAAACAAAGGAAGGCCGTAAGGACAGTTACTTTCGCACAAAATGGCTATATGGCCATCCAAAATAAAAAGACACAAGTGATACACACAGTAAGTAACAAACACCACCATAAATAAACCGCCACAGAAGAACCGCCTTGGAACGATCAGTGGAAAGATTTCCACTGGGGGGCTTAAATCGATTTTACATGGCCATAATCCTCGCCCTTACCTCTGTCGTGGCATACACTAGTTTTGTTTAGTCCGCAAGTCTGGTCCAGAAAACATGTACACCCATATTTTCCAGTTCTGTGGTGTATTCCTTGCTTCCAAAGGATAACCCTTTCCAGAACATATATGTATACATGGGAATCAACGCTATAACGGGACAACCTTGCTTTTTGGCCTCGGACTCTACGATAGCTCCGGCCTAAAGATATTTAAGTATGTCAGTTTGTGTCTGAAGCTTGTCTTTGGTCAGGCCCACTTGTCCACTGGTTTTCCTTTGCTTCAGCATTTCAGATATCTGATCCTATCGAGTCCTTATCATTGTTTCATCTCTTTATTTGTTTGATTTGTATCATTTTAGAGATAGTTAAAAACCATCCCCTAGGAATAACAATACCATTTTTATATTATTTGAATGTTATGATAAACCGAGGGCAACTGTTGTAGTTACGCAAAGACAAACTAAACTCCATGTATTTTTTTTTTCATTTAACCGTTCCAATGCAGTGCTTTTATTGTTGTGTATTTTGGAATTGGTTGTCTTTGTATGTAAGCAGTGGTAATATCGTTTTATTTTAGATAGACGTCTGGCCAATTTGTGGAAACTGTTCTTTTGGCTTTTTACTTGCACTAGCAGCAGCAGCAGCAGCAGCAGAAGAAGAAGTAGTTCTAGTAAAAGTGGTAGTAGTAGTTGTATTTGGTATCAGAGTTTGACATTTAAGTGAAAATTAGTATGAATGGGCTAAATATGCATACACATATAAAAACAAAGTAAAGGCAATGATCGGGAATCGAAATATTTACCGCACACCTGCTACCCAAGACACCAAAGATAAAGAAACACGAAAATAGAATAACTTAACTGTAATGAAAACGTCACACGTGGAAAGCCAAAGGTACAGTAATTTTTCCCAATCAATGGCCAAACGGCTATTCAAAATAAAAATATGCAAAGACCATCTATAAAAATTATGAATAACAAAGAAGCCAAAGCAATGATCAGGAATCTATGCAACTACCCCATATCTCCAATCAAAGACATCAAAAGGACAGAAACACGAACATGAAAGAATAAACCGTAATGAAATCATCACTAGCGGAAAGCAAAAATGACAGTTACTTTCCCAAAACACTATAAAAACCACGACACTTGGAGGGGACTTTAATATATTTTACTTGCCCACAAACTTCGCTCCATATTTTCAGTCCGCGTGAAGCATTTCTGCATCATCAGTGCAACAGCTGAGAGAAAAAAAACATTCAAATGGATTTCTACATCTTCAGTGCAACGTCTCCGGGAACACATCATTCAGGTACGACCCCCGCATATCGGGGCTTGAAGAAATAGATGGGATACATTTTGCTTCCACGCAGAGCTGCAACCGACCGCACACGATAGAGTGTTGGTAAACCGCTTAGAGGATCTAAGTCTGCCTAGGCAAAGCGGGCTGAGTGGGACCGACCATGCTTATAAACCCTATTGGTTTCAAAGACGACAGGGCTGTCCCCCGTTATTTCAAACGTAAAGATCATTATATAAAGATATTTCTATACAGCCAGTGGAAAAATTACTATGATGTAAATTCTACAGCTAGGTTTACGATTATTAAACGGCATGAAACTGAGTTAAAATTGATTTAATTATTACAGACATCTATTCCATTGGGCTTTAATGACAACATTTAATACGAGGGTAAAATATATAAAATGTCCGATTTTGATATTTTCTCGTTTCTGGACTGTCGAACGCGTAAAACTAGATCGCACGGCACCAGAAAAATGGCAATTATAAACGTAAATTACGTGCTTTTAAAAGAAATAATACCAGGCTGAAGTGACTGTCTCTAATATAATAAACTAATGGACGCCACTCAATGCTTGCTTTTCTTAGTTCATTACCCATTTCTCTATTACGGGTTCTGGACACGGAGGCGAATAAATTCAACGATAGTTCTAATAAGTTATACGATGCTGCTCTTTTAACTAGAGGGAATATTAGGCATGCTTTTCATCCTTTCATCGATTCTGAAATTAATTACAAACGTCATTACATCAAAATTTTTTTCATTAATAAGGGTTTTGGATTTTATAGATTTACTTAGTATTTCCGGGACATTTCGGTGATTTCATCCATTCCTGCTTATTTTCAAAATACTGCCACACCCATAATTGGCGATAAATAGAATAAACCTGTTAAGTAGAAGTAAAACAAAGATCAGGAATCGATACAATTAACTTACTCCACCCATCAAAGACACTAAAGGGAAAGAAACACAAACATTAAGCGACCAGACCATAATGGAAACCTAAACAAAGGAAGGCCATAAGGACAGTTACTTTCCCACAAAATGGCCATATGGCCATCCAAAATAAAAAGACACAAGTGATACACACAGTAAGTAACAAACAACAACATAAATAAATCGCCACAGAAGAACCGCCTTGGAACGGTCAGTGGAAAGATTTCCATTGGGGGGGGGGGGGCTTAAATCGATTTTACGTGGCCACAATCCTCGCCCTTACTTCCACCGCGATTTAGACAAATAATTTGTTCAGTCCGCATGAAGGCCTCATAACTCATCAGTGCAACATCTCCGTGAACACAAATAATCAAAGAACCACAGAGGTGAGACAACGGTGAGGACTCGACAGCAAGAAACCACTGAAATGCTGGAGCAAAAGAAAACCAACATTTAGACTCCGATGGGTCCGACCAGAGACAGAGCATCAGGCACCAGCCAACATTACCTTGAATTAGATCTTTCTAATTCCCAATAAGCCTTTACGTTGGAGCCGTCATAGAATCTGAGGCCTGACCCACCGGCGTGCAATTAAAGAGGGAAGCAAAGTTGCCAACCGTGATTGGGTTAACTACCATGCATGCAGGCTGTCGTATAATATCCATGTTGTACCCGATCTTTTTAAATCGAAGAATGATTTTACGAACCTGGGTGCTAAATAGAAGTAAAACAAAGATCAGGAATCGATACAATTAACTTACTCCACCCATTAAAGACACCAAAGGGAAAGAAACAAACATTAATCGACCAGACCATAATGGAAACCTAAAAAATGGAAGGCCATAAGGACAGTTACTTTCCACAAAATGGCCATATGGCCATCCAAAATAAAAAGACGTAAGTGATACACACAGTAAGTAACAAACAACACCATAAATAAACCGCCACAGAAGAACTGCCTTGGAACGGTCAGTGGAAAGATTTCCACTGGGGGGCTTAAATCGATTTTACGTGGCCACAATCCTCGCCCTTACTTCCGTCGCGATTTAGACAAATAATTTGTTCAGTCCGCATGAAGGCCTCCTAACTCATCAGTGCAACATCTCCGTGAACACAAAAAATCAAAGAACCACAGAGGTGAGACACCGGTGAGGACTAGACAGCAAGAAACCACTGAAATGCTGGAGCAAAAGAAAACCAACAGTTAGACTCCGAAGGGCCCGACCAGAGACAGAGCATCAGGCACCAACCAACATTACCTTGAATTAGATCTCTCAAATTCTCAATAAGCCTTTACGTTGGAGCCGTCATAGAATCTGAGGCCTGACCCACCGGCGTGCAATTAAAGGGGGAAGCAAAGTTGCCAACCGTGATTGGGTTAACTACCATCCATGCAGTCTGTCGTATAACATCCATGTTGTACCCAATCTTTTTATACCGAAGAATGATTAAACGAAATTGGGTGCTGAAGTCATTGCGGTTATATATTTTTCTGAATTTATATACTAAGTCACCATAAAATTCGGGTTCCGATAGACCTTGTTGCAGAAGAGATTTAAGTCCAATATTGAATTTTGAAATTAAATCAGAATGGCGTCTATAAAATTTTGAAAAGGCTTTGCGTAGTTTATGGTACCGATAACCCTGATTAAGGAGTTTAGCCGTTAATAATTTATTACGAGTGTTGAAGTCAGTTACATGACTACACACTCTAGCAAATCGAATTAATTGCCAAATATAAACGCCATAGGATGGCGCACGAGGAACATCACCATCCAAAAAAGGAAAATTTACAATCTCAAAATCAAAGTCATCGCGTTTATCATAAATTTTACACGAGACAAACCCATCTACAACAGATAGATGTAAATCCAAAAACGGGGCCTCGGTATCAGAAGAATTTGCTTTATTTAATTGAAGTTCTTGGAGGGTAAATCTGACTGATCAACCATCGAAATAGGTATTATCAATATTTAATAAATCATCTCAATATCTAGAAGTGGAGCTAAAAGCTTCAATAATTTCAGATTGGTTATCAATGGAAAGCGACAACATGAAGTCTCTTTCATAACAATACAAGAACAGATCAGCCACAAGAGGTGCGCAATTCGTACCCATTAAATCTACCATTTTTAATTTCAATTAACTTGTTTCTGATCTTGACATTGACACTAACACTCCTAATACCTGTGATTGTAAAATTCAGTGAATTACTATCCTGCTGCTGGTCATGTTATTACTGACAATTTATAAATTATCCCTGATTCTAGGATACGTAATATAATTTCTAAAGGACCGAAATATCGATTTCCTTCTACAATTCATTTCAATAAATGTAGAGATGAAATCGCTGCTGCCTTGAATGAATTTGGTACTCGGTGGTGTAAACGAGAGTATGTTGAGCATAAAGCTCTTGAAGAATGGAAACTTAGCATTCTGAAAGTAGTCAACAAACGCATTTCTTTGTATTCTCAAAATACGAACTTATTACCTCCTAACCCTTAGACGTCTTTACGTCACCTTTAACTAAGTATTCAAGAATTTCATAAGCAGTTTGTTTTGGCTCCGCTCCAACAGATAAGGCCGCTAACAATGTGGTCGTTGTTTGACTTCCTTTGTTTAGGTTTCCATTATGGTCTGGTCGCTTAATGTTTGTATTTCTTTCCCTTTGGTGTCTTTTATGGATGGAGTAAGTTAATTGTATCAATTCCTGATCTTTGTTTTACTTCTACTTTACTATGTTAACACTCTTCAGCACGTACTTGGTGGTACAAAGGCCCATGAAGAGCATAAAATTATACTTTATGGTCATGTCAGAAAGTGTGTGAAGCTCTCACCTTTCTACTTGACATGTTGATTATTTAGACAAGTTATGTGTATTCCGATAGGTACTAATTGCGCACTACTTGTGGCTGATGTGTTTTTTTGTGTTTTTTTTTTATGAGAGAGACTTCTTGGTGTCCCTTTCTGCTTAAAACCAGTCTGAAATCATTGAAGCTTTTAGCTCCATAACTAGATATTTGGATGATTTATTAAATTTTGATAATACCTATTTCAATGGTTTGATCAGTCAAATTTACCAACCCCGCCCCAAGAACTTCAGTTAAATAAAGCAAATTCTTCTGCTACTGAGGGCCCGTTTTTTAATTTACATCTGTCTATTGTAGATATGTTTGTTTCTTGCATAATTTATTAAACGCGATGATTTTGATTTTGAGATTGGTGATGTTCCCCGTGCGCCATCCTATGGTGTTTGTATTTCGCAATTAATTCGATTTGCCAGAGTGTGTAGTCATGTAACTGACTTCAACACTCGTAAAATTTGTTAACGGCTTAACTTCTTAATCTGGGTTATGGGTACCATAAACTACGCAAAGTCTTTTCAAAATTTTATAGACGTCATTCTGATTCAATTTCAAAATTCAATATTTGACTTAATTCTCTTCTGTAACAAGGTCTATCGGAACCCGAATTTTATGGTGACTTAGTATATAAATTCAGAAAAAAATATAACAGCAATAACTTCAGCACCCAATTTCGTAAAATAATTATTCGATATAAAAATATTGGGTACAACATAAATGTTATACGACAGACTTCATGCATGGTAGGTAACCAAATCACGGTTGACAACTTTGCTTCCCTCTTTAATTGCACGCCGGTGGGTCAGGCCTCAGATTCTATGACTGTTCCAGCGAAACGCTAACTGAGAATAAGAGCGATCTAATTCAATGTAACGTTGGTTAGTGCCTGATACTCTGTCTCTGGTTTGGCCCATCGGAGTCTAACTTTTTTTTTTTGCTCCGGCATTTCAGTGGTTTCTTGCTGTCGAGTCCTCACTGTTGTTTCATCTATGTGGTTGTCTGATTTTTTGTGTTCACGGAGGTGTTGCACTGATGAGTAAGGAGGCCTTCATGCGGACTGAAAAAATGTTTTTCTAAATCGCGACGTAAGTAAGGGCGAGGATTGTGGCCACGTAGAATCGATTGAAGCCCCCCCCCCCACACACACACACACACCCAGTGGAATTCGATTCCCAGATCGATCGAAGGCGGTTCTTCTGTCGCGGTTTATTTTTGCTATGGTTTGCCTTTGGATGTTTGTGTCGCTTATATTATTTTATTTTGTTTGGTTAGCCTATTGGCCATTTTGTGGGAAAGTAACTGTGCTTTTGGCTTTCCGCTGTTGATTTTTCCATTGGGATCTGTTGTTTCATGTTTGTGTTTCTTTCCCTTTGGTGTCTCTGATGAGAGCTCTGGGTTAATTGTAGCGATTCTTGATCATTGCCTCCACTTCAATTTTATTTAGTTGATGCCCACATTTGTCATTCAGCCACCAAGTTTGCTGTCTGTGTTATAGCAATTTAAGGCCAAGATAAGCTTCCTACGTTATACTGGTTACCTAAACTTCATAAAAGACCAACAAAGCACGGTTTATTGCAAATTCAACCTCTTGTACCACCACTGAACTCTCCAAATTATTAACTTCATGTTTTACTGCCATCAAAAAACATGTGATAAAATATTGCGACAAATATGTTCTAGAAAGGGTTATCCTTTGGAAGCAAGGAATACAACACAGAACTGAAAAATATATAGAGTGTACTTGTTTTCGGAGCCAGACTAGCTAGTTTCGGCCATTAAGGCCTCATCAGTGACCCTCAAATATTTTCAAAATTCCCCAATGGTATCAATGATCCCAAAGGACAAGAAAATATAAACTACGCTATAATGTAGGGCAGGGTGACTTTTTCCGGCCGCCACACATTCCCAGACACCAGCTGTAGTGACGTCAAATTTGTTCTAGAAAGGATTATCCTTTGAAAGCAAGGAATACACCACAGAACTGGAAAATATGGAGTGTACATGTTTTCTGGGCCAGAAACTGTCTTTGAAAGATCAGGTAGAAATCTGTTTTGGTCTAAAAAAAAATCTTATGAAAATTTTAATTGAAATCAAAACGTTATAGTGCTTCAAGTCTGTCTACCTATGATCGTTCCATTTTTACACTACACTTCCTCATAATCGTATAAAAGAAAACCTAAATGATTTTATTGAATGGACATACTCCCTCTATCTTGCATGTAATGTAAAAATGCTTATTTCACTTCTGAAGGGTATAAAACGTATAATTTATGGTCATGTCAGAAAGTGTGTGAAGCTCTCACCTTTCTGCCTGACAACATTTACATAAGATTTGGTGCTAAGTTATTTAGATAAGTTGTGGGTATTCCGATGGGTACTAATTGCGCACTCCTTGTGGCTGATCTGTTTTTGTTTTGTTATGAGAATGACTTCATGATGTCCCTATCTGCTAAAAACTAATATGAAATCATTGAAGCTTTTAGCTCGCCTTCCAGATATTTGGATGATTTATTAAATATTCACAATACCTATTTCGATGATTTGATCAGTCAAATTGACCCCCCAGAACTTCAATTAAATAAAGCAAATTCTTCAGACACCGAGGCCTCGTTTTTGCATTTACATCTACCAACTGAAGTTGGGTTTGTTCTTGCTAAATTTATGAAAAACGCAATGACTTTGATTTTGAGATTGTAATTTTTCCTTTTTTGGATGATGATTTTCCTCGTGCGCCATCCTTTGGCATTTATATTTCGCAATTGATTCGATTTGCCAGAGTGTGTGGTCATGTAACTGATAGCACAACCTCGATAGCGCAGTGGTTAACACGTTCGACTCATGATCGAGAGGTTGTGCGTTCGAATCCGGCAAACGTAATCGAGGTGTGTCCTTGAGCAATACACGTAATGACACTGCCTCACTCCACCTAGATGTAAATGGGTAGCAGTGGTGTAATAGTCACTGCCTTTCTCTCACGCGCGTAAAATCATCCGGAATGAGTGTTCGAGAGCGGTTAAATAAGCTTGAAGCTTCCATCGCAATCGAACTAAAATAAATTAGTATAAACCAACACTCGTAATAAATTGTTAACTGCTAAATTTATTAATCAGGGTTGTGCAGCTGGTGTTGTGCCGTGTGGCGGCCGTAAAACGTCTCCCCGTACATCAACCATAGTGTAGTTTATATTCTACTTTTGGTCCTTTGAGATCAGCGTGAATATTCTGAGAAATCAGAAATAAATTATTGGTTTAGACTCATATTCTAGACAGGTATTTAATTTTTTGGACCCCAATTTGATTTATATCAGTCTTTGTATCGACTGCCTATTCGAAATTTGCAAAATTGCAGTATTTTTCCTCTGGCTTTCTTTGCCGGATCATTACAGGGTCACTGATGAGGCTTTAGTCTAGCTAGCTAGTCTGGCCCAGAAAATATGTACACTCCATATTTTTCAGTTCTGTGGTGTATTCCTTGCTTCCAAAGGATAACCCTTTTATAGAACATATTTAACTTCACTACAGCTGGTGTGTGGGAATGTGTGGCGGCGGTAAAACGTCTCCCTGCCCTACATCATAGTGTAGATTATATTTTCTTGTCCTTTGGGATCATTGATTCCATTGTGGAATTTTGAAAATATCTGAGGGTCACTGATGAGGCCTTATTGGCCGAAACTAGCTAGTCTGGCCCAGAAAATATGTACACTCCATATTTTTCAGTTCTGTGGTGTATTCCTTGCTTCCAAAGGATAACCCTTTTATAGAACATATTTATTAGCCGAAACTACGTAGTATGACCTATCTTATTTCTTATGAATGTTTTCATTGCTCTTAAAGGAACTCATTTTTGATTTTTATTTGCCTTCACTGCAGCTGGTGTTGTGCCGTGTGGCGGCCGTAAAACGTCTCCCCGTACATCAACCATAGTGTAGTTTATATTTTACTTTTGGTCCTTTGAGATCAGCGTGAATATTCTGAGAAATCAGAAATAAATTATTGGTTTAGACTCATATTCTAGACAGGTATTTAATTTTTTGGACCCCAATTTGATTTATATCAGTCTTTGTATCGACTGCCTATTCGAAATTTGCAAAATTGCAGTATTTTTCCTCTGGTTTTCTTTGCCGGATCATTACAGGGTCACTGATGAGGCTTTATTAGCCGAAACTACGTAGTATGACCCATCTTATTTCTTATGAATGTTTTCATTGCTCTTAAAGGAACTCATTTTTGATTTTTATTTGTGTAATCTACACTATGTCATTCCGATTTAATTTCAAAATTTCATGTTGGACTTAAATCTCTTCTGCAAGATGATATATCGGAAACCTAATTTTATGGTGACTTAGTATATAAATTCAGAAAAAAAAACAACAAAAAAAAAAACAACAACATACAATTGCAATGACATCAGCACCCGATTTCGTAAAATCATTCTTCGATATACCGGCGCCGATACATTTCATATCACTGTCGGGTAAAAGTCCCACAAAATTGGAAGCAACGTCTCCAAAATGACCTTTACAGTGTTGACGAGGACGTTAAACATCAAATCAAACAAACAAACAAAACCGGCCCCGATAGCTCAGTTGATAGAGTGTCCGCTCCGAGGAACGGGAGTCACGGGTTCGATCCCGGACCGCGACATACCAAAGTCGTTTAAAATGGTACTAGCCCCTCCTCGCTTGGCACTCAGATTTACGGGGTAGAGCTAGGACTGGTCGACCCAGTGACATGATAATCTGACTGGCTGTGGTATCATGTAATGTGTCTGGGACATGATATCTCAGTGAGGCAGCACTATAAATATGAGCATTGAGCTCTCTGTCACAACCCGACACCGTCGTGATATGACTGAAAAATTGTTGAAAGCGACGTTAAATCCGAATTTACACACACACATTCTTCAATATAAAACGATTGGGTACAACAAAGATGTTATATGACAGACTGCATGTGTGGTACTTAACCCCAATCACGATTGACACCATTGCTTCTCTCTTTAATTGCACGCCGGTGGGTCAGGCCTCATATTCTATGAAAGTTATGGCCCAGAAAACATGTACACTCCATATTTTTCACTTCTGCGGTGATTCCTTGCTTCCAAAGGATAACCCTTTTATAGAACATATTATCGGTACCATAAACTACGCAAAGCCTTTTCAAAAATTTATAGACGTCAGTCTGATTTAATTTCAAAATTCAATATTGGACTTAAATCTCTTCTGCAACAAGATTTATCGGAACCCGAATTTTATGGTGACTAAGTATATAAATTCAGAAAAATATATTACCCAAATGACTTCAGCACCAAGTTTCGTAAAATCATTCTTCGATATAAAAAGATTGGGTACAACATAAATGCTATACGACAGACTGCATACATTGTAGTTAACCCAATCAAGGTTGACAACTTCGCTTACCCGTTTTAATTGCATGCCGGTGGATCAGGCCTCAGATTCTATGACGGTTCCAGCGTAAAGGCTTACTGAGTCTAATTCTATGTAATGTGGTGCCTGATGCTCTGTCTCTGGTCTGGCCCATCGGAGTCTAACTGTTGGTTTTCTTATGCTCCAGCATTTCAGTGGTTGTCTTTGATGGGTGGAGAAAGTTAATTGTATCGATTCCTGATCTTTGTTTTACTTCTACTTTGCTGTCGAGTGCTCACCGTTGTTTCATCTCTATGATTGTTTGATATTTTGTGTTCACGGAAATGTTGCACTAATGAGTTAGGAAGCCTTCATGCGAACTGAACAAATTATTTAAGCCCCCCCCCCCCCCCCCCAGCGGAATTCGTTTCACTGACAGTTCCAAGGCGGCTCTTCCGTCGCGGTTTATTTTTGTTATGGTTTGTCTTTGAGTGTTTGTATCGCTTATATTAGTTTGTTTTGGATAGCCTTTTGGCAGTTTTGTGGGAAAGTAACTGTCCTTTTGGCTTTCCGTTATTGATGTTTCCATTAGGGTATGTTGTTTCATGTTTTTGTTTCTTTCCTTTTGGTGTCTCTGACGAGAGCTGTGGGTTAGTTGTATCGATTCCTAATCATTGCCTTCACTTCTATATTGCGATGTCATTTCATCTCAATGTCGGGTAAAAGTCCCACAAAACTGGAAGCAACGTCTCCGAAATGACCTATACGGTGTTGACGGGGACGTTAAACCTCAAATCAAACAAAAAACAATCAAATGAGTACAGAGGTGAAACGTCGATGGGGATTCGACAACAAGAAATAACAGAAATGCTGGAGCAAACAAAAAGACCTTTTAGTCGGGCCCACCGGAGTCCAACTGTTGGTTTTCTTATCCTCCAGCATCTCAGTTACTTCATGCTGTTGAGTACTCATTTATTTATTATGTGTTGTTTATTATGTGTATCCGTCTGATTGTTTTGTTCTCGGAGATGTTGCACTTATGAGCTAAAATCCGTTTTCTCGGACAATACAAATTAGTTTTCTAAAGTAGGAAAGAACCAAGGATTGTGGTTTAAAGATTTCAATCTGTCGTTTTATCATAGTGATGTTAATTAATGTTTATGTTTCTTTCTTTTTGATATTTTGGATGGGATGTGCGTGGTGATTGATGCGATTCCTGATAATTGCATTCATTTTTGTTGTGCTTTCTTCTTTTATTGTGCAAATTAATCATTAACGTTATAGCTAAATCACATTTTAGACAGCCTGATACTGTTTATACCTACCTAGCCAAAATTCTCCTGATAAATCACCAAAACCGTTTTCATAGTCCTCCCAGCCTCTATAAAAATCTTCTGAGCCGTCTTGTCGCCGCTGAAAAACCTGGAAAGACAGCGAATATTTCATTAAATAAATATAGAATACATTAACACAATTATACAGTCTCGAATACTGTAACTTAAACAATATTTTAAAGGTCACAAAAACAATTTGTTTTCAGTACATTCTGCAAGAGACATTTTGTGGGAAAGTAACTGTCCTTTTGGCTTTGCGCTCCGCTTATGGCGTTTAAGGAATGACGAAACTGTCCACTGTTGCTTTTTCTTTCTATTTAATGTCTTGGATGGGAGTTGAAAGGTATTTGTATCGATTCCTGACCATTTAGAACCTTAGCACCTACTTTTAAAATACCATCGCTGGGCCTAGGTTGATGAGCTGTCCTGCATCAGATACATATAATATACTTTTTTCTTAAACATTTCGAATGATGGTTGCCTATGACAACAGAAGTGGAGGCAATGATCAGGAATCGATACAATTAACCCACAACTCCCATTAGAGACACCAAAAGGGAAAGATACACAAACATGAAATAGCAGACCCTAATGGAAACATCAAAAGCGGATAGCCAAAAGCACAGTTACTTTCCCCAAAATGGCCAATAGGCTATCCAAAATAAAATAATATAAGCGACACAAACACCCAAAGACAAACCATAACAAAAATAAACCCTACTTATATATAATCATAATTAATATTTGGCTTTTCACTGAAGTTGGTACGTGAGTTTTAACGTTTATTTTATTGGACTAGTATATCTTGACGCTTTATCGAAGTCTTCATTGAAACACAGTGGAAAGAAACAAGACTGTCGGGTTAAAAGGATCGTAAACACTCTATGTCTATTTTGGCTGTTTTCCTGTCAAAGACTGCAACTGACAAAAAGTTGTATGCGCCTTTGCTGTCTAGGTAACATTGGATTATATGTTGTTCGAGTTTAATGTTTTTATTGTGTTTTCAGTTTAGTTAAATGATGTTTCGACCAAACAACTTATCATTTGCTACAAAATAGAAGTAGAGGCAATGATCAAGAATCGATAAATTAACCCACAGCTCCCATCAGAGACACCAAAGGGAAAGAGACACAAACATGAAGCAACAGACCCCAACGGAGAAAGTATCAGAAGTCAGAAAAACGGTTTAACGTGGCAATGAAACTTCCAGCTGACACTGCTTTTAGCCTTCTCTTAAATATAACCAGAGATTCAACTTCAGTGAAGTTGATGTCGCACCTGCTCCCCACCTGCCCCACACACAAAATAAAAGTTTCTTTAAGGCAGAAGAAATGAATATAGGGCTTTGAGAAGAATCCATAGCTCATATATCTGAGGTAAAAAAACTAAGTTCACAATGTGATAAAATGAAATAAAATGACACAAGAACTATATCCTCAGCACATGCAGATTCTCATAACATGGAGAAAACACATGTTAAGCTTCAAAATGATTAGTATAAAACTGTAAGAGGAGTTGCGATGACAAGAGGTACGTATCGCATACCTAAAAATGACTAAGTTCACAATATGGAAAAAAGTGACAAAAATTGATTCGAAGATTAAGTCCAAACCACATGCGCATCCTCATACCATGCCGAAAGCACATACAAATTTTCCAAATGATTGGTATAAAAGTGTAGGAGGAGTTGCGATGACAAGAGGTACCAACCCAATACCAATTGAAGGTTAAAAATGACTAAGTTCACAATCTGGAAAAAGTGACAAAAATTGATTCGAAGATTAAGTCCAAACCATATGCGCATCCTCATACCAAGGGGAAAGCACATGCAAAGTTTCCAAATGATCAGTATAAAAGTGTAAGAGGAGTTGCGATGACAAGAGGTACGTATCGCATACCTAAAAATGACTAAGTTCACAATATGGAAAAAGTGACAAAAATTTATTCGAAGATTAAGTCCAAACCACATGCGCATCCTCATACCATGCCGAAAGCACATACAAATTTTCCAAATGATTGGTATAAAAGTGTAGGAGGAGTTGCGATGACAAGAGGTACCAACCCAATACCAATTGAAGGTTAAAAATGACTAAGTTCACAATCTGGAAAAAGTGACAAAAATTGATTCGAAGATTAAGTCCAAACCATATGCGCATCCTCATACCAAGGGGAAAGCACATGCAAAGTTTCCAAATGATCAGTATAAAAGTGTAAGAGGGGTTGCGATGACAAGAGGTACGTATCGCATACCTAAAAATGACTAAGTTCACAATCTGGAAAAAGTGACAAAAATTGATTCGAAGATTAAGTCCAAACCATATGCGCATCCTCATACCAAGGGGAAAGCACATGTAAAGTTTCCAAATGATCAGTATAAAAGTGTAAGAGGAGTTGCGATGACAAGAGGTACGTATCGCATACCTAAAATGACTAAGTTCACAATATGGAAAAAGTGACAAAAATTGATTCGAAGATTAAGTCCAAACCACATGCGCATCCTCATACCATGGCGAAAGCACATGCAAAGTTTCCAAATGATCGGTCTAAAAGTGTAGGAGGAGTTGCGATGACAAGACATCCAGTGTAAAATGTTGACGGAATGACGGACGGACGGACAGACCACTGGACCACCGGACAGACGGACAGACGGACGGAAACTTGCACGCCTATGTCTCTCTGCTAAAGCAGGTGCGACAATAGGTTCTCATCCTTTGCCTGGCAAACGACAACCTTGCCGCAAATAAAACATTACATGCAGACAGCCTAAAGGCCAGTTTCTTTCCCCATAACTGGCCAAACGACTATCTAAAATCAAATATCAAATAGATTTTAGAAGTACATATATGCAAAGAAAAACAATAACAATGATATCGCAACAGAAACACCGCCATTAACACGGCTAGTATAAAAAATCCTGGGAGGGCTAATATTGAGTTATTCTGTCGTAGTTTATTATTGTTAAACATGTTCTATAAAAGGGGTATCCTTTGGAAGCAAGGAATACACCACAGAAGTGAAAAATATGGAGTGTACATGTTTTCTGGGCCAGACTAGCTAGTTTTGGCCAACCAGGCCCCACCAGTGACCCTCAGACACCCCCAAAATCCCATAATGGAATCAATAATCCCAAAGGGCAATAAATTATAATCCACACTATGATGCAGGACAGGGAGACGTTTTACCGCCGCTACACATTCCCACACACCAGCTGTGGTGAAGTTAAATATGTTCTATAAAAGGGTTATCCTTTGGAAGCAAGGAATACACCACAGAAGTGAAATATATGGAGTGTACATGTTTTCTGGGCCAGACTAGCTAGTTTCAGCTAATCAGGCCTCATCAGTGACCCTCAGATATTTTCAAAATTCCACAATGGAATAAATGATCCCAAAGGACAGGAAAACACAATCTACACTATGATGTTGGGCAGGCAGACGTTTTACCGCCGCCACACATTCCCACACACCAGCTGTAGTGAAGTTAAATATGTTCTATAAAAGGGCTATCCTTTGGAAGCAAGGAATACACCACAGAAGTGAAAAATATGGAGTGTACATGTTTTCTGGGCCAGACTAGCTAGTTCACCTTTGCATGTATGTATTGCTAGTATTTTGGATTTTGGATAGCCAATTTGGTATTTTGTGGAAAAGTAACTGTTATTTCGACTTTCCACTTGACGTAATGTTTCATTAAAGTCATTTCTTGTTCGAGTTTCTGTCCCTTTTGAATCTAGGATTGGCGGCGTGAGGTATTTGTATCGATTCCTGATCATTTTTTCCTCAGTTGTATTTTACACGGCCACAATTCTTGATCTTGTTTCTCTAGTGGTTGGGATAAATAATTTGTTCAATCCGCGTGTAGGATCCTTAGTTCGTCGGTCAACCATCTCCAAGAACAAAATATCAACCAAATATATATAGTAGATGAAACACCGCTTAGGCATCGACACCATGGAATAACTGAAATGCTGATACAAAAGAAACTTCGGTTGACCGACAGGCATCATGCACCAGGCACCGACTGACTTACTTAAATAATTAAATATTTAGGCTTAACCGTCTTAGAATTTAGAGGGCTGACCCGCCGGCGTGCAAGTTAAGACAGAGGCAAATTTAATAACTGTTGTTTTGTTGACGGCCATGCATACATAACCTTATATTTTAATATCGAAGAATGATTTTACGAAATTCCGCAAAGAGAACATTGCAAGCATGTGTCGCTCTCAGTTTATTCACTAGTTACTATAAATTTCAGGAGGTTTGTCAGTGTAATATTTTATTTTGGATAGCCGTTTGGCCATTTCTGGTGAAAGAAAGTGTCTTTTTTTCTGTCTCTTGATTTTGATTATAATACCCTCTCTTTATCTACTAAGTCCTCGCTATAAAATCATTGACTTGATTATTTTAATAAATATCAAAACTCATTAATTTATAACTACACCAGGGCCGGCCTCCATAGATCAGTCGGATGCGCGTCTGACTGATGACCAGGAGGACGCGGGTTCGATAACATTCTTTCGTGGAGATTGATCATGAAATCTTTTCTGCGATCATTCTCTCTCTTGCGCTGATTCCAGAAGTACAGTTGTCAGTCTCTGACGAAAGAATGTGCACTGTTCTGTTTTACCGTTTCCGTATATGCATGCCCAGGAAAAGTGTGGAGAGGAAAACTGACCGCCTAAAAATGATCTAACATAGTGTTAATTGGACTGTTAAACTCCAATACAAACAAACAAACTATACAAGGCATTGGTTGACTTACTTAAATAAGTTAGTCTTTAGGCTAGACCGTCTTAGAATCTGAGGTCTTAGCCGCCGGCGTGCAAGTAAAGACAGAAGCAAATTTCATAGTTTTTTTTGTTAATGGCCATGCATGCAGTACCCAATCTTTTAATATCGAAGAATGATTTTACGAAACTGCGCACTGAAAACGTATGTCTTTTTTAATTTGTTTACGCATTACCATTAATTTAAGGAGGTTTGTCCATGCATTATTTTTATTTTGTATAGGCGTTTGGCCATTTCAGGCAAAAGAAAGTGTCTTTTTGATTTTGATTATAATGCCATTCCTTTATCGTCTAAGTTAGATCGATAGCCAGCTAAATGTATATGTTTTATTTTACTCATCGAAATGAAAGCATTGCCTTGTTTATTTTATTAATTATCAAAACGCATTAATATATTATTATTAATATCGAAGAATGATTTTACGAAATTACACACTAAAATCATTGCAAGCATATGTCGTTCAGAATTTATTAACCAGTTAGCATAAATTTCAGGAGGTCTGTCAATGTAATTTTTATTTTGGATAGCCGTTTAGCCTTTTCTTGCCAAAGAAAGTGTCTTTATGTGCTTTTTTATTTTAATTATGCCGTCCCCTTACCTACTTAGTTAGCTCGATAGCACGCTAAATGTAAATGAAGTGTATTTTATTCCTCGCTATAAAACATTGACTTGATTATTATATGAAATATAACAACGCATTAATTTATAACAACAAAATGCATTTTAATGTGATATATGCCCCGAATAGAAATTCAGATTGAAAGAGTACACAAGCAACCAGTTTTGGTGGATAAGCTTAACATAATCAGTAAACACTCATTCTATACAAAACAAAAAGAAAGTGTCAACTGACCAACCAACCGCCGTTGTCAGTCTCCATGTCACAGTAAACTTCAAACAGACCGTCACTGACAACACCTGCCACATGATACACGCTAGACTTTGTGATACCCCACTTTTGGAGTTCCTGGCAGTAGCGTAGTTTTCTCGAGCAGCATTCACATGTATCTAAAAGAAAACCTTTCTATATTGCAGTTTGTATGTTAATAACTTTGAAATAAAGCGACCTTACCATTCTTCGATTTACGCTATTAAAATGGGTAGACGTTACCAGCTAACACCTATTAATCAGGTTAGCTTCACTTGTTATAGATCTATTATAGTCTGTTCAGTCAAAATATGCTGCCTTTACTGACATATAAATCTGTAAAATAAGGACCCTTTTCTTTTGATAGTTGTCATAAGTGCATGCTTTTTAGTAATTTTACGGATGTTTTATATAACCGTATTCAAAAGAAAGATTTAAAAATATCAATTTTCTGTAAAGGCCCAATTGGACATGATGAATAAAAATTTGATTAAAATATAAAAGAGGCGGTACGTATCACATATCTGTTATGACTATACAGCTATAACTTCAAAACATTTGTGGAGAACATTGTTCAGAATGAAGAATTTTTTAAGAAACTGACTCACTTTGGATGGAGATAATTTATTTTTCTAGCAAAGTCAAACTTTGTTTGTTGTCCATTAAATTATTTAGATAACATTGGCAGGGACGATACTGTAGCCCCTTGCACATTGTACCAGCCAGTGTGCTATTAATATATATTTTGCGTGATTTTTCATTCATTTAGTATTATTAAGAATATGTATATTCGGCTCTTAGGCGACAGGTATATTTTTTACCATACTGATAAGTGATTTCATAACTGCTTCACACAAGGATAACAACTCAACATGCGGAAAATGATCTTTAAGCCCATATACCACAGTTGGGACTATTAGCCGGCTCTCCTCTTGTGATGTTTTGATTTCATTGACCAAGTTGCTGTGTCTTTTTCGTTTTGCTGTCTTGGATAGTGGTGTTAGATAATAAGAATCCTACATGGGTGCGAGGGATGGATGGAAAAATAGATCCCGAGGGTCACAGTACGGCATCACGAGGCTTGTCGAGTGATGCCGGACAGTGATCTCGAGGGACGGGTTTGTCTGTCAACGTAACGTGCTGTGAAGTCAACCTTAATGACGGTGCATATGGGGTCATATTCAGCATGTGTAAATCAAACGCGTAAGAATATTTGATTTTCAATCTGTCCCTGGGTAAGAAAAGCAGGGGTAGATTGGAATTTCTATCCCAGGCTAAAATAACGGATTTCCTTATCTGATGTATTTGTTAATTGCATCGATTGCATCATTACTAGTCTAACTTCTATTTAGAAAATGGAATGTTTTTCCAAACCTAATTATTACACAAACAAAACGATGATGAGAATTCGACAGCATTAAATGACTGAAATGCTTTAGCAATGTTGCTCATATTCAAATGAATGTCAAAGAATTTCCGATAATTTACAAGATATTTCAAAGCCTATTATCAAGCATAGTATCTATTTAATTGGCAAAGTACATATTTTCCCGGTTATGTCAATACTTACAGTTGTCGAAGATCCAGTAACCGTAAGATACGGCTATGTGATTCAATTCCAATATCACCGAATCGTTGAATTTCATAAATTCGTCCTTGGCTATTGCTGCACCTACTCCAACACGTATTGTGCCTTTATCCCAACTGATCCAAAAAGCTTTTAGGATATTGCAGTCTAAAGGTTGATGCCTGGCAGATTCGATAAGCTTGCCTGATCTTTCCACCTGTATGGCGGATTTTGTATTATTCCAGCCTCCTCAACAAGTGATATTGAACATTATATGATCTATTTAAATACAAGAATCACCCATTGTTTTTCATGTATTAATATAGCCCCGCCGATCGGGGCTTAGAGAAATAGATTTGGCTGCATGATGCTTCAACGCAGAACGACCGCGCATGTTGGATACTGGTAATCCACCTAGAAGTCCTAAGCTTGCCCTGGAAAAACGGGTCGAATCGGACCATGCATATAAACCCTTTGGTTTCATTTGGCCGCAGGGCGTGAGATGTCATCTCATCTCAGTGCGGGTAAAAGTCCCGCGAAATTTGAAGCAACGTTTCGAAAATGACCTAAATAGTGTTGACTGGGACGTTAAATAGAAATGAAGGCAGTGATCAGGAATCGGTACAATTATCCAACAGCTCCCATCACAGAAACCCCAGATTAGAAAAATGGAAGAGAAGACAATGATCAGGAATCGATACAATTTACCGACAGCTCCAATCAGACGCCCCTAAAAGAAAGAAACACAAACATGAAATAACAGGCCCTAATTGAAATATCAATAGCGGAAAGCCAAAAGGACAGTTTCATTCCCATAAAATGGCCAATTGGCTATCCAAAACAAAAACATATAAGCGATACAAACACTTAAAGACAAACCATAACAAAATTAAACCACGACAGCAGAACCGCCGTGGAACGGTCAGTGAAACGAATTCCACTGTGTGTGTGGGGGGGGGGGGGTGGCTTTAATCGATTTTACGTGGCCACAATCCTCGCCCTTACTTCCGTCGCGATTGAGACAAATAATTTATTCAGTCCGCATGAAGGCCTACTAACTCATCAGTGCAACATCTCCATGAACACAAAAAATCAAACAACCACAGAGATGAAATAACGGTGAGGACTCGACAGCAAGAAACCACTGAAATGCTGGAGCAAAAGAAATCCAACAAATAGACTCCGATGGGCCCGACAAGAGACAGAGCATCAGGCACCAACCAACATTACCTAGAATAAGAATAATTCGCAGTAAGCCATTACGCTGGAACCGTCGTAGAATCTGAGGCCTGACCCACTGACGTGCAATTTAAGAGGGAAGCAAAGTTGTCAACCGTGATTGGGTTAACTACCATGCATGCAGTCTGTCGTATAACATATATGTTGTATCCAATCTTTTTATATCGTAGAATGATTTTACGAAATTGGGTGCTAAAGTCATTTCGGTTATATATTTTTTCTGAATTTATATACAAAGTCACCATAAAATTCGGGTTCCGATAGACCTTGTTGCAGAAGAGATTTAAGTCCAATATTGAATTTTGAAAATAAATCAGAATGACGTCTGTAAAATTTTGAAAAGGCTTTGCATAGTTTATGGTACCGATAACACTGATTAAGAAGTTTAGCAGTTAAAATTTATTACCAATGTTGAAGTCAGATACATGACTACACACTCTGGCAAATCGGATTAATTGCGAGATATAACACCATAGGATGGCGCACGAGGAATATCACCATCCAAAAAAGGAAAATTTACAATCTCAAAATCAAAATCATAGCGTTTATCATAAATTTTGCAACAAACAAACCCATCTACTCTAGATAGACGTAAATCCAAAAACGGGGCCTCTGTATCAGAAGAATTTGCTTTATTTAACTGATGTTCTTGTGGGTAGGTTTGACTGATCAAACCATCGAAATAGGTATTATCAATATTTAATAAATCATTCAAATATCTAGAAGTCGAGCTAAAAGCTTCAATCTCATCAGATTGGTTATCAGCAGAAAGGGACATCATGAAGTCTCTCTCATAACAAAACAAAAACAGATCAGCCACAAGGGGTGCGCAATTAGTGCCTATCGGAATGCCCACAACTTGTCTAAATAACTAGTACCAAATCTAATGAAAATATTGTCAAGTAGAAAGGTGAGAGATTCACACACTTTCTGACATGACCATAAAGTATAATTTTTATGCTCTTCAGAAGTGAAAAAAGCATTTCTGTCATTAGATGCAAGATAGAGGGAGTGTTCCCTATGAAATGTCCATTCATTTAAATCATTATTTTTTTCTTTTATAAGATTATGAGGAATTGTAGTGTAAAGGGAGGAAAAATCATATATAGACAGACTTGAAGCACGAATACCTCTGAATTTCAATTTATTTAAAACTTCATTAGCTTTTTTGATAGACCAAAACAGATTTCTACCTGATCTTACAAAGACTTTGTCGCAATATTTTATCACATGCTTTTTATGGCAGTAAAACATAAAGTTAATAATTTGGAGAGTTTAGTGGTGGTACAAAAGCTTGAATTTGCAATATACCTTGCTTTGTATGGCCGTTTATGAAGTTTAGATACCCAATATAATTTAGGAAGCTTGTCCTGGCCTTCATTTACACAGACAGCAAACTTGGTGGCTGAATGACAAATGTGGTGATCAACTAAAGTCAATAGGCCTTGGTACCACCAAGTTCTGGCCGAAGAGTGTTAACATAGTAATGCCATCAAACAACGACCACATTGTTAGGGGCTTTATCTTCTGGAGCCAAAACAATCTTCCTATGAAATTCTTGAACACCTAGTTTAAAGTAGGTTGCAGAAGAGATTTAAGGTAATAGGAGGTAATAAGTTCGTTTTTGAAAATAAAAAGAAATGCGTTGTTCACTAGTTTCAGAATGCTAAGTTGCCATTCTTTAATAGCTTTATGCTCAACATACTGTCGTTTACGCCATCGAGTACCAAATTCATTCAAGGCAGCAGCGATTTCATCTCTACACTTATACAAATCAATTTTAGAAGGAAATCGATATTTCGATCCTTTAGAAAGTATATTACGTATCCTAGAATCAGGAGTAGTGTTTAAATTGCCAGTAATAATATGACCAGCAGCAGGATAGCAATGCACTGAATTTTTACAATCGCAGGTATCAGGAGTGTTAGTGTCAATATCAAGATAAGAAACAAGTTAATTGAAATTAAAAGTGATAGATGTTAATACGTTTATTGTATTTATAGCAAATTATGGGTGTTTCATTATTTTGAAAATAAGCAGGAATTAATGAAATCACCAAACTGTCCCGGAAGATGCTAGGTAAATCTATAAAATCCAAACCCTTATTAATGAAGGATATTTTTATGCAATGGCGTTTGTGATTAATTTCATAATCGATGAAAGGACGAAGAGCATGCTGAGCATAACCTCTAGTTGAAAGAGCAGCATCGTATTACTGATTAGAACTATCTAGAACCAAACAAATCAAACAAACAAATTCATTTATTAACATTTTCCGGGTCCCGAGAAAGCTGCTTGAACAGGAGTTCACAAGGCCGAGTGTTAAACTATCTTCCGAGTGACACGGCAAATGTTATTGAAACGAAAAAACATGGATGATAGTTATCCTTGCATAACTTACGTTCCAAGATTTTGGCGAAAACGCCCCAATTCTCCTATATAATCTTCGAATACGGCCGTTTAAATAACATGACGGCTAATTCAGAAAATTGTTAACAACGATGTCAATTTTGCAGTAACGTCCTGCTGTAGACATATAAATTTGAAATGCTTCGTCATTGCGAGAAGTGTATGTTGCTCAACGCGACGTAAACAAAGCAATGCCTATCTTATGATATCAAAAGTTCCAAACTTATGTTCAAACAGCACGTGAATTCCTGTTTTAACATGGCTTCTGGCCCATTCAATAATAGTTAAAACAGCTCTGTCTATGATGGTGGGGAGTGTATTTGTATCGATATCTGATCATTGTATACATGATATGCGGTGTTTTGTGATGAACAAACTTATTTAAGACCCGTCTCATTAAAATCTTTCTTTAAGCGATTGGATATCACAAATGCCAACTGCTTATCTACCAAAACATATAAAAGCCTAATAAAATGTCAGAAATCGATTAATTAATTTGAAACGATCAGATAAAAAAATCTTAATTAAGTTTTGAAATTATTAAAAACACTAACGTACCAGTATAATCAATATTTATTATACTTTCGTAGCAATAAATCCAAGAGGTATGTATTTTTAGTGGATGGAAACAAAATAGCCGTTTCCTTGGAAACGGCGAAGAGTCGGTATGAACAGAAAAGTGTCAACGTAACACAGGGCACCAAGGTAACATTTCCACAAAGTTTCACTAGAATATGTGATTTTCGCACTTTCCAAGTTTTCATGCATTACAGTCAGCTTCTTTTAAGACTTGGGTCAGGCCTCGGATTCTGTGGCCGTTCCGGCGTTGGGGCTTGTGTTGGTTGGTGCCTGGTGCTCTGTCTCTTGTCTCATCGGGGTTTGGCTGTTGGTTTTTTTTTGCTCCGGCATTTCGGTGGGTTTTTTTGCTGTCGAGTCCTTGCCGATGTTTCATCTCTGTGGTTGTTTGATTTTTGTGTTCACGGAGATGTTCCACTGATGAGTACGGAGGCCTCCATGCGGACTGAACAAATTGTTTGTCTTGTTGGTGACGGAAGTGAGGGCGAGGATTGTGGCCGTGTGGGGTCGATTTAGGCCCCCCCCCCCCCCCCACACGATGGAATTCGATTCCGCTGACCGTTCCAAGGCGGTCTTTTGTGGCGGTTTATTTTTGTTATGGTTTGGCTTTGCGTGTTTGTGTCGCTTATATTATTTTATTTTGGATAGCCTTTTGGCTTTCCGCTGTTGATGTTTCCTTTGGGGTTTGAGTTAGAAAGCCTTCATGCGGACTAAACAAAATTAGTGTATACCGCGGCAGAGGTAAGGGCGAGGATTATGGCAATGTAAAATCGATTTAAGCCCCCAGGGGAATTCTTTCCACTGACCGTTCCAAGGCGGTTCTTCTGTGGCGGTTTATTTATGTTGTTGTTTGTTACTTACTGTATGTATCTTTTGTGTCTTTATATTTTGGATGGCCATTTGGCCATTTTGTGGGAAAGTAACTGACCTAATGGCCTTCCTTTGTTTAGGTTTCCATTATGGTCTGGTCGCTTCATAATTGTGTTTCTTTCCCTTTGGTGTCTTTGGTGGGTGGAGTAAGTTAATTGTATCGATTCCTGATCTTTGTTTTACTTCTTCTTTGTTGTTCCATGTTTGTGTTTCTTTCCCTTTGGTGTCTCTGATAGGAGCTGTGGGTTAATTGTATCGATTCCTGATCATTGTCTCCACTTCTATTTTTCATTAGACTTACAGATAATGAAGGCAGTCATAAAATTTTGGGCGAGTGCGATTTTGAGATTTGATTGATTTGCCTTCTTGTCGTTCATGGATAAATAATGGGGAAAATGTTGTCTAGATCATATCGATCACGAGGTAGATTGATACTTGGCGGCATCAGAGTGAAATGGAGATTCGAAATCGCTAAAATATTGCATTCTGATTAAACATTACACAAACATCTCCTTCTTCTGAACCCAAAGTTGAGCTAGGAATTGATTTTATTTTGCATATCGTTTGGCTATTTTTTTCTTTTGGCAATGTGTTGTTTTAGCAATGTTGTTTTTCCTTTTGGACTTAATGGTTAAAGTGGACCTTCACATTTTGCCATTGTGCCCGCTCTGGGTTAATGTGAATTATGTGTATTGCGATGTGGATAGCTTAGCCCACAGACAATCGCTTTTAAAATACATGCCCGTATGACAAAATATAAAATTGTTATATCATAAACATTGGAATACTGGGTCAAACTAAAAGTTAATGTTCGTTTCTATCTTCTTGCAATGCTACGTTTTCGTGCGCCATTATCAGAGAAAACTGGTTTGAACTGCAACAATGTTGTTTCCTGTAAAAATGAACAGGACGAGGACCAGTTTACTGTTACGTGGCGTCATTCCAGAGTCGTGAGCGTGAGCGTGATAGCTCAGTGGTAAGTGCACTTGCCTCTGATGCTAGGGGTCCCGGGTTCGGTGTCCGAACACGCTCCATTGGCATCATTTGCAGGGATGAATGTCATAAAGTGCACCGTCGTTCGGATCGGGACGTTAACTGGAGGCCCCCTGTGCAGGGAGAACCATCCCCTGTGCAGGTTAAAGATCCGTACCGTAATTACATGATTACTGTGTAGGCTTTCATCCTGCAAAACCTGGAGTGTATGTAATATACAACTGCGGTAATGGTCAAATGTGACCGACGCAGTATCAGAAGATAGATAGATAGATAGATAGATAGATAGATAGATAGATAGATAGATAGATAGAGATAGATAGATAGATAGATAGATAGATAGATAGATAGATAGATAGATAGATAGATAGATAGATAGATAGATAGATAGATAGATAGATAGATAGATAGAGTCTAATTTCAGAAGGCGATGGCACATAGAAAATCAAATCAAGGAAACTGATATCATAAAAACTATTAACTAATATCTCACGACAGGTAAAAATATATTTAGATGTCACAGATAGCGCTTTCATTGCCCCCGCCGATCGGGGATTGGACAAATAGATTGGTCTGTATGATGCATCCAGGCAGAGCTGACAACGACCGTACATGAGTACCGCTAAACCGATAAGAAGGGCTAAGCCTGTCCAGGCAAAGTGGTACAAGTCTGATCGTCCATCCATATAAAACCTTATTGGTTTCATTGGGCGGTAGGGATTGAGATGTCATTTCATCTCAATGTCGGGTAAAAGTCCCACAAAATTGTTGTGTTGACGGGGACGTTAAACCTGAAATCAAACAAAGAAACAAAACAGATTGCGCTTCCAACAAATGACAGAACGTCTATTTATAGATTATATTATACATTCTGATATCATATATTTTGATAATAAAACAACTGACAGATGTCGCAAAATATCTATATGTATATAATAAAAGACTAGGGTTATTGCACTGATATTAATGGATATTGATCCTTGTTAGGATCTCAAACAATATTATGATGTTATTAATCAACTAATTTCGTAATCAAATTGTCCAGGTGGAAAGTCAAAGGATTAATGTATTGGCCCGAGGCCGAAAGCCAATGTAGCTGACCCAGGACCTGTAACCGGACCAATGCGAAATTACTCGATTAATGCAGTTTTATTTATTGACAAAATAAAAAAAACATGGTAATTAAATAACAGGTGTTTATAAAGTATACATACGGAGAAATTGGTCCGCATGATACGGCTCTCGTTCTTTCATCGAACAGTATATGCAAGTTGACCTCTGCTCATACGAGCTTTACTCCTGACTTATATCGGTTTACCTCATACTAATATCGATGACCCGCGATCAATATTGAGAGTCTTGAACTTGATTAGATAAGAAGCCATATTAACCCGAGGTAAAATCAATATTAATCTATATTGACCTTACGTGAAATCGTATATATCTCAAGTGAAATCATCAGAACGCATGTTTTGTGATGTTAATCAATAAAATTGTCTTTAATCGAGAAAATTTTTATTGGCCAAGTTACAGGTCCGAGCTCAGCGCTATGTGCCAATACAGCTGACCTCGAACCTGTAACTAGGCCAGTACTAAATTACGTGATAAATAACATTATATTAGTGATTTTTGACCTTAGCTTTATATCACTTGACCTGGGATAAATATTGGTTGACCTGGTTTTAATACGAATGACCTCCGATCAATACAGGATAGTCAACTAATAATATACAGAATTAATTGTTTTACAAAGCGGGCAATCCTTTGGAAGCACGACTGAAAACCCGCAGAGTGTACATTTTTTCTGGGCCAGACGAGCTAGCTTCGGCCAATCAGGCCTCATAAGCGACACTCAAATAAATATTTTCAAATTTCGCAGTGGAATCAATCTAGTCCCAAAGAACTAGAAAATAAAGCCTACACTATGAGGAAGGGCAGGGAACGGTCGCCGCATGCCTTAGCTTAATATCATTTGACCTGGAAGTAATATTGGTTGACCTGGTGTTAATACGAATGACCTCCGATCAATACAGGATAGTCAATTAATAATGGCCAGAATTAAATGTTTTACAGAATGGGTAAGCAAGGCTGAAACCCGCACAGTGTACAATTTTTCTGGTTCAGACTAGCTAGCTTCGGCCAATCAGGCCTCATAAGTGACACTCAAATAAATATTTTCAAATTTCGCAGTGAAATCAAAGATCCAACAGGATTGCATTTCTAAAACACGCCTATACAAATACATTATTACCTTAATCCCAGAAAAAAAGCAGTAAGATGAAATTATGTTATTTTTCTTATATCTGCTCAAAATATAGATTGTGGTACTCGTTAGAACCGCCTTGTCGAGGCGGTTCTAACGAATATCCACAATCTATATTTTAGATAAAAGTAAGAAAAATAAGGTTTACCCTGTAAACACCATTTTTACTATATAAAAGTGGGGTTCGAGGGGGTCAAAATTATATAGGCGTGTTTTCGTGATGGTAAATACAGCCCACGCTATGATGAAGGGCAGGGAACGATCGCCGCATATTTCTTTAACACCAGCTGTGCTGAAAATGGTTATGGAATTTTGAAATATCTGAGGGTAAGTGATGAGGCCTAATTGGCCGAAACTAGCTAGTCTGGCCCAGAAAACATGTACAGTCCATATTTTACACTTCTGTGGTGTATTCCTTGCTTCCAAAGGATAACCCTTTTATAGAACATATTAAAAGGGGTAATCATTTGGAAGCAGGATCTACAACACAGAAGTGACACCCACAGAGTGTACCCGTTTGTCTGGGCCTGACTAGCAAGTTTCGGCCAATCAGGCCTTATAAGTGACCCTAAAACCATTTCAAATTCCGCAATGGAATCCATGATTTCAAAGTATAACTGAATTCCTTAGCTACATGTATACTTACCTATAATAATTTTATAAAGCTGGTCATCAAAGTTGGAACTGTTTTGCATCAGGAGTAATTGAGCATCGTTGCATGCCCGAACTTCAAACTGTATAGAGCTCATCCCCTCCAGAAACATATTGAAATCGTCAAGCAGCTGGTAATCAGGTTCTGACATGCATACACATCTTTGGGTTGCTAGAAAAAGAATAGGGAATTCTACTACTAGTGCTGCAGCGGACTAACCACAGTCTGACAGGTACTTGTCCAGAAAGGGTAACAAGTAGCATCATTTATAGAGGATCTTACATGAGTGCTCATGTATTATTGAATTTATTAAACGAGTTGAGGAAAAGGGATAAAATGCGAGGCTTTGCCGAGCATTTTATCCCTTTTCCTCAACGAGTTTAATAAATTCAGTAATACATTAGCACGAATGCAAGATTCAATTTATCATATGACATTTAAAACGCTTTTTATTCACGTTTATTTCACAAACAATGTCAATATTCCACCATTAGTAAACGCGACGTCGTTAAGGACGCCGTATATGTAACGTTACGGGCCGTATCTAGCTAATTTGCATATTTAATCCACTGGTGGATTATCGAAAATAATACATGGCGTTATTACACTCTTAGACGCGATGTGATATGATAAATCAGTTTAAAGCTCAGTGTCTGTGGAGATCAGATTTGCATGATACCACATTCAGTTCTAAGGGCGGAGAATTTCTATGTTGCTTCACTATAGATAACCATAATATCCTATTATAAATGAATTGATAACAGGTGCATAAATTTGATAGATGTCTTCAAAATAGTCAAACGTATTCTTAAAGTATCTTAACATTTACAAACCAAATAATCAGAATATAATTCAATGGATGTGGCAATTGACAAAAGGTCAACGAGTGCAAAACGTCGAGACAACATATGGCTTTGTAAAATACGGTGATAATATCAGCTTAATTTCATGATACCTATTCTAAACAACGGTTCAACTGTCAATGTCTTTATTTTGTTTTTCGTTTCCTTGTAATAGTTTGAAGTCATTATAGGATGAATCATAATTATATTACCATTGCGCAAAAATTACAGAAACTACAGAAACGTAGTTGTAAAATTAGAAAGGATAGTTTTTGTGTGTGTGTGTGTGTGTGCGGAAAGCTGTTTGAGCGGTTGATGAAATGAATAAATGATTGCTGATTGCTACAGTTTGGCCAACGGACACTCAAATAAAAATCAAAAATGAGTTCCTTTAAGAGCAATGAAAACATTCATAAGAAAGAAGATGGGTCATACTACGTAGTTTCGGCTAATTAAGCCTCATCAGTGACCCTGTGATGATCCGGCAAAGAAAGCCAGAGGAAGCATACTGCAATTTTGCAAATTTCGAATAGGCAGTCGATACAAAGACTGATATAAATCAAATTGGGGTCAAAAATAAAAACCTGTCTAGAATATGAGTCTAAACCAATAATTTATTTCTGAGTTCTCAGAATATTCACGCTGATCTCAAAGGACCAAAAGTAGAATATAAACTGCACTATGGTTGATGTACGGGGAGACATTTTACGGCCGCCACACGGCACAACACCAACTGCAGTGAAGGCAAATAAAAATCAAAAATGAGTTCCCACTTCTTTACTTTATTGTCCCCAGTCATTTACATGGCAAATAAGACATGCCATATGAATCTATGGCGGTTAAGTGATACTACGATGTAAACTAAAAGTACGTTTAGAACCAGTAAAAAGAACCCGATTGCGCAGTAATCGGTTCCTCACCAGTTTGCATAATGCATTAAGTGTTAGGTCCCTGGCCTTAGCTAGTATAGTAAGTATAGCATCCCGTAAGCAAACTTGCAATACTGGATGGACATGATTCTTTTTCTGAGAATATACATTCGAAACACTTAATCCATTATCTCCCATCAGAGAAACCAAAGGAAAAGGAACACAAACATTAAACAACTAGACCCTAATATAAGCGGTACACACTCAAAGACAAACCATAATAAACATAAACCGCTGAAGAAAAAACGACTTGGAAGGGTCAATTAAAAGCATTTCACTTTGGGGCTTAAAGCGATTTTACGCGGTCGCAACCCCCGCCCTGGATTCCGCTGCAAGTTAGACAAATTATTCAGTCCGTATGAAGGCTTCCTAACTCATCAGTGCAACATCACTGAGAAGACAAAATCAAACAAGCTGGACCCGTCATAGAATCCGAGGCCTGGCACACCAACGTGCACTTAATGAGAGAAGCAAAGTTATCAACCGTGATTGGGTTGACTACCATGCCTGTAGCCTGTCGGATAATTTTTATGTTGTACCCAATATTTTTATATCGAAGAATGATATTACGAAATCGGTTACTGAAATCATTGCAAGTATATAATTTTCTGAATGTATATTCTAAGTCAACACAAAATTCGATTTCCAATAGATAAGTAAGTTCTGAATAGCTAGATCCTTTGGAAGCAAAAAATACACCGAATAAACGAAAAAAGCAGACTCGGTTTTATCTCGGTTTAAGACCCGAAGAGATTTAAGTCCAACATTGAATTTTGAAATTAAATCGGAATGACGTCTATAAAATTGAGCAAAGGCTTTGCGTAGTTTATAATACCGATAATCCTGATTAAGAAGTTTAGCAGTTAACAGTTTATTACGAGTATTGAAGACAGTTACATGACTAGACACTCTGTCAAGTCGATTTAATTGCCAAATGATGCCGCACGAGGAACATCTCCATCCAAGAAAGGCAAATCTACAATCCTAAAATCAAAACCATCGCGTTTATCATCAATTTAAGACGAAATAATCCATCTATAATAGATAGATATAAATCCAAATACGGGGCCTCGGTATTAACCCAATCATGGTTAGCAACTTTGCTTCCCTCTTTAATTGCACGCCGGTGGGTCAGGCCTCAGATTCTATGACGGCTCCAACGTAAAGGCTTATTGAAAATTAAAGAGATAATGTTGGTTGGTGCCTGATGCTCTGTCTCTGGTCGGGCTCATCGGAGTCTAACTGTTGGTTTTCTTTTGCTCCAGCATTTCAGTGGTTTCTTGCTGTCGAGTCCTCACCGTTGTCTCACCTCTGTGGTTCTTTGATTTCTGCGTTCACGGAGATGTTGCACTGATGAGTTAGGAGGCCTTCATGCGGACTGAACAAATTATTTGTCTAAATCGCGACGGAAGTAAGGGCGAGGATTGTGGCCACGTAAAATCGATTTAAGCCCCCCAGTGGAAATCTTCCACTGACCGTTCCAAGGCGGCTCTTCTGTGGCGATTTATTTATGTTGTTGTTTGTTACTTACTGTGTGTATCACTTGTGTCTTCTAATTTTGGATGGCCATATGGCCATTTTGTGGGAAAGTAACTGTCCATATGGCCTTCCTTTGTTTAGGTTTCCATTATGGTCTGGTCGCTTAATGTTTGTATTTCTTTCCCTTTGGTGTCTTTTATGGATGGAGTAAGTTAATTGTATCAATTCCTGATCTTTGTTTTACTTCTACTTAGAAAAAATGTGCTTTATTGAGCTGAAACCATCGAAATAGGTATTGTCAATATTTAATGAATCATCCAAATATCTAGAAGTCGACCTAAGTAGAAGTGAAGGCAATGACCAGGAATCGTTACAAATAACCCGCAAATCCCAGCAGTGACACAAAAGGAAAACAAACACAAACACGAAATGACGAGACCCTAATGTAAACATCAATGGCGAGAAGCCTCCGTGGTGCAGTGGTTACGCTTATCGCCTTGTAAACCAGGGGTCGCAGGATCGATCCCGGGCTTCTCCAGACTTTCGGATGAGTCTTTAAACCGAGGTTCTGTCTCCATATGACCTTAGCTGATGGTGGGACGTAAAACGCAATCATCAACTGACGAAACGTCAATAGTGGAAATCCAATAGGACAGTTACTTTCACACAAAATGGCCAACTGGCTTTCCAAAACAAAATAATATAAGCAAAGTAAAAATATTCCAAAGAAAGACACAGGGAGCGCCACAATTACAAGACGCAGCCCACTCTCGACACCAAGAGGAAGAGAAAACATATACAAAAACATTAAACAACGTTAAGGACTCGACAGCAGAGAAAACACTGAAATGCTGGACCAAAGGAAAACCAACAGTTGGACTCCGATGGGCCTGACCAGAGACTTTAATTATTTCATATTTTCACGGAAGGGGTCACAGGGACATCATGCAGTGTCTTTCATAACAAAACATAAACAGATCAGCCACAACGGATGCGCAAGTCGTTCCCATCGAAATACCCACACTTTGACTGAATAACTTGGAACCAATCTTCTGTAAATATTTGAGAGCTTTACACACTTTCTGACATGACCATTAAATATAATTTTTATGCTCTTCAGAAGTAAAAAAAAGGCCTTCGTGCGTCCTGAACAAATTATTTGTCTTAAATGCGACGGAAGTAAAGGCGAGGACTACGGCCGAATTTAATCGATTTAAGCACCCCCACACCCCACACCCACAGAGAAATACTTTACACAGACCATTTCAAGGCGGTTCTTCTGTTGCGGTTTATTTTTTGTGATAGTTCGTCTTTGAATGTGTCTATCGCTTATATCTTTTTGTTTAAGATATTCAATTGGCCATTTTATGGGAAGGTTACCTTCATTTTGGCTTTCCGCTATTGATGTTTCCATTAGGGTCTAGGTATTGCATGTTTGTGTTTCTTTCCCTTTGGTGACTCTGGTTGGAGGTGTGTGTTAATTGTATTGATTCCTGGTCATTATTTGCACTCCTGTCTTGTCAATAGAACATCGCATATCGGCTTAAACTTTCTAGTATGCAAGTTTAATTTCAATCTTCAAGAAACTATTCCAGAATGGTTATCTTGATGAAAAACTCGGTCAAGTTCCAATATTGGTTAAGTCGGATTTAAACTTTATCACCAGATCAAATTGCTTTTAAAATAGAAGTAAATGCAATGATCAAGAATCGATGCAATTAAACCACAGCTTCCATCAGAGGCACTACGGGAAAGAAACCCAAACATGTAACAACTAGACCCTAAAGGTCACATGACCAAGTTATAGCCCTTTGAAAAAAACTTAAAGAACGACTACATTTTTCATGTTTTTCTTAATAACTGATAAACCGTCAAACGCATCAACTTAAAGCTTTAAATATAAGGTCACAATATCATTTCGCAATTTCATGTCAAGTTACGTAACTCTAGTTAAACTTTCCGGAGTCTTAATATAACGATTGCAGTGGAAAAATATTTCCTAAGAGGAGGTCAGAGGTGATTATTGTGGTACTTCTTCGTTATACATGTGATATACGAGAGCAAATCAATATTAAGTAACCAGCCTATCCCATTTCCAATTGACCGAGATAACAAAGATATTCATGCATTGTTTCAGTACGCGTTTTACGAATGCAAAATTGCAACCTTGTCGTGTCATTCAATCATAAGATATTCAACGTCAAACACGGCTAGCGATGCAAAAGCAAGCTTTTCGTCAAAAGTGGAGTATCGTGTTGTCATTCGGTACTTGTATGCGAAAAAGAAATCGGATCAGGAAATAAATTGGAGTCGGTAAATGTTTATGGGACTTCTGCACCATCGTATGCACAAGCTGAATTCTGGGTTGGGGACTTCAAACGCGATAGAAGGTCTTTAGAAGACGAAACCAGATCTGGACGCCCATCAGATGCCACCGATGAAGAAATGTATAACAAAGTACGGGATCTGGTGTACTCTGATAGGCGAATTAAGGTGGAAGAAATAACGAATGATTGGTCGCTGGGATGAGCAATTTGCAGCCAGAGCATCAGTATGCAGCGCATTGATGAAGCGGGTTAGGTCAAAGGAAGATGATTTTCGTTCATGTTGATGACTGTAGATGAGACCTGGGTCCATTATTACGAGCCAGAGCATGAAAAATAAAGTCGCCAGTGAGTAGGGCCGGGTCTCCGAGGCCAAATAAGTTCAAAACGCAACCCTCTGCTGGCAAGGTGATGGCAACTATATTTTGGGACGCACAAGGTGTTATTATGTTTGACTTCCTAGTAAAGAAAAGTACAATAACAGGTGCGTATTAAGCAAGTTTGCTCGACCAACTGAGAACTGCGATCCATGAAAGACTCCCCAAAGGCATTCTGCTCCAACAGGACAATGCAAGACTCCACACCTACAAAAATGCAATGGATGCTATTGAGTGGTATGGGTACGAGCTAATACCACATCCCGCCTATTCTCCGGACTTAGCTCCTGGTGACTATTTCCTATTCCAAAACTGAAAAAGGATATTCTTTGACGTCATTGCCAGTCCAACAAAGAAGTCCTGGCGGCAGTTGAGGAATGGGTCTAAGACAAGGACCCTGGCTTCTTCAGTTCTGGGCTGATGGCACTGGAACAGAGTTGGAACATGTGAATCATTCTAGAGGGGAATTACACCGAAAAAGAAATTATCGATCTCAACCAGAAATAAGTCAGGCTGTTTTTTTTTGTATTATTAATATTATTTACGCACCCTCGTATTCTATACACTACTCAAAGTTTGATAGGGATCACTTTTTTAATGCAAAATAATTTTTGGTTAAATTAATCAGCTGTAACCAAATTTGATACATAATGATAGAAAACATATCCTTCATAAAGACTAGTGATTAATTTTGTCAACTGGCACTGCATTCAAGCGTGACAACAACAACCGTCTTGGCACCCGACAAATTTGCCGTAATACGAAGGGATTTGGACAATTGATTTTTCACAAATTTCCAAATTCGTTTAGACAAACGTGCCTAATAAAGTGTATGGCGTCCACGGGCATCAATTACAGCACGACATCGCCTGCGATTGCTCGTAATCAGAATCTGTATCCGGTTTTGTGGAATCAGCCTTCATTCAGCAACCAATGCATCTTTGAGCTCCTGTAAAGTCCTCGGCTGCACAGGTCGGGCTGAAACAGCACGCTTTAGCATGTCCCACGCATGCTCAATCGGATTTAAGTCCGGTGATCGAGCAGGCCAGTCCATACAAACGATTGTCTCACGTTCCAGATAGGCATTAGTGACATGGGCACGGTGGGGACGGACATTATCGTCCATCAGAATACAGTCCGGGCCGATAGCATCGGCATAATTATGTTCTCACAAACTGATCGAGAATCTCATTACAGTACCTCACTGCCATTAACGTTCCGTTTTCAACGACGTATAAGTCAGTTTTGCCGTTTACGCTTATCCCAGTCCAAACCATGACTGGTCCCTTCCATAGCGATTATGCACTGCCACATTCAAGTAATCGAATCGCTCTTTAGACATTCGGCACACTAACTGACGTTTATCAGTGAAGTCTGGACTCATCAGTAAACAGTACTGGCGAACAGTCACAAACCGCCCACCTGACGTGAGTTCTGGCAAAGTCCAACCGGTCTTGCACGTGCTGTCTCGTCAACGGAATGCGTACAGCAGGCCTCCTGGCATTAAGTCCGAACTCGCGGAGCCCGCTTCTGACAGTTTGTGCAGCAATTCGTGCTCAAGTTCCGTTCCTAAGCTCGTTATGCAAAAGCGTAGCCTTCAGGAGTCGTTGACGTCGAGACTGAATCAACAAAAAACGGTCCTGACGTTGATTTATAGCCCTTTCTCGACCACCGCCGTGTCAGTCTGGAGGATGTCCGTGGGTAAGATGCCGACTCCACATTCGGAAAACCACGCTGTGAGGCACATTCAGAATCCCAGCAATACGACGTTGAGAGACGCCAGATTCCAACATTCCGGCGCCGCGATTCATTTTTTCGGGTCTCAGGCGGTTTCTTAGTTGTCCCCTAGGCATTTTAGTGTTTCACAAATCAAACAAAATCCTTTTTACGCTTAGTAAAGGAACACTGGCAAGTTTGATTTTTTTTGTTGGAATGCAGTGTTAGGCAAGACTTTTGGGTGCATGAATTCATTTTCAAAAGGTGAGAAGTGTGTACTTTCATGAGTACTGAATTGCACATGAGTTTCTGATTAAGATATTTATCAATATACGGAGTACAAATTCTGTCACATCACGAAAGCACGCCTATATAACTTTGACCCCCTTGAACCCCACTTTTGTATTGTAAAACTTGGGTTTGCGGGGTTAACATTATTTTGCTTATTTCTGCTCAAATGAGGCGGTTATTACGAATACCCACAATCTATATTTTTAGCAAAATTAAGCAAAATATTTCAATTTTTCATCATGAAATTTTCGTTTTTTCGGCGGTAAAGATTACAATGTATTTGTATAGGCGTGTTTCGTAATGAGAAATTTTTAATTTTCAGTGCAAAATTTGGTATATAAAAAGTGATCCCTATCAAACTTTGAGTAGTATATTATTCGTTGCAATTAACGACAATAAAGGAATAAAGGCAATATTATGTACTTACCCAATGACACAAATAAAACGAGACCTAACATAAGGCCGACGTTGACCATTACTGATGATTATATATCTCAAAACGGCTTAGATAGGCGTTAGTGTTAGTAGTCTAGTACCCACAAGCGATCCCTCTACGTTTTGAAATTAGCAATCGTAAAAATTTGTAAAGAAACACTGTCAACTTAGAAAGGTATAATTTGAGCCAGCCCAGGACAAAAACAATAAGACATGTGCGCCCAACGAAGACTCAGATAAGCCTGCGCATCCACGCAGTCTGATCAGAGTTTTCGTTGTGAGCTCTAACGATAGCTAAGGTCCCAATGCTCCGTCATGCAGCAAGATAAGTGTCTGGTTAGACTATATGGATGCGCAGGTTGATCTAATTCTTCGCTGGGTGTACATGTCTTATTGAAGGTTTTGTCATGCGCCGGCTTATTTGAGATATAGTTTATACTAATTTATTTTAGTTCGATTGCGATGAAAGCTGTAAGCTTATTGAATCGCTCTCGAACACTCATTCCGGGTGTTTTCACGCGCGCGAGAGAGAGAGGCAGTGGCTTTTACCCCACTGCTACCCATTTACACCTGGGTGGAGTGGGGCAGTGTCATTACGTGTCTTGCACAAGGACACACCTCGATACCGGTGGCGGATATCACACAGGTGAACTAGAATTCGGGTCATATAATTTGTCGGGTCATAAGTAAACCTCTCATAACGTAAATGCGCACTAAGAATACATTAACCCTTATCCGGCTGAATATTCATTTGAGCCACACCCATTTCTGTCTATCAGCCAATCAAATTATTTGATGTTATTTATTGCTACAAATTCATAAAAAGAATGCCAAACAGTGTAGATCCTGATTAGATGGCTTCTTCAGAAGCCATCTGATCTTGATCTACACTGTTTGCAAAGTGGGGTTCTCGTGAACAGCAAGATAAGGGTTGAGAATACATGTTAGTGCAAAGCGTATATTATACAAATTTTATACATTTATCGGGAGTTGCAGTATAATACCCAGCTCTCTCAACATATCCTGATCAGATTGCATATCCGTATTGACATCTCAGTATGCCTAATTCAATCCATACATGCCAAGCGTCCTAGGTTCGAGCCTGACTTGGGCCACATGTGAGACGTCACGTTCTGTAAAGGAAAGTCACGTGTATTTTTTATATATATATATTTTTTAAGGTTTTCACCCACCTCCAATCCATACATGCCAAGCGTCCTAGGTTCGAGCCTGACTTGGGCCACATGTGAGACGTCACGTTCTGTAAAGGAAAGTCACGTGTATTTTTTATATATTTTTTTAAGGTTTTCACCCACCTCCGATTAACGATCGGCTCGAAATAATAATACAGTAGTACTTCGATGGCTCGAACAACGATGGCTCGTTTACCATGGATGAGTCGAACCCATTCTTGAGCCCCTAGCGAAATCCTCTACATAAGAAATAGTTGGAGATAATTAAGGAGATTTTAGTCTTTTATCTTGCAAATGTATGCTGTGTGTACTCATTAGAATCGCCTCAATGAGGCGATTCTAATGAGTACACTCAGCATACATATTCATTATAGAACACCGAAAAGATGTCTTAAAGTATCTCGTTATGCCTCCTGAGTAACCTCAGTGGCTCGAACTACCCCTGTCTCGAAAAGATTTTTAGGTCCAAAAGGTGTTCGAGCCATTGAAGTTTGACTGTAATAATAAATCGGTTTTATTTATAAAGGGTAACTGCTCAGTGCACTTGTCTCTGATGCTAAAGGCTCCCGATTCGATCCCCGGTAGCGGCGATAAAATTTCGGCGCCCGAACACGCTCCCTTTGCAACATTTGCAGGAATGATTGTCATTAAGTACACCTTCCTTCGGATCGGGACGTTAACTGGAGACCCCCTGTGCAGGGAAAGTAATCTCCTGTGCAGCATTAAGACCCCTACCGTAATTACATGATTACTGTGTAGGCTTTCATCCTGCAAATACCAGGAGTGTATAAAATGTACACCGTCTGTGCCCCCTTCTGAGGTTAAGAAGAAAGAAAGAAACACGTAATACCAATACTAATCTTCCGTGTGAGCCTCTTTTTTCCTTTTCCCAGGGTAGAAACCAGTACTAAACAATGTGGAGCGCTTTGGTGCAGTGGTAGCGCGTCGGATTTGTAATCGATAGGTTGCGGTTCGAGCCTCACGCTGACCAAAGTGTTGAGTCCTTGAGCAAGGCACTTCATCCACATTTCTTAAAAAAATATAATAAAAAAGTACTGGTTACCACCCAGGAAATCCTGCTCGTAATGTTCAGATGTGAGCGGCTAGTATTAATAGGAGAGAAAAAAATGTGGATACATTGTATGCTCAAGGACACAATCTAATCGAACCGGCTACCTCTCTATCTACAATGCGAGGTTTTACAACTGCACCAAAGCACTCATTCTGAGTGAAATAATCCTTAAATGGCCATAAACACGCCTCCTCCCCACCCCCAATACCACCCCCCTTCCCACAAAACACACACACACACACACACACACACACACACACACACACACACACACACACACACACGCATTTCGGGACATAATGGTTCGTCTGTCATTATTCACAATATCCAAACTTAAACATATTTGAGAAATGTTACTATTTGTGTGTTCTAAGATGGATGATGAGACCGATTCTAGCTCCGAACTGTCTGTTGCAAATAGAGCAACAGCGGCTAGAGTAAGACAGCTCTGTTGGCGATGCCTTAGCTCTGGCTTTGCGCTGTGCGCGTTTCTATGGAACAGTATTAAGGTAAAAACTCAATTATGCAATGTGCAATTACAATATGAATTGTTGAAACCGCACTTTGCATTATGAACCTTTCCATATCTTTCTACTTTATTCGAATATGCAACATGCACATTCTAATTTGAGACCTTTGTATTTAAATATGGCATTTGGACGTCCTATTTTGCATTATTCAGTTTCGATTCTGCTGTGGTTAGACGGGGTACCAGTCATTGAGGTGACGGTAACGTTCGGTAATGTCCGTGGATTTGTCGTATTTTTTCCGATGACAAGCGTCCGTTTGAGAAGATCGCATTCGCTTTTCCAGGGGCCAAATTCAAGCCAGCAGCGATAAATTTTATCCAGCTATTCAATAATTCGGATATTTACAATAATGTGTACGTTTGCATCTTTAAAATAAATTTTACAGCGCGGTTCCTTATTTATGAGAAACAGGATTTTTATTTAAAAGTTAATACTTGTTTGACGAAGGGGAAAATACTCTATCGTTGAACATTTACTAAATTACCATGAGGGATTAGTCTGTGCCGAATCCGTGGATTTGAAATGAGCAATTATTGTTAAAATTGATTAATTCATACAATTTTCATAAATCTGATCCTTCTGAGGTGTTACTTATAAAGATATTATTTACTAATTGCAACCTCACTCCAAACTCAAATGTTTGGATATTATAGAAGTATGTGTATGTCCGCACAGCGTATCGCCGAGCGGTGGGGTAACCCCTATGTGCTTATGACGCCCGTTTACCTTCAAAAGCAGTTTGTCTCTCTGTTCACTGGCAACGGGGATTCGTTCCCTGGGACGTCACCAGCTGACCACACGGGGAATTTGGAAAACAACAACTAGTTCCCCAATTTCCATTGTAATTCTGATGTAAATACTTCATCCATTAACATGAACAGTACTTACTCATTCTCAGCCCCGACCCACAACCATAGAAACGCACCTGTGGTCACAATGACAGCTGTCCTATTCATATGTCCGTCTGTCTGTCTTCATAAGTAAGACTGGGGCAGGATAGCTTTCATCCAACAGAATCACAACGCGAAAATATTAGCTGGTCGTCTGTCAGTTCGTCCGTCCGTGCGTCTGTCTTCAGCCAGCAAAACCTTGCTGAGCTAGTGTCGCGACTGTCTTAACCAGCCTACTACATATTTCTTCAAGTTCTACATGTAACGATTTGGCAAATGGAGTGGCTGAATCCAAACCATTTTGTACTTACATGTATTTCCATGTATTAGGTCTACACCAAAGTTTGTTTTTTCTTCTTGTTTTATTACAGTTAGACCGCGTACAGCGTACCCAGGTTTACCTGGCGGAACTTAACGACATTATCTATTTATTTATTTATTTATTTACTTATTATTAAAGTTTACAGAATCCAGAAAAAAAAATGTTTTTGATGCATTAGATTTGTACATTATACCGCCGAAAAATACAACAACAAAAATTGAAAGATGAAAAGTCGTGATGATATTTTTCTGACTGTTGCTTAAAATATACATGTTGGGTACACGTTAGAAGCGCCTCTTCGATCCCATTTTAACGAGTACCCACAATCTATATTTTGGAGTGGAAATGAGAAAAATAATGTTTACTCCTGTCAATCCCAGTTTTACCCTATAAAAGTGGGGATCAAGTGTGTGTGTGTGGGGGGGGGGGGGGGTAAGAATTATAAAGATGTTATTTTATGGTGGGATGCGCTTGGTATGTGAGTGCGTTTTTAGTTTTACGTCTCGACAACAGCTAAGGTCATACGGAGATGGGACCTGGGTTTAAAGACTCATCCGAAATTCTGGAGAAGCCGGGGTCGATCCTGCGATCCCTGGTTAATGAGGCGAGTAGCATAACCACTACACCACAGAGGCTTCCAGCGCTTGATATGTTACATTGTAGCAGGTGCGGGTTTTCCACCTGCACTCCGGTATGAAAGAATTTGCTGCGCGTTGTGTTTTTCTCAAACAAGAGGGCCATGATGGCCCTGGATCGCTCACCTGACCCATATGATAGAGTTACAAGTGGGTCTCTGGGAGGGCCATTATTGACCCCAGGGCTACAATGTGCATAATGTTGAGGGAGGTCTAAAAAGGTGAAGCTTCATACCAAATATCAACAAAGCCTATAATTTGAACAATCTTGGCAAAGGTCCACTAGATGAAGCTACACACCAAATATCAAAGACCTGGGCCTTGGGGTTTCAGATACCATTTTTTAAAGATATTCCCTACATAGCCTATGTAAAATCAAATGGCCCCGGGGCGGGGACATTTTTGGCCTCAGAGCTATAATTTAAACAATCTTGATAGAGGTCCACTAGATGAAGCTTCACACCAAATATCAAAGACCTAGGTCTTGCTGTTTCAGAGAAGATTTCCAAAGATTATCTCTATATATAAGTCTATGTAAAACCAAAGGGCCCCAGGGCAGGGGCTATAATTTGAACAATCTTGGTAGAGGTCCACTAGATCAAGCTCCATACCAAATATCAAAGACATGGGCCTTGTGGTTTCAGAGAAGAAGATTTTTTAAGATTTTCCCTATATAAGTCTATGCAAAACCAAAGGGTCTCGGGGCGGGGGCATTTTTGGCTCCAGGACTATAAATTGAATAATCTGTATAGAGGTCCACTAGATGAAATTACACACCAAATATCAAAGACCTAGGCCTTGTGGTTTCACAGAAGAAGATTTTTAAAGATTTTCCCTATATAAGTCTATGTAAAACCAAAGGGCCCCCGAGACAGGGGCGTTTTTGGTCTCAGGGCTATAATTTGAACAATCTTGGTAGAGGTCCACAAGATTAAGCTTCATACCAAATGTCAAAGACCTAGGCCTTGTGGTTTCAGAGAAGAAGATTTTTAAAGATTTTCCCTATATAAGTCTATGTAAAACCAAAGGGCCCCAAGGCTGGGGCATTTTTGGTCTCAGGGCTATAATTGAACAATTTTGGTAGAGGTCCACTAGATGAAGCTTCATACCAAATATCAAAGACCTAGGCCTTGTGAATTCAGAGACAAATTTTTTCAAGATTTTCCCCATATAAGTCTATGTAAAAGCAAAGGGCCCCGGGGCGGGGGCATTTTTGGCCCCAGCACTATAATTTGAACAATCTTGGTAAGGGTCCCCTAGATGAAGCTTCATACCAAATATCAAAGAACTGGGCTTTGCGGTTTCAGAGAAGAAGATTTTTAAAGATTTTCCCTATATAAGCCCATGTAAAACCAAAGGGCCCCAGAGCGGGGGCATGTTTGGCCCCAGCACTATAATTTGGACAATCTTGGTAGGGGTCCACTAGATGAAGCTTCATACCAAATATCAAAGACCTCGGCCTTACGGTTTCAGAGAAGAAGATTTTTAAAGATTTTCCCTATATAAGCCCATGTAAAACCAAAGGGCCCCGGAGCGTGGGCATTTTTGGTCCCAGCACTATAATTTGAACAATCTTGGTAGGGGTCCACTAGATGAAGCTTCATACCAAATATCAAAGACCTGGGCCTTGTGGTTTCAGAGAAGAAGATTTTTTAAGTTTTTGGTGAAAAAAAAAATCTATTTTTGGCTCCTATGACCTAGATGTGCAACGGACCGGAACCATTTGAACAACTTTGAAAGGGGGCCACCATTCCTGTGAAGTTTGGTCAAAATCCGATCAGTGGTTTAGGAGGAGATGTCGTTTGAAGAAATTGTTTACGGACGCACGGACGCACGCACGGACTGACGACGGACGACGGACGAAAAGTGATCCCAAAAGCTCACCTCGTCACTACGTGACGGTGAGCTAAAAAGTGGAAACCTTTGCGTTTTGTCACTTGAAGCCAAAAATCTAGTATAAAAAGTCAGATAGTTTTCTATTTTCTTATAAATTAATGAATGCATTTAACACAAACAGTTACGAGCATCTATATAAACATGTGACAAAACAAACTGGGAATCAGACCCCCGGCCATCGGGACTTGAAGAAATAGATGAGCTGCATGAACTGAAACCGACCCGCACACCAGTACTGGTAAACCGCTTAGAGGATCTAAGTCTACCGAGCCAAAGCGGTGCTTACAAACCCTATTGGTTTCATTGGGCGACAGGGCTTGGAGATGTCATTTCATCTCAGTGTCGGGTAAAAGTCCCACAAAAGTGGAAGCAACGTCTCCAAAATGATCTATACTGTGTTGAAGGTGACGTTAAACATCAAATCAAACAACAGAACCCAAATGCCTAGTTTTAGAATTCCGTTGGATATGCCCTAAATCAGAAATAAATGTTAGAGGGAACGTAAGTCGTTTCTCATCTGAAAGCATTTTCACAAAAGAGTGAGTGAGTGTTTGAGTTTTACGTCCCACCAACAGCTAAGGTCATACGGAGACGGGACCTCGGTTTTAAGACTCCTCCGAAAGTCTGTATTTCACAAAAGAGAGTTGTAACTATGTTTGCTTCAGGTGATCATAAAGGAGCAGTCTCACCAAGGTCTACACGACATTGGACAGGAGCCTTTCTGTGCCATACAAAATTATTATAAGTATTTACAACAAATTTATATTTTAGAGGTGCAATGGCCTGAACACATTTGCGATATATTTAGATAAAACTTGGACACAAAACAAACACAGCAAAGCTGATTCCTGGTCTGACATATAAAATAAAAAATATGTGTAAATGATTTTATCGGCAAGGGTGTAATGTCCCCAAATCGTCCGTTTTATGCCAAAAATATAGTTCTCTCGGTTCTTTCACTCCTCCGTGTCACCAATACGCTTGCAGATTCTTTTTGGTATCTTCCGAATACAGGCGGACGTTTACGGAAAAACGATCACAGCGCCACTTAACGAGAATAATGAGAACTAGAAGAAGCAGAAGCGGAATATTTTGCACAATTGTAACTGAATATAGCATAACAGAATATCAAAATTGCATATTGCAATCTCAATGTTGCATAATTGAGTTTTTACCTAAATCCTGTTCCATAAATATAGCATAACAGAATATCAAAATTGCATATTGCAATCTCAATGTTGCATAATTGAGTTTTTACCTAAATACTGTTCCATACGTTTCTGCTCAGCTTCACTGATTCTGTTTTTGGGACAATGACAAAGAGTGAAGGCCTTCATCTGGCGTTTGATCAATGTACTGTTTCGTCAACAAACAACACAACAAATAAAAAAATTACATTGCTTCTTCCTTTACAATAAGGTAAACGATTTCATTGTTAAGATTTGACATGTTTTTGTCCGTTTTATATAAGGAAACCAACTGCTCCCCTCTAAACTTTAAGCTCACTGGCCCGGGGGGGGTGCTGGGGGGAGAGGTCGCTTCTGGCGCCACTAGGTATATTCATCCCAAAAATTGCACCTGTAGCATTCTTCGTAAGGGGAATTGAAAAAGTGTGTGTGTTTTCTGACAAACTGCTCTTTAGTTTGGTTGCTATGGCAACATAGTGTTTCCCTAGACTTATATTGGGAAAAACTGAACAAATGGCATTTACTAACAGGCCTTTGCAGACAAAACTTTCATATAAATGTTCTTTATGCAATCTTCTCTCTCGCATGTGATTTTTGGACTACTGCTCATGTTTATTGGTTGTCATGGATACCAAAATGCCCCAACCCCTCTCCTCCGACCCATTAAAAATAGAAATTAAAATTTAAAAAATATTTTATCAGAAATTATATGCTTTATGATGCTGAAACAATATGAAAATATTCACCATTAGCTTTTACAGATATTGTGTGTTTTATGAAATTCGGTTCTTTTGATTGGTTCTTCTAAGTGTAAATGTGACAAAATGTCACGGATTTTCATCAGAAAAGAAGCCATTTTGGAGAAGTGAAACATGCACTTTGTCGCACTGGTATGTTATCGTAATGAATCTTGGACCTTCCTGTTAACCATCGGGTTCATGCTTTACTTTTGTGACCCATCACGAAAACACGCCTATATAATTTTGACCCCCTTGAACCCCACTTTTATATAGTAAAACTGGGGTTTACAGGGGTAAACCTTATTTTTCGTATTTCTGCTCTAAAATATAGATTGTGGGTACCCGTTAGAACCGCCTCGATGAGGCGGTTCTAACGAGTGCCCTCAATCTATAATTTGATCAGAAATAAGAAAATTATCACAATTTTTCATCATACAATTTTCTTTTTTTTTTCGGCGATAAAGGTGGCAATGTATTTTGCGTTATGTCAACAACGGTACAGCATATCATGTAAATTTGAACATGTATCATCATCACACGGATCAATGGTCATCACTGACAAGTGGGTGGGCTCATTCGGCAAACACGCCTATACAAATACATTGCCACCTTTATCGCCGAAAAAATGAATATTCTAAGATGAAAACTGTGATATTTTTCTCATTTCTGCTCAAAATATAGATTGTGGGCACTCGTTAGAACCGCCTCATCGAGGCGATTCTAACGAGTACCCATAATCTATATTTTAGACCAGAAATAAGTAAATAAGGTATACCCCTGCAAACCCCAGTTTTACTGTATAAAAGTGGGGTTCAAGGGGGTCAAAATTATATAGGCGTGTTTTCGTGATGCTTCATCTAGTTGGGTGGACCTTGTGATGTGAAAAACATTTCAATTCATGTCTTTGATTGTTGTTTGTTTTGATTGTATTGGTGTTCAACGGCCCAGTCAGCACTATCTTAGAACATTTGAGCCGGTCATACTTTTTCTGGGCATGCTTATACGTAAGCGGTTAACTAGCAAAGTGCACATTCTTTCGCCAGCAACTGACAACTGCCCTCCTTGAATTAGCGGAAGGGAGAGAATGACCGTAGAAAAGATTTCATGATCAATCTCCACGAAAGAATGTTGCCGACCCCGGCAGGTATCGAACCCACGTCCTCCTGATCACCAGTGAGACGGGCACCCGAGTCTTTGATTTTTTTTTCATAAAAAGGAACCATTTGGCAGCAGTGCCAAAATTCGAACCTGAATCGCTACTGGTAACACGTCAAATGATATTCATTCGACAGAATGTTGCAGCTAAAACAAGAGCTGTCACTATAAGTGAGCAATGCCAACGTGGGAGCCCATTTGAGGAATGGGCCGTAACTCCTTCGAAAAGTAGTTTAGGTCGTGGTCTAAAAGCGTTAATCCAAAATCATTAGTCCATAGACAAAATGGCAAATATCAATGTTCAGATCAACAGACATGGACTCCAGAAGAGTGTAATCAGGCGTCCGCGGATAGTAAGCATTACTTGGTAAGCAAGCTTCGCCCATCGACCCGAACGAAGAAAATGTGTAAATGCCGAGAAGGGTATGTCCGAGATTTTGGAAGTCTTCCTCTGGCTTTCCATTGGCAAACATATCAGAAATAATTCTGGAAATGGCCACATTGTACGGATCAACAAGATCATAGTGCCTCCCACAGAATTTCTTTAGAGTTGATACTAGTTTGTATTTTTGATACCCCTGGCATAACAACCTGGTAGTGAGCACCTTCCCACGTTCCATAAAGTCCTGATACTTGAAACAGGCTCTAGCATAACGGATTAACTGTGAAACGTAAACTCCATATGCTAGTGCAGGCGGGATATTACTGCTCAGGAAGGGAAAATTGAAGACATCTTGTTTATCGTACAGCCTAGTAGTAAGCTTCCCGTTGATAGGACCAACGTGAAAATTGTGTTAGGCATCCCTTCAGCAAACAAGGAATGCATGTGCAAAGTTTCAGCTCAATCGTTGAAGAAATGTGGAAGTAGTTCGCATCACAAAAAAGTGCGGACTTACAAACGCACAGTGTAAAAACTGTATGCCCGCCTACGGAGGCATAACAAAATTTGAAGTACTTTCCCATAAAATGATATAAAATATTTATCATATGACGTCGCGTCTGAGAGTGTAATAACGCCATGATATATTTTCGATAATCCACTAGTGGATTAAATATGCAAATTAAGTAGATACGGCCCATAACGTTACACGTACGACGTCCTTACCGACGTCGCGTTTACTAATGGCGAAATATTGACATTTTTGTAACCAATCGTGAATAAAATGCGTTTTAAATGCCATATGATAAATAGAATCTTGCATTCCTGCTCATGTATTATTGAATTTATAAAACTCGTTGAGGAAAAGGGATAAAATGCTCGGCAAAGCCTCGCATTTTATCCATTTTCCTCAACTCGTTTAATAAATTCAATAATACATGAACACTCATGTAAGATCCTCTATGACCTTAGTTGCCTAGTGGGACCAAAAACTCGAACAAATTAACTTTGTTCAGCACACCAGTCTAACGCATACACTTAGATTTTGTACCCCAGAAGGTGTAAACCCTATGGTGTTCTATCTCTTTTCAATACCATATAACAGCATATACAATAAGCAATTTTAAAAAATGAGTGACAAAATATGTTGTGAAGTAGCACATGAAAAAAAGATTTTTATAGCAAAAGCGAGCAGCAAAGATTTACATTACGAAAACACGCCTATACAAATACATTGCAACCCCCCACCCCACCCCCCACCCCCCCCCCCCCAAAAAAAAAACCCTAAATGTTTAGAAGAAAAATTGTGATATTCTTTTTTTTTCTGCTCAAAATATAGATTGTGGGTACTCGTTAGACCGCCAAATGATTACCCACAATCTATATTTTAGAGCAGAAATAAGAAAAATAATATTTACGCCAGTTTTTTTATATAAATTGGAGTTCGAGGGGGGGGGGGTAAAAATTATATAGGTATGTTTTCGTGATGAGGCGAGCCTGCGCATGTGCACAGTTTAGCCAGAACCTTTGCTGCTCGAGACCTTCAGGCACTTTGCCGCGGCCCTACAAGATAAACTGCGCATGCACATTTGAAGAGCTAGGACAGAGAATACTGAGGTCTCTCTTCTAACATACTATTTGACGGCAAATTAATGTTTGCATTGCAAAAATGTAATCAAGATGTATTACATACAAAAGTTGACATTAAAAATGAAACGCAAATTACAAATCTTGCCACACTTGGATAACAATTATTATCGTTCATTCACTAGTATTTACATACACTATGAAATAAGGTTTCCCATCTGTGAATTTTATGTTACCCGTAGAAAAGGGGAAAACAAACGAAATCTCACTCTGAAATGATTATTTTGTCAAAAAGGATTGTGCTTAATGTAAATTATCTTTTTGAAATACATGCACAATGGTATGTCTTCAATTTGATATAGGAATGAACTATAGTCGTCGCAAAAAAATGATTGGCAGGCCAGAGCTGCCGCTTGCACCTGCATATGGAATATTCTTTTAACGAAAAAGGTAATCCATGTCGCGCGCCTGTGCTAAATTGTAACACAAACACAGCTATGGAGTATCTGGCCATTTAGTCCTCCGCTAACAAAACCATGCGAAAGGCACACTACCAAATTTTCTTGTAAACTCAGTAAAGCTCACATATTATACTGCCTTATCTGTGATCATTATGCCAAGCGGATGAGACAAAAAAAACATACAGGAGAAACATGAATTATACTATATAGAGAATTTTCTATGGCTGGAACATTTTAGGGCAATGACGGGGTAGTTCGTCCCACAAAGCGTTAATTAACAGTTACCCTCTATATTAATTACATTGTAACACATTGACCTGATAAATATGTGCTATCTCAGGACAAGTGAGCTTTATCAGGCCAATGTGACATTGTTTTTTTATGCATGAACCGGACTACTAGAAAAAATGGCAAAAACAATTTTATTTATTGCTGGAAAAATGAAAAAAATTGGTCAGCTGATCCTTTATATATCGACTACCGGAATGTGTGGACGTACTTTGGACTATCGATGACTGATCATAAATTGCCAATTTAAGAGTTTAAAGGGGATATACTGATAAAAAGAATACTAGCTTCATGTCATTTGATGCTCGATTACGAGAACGCATGAAGAATCGCTCGGCAAGCCTCGCGAGTCTACAAGCATTTTCAAAGCCTAGCCTGATAAACTTGATAGCAAAATACAGTCACCTGGTATTCTCTATTTATAGAGTCAGACAAGAAGGCATACGGATGTTTTTCTCTTCTTTTTTAAGTAAGAAATAGATCAGCTCTCTCTGTGATTTGTTGAGTAATAAATCACAGTTTGGAGGTCAGTTGTAAAGTAGATCAAATCACGAGGGCGTAGCGCGCGTGATTTGTCTACTTATAACTGACCGACACACTGATATATTGCTCAACAAATCACAAACTAGAGCTGTTCTATTACGATTCTAACAGGCTGAAAATAGGCAATAATGCTGTTGTTTCCTTGAAAATCTCACAACTTTGCGCCATTGTTAGAAGAAATCCCGCTAAAATTATCGACTGAAACACATGCATTTATATCCTTTTCTAACGTTTCCGATGCGAGAATATGACGTTACAACGTCTAACGTCAATGAAATTGACTAGTGACGTCATAAATTTGCAGTTTTTAATGACGTCACTCGTCAAGCTCTTCCTTGCCGTGATGTTGTAGAATAAAACACAGTTATTTTCCATTGCCTATAAAGTAGACTTATATACGTCCCAGATGTTAATAGGTGTGCTCATGCATTCCATATTTTATATTATGCCACCATGCAAGGCCAGATATTATTTTATCCTGACTCAAACATCTAGATGAGAGTTCAAGAGAGATTTGAGCAAGGGGTATATATTTTCATCTGAGGATTGCTTTGTAAAAAAAAAGTCACATCTCAGCAGACTTTATAAGTCTTCCTATATAGGCGCGCTGTGTTAGAATTTTCTATAACATACAGGTATGTCGTGTGTATTCGCCAGGTTACTAAAAACAGGCCCATACAAATGCATTGTACACTTTACCGCCGAACAAAAAACAAAACAATAACAATGTTTTAGGATGAAAAATTGTGATATTTTTCTTATTTCTGCTAAAAATATAGATTGTGGGTACTCGTTAGAACCGCCTGATTGAGAGCAGAAATAAGAAATAAAATAAGGTTTACCCTTGTAAACCCCATTTTTCCATATATAAAAGTGTTGTTCAAGGGGGTCAAAATTACATAGGCGGGTTTTCGTAATGGATGCGATTCTAATGATTTGACCCATCGTACACTTCCTAAATAAAGGCATATTTTTTCCTTAATTAAAGTCTGCAGTTATAGGAACATTTTTCGAAGGACTTAAAATGGCCAGGATAGATAGATAGATAGATAGATAGATAGATAGATAGATAGATAGATAGATAGATAGATAGATAGATAGATAGATAGATAGATAGATAGATAGATGGACAGAAGACAGACAGATCGATAGCAAACATAGACTCATAAATAAAACACGCCTATACAAATGCAGTAAACATTTTACGGCCGAAAAAAATAATAAGATGAAAAATTACGACAACAAATGCAGTGAACATTTTACGGCCGAAAAAAATAATAAGATAAAAAATTACGACATTTGTTCTAAATTTCTGCTCAAAACATCGATTGTGGGCACTCATTAGAACCGCCTCATCGAGGCGGTACTAACAAGTACCCAAAGCCTATGTTTTATAGCAGAAATAAGAAAAATAATGTTTACCTATGTAAACCTAAGTTTTATGACCCAGTTTTAAACCAGATGCTCTGTCTCTGGTCGGGCCAATCGAAGTCTAACTGTTGGTTTTCTTTTGCTCCAGCATTTAAGTGGTTTCTTGCTGTCGAGTCCTCACCGTTGTTTCATCTCTGTGGTTGTTGATATTTGTGTTCACGGAGATCTTGCACTGATGGGTTAGGAGACCTTCATGCGGGCTGAACAAATTATTTGTCTAAATCGCAGCGGAAGTAAGGGCGAGGATTGTGGCCACGTAAAATCGATTTAAGCCCCAAGTGGAATTCGTTTCCACTACCCGTTCCAAGGCAGTTCTTCTCTCGCGGTTTATTTTTGTTATGGTTTGTCTTTGGGTGTTTGTGTCGCTTATATTATTTTATTTTGGATAGCACATTTGCCATTTTGTTGGAAAGTAACTGTCCCTTTGGCTTCCGCTCTTGATGTTTCCATTAGGGTCTGTTGTTGCATGTTTGTGTTTCTTTCCCGTTGGTGTCTCTGATGGGAGCTGTGGGTTAATTGTATCGATTCCTGATCATTGCCACTTCTATTTTACTATTATATAAAAGTTGGGTTGGGTCAAAATTATGGAGGCGTGTTTTCGTGATTTTTTTTTTTCATATCAGGTTCTTGCACCAGGTAAATTATGACCATGCTGTTTTTTATTAGATATAAAGCGAATATTTAGTTTTTTAGTGTAAGATCGACTTTTGTTTTCACCGAATACACACTCAAAGAGGAGTTTTCACGAGCGGGTTCTATTGCTATTAATAAGTGAAATAAGAATTGATCTTATAGTGAAAAAAAAATCAAATTTGCTCTAAACTATTATATGACGTGATCAAGTCATTCAGATGAACACCCCCTAAACTCCATTTTATAGAGAGAAAACTGGGGTTTACGGGGGAATACATTATTTTTCTTATTTCTGCTCCAAAACATAGGTTGAGGGTACACGTGAGAGCATCAGCAACCTATGTTTACAGTATAATTGTATAAATGAGAAATTTTCATGGATTTTCATCAGAAAAGTAACCATTTTGAAGATTGAGAAAATGCACTTTATCATATGACGTCGCGTCCGAGAGTGTAATGATGCGATGTAATAAATTCGATAATCCACTAGTGGATTAAATATGCAAAGTAGTTAATTACGCCCCGTTACGTTACATGTACGACGTCCTTAACGACGTCGCGTTTACTAACGGCGGAATATTAACATTTTTGTTAAACAATCGTGAATAAAAAGCGTTTAAAATGTCATATGATAAATAGAATCTTGTACGGCCCCCGCCCATAGGGGCTTGGAAAAATATATGGGCTGCATGATGCTTCCACGCAGAGCTGACTCCGGCCAGCACACTAGTACTGGTAAACCGCTTAGAGGATCTAAGCCTGTCCAGGAACCGCAGTGCGAGGCGGACCGTCCATGCTAATAGACCCTTTTGGTTTCATTGGGCGACAGGGCTTGAGATGTCATTTCATCTCAATGTCGGGTAAAAGTCCGACAAAATTGGAAGCAACGTCTCCAAAATGACCTTTACAGTGTTGACGGGGACGTTAAACCTCAAATCAAACAAACAAAATAGAATCTTGCATTTGTGCTCATGTATTATTGAATTTATTTAACTCGTTGAGGAAAAGAGATAAAATGCTTGGCAAAGCCTCGCATTATATCCCTTTACCTCAACTCGTTTAATAAATTCAATAATACATGAACACATATTTAAGATCCTCTTTATAACGCACGGGTATGTTATCGCAATGTTTGCAATACAATTTCAAAGCATCAGCCATCAACACAGAGAACAAAATTTTTCCAAGACGATTTTGCGTTGATTTACAGGTGTTCACCGTGTAAATAGAGTATAAATTGGGAATGAACTGGAAGTTTCCACCTAGAAAACAGCTCGGATTGTTACTTTTAGACTTGCAGTGTGCATTCAAATAATGTCCGCAGTTGCTTAGCCAGTCTCGCATCACGTGCATTGTTTAAGTTGCGTAGATGCAAAACATGACATCGTGAACGTCTTAATGACGTGAGTACGTGCGGTACGTAATTTCTGTCATGCATTAATAACGTTAAGCTAATTGACGTTTGACAATCAGAGAATATGTTATTTTTGGAGTATATATCGAATTCACAAACCATTACGAACACACTCGTGTACAAATACATTATAAATTTTACTGCTGAAAAATGAAACTTTAAGAAGAAAAGTTGTGTAAGGTCGGCTTTCGTTTTCACCGAATGCACATCAAAAGAAGTATTTTTACGAGTGGCGAATCGAATTTTCTCTTTCTGTTATACTTTAAACTCTTATTTGCAATGCAATTTCAAAGCGTCGGCCATCAACACAGAGGGCAGACATTTTCCAGGACGATTCTGCGTTTATTTAGAGGTGTTCAGCGTGTTACATGTAACTTGGTATAAAAATGGGGTTAGAATGAAAGTTTGCACGTAGAAAACAATTTCGAATGTTACTTTATCAACTGGTTGACTTGAAGTTTGCATTCAAATAATGGCCGCAGTTTCTAAACTAGTCTCGCATCGCGTGCAATGTTTTAGTTGCGTAGATGCAAAATGTGACATCGTGAACGTCTTAATGACGCGAATACGTGCGTTACGTAATTTCTGTCACACATTAATAACGTTAAGCTAAATGACTTTTGACAATCAGAGTATATATGTTATTTTTGGAGGATATACCGAATTCACAAACAGCGAAACAGAAACATCACGAAAACACGACCGCCTTGAGCCCCACATTTTATATAGTAAAACTGGGGTTTGCAGGGGTAAACCTTATTTTTCTTATTTCCGCTTAAAACAGAATTAAGAAAAATATCACAAGTTTTCATCTTAAAGTTTTCGTTTTTTTCGGCGGTAAAGTTTACAATGTATTTATATAGGCGTGTTTTCGTATTAATCGTATTTTCCCGACATACTTCGCTCAAGATTATACGTAGACTGAGTGCAATTTGACACGAGACTGACGACCACTATTGCCATCATTTCACTCCCGACTGAATGCATATATTCATCTTCGCCGTTTTCCGAAGAGGTCGATATACTTATTAAACACATGGGGGCCGGCTGATTAATTGCTCGAAATTCACGAGATGCCGACACTGCACGAGAAGCTTACGAACGATTACACACATTTACTTATTTATTCTTTGCATAAAGGTCTGTCTAATGTCAAATTGCACCACCTATACTATGTTTAGACCAGCAATGTCTTAATAGACTCTAATACCAGATGTGGGCTAAAACATAAATCTGTTGGCTTCATTCTGAGGCTCATACGAACATGAATACATTTGAGTGTCTCTGATAGGAGCTGTGGGTTGATTGTATCGATTCCTGATCATTGCCTCCACTTCTATTATACGCTTATTTCTGATCTATTTTTCTATGGAAATAAATTCATACCATAACAAAACATGATTCCCTTTGTTAGGATTTGTTAGAAAACTCAGTGAAAGAAGCGCCAATGAGGTATGCCTCAAAATGGTATCTCGACATTAGATTTTATATAACAATGGAATGTGACGTTGTAGGAGCTTACATTCTGACAAAAATTATGTTTTAGTCTTGTCCAGATAAACGTAGGTGTTTTCATTAATAATCAGTAATGAGTCCAGGGCGGAAGACGTAAGTGTCCGTCAGCTGATATGACCGCCTACCGATCAGTAATGATTGTCGAAAGTATGACCCATTACAATAATTATTCACGGGTGTATTAAAGTTTTGGCACAGATCAAATGGTTGCTTCGGCGTGTGTAAAATTAGGAGACACTGTAACTCGCTTTGTATTCAACTAATTCTAACATGAACATTAATGATTTTGCAGTCAGTTTCCGTTTGCTTTGAATAATAATTAGCTTATAACTACGACGTATATCTTTTTCAAAGATACTTCTTGTTGTTTTTGTTGTTAAATCCATTGCAGATCACCGCAAATATATTGAACTTTGTCAAGACTTTTCTATTACAAATCTTAATATTTCAAATGATGAGTGACAGGCATTTATGAAAGTCTGATGAAAATATGAAAAGAGGAACAACTGAAATGGTAAATCGGTAAATCTCTCTCTCTCTCTCTCTCTCTCTCTCTCTCTCTCTCTCTCTCTCTCTCTCTCTCTCTCTCTCTCTCTCTCTCTCTCTCTATACTACTACTACTACTATTACTACTTACTACTAGTACTACTACTACTTCTACTAGTACTACTACTACTTCTACTAGTACTACTACTACTACCTGCATTACCTATCATTTTGAAATTTGTACATGTTCATCAAGAATATCTCTCTCTCTCTCTCTCTCTCTCTCTCTCTCTCTCTCTCTCTCTCTCTCTCTCTCTCTCTCTCTCTCCTTGCATTACCTGGCATTTTGAAATTTGCGCAAGTTATCATGTGCACCCAGTAGAGATGCTTATCATCCTACATATATGTAAAATCTGATCAGTCTCTCTCTCTCTCTCTCTCTCTCTCTCTCTCTCTCTCTCTCTCTCTCTCTCTCTCTCTCTCTCTCTCTCTCTCTCTCTGCATTACCTGTCTTTTGGAAATTATCATGTGCACCCAGTGAAGACTCATATCAGCGTGTATATATGTAAAATCTGACCAGTCTCTCTCTCTCTCTCTCTCTCTCTCTCTCTCTCTCTCTCTCTCTCTCTCTCTCTCTCTCTCTCTCTCTCTCTCTCTTTCGTTTGTCTGTCTGTTTGTCAATCCCAAGAATTGTTTGCAGATTATAACCCAGAAATCGCTCAAGGTATCCAACTAAAACTTAACACACTTGAAGATGGTACTAAGGAAAACTGCAGTGCACATCCGCCATGACTCTATCTGCAGTATTGAGAGAGTTATTGGACTTTATATTTTTGTCAGAATATTGTCCGGACGATTACTTGAAAATAGCTTGAGGTATCCAAATGAATCTTCACACACACACCCATTGAGGGACCTGTGGAGAAGTGCAGTGCATAAGGGTCATAACTCTATTTGCAATTGTTGCGGAGTTATTGGACTTCGTAATATTTGTACAGAGTTTTTTCCCGGACAATAACTTAAAATCTGCTCGAGGTATCCTAATGAAACTTCACACTACTGTAGAGGGTACCGTGAAGATGTGCACTGTACAAGGGCCATAACTCTATCTGCAGTATTGGCGGAGTTATCGGTCTTTATAATTTTGCGTTTAGAATTTGGTCCGGTGATAATTCAAAAACTGCTTCAGATATCCAAATGAAACTTCACATACTTACAGACAATAATGTGGAGAAATGCAGTGAATAAGAGCCATAAATCTACTGCAATATTCGCAGAGTTGATCGCCTTTGTAATTGTTTGTTCAGATTTGTGTCCGGATAAAAATTTGAAATCTATGAGGTATCCGAATGGAATTTCACACACCTGAAAGGGCACTGAGCAAAAGTACAGTGCACAAGGGCCATAACTTTATCAGAAATTTTGGCATAGTTATTGGACTTGGTATTTTTGTCTAGAATTTGTCCTGATAATAACTAGAAAACAGCTTAAAGTATCCAAATAAAACTTGACACACTTGTAAAGGGCACTGTGCAAAAGTGCAGTGCACATCGGACTAAAATTATCTGCAATGTAAGGGGAGTTATTAGACTTGATTTTTTTTTAGAATTTTATCAGAACAGTAATTATGTTCCACACAAGGGTTATCATTTGGAAGCAAGGAAAAACTCCAAATAAAGCTTCACACACTTGCATACGTTTCTGTGCAGACTTGTAGTGCACAAGGGCCATAACTCTATTTGCATAGAAGTTTTGTTTTGTTTTGTTAAGCAATTTGTCAAGACAGTAACCCGAAACCCACTTGAGCTATCAAAATGAAACCTCACAAACCAGTACAGACCATTGTCTTGAAGTGCAGTGCACAAGGGCATTACTCTATATGTAATATTGGCGGTATTATTATTCTTAGCAATTTGGTTTGTAGAATGACTCGATTATATTTGTTTAAGAACCTCTCATCACGTTTGCCGGCCTGTGTAATGAACACCCTTCAAGCAAAAGTTGTAAATAGTCTCATGTTGTATCCCCCGTCCATCACGAAAATACGCCTATATAATTCTGACCCCCTTGAACCCCAGTTTTATCTAGTAAAACTGGGGTTTACAGGGGCAAACATTATTTTTCTTATTTCTGTCCTGAAACATAGATTGTGGGTACTTGTTAGAACCGCCTCATACCGCCTCAATGAGGCGGTTCTAACGAGTACCCACAATCTATACTTTGAGCAGAAATAGGAAAAAATATCGCTCTTTTTTCATTTTAAAATTTTCATTTTTTGACGGTAAAGTTTACAATGTACAGTCGAACTTCAATGGCTCGACCTCCGATGACTCGTTTACTAAGGATGAGTCGAACCCGTTCTTGAGTCCGCAGGGAATTCCTCAAAATACAATATAGGAGTAATTTAGGAAGATTTTCTCCATTTATCTAGCAAATGTATGTTGTGTGTACTTATTAGAATCGCCTCGATGAGGCGATTCTAATGATTACACACAACATACATTTATAATACAGAACACTGAAAAGATATCCACAATTATCTGCATTATGTCTCCTGGTATGGAACTAATAGTAACCCTCTATGGCTCAAACTACCGCTGCCTCGAACAAATTTTCATGGTCCCAAAGGGGTTCGAGCCATCGAAGTTAGGCGTGTTTTCATAATGTCAGTTAAATGCGCTAAAACGGGGGCATAGCAGTCCAATCCAGTATCAGTTCTAGTGATATATATTGTATTGTTATAGAAGCGAAGAAGGTGATTTTCTATTGTCATTCCTAGTCACATTCTGTTAGAATGTAGTTAGAAGCCTCTGTGGTGTAATGGTCATGCTACTCGCCTGATAAACTAGGGATTGCAGCATCGATCCCCTGCTTCTCCAGACTTTCGGATGAGTCTTTAAACCGAGGTCCTGTCTCCGTATGACCTTAGCTATTGGTGAGGCTTCTAAGAAAGAGTTGAGAATATATACATACGTACATGGGTCATCGATGTAT